>OY804259.1:69049459-70249459 GCA_963680825.1 Meiosimyza decipiens
GAAATAAAAAGAATTCATGAGGGAATAAACATGAATTTACCATTTAGAACGGATGTGAAAGCAGAAATCCGTACAACTGTTGAAACTCCAATATGGAGTAAACAGTATCCTTACCCATTATCGGTAAATACATTCGTAAATGAAGAAATAAATAAGTTATTAAGAGAAAGAATTTTAAGGCCTAGTAAGAGCCCTTACAATTCACCAATTTGGGTAGTTCCGAAGAAAAGAATAAATGCTGATGGCACCCCAAAATTAAGAATGGTTGTGGATTAAAAAAAGATAAACGAAAAAACGGTATCAGATAAATATCCAATACCAGATGTAAACGTTATATTATCAAATTTAGGTAAAGCAAAGGTATTCTCAAGTATAGATTTGGAATCAGGATTCCATCAAATATTAATGAAAGAACAGGATATTGAGAAAACAGCATTTTCTGTTAATAACGGAAAATATGAATATATAAGAATGCCATTTGGTTTGAAAAATGCTCCAAGTATATTTCAAAGGCCTATGGATGATATTTTAAGGGAATACGTAGGAAAGTTTTGTCATATATATATTGATGATATAATAATATTTTCAAAGAATATCGAAGAACATAGGGAACATTTAAAAATAATAATTGAGACATTAAAAGAAGCACATATGAAGATTTCATTAGAGAAGTCAATATTTTATCAAAAAGAACTTGAATTTTTAGGCTATAGAGTAACACATAATATAATCAAAACAGATCCAAAGAAAATCGAAACAATCAAAGAGTTTCCTATACCGAAAACATTAAGACAATTACGAAGCTTTTTAGGATTAACTGGTTATTATAGGAAATTTATTAAGGATTATGCATTGATAACAAAACCATTAACAAAACATCTATCAGGAGAAAATGGTAGGGTATCGCAATATAAATCTAAAAAGACAGAAATAATTTTAGATAAAGAAGGTATTGAAGCATGTGATAAATTAAAAGGGTTATTACAAAATCAAGTGGAGTTATATCAACCGGATTTTGAAAAGAAATTCATATTAACAACTGATGCATCAAATATTGCAATAGGAGCAGTATTGTCACAAGGGAAAAATCCCATAACATTTATATCGAAAACATTAAATTCAACAGAACAGAAATATGCTACCAATGAAAAAGAATTGTATGCCATAGTATGGGCATTAAAAAATTTAAGAAATTATCTTTATGGTGTAAAAGACTTAGAGATCCATACGGATCATCAGCCACTAACATTCGCAGTTTCAACACGAAACCCAAATGCTAAAATGAAGAGATGGCATGCATTAATTGAAGAATACGCACCAAAAATTATATATAAACCAGGAACAACAAATGTAGTTGCAGATGCACTTTCAAGGCAACTTTTAAACAATTTAACTGATAGTTCAACTGAGGAGTCAGTACAATCAGGTCAAGGTACGCAACATTCAGCGGAAAGTAGTGATGGTAATTTGATAGAAGAAACTAACAAACCATTAAATCAATTTAAGCAACAGATTTTGTTAAATAAAAACCCAGGAATTGTAGATGTAATTCATGAACAAACACATTGTTTTAATAATACAAGACATATTATTGAGTTTAACACGGTAGAAAATTTAATTTCGATATTAAAAGAATTCTTAAATCCAAAAATCGTAACAGCAATACATTGCACAGTGGAGGATTTATACGAAATCAAGGATATGTTATTAACAACATTTAATAACATTAAATTTTTATATACAAAAAATTTCCCAATAGATATAATGAATATAGAAGATCAGGGTACAATAATTGAACAAACACATAACAGAGCTCATCGTAATCATGAAGAAAACGTTAAACAAATAGAAAAAAGGTATTACTGGCCGAAGATGAAAGAAAAATTTAGAGAATATGTTAGGAATTGTGAAATTTGTAATGTAAACAAATACGATAGACATCCGCAGAAAGTTCCAATTGGTGAGGCACCAATTCCAAACAAAGAGGGGGAACAACTATACGTTGATATTTTTTATGCGGAAAAATTAATTTTTCTAACTAGTATTGATTCATATTCAAAATTTTTGATAGTAAAACATATCACTAACAAATTGAACTTAGAGGAAAAAGTTCTTGAACTTTTGCAATCATTTCCCGATGCAAAAAATATTATATTAGATAATGAACCAGGATTCATTACTCCCCAATTTAAATCTCAAATGGAAAGATTACAAATAGAAGTGTATCATTGTGATCCAAGGCATACTACTACAAACGGTCAAGTAGAAAAAGCTCATTCGACTTTAATTGAGATAGCTAGATGTATTAAGCAAGAATATAGTTTACTGAATGATGTAGAGATAATCATACGAGCGGCACAGCAATACAATAAAACGATACATTCTGTAATAGAGGAAAAACCAATTGATATTCTATTTAATAAAAAGGAACATAATAGTATCCCAGAAAGACTAAAGGATAGACAAGAAAAAATGTTAATTATACATAATAAAAACAGAGGTGATAAAGAATATCATATCGGTCAAGTTGTTTATGAAAAGATTATAGGCGAAAGAAATAAGTTAAGACCTCGTTATAAGAAACAAAAAGTTAAGGAAAATTTAGGGAAACGTGTTAGAATAAGTAAGAGAAATAGAATTGTCCACAAAGACAATATTAAATCATAATAAGAATTGAATTTTTAAATTTTCTTTCTAGTAACATTAAAAATGAGTCGTCGTAATTTGAAGTACAATCCTTTACCGGATTATGATTCTGAAACTGAATTAGAAGTTAGGGAAGAAGTAAGTCAGGAGGAAAAATTAAAAATGATGTAAAAGGTTTTCGAATTTATTGGAGAATCAAGAGATCCAACTTATGAAGACCTAAGAGAAGAAAATATAGAATGGCAAACAGTAGCCATGATACGAGCTGCAGAACGATATCAAGACTCTAAAGTAGATTCTAATTTTAGAATGCTTTATTGTAAAGAGACAATCTCTAAGGAAGATTGATTAAAAAGAATTTTTATAATTCTAGTGTTACCAGATGAGACAATTAATAAAGAGGAAGATGCAGAACTCGGAAGAAGTAATACGTATGAAAGACACGTTAGGGAATATTATGACGAAATAGAAGAAATCATTAGGAATGCGATAATAAGAATAATAATCGAGAGAGAACGAGTAGTAAGACAAATGTGGATTGATAGGATGAATAGAAGACAACAGAGAGAGCAAGAAGCCCGAGAAAAATGGATTAGAGATCATACATAATTTTAGTCTTAGAAATTAATTAATAGAGTAAAGCCATGAATTATACTCAACAATAAATTTTTTCGTTGCAGATGCAACTCATAATATTACTAATCACATTTATAAATGTAAGAACGGAGATAATAGATATAATTGATTATACGAGGGATAATTACATCTTGATAGAAGATGGAAACGCAGTAATTTATGATACGTATGGAGAAATATTTCATATAACCAATTTAACATATTATAATTTAGTAATTGATCAATATAAAAAGGAAAATAAGGAGTATAAAAGTTTTAAATACGGGAAGAATAATAAAACAAATATAGTGTTTCATGAAAATATAGATAACGACCTGGAAATAAGTTTGATAGAAATCTTACTAGGACAACTAAGAAAAATAAGGGTTAAAAAGAATAAAGTTAACAAGATTAAAAGAGGAATAAACGAAATAGGAACTTTATGGAAGTGGATAGCAGGAACACCTGACCATGATGACCTAGTAAACATTAACACGAAATTAACTGAACTAGTACAGAATAATAATAAACAATTTGTAACAAATTCAGAAATGTTCAAGGCAATTCAACAATTAAGTGAAGCAATACAAAATGTTCCGGAAGCTTCACAGATTCAATTAATGAAAAAACGTAGAAACCAATTGATTGTGAACGAATTACATAACGTTATACAGACTATAACATTAGCGAAAATAGGAATACTAAATCCCACTATACTACACTTGGAAGAGATAAAAGACATTACTAGACATGAACATGAAAGAGTAACAATAGTTGACTTGCTTGATGTTTCGAAATTTAAAATAATTCAAAACAAAGACTTAATAGTAATCTATATCAAATATCCAATTTTGAGTAAATCATGCAAATTTTATGAAGTAAGAGCCATAAGCCAAAACAACTCTAAATTAGAAATTCCAAAAGAAATTGTAAAATGTAAAAATAACTTTGAAAATGTAAAAAATTGTAAAAAAGAATTAACGGATATATTTTGCGAATCCATGAAGGATGAATATTGTTTAGTTAGACTTTTAAATAACAAGAAAGGAAAATGTAATAAAATCAAAGGAATAAACAGAGATTTAGAAATTATCAAAGATGGTGCAATATTGATATCAGGCAAACATTTAGTTAACGAAACGGAACTTGAAGGTATTTACTTAATAACATTTACAGATAAAATTAATATTGATAATGGAAGATTTGTTAATAATAAAGATATAATAAATAATTATATAAAGAACACAAATCTAAATAATTTTGAAATAATGGAATATCTTAATTATGATAACATAAGTACAGAGTTTGAAAATATAAATTTATTAGAAATTAAGAAGGATTATGTTAAAAAGAATACAGTATGGACATTGTCCTCAATAATAATTCTTGTAATAGTAGCACACATAATTTTAAGAATTTTAAAATTAATTAGAAACATAAAACTAAAAGAGCCATAAAGAATAATGAAATTAAAAATGAAACAATTGAAGAAATTGGAGAAGAAATAAATTTGAATGAAATAAATGACAGAATAAGAAATCTCGCAAGAGAATTTATGACAAAAGCAGTCGAAATGAATCGGGACGATTCATCTTAACAAAGGGGGGAGTTAACATTAGCATCTCACATGTAAATTCAATTAAAAATATAAACAAAAATAAAACATATGTTAACTAATTAATTGTAAAGAAAATTATAAACAAATTGTAAACAACATGATCCAATTTCATTTTTACTAATTATAAGAAATATGGAATGATCAAAGTTCTAATTTAAAAATGTAATAAATATTGGAATCAAATTTCAAAAGCTGGAATTCATTCCAAAGTACGATAAGAAGATCAAGCATAAAAGTAAGAAGAATAAGCATTTGATCTTATAAATACGATCACTAATAACTTAAGAGTTCAGTCTTTGACAGTCTTTGAAAAACCAGAGTTAAAGAATATTAAAAAGTTTAAATAAAGTTTAGAATTGATTTAAGTAAAATAAATAATAAATAAAGTTTTTTTTATAAAACTAATAAGTAATAAAATTAATTTGCATTTAAGCCAGTTATAAAAATCCTAAGGGCATTTTCCTTATTTTTCCTATTTAATTCCATTGTTAATGGTGCTTCAGTACCATACGTCATTATCGTCTTGTTAATAAGTAATGTAAGCTTTTTGTTCACTAGATTATAATAATCAAGTATAGTTGAAGATCCTTGCCTAAGGATACTTAGTTCCTGTTCAATCAGATGGATTGGTCGTTTATCTGAGTAGGCAAAGTCTAGTCGGCTTATGATTGCGTCGAAATTTAAAACTGTACCATGATTTGTTAAAACGTCATTTGCGTCACTTACTACCTTGTTTCTTAAAATTGTTAAAGCTGCAAAATATCTTTTACTTCCCTTTTCGTATAAAATTATGACATTGTTGGCTGCTTCACGCCAACTTACATAAGTATTCGGTTTTCCAGAGAATTCTGGTAAAGCTCTAACCATATCTAAAGGTTCATTACATGCTATACTTTCATCAATTGTTTGTTTAGTATAACTTTCTACTGTCGTAGTCTCAGTCAACGTTCTTAATTGATTTGTCAAATTCGCGATTCTTGATTCAAATGCCTGATTGTTGGTCGCAATCATATTGGCGATTAATTCCACACTTAGATTTTGCATAGCCATTGTACTAGCTGCGTTGTTTGATGTTTCGGGCATTAATTCTTGAATTTTTACCACTTTTAGTAAATCACTTAATTCTTCTTCTATTGTTTCAACTCTAATTCTTTTGTTGGTTGGCATTTATTCACTTAATAAACACGAAATTCATTTAAATAATTACGCGACTTTTTCTTTAAAAACTTCCTTAAACTTAAATATTCTAGTTTCTTACTTTTCCTTCCTTTTTGAAGTACTTGTTTCTTTAACGGGATACCTTCCTCTAGCTGTTGATTTCGAGCTTCTGTATGGATGGCCTTTGTTCTCAACTTCTTTGTAGTCCAGACAAACCGTATTGCGGGTAAATGTTGCACGCTATTTCTTAGTTCGATCCTTACTTTTTACTCCAGGGATGTTTTCACAGGATATTCAGGATTTATTTGATGAATTATATTTTTATTGAACTTTTTTTTAAAGCATGCCCCACGTTGGGCGCCAATTAATTTTATTACTTATTAGTTTTATAAAAAAAACTTTATTTATTATTTATTTTACTTAAATCAATTCTAAACTTTATTTAAACTTTTTAATATTCTTTAACTCTGGTTTTCCAAAGACTGTCAAAAGACTGAACTCTTAAGTTATTAGTGATCGTATTTATAAGATCAAATGCTTATTCTTCTTACTTCTATGCTTGATCTTCTTATCGTACTTTGGAATGAATTCCAGCTTTCGAAATTTGATTCCAATATTTATTACATTTTTAAATTAGACTTTGATCATTCCATATTTCTAATAATTAGTAAAAATGAAATTGGATCATGCTGTTTACAATTTGTTTATAATTTTCTTTACAATTAATTAGTTAACATATGTTTTATTTTTGTTTATATTTTTAATTGAATTTACATGTGAGATGCTAATGTTAACTTGTACATAATAAAATACATGCATATGTAATTTATAAGATTAGTATTTATAAGATTAGCACATACATATGGTCAACATTTTTATCGCACATACATATTTTGTATTTTAAAACAAAGGAAATACCTTCCTTTCTAATATCACTTTCAATTTTGCTTTACGTACTCGTACGTAAGAAACTTTTGTTAAATTCTCAAAACAAAGCACGTCACTCACACGCTTCTGATATATGCGCTAATAATGAACAGTTTGGATTTTCATATTTAATAATATCTGATAATAAACAACAAAAATAAATTTATCACTGATAAATTTGACAGCTTAAGATCTCTTTTGGTTGACTCTGATTTTTTATTTTTAGCTTAAGAGGGGAACCACATTGTGGTGGTCAAATTCGATTTCTGCGCTTAAGAATCTTTAAGGAACGCACAATTTTCAATTTTTATAAGCATTTTGTTTTGGTCTAACATTTTTATCATTTAATTTACAAAAAAAAATGTTAATTTTTCAAGCAAAAATCAGAAATTTTAAGCTCAAGAAAAAAAGGATTGTAATACGGATACACAAGCAGTCATCATTCTATTAAAAGATGCCCTCATTTTGGGCAAATGGCTTCTGATGGCAATGCAAATTTCACATTTGTAAAGTAAAAACAGAAGCAGAATGCATGTAGCTTCTCAAAAGCGCGGAGGTAACGTTTACTGTGCTTAGCATGTAACACTGTCTAACAGAATCTTTGTACCAGAAAAAACACCAAAATACATTTACTGTGTTTAACATGTAACACTGTCTAACAGAATCTTTGTACCAGAAAAAACATCAGAATATTCCTGTAAGAGGACGTTGTTCTGGTCAATTTTAACGAATAAAGTTATAGTCCATCACATCAAATCTTTTTGCTATATTCGGCAGAATTTTACACAGTGAATTAAATTTCATCATCAAAATTTGTTAAGCCGTGTGAACTCTCTCCCTAATCTCCCTCTTCAAACATCATTTTGAATTATATCGACATATATTTTCTCCGAAATATCGCAAATTGAAAATTTCTAGTTATATTGCCATAATGGAGCTTATGTAGACTTTTTTAGTATAAGGGTCATTCCTTGTCAAGTGAACCACCTTACCAGAGCATCATAGCTCAATAGCAGAAAAATTTTAAAAAAAATTATAAAAAATAATTTTTTCTACGATTTTTTCTGAAAGTGATGTTAAGGAGAAAAAAGTGAAATTTTGACAGAAACTTTTACTATCACTGACGGATAAACTAAACAATTTCAGAAAATTTTTAAAATTCAAAATGTTTTTCAAAATCTTTTTTCCTATATTTTGGAATTTGCATAAACGCCACACGACTTTATAAAGTAATAGCTTCATTCAAAACTAAAAGTTCAGTTAGGGTTTTGGTCTGGAAAACTCTGTTGTTCTGGTGAGGTGGTTCACTAAACAAAAAATAACCCATATGAACAAATATCTCAACAATGTAAAGAAAACTGTTCTACGTTTACTAACGATGGCTTTATTTTACATTTAACATTTTCTCTCATTACTGACTCATTTTTTCTCTATTTTACAGGTCTGTAACGATCACATCAGTTCGAAAAGTTATATTGATTCTATAACTTTTGGTCTTTCCTACATTGTGGGTTACATTATATTGGGTATTGTTATCAATCCACTTGGTCGGAAATGGACTATGGTTGGTGCACTCATCATTTCTGGTATTAGCGGTATCGTATTGCATTTTATACTGGATCCCATAGCTATTGTTGTTGTTTTTTGCTTATTTCTAATGCTGCCCGGCTTATGTGTGTCTGTGCTGAGTGGTGCTGTGGTGGATTTGGTGCCGACACATCTGAGGTGAGTTTTTCACTTGCACGTTTGCGGTGCAATTTATGCACATTCTTTGACGTATGCACTTTACATTACAGAGGCAAGGCCGTTTGTATCTGCCTGATGTTGGGTCGTTCAGGCAGCGTCTTAGGTAGCAACCTGCTCGGCGTGTTGTTGGAATCTTACTGCACCATAACGTTTAGCGTGTTCTCTGGTTTTGTCTTTGGTAAGTCAACATAGTGGGATTCTATTGCTAATGATTTATCGCTAAATTGTAATTGTTGTGATATCACAACAATTCTCTTTTCTCTTTCAGTATGCGCCGCATTGACATTAACACTGCCAATATAAAATACTGCCAGATATTATTAAGTAGTCAACGATTTCTCAGTAGTATAGTTTTTGATTAGTATAAATTACCCACTAAGTATGTACTATATATTATACGAGTTTTGTGAAATTAGCAATTTAGATTAGGTGAACGAACGAAAGTACAGATGCTCTGTATGCCAAACCAGTTAAAAATTTAATTAATTGTAATTATTTTGATTTAGATAGGATTTTAATTAGTAAAGCCGTCGACGCAATGGCCTGTTAAGTATTGTTAAGTGTTCCAAATGTTGAGATTTTGTTTTTTTTTTTTGTGAAAATAAAAAAAAAGAAAAATTTATTTGGTTTTTTATATTTCGATAAGGATATTAAATTCGGTGTAAGTATGACCATTTCAAAGCCACTGAAGAGTGTGGGTTAGGAAGTAACCAAAATTCAAATGAGATAGAGGGAAAATTTAATTTTTTTATTCAATTTATCGTTTTCTTTTGCTAAGTTCGTTGTGTAGTTGAATTTTTTACATAGTATATTTTTTATTTTTTACATAGTATATTCCTATATTCTTTGAAAAAAAAAAACATTTTTTTTAACATTTAATACTGTATCATGCTTAATGAAGAACCCTTTATATGGATCTCGAAACTATTAAAACCATAAATTTTTCTATCCTTGGCTAGATTATTTAACTTAAGCTTAGTAAACACATTTTGCAAACATTCAAGATATTCGAGATTATGGTTACTTATTTTATGTCTGGCAAAATTGTAAATACGCTATACAGGGTGCGCCAACTAAGTAACTGTTACTAATATTATCACAAGCATTTTTGTACTACAAGTGATGTTTGGGTCATCAACAAAAAAAAAGCAGGTGAGTAGAATGGCAGTATAGAAAAATATGAAAAGGTCGAAGAATATTTTGAAAGGTCGAGAAATAATCAAAGAGTTGAAGATATTAGAAAATGTGGTAGTTATTAGTTGAAAAATAATGCAAAAATCGAGTAAATTAATGTGCTCAAAAAGATTGATTTAGTCGAACAAAGCTTTAGGCATATTAAAAAAAGTATAGTACAGCACACTCTCGATTATATTATCCAATTGATGTTCAGCTTGTTCATAAATCCGAGCGTTACATATGAGCAATGGTCTCTTTACGTTCAGCTTAGCTCAATTTTAAGACAAATAAGACAATTTGATTTAAAATGATTCATACAACTTTTTAAAGTGTGTTTGTAATCGAGGATCCACATTACCAAATAAAATATAATCGAGATTGTATTGTACTTGTTTTCTAACGCTATCTTCCGAACTGTAGAAGCAGGACAAATTTCAGACGAAAGCGAATGTAAAGTATATTGAAAATGACTTGGTCGCGATAAACAAGTTTGATTTTAAGGAATATAAAATTTGAATTACACTATATAGTATTTGATCAGATTTCAGACATGTATTTCTTTGTCGATTTATCACTTTTTACTGAAGGCAATTGCATATTTGAGAAAATAAACTTTATGAAAAACAGATTTTTTTTATTTTTTTCGACATATTTTTATAACTCAAAACGATAATTTCGAGCAATTTACGACAAAAGTCTACATTTTGTTATCTTAGGCTAAACATAAATTGTTAAAAAACTCAATATTTTAAAAAACTGTTTGCTGCTATGTTTTGAGAGAT
The DNA here is from genome assembly GCA_963680825.1 of Meiosimyza decipiens. Taxonomy (NCBI): domain Eukaryota; kingdom Metazoa; phylum Arthropoda; class Insecta; order Diptera; family Lauxaniidae; genus Meiosimyza; species Meiosimyza decipiens. Next base: position 69,060,128 of record OY804259.1, read on the forward strand.
TTTTCTATCAAAGTTTTGGGCTGATTTTTCATATTTTCGGACCAATTTTGACCAAAAACAGACCATATACTTTAAGCAATATTTCTATTTTGTTTTTGAGAAAAATTATAAAGCAAATGCTCAATATGGAAAAAAAGATCTAACATTTCTGTATTTTGGGCGATCTTTGAGCCAATTAATTGTATGAGCAAATACCCTATACTTTGAGCGACTTTTTGATATTTTATTTTGGGCAATTGCTAAAATTTTTCATGAATTTTTTTGATGTACTTCAGTTTTTGGCTTAAAGCAATTTTTAATTGGGTGATTCCCTTCTCTCAGTAGTCTTATCTTTTTTTTTGTTTAATTTAATTTCTCAATAGCATTGGTCAGGTGCACTTTCCAACACTTTATTGCAGCCGTGCCCAGTTATATTGCATACGAAAAAAGCAGTGCTGCACAATGAACTCCAAGTGTTGCTTTCTTTCTTCTCTTCCCAGTAAAACTTGGAAAAATAAATTCTGAATTCGCAAAAATCCGGTTTGGTTACTCATTCAAAAGTACGAGCAAACAGTTGATGGCGATGTTCTCGTAAAAATACGTTCTACTTACGATTGTTGTATTTATAAAAAATTCTTAGCTAAAACTAAAAAAAAAACAACAACTGCAAAAACAGCAACAAATTACATTCGTATTCTACAGGTGGATGCAATAAAATCAAGTGAATGCAAAACCAATATCTTAGTACTAAGGAGAGCGTTTCAAGCTTCGAAACTTAAGCGCGCAATTTAAATTTTCTATTGGATATTTAAAGAAAAGTAAATTGTGTAGCGTCGGAAAAATGGATATTTCTTCTAATGGAAAATATAATAAGGAGCGTGGCAGGCAGGCAACAAATGTGGAAATTATAAATGGAACGGTAAATGAATACGATTACGATAGCATTTTGGGAAAAATTGGTAAGTAAAATTTGGAAAATCGTGTAAATAAATGGAGAAAGAAAACCAGCTGTTATCAGTAAAAGTGAAGACTTTCGTTTAGTCACGTGTGCAAGGATAATCGCTAGAAAAAGAAAGGAAATGAAAAACATTATCAATAAAATTAATATCAACAAAACTAATAAATTGCGAAAATGTGAAAATATGAAAAAGGATTAAGTGCTTAATAGTCGATTTTGAAGAATTAATTAATTTTATTTTTAATTATCATAAATATTTCAGTTGAAAGTAAACGCTGTATAATTGATGAAATTTTCTAAAATATGCACCTAGTTATAGAATTTCCATATCAATTTTCTAGGTTTCGGAAAAGCGCAATGGTTCATGTTACTGATGAGTGGCATGAGTACCCTTAATTCGCTGGTGACACAAACCATATTTAGTATAATCGCCATAGCATCGCAATGTGAATTCGAAACAAATCAAGCTGACAAAGGCATCATGATGGCTGCATGTGTTGCAGGTGGGTAGACACTTGAGTTTCAATGAATAAGGTGTATCGAACAGATCAGTGATGAAAAGTGTAGTTAGTGATTGTATGCATTTTGAGAAGTATTTGGATAGTTTGACTCAAAAGTGATCGTGATATGCTGAAGGTTAAGATCTTCGCCAAAAAAAAAAATAGATAATTAAAAATGCCCAAAATTTGTGTTTGATAAAAATGTTGGGCGTTATATCTTTGGAAAATTACATCTTATATATAAATGTTAATATATTTTCAACAAAAGCGGTTATGTTCAACTCGCTCGTTATCGCAGGAAAGTGATTAGAAAATATTAAATAAAACACGAATCGATTGATTTTGACTAGCTCTTTGCGATGGTGCTGATCAGTTTTTGCTCGAAACCCATATTTTTTATATGAGAAGTGAGTTTCAGTTCAGGTGTTTTTTTGTGAAATCTGCAACAATTTCTTAAAATGAAATTTGAACGAGTCAAAAGATCAACTCTTCAGCACACCTTCATAACTATTTAGAGTGGGATAGCATAAAATGTGTGCAAATAACAAGCATGTGCGAGTTTTCACAGAATGACGAGCGCGAGGTAGCGTGGCGAGTACTAATGCAGCCATAAGTTAGATGTCAAATTGTCATTAGGTCGCAGTCTTTATGTATGGAGGTATTGCTGAAGTGTTGATCCGTCGGGTCGTGTAAATTTTATTTAAAAAAAATTGTGTAGAGTTTTAGAGAAACTGCAAACTTGTTTTCACCAAGAAAAAATATTTTCGAACAAAAACTGATCGGCATCATCGCAAAGAGCGATGATTCAAATTTTTTATATATTTTCTAGTCACTTTCATCGGGCGAAAAAATATAGTACGCATCAGTCTTTGCTCATCAAACAAATATAGTTTTTTAATTGAAAAAAAAAAAATGTGGAAAACGCAGTTTTTAAATGAAGCATATAGAATATTAACCCTTAAATACTTATCTTCGTAAAAACGACGTTGCTGTTTTAGTTTTTTTCCAAAACAACATATTTTTGAACACAAAATAAAGATTTTTTAATTTTATTTTTCAAAGAATTTTATTTGAAGCAAAAATTAACTAAAAAAAATATTTAGAAAATAAATCAATCTCATATTTCAGCAATAAATGTTTTAAAAAAATTAGTTTCATCAAGCTTCGCCAAAACGACGAAGTTAAGTAACAAGCGTTGTTAAAATAAGATAATAATTAAGGGTTAATAAAGATCTCTCAACAAAATTTCAAATTTCAAACCTATGTTGATTTAGCCAAAACGTAGTTACTATTTTTTCGATAGCCCAAGAACTTTATTGTAACATGCTCATGCGTTCATTCATTCTAAGGTATTTTCATCTCCACCTATTTCTGGGGTTATGCCAGCGATGCTTTTGGACGACGCACAACACTCATTTATGGCACAACGGGCACCGTCATACTGCAATTCATTTCAATGTTTGTGACGAATCTTTGGGTTTTTAACGTCATCAATTTCTTTGTTGGTATCTGGTAAGTGATATGTTATGGGGAAAAACTAAATTTGCAACCGTTTCACGTGTTATACTTATAATTTTGAATAAATTTACGCTATAGCTTGGGCGCTGCTTCAGCGGCCATGTATTCGCATCTAAGTGAATTCAACAGAGTCAAACACAGCGCCATAGTCATAAATTTTTCATCGATGTTTGTCAGCGTTGCTGCAATTTACGTTCCAGGTAATGCGAAGCTGAATTAATTAGAATTATGTCGTGTCTACAATGTTGATTCGACGTGCATAGCACACACCACATTAATATCTGTTGACGCTTGGGGATTTTCATTTTGAATTAAATGTGAGAAACTTTTTATTTTTCGTTTGCATAGCAATATCTTGGCTTGTACTCTCCTATGACTGGTCAATTTTTATTTTCGATGGTTTCGTATTTCGTCCTTGGCGTATCTTAATTTTGCTCAGTTTGTTACCTGGCTTAATTACGCTTTTATTGTTGGTCATATATCCGGAGAGTCCGAAATTACTTTTGGCTAAAGGTAGACAGGATGAAGCGAAAAAAGCTGTAGAATGGATTTGTAAATTGAATACCGGCAAAAATGTTTGTTATATTTTGAATACTCCGTCATACAACTTAAAATCAGAGTTGGCCGATGAGGTGGAACATCGCAAAGGTTTTGGTGTCCTCATAAGCATCTGGAAGGCAACGGTGCCGTTATTTAATAAGCCACATAACCGAAATTTTGTAATAAGCGCATTAGCTGTATTTGGGATGTTTTTCAGGTAGGTACCTACGGCAAAATAGTTGGTGTATTTCTTACGTATTTCTTCGCATAATCTATAGCTACACTGGTATACAACTTTGGTATCCCGAAATCGTAAATCGTTCATCTGGAAAATCAGCTGTAGAATCACAGACCGTATGTGAGGTGTTGGATGTATCATTCGCTCAGCAAAGTTTGAGGAACACAAGCAACACGAACATTACCAGCGTAAGTAAGACAAAAATTTTTAATGTTAAGTGCGTGGTTGGACCTTTTTGAATATTTGAAATAATTAAGCTAAGATTGTAAGTAGTTTTAGAAAAACTTCAATGAAATGGGCTACGTAAACGGTGACGGTTGTGGCCTATGTTAAATGTAACCTTTGTTTCTGCAAGTAGTTTGGTTTAGTTGGTGATGATTTATCACGAGGAAGTTTAAAATGGTCAACAAAATGCTTATGGATATTAACGGAATAATATCATGTATACAGTTTCAGAAAAGAAATGAACCTACGATGCACGATTAAATATGCCAATAAAAGTCTTCATTCGATTTAGCCACTGTTCTTCTGTCCGTCTTCTTGTGAAAATCACGATTATGAGGAAACAAAGTGAGATAGCTTTACGAAATACGGTACAGGGGGCTCAGAAAAAAGTGAAATTAGCTCATGGACACGCCCACCACCCATAGATATAAAGAAAATATAAAGCTATATTCAGTTAGTAAAATACTACCACATTTTAAGTGAATACTACGAACTGTTTGGAAAAACTCTGATCGAAAATTGAAGAAGTTTCAAGAAGAGTGGGTGATGGCTCCCATACAAGAAAATATTTAAAAACGTTATACTGAGGGAGTTATTTGAGATTATGCAGCCAAATTTCACACAAGTATCAAGAGTAGTTAGTTTGGTACAGTTTGGCAATAATTCCTACCAGGCTTTCCTCTACCCTTACGGGAGTGGGAACCCTAAGAAAAATTCCGATGTGGTGTGCTAAGTGATAGGTACTGCATCTAAGCATTTCATTTTTATTTTTTTTTTCAGATTTGTGATGCCAGCATATCTACAAAAACCTACATTGACAACATAATCGTGGGCTGTGCCTTTCTTGCAGGATTTCTAATACAAGGCGCGCTATTGCGACCACTAGGTCGTAAGAACGTTTTGCTCGTAGCAATCGGTATAACCACTTTATGTGGAATACTGCTGCAATTTATAACAAACTCCATAGCTCTCTTAATACTGTTCTGCCTATTTATTCTCATGCCGGGATTGGCAATTTCAACGATGTGTGGTGCAGTTGTGGACTTAATACCCGTGCAATTGAGGTGAGTACTGCAAACAGTCATGAACAAATTTAAATTTCACGTACATAAATTAATGTTAAGTTAAAGTTGAACTTTACTAGCAAAAAGCTAAAATATTTGAAATTTTTTTACTCTTTACAGAAGCAAAGCCATAAGTATTTGCTTAACTGTGGGTCGACTTGGTATCATCGTTTCGACGAATCTCATTGGCGTAATGTTGGAGCCAATGTGTAGTGCAACTTTTGCAATATTTACGATTGCAATCTTTTGTAAGTATTTAACTCATCTTTATCTTGAGGAAAATATTAATGAGCTTGAAATTTCCGTTTCTTACAGTGTGCGGTGTGCTGATACAAATTTTGCCTGTGTAGAAGTTCTTATTAGGGGTAGGAAAATTAAAATAACGTTTTAGTTTAACAAAATTGTTTAAATTGTTGCAAATATATATTGAGTTGTTAGTGATAGTGTTGCCATAATATAAAGTTTAACCACACAAACATATATTTTCTTAGCTAAATAAGCTAGGTATTTTGCGAAGGCTATATGGTTGCCCAAAGTTCAGATTCCCATAAATATTCCATCACTTCGCAAAAATTTATATTTTTGTACCGCAATGTTTTTCTTCGGTATTTCTTTGTTTTGATTTTTTCAAAGCAAACCCGAATCCTCAGAAAAGTTTTAGAATTTGAAGTCTAAGAAAATTTGCTCTCTCATCGACAATTCCTCCATTCAGATTGAAAGTTATTATATTTTATTGAGTTTCGGTTTGAAAATCGATTTACGCTCACGCTCTCAAAATGTCTTCGATTTCTTCTCCCTAATGACTTTATGAATACAACATGGAATAAACAAATACAAAACGCACACAAGTATACACATTATTTTGCCATAAAACGATATGTTGTGCTTGCATGTTTGTTTGGATTTGCGCAAATATATTTTAAAACTTTAATAACTTAAATGTAGGAATATCGTGATAGTTTTTATTGGAGACTGAGAGCAAAGAATAAAACTTAGCAAATTTGATCAAAATCAGTCCAGCAGATTTGACGTGATGCGCAAACATTGATGGACAGCTGTCATTTTATTTATGTAAATTGATAAGAATATTTATTAACACAACACAAGCCAAGTTTCTTTATTTGCAAGACTCTTTAAAGGGCTTACAATATTTACATATTTACGCTATAATAAGGAAACTAACAAAGTAGTCGTATTGAATGTAAATATGTACATATGTAGGTTTTAAGCCACAGTTAAAGAATTTAAATTTTAAAACAATAGAAAACACATTTCGAATTTGTGCAAAACTTGCAAAGGGAACGTATTGAAAAATGCTATGTGAACGACTTGGATGTCCTTGCAATTAATATCAAATATCCAAAAGAAAGTGAAATTGTGTTTCAATTCAATTTCTTCCTAATTAATAAATATTATAGCTATTCAATAAATATTATATTTTTCCGGTTTGCACTGAGACGACTGTAAAACTGTTACAGTTGGAGAAGCATCATTGATTCCTGAAAAGATTTGGAGGAATTCATTCTCGAAAAAATGTGATTTTACGTTCTAAACTAAACTGAGTGAAGCTTAACACAATCAAGAAGGAAATAACGCACAGTACTACATCATATTAAGATAGCGGCTGTAGGGTTATTTTCCCCGGGCCCAACAATCTTCATTTGATATCCTATTTTGATCATCAATTTTAGCACGGCCAAATCAAAATCAGGAGGCAGGGTATTACTAGAGGCGATGGAATGCTCGTCGCAGCTAATGTATTACTATGGTGCACCTCTTTTTGTAAACTTAGCTTCAATTTCCGAAACTCAATTGAAAATAATTAAGACACTTGAGGGGCCCTATAAATAACACCGTCATGTTTAATGTGATGTGTGATGTGACGTGCGGGATGATCTTCCCGCCACAAAGTTTGGCATTTACGTGTTTCTTAGTTCAAAATTTGTAATTTCGCTTTTTAATTCAAAATCCAAAATCAATCTTTCGAATTTCATAACAAATTGCAAAAATTACAATTCTGATTGTTTTTGACACATAACGAGAAAAGTTTGAAATGACTATGATGGATGCTTAAAATAATTTTGTTTTGAAAAATTTCGGTTTCATTTCACCAATTTATTCTTAGCCAACTATGAAAACTTTTTTCGTGCGGGACTACTAAACATCTTAAAGAAATTTTCATATCCAATGAATATTGGTTATGAAAATTTCGGTCGAATGACCAAACATAAAAGCCACTTTTTATTTATTGTTTGTTGGCATACAACAAATTGCTATTGTTTATTTTGAAATGATATAATTTTGTTTTTTTAATAAAATATCAGCATATTTTAAGCAGATGTACTTCAATGCTTGATTACATAAGCATTTTTTATTGGAAAGTATTTTAAGTTGTCTCCATACAAATATTCTTAATATACTACACATATAGCACATGGAAGCGGGAATCAGTAAGTTGTCTCCAAAAGATTTGTTTTGTTGTTTTTTTTTTGGGCAGAGGAAAGAGTTCTATATATATTTATAACGGCAAACATTGGGTCAATCCATCTTAGAGTTGTTTTTTGTGAATGATGCGTTGGAGTAAAATGAGCGAATTAAAAGGGTTCCTCAGCCGTTGAAAATTCAGCTGAACGAGTCTTGCTAACACAAATTAAAGTATTCAAATTATATTGTAGATAAAAATAAGCAAAAGATAGCTTACCACGTCAACGTTGTTGTTTTTGTTGTTGTATTTGCTATCTAGAAGTTTATTTCGCAAAGTCTGCACCAATGATGCGCGTTTGCCAAATCTGGTCAATAGAGTAACAAATGAAACTTTGCGTTTATTTTAAAGTTTTGGAGAAAGTTGCCGCTGACACTTACCTAACCCTGGCTCTATCGCCATAGTATGTGTCCAAATCTTGCAAGTATTTGATTGCATCGGCCATTGTGCTGATGTCATTGTTGCGTGGTGGTCGTGCCATGGAGGCTGTTGTGTTCTGCACCAAAAGAGCGATAACAACGAAGAGTAGAATTACGTAGCGTAAAATTGTTGTTGAAATCATCATTTGGCTAAAAAGAGCAGTTGGCAGGATTAATAGAAAAACATCAAAAAGCATTTCGTTGCTATTTGCATATGTGTGTGTGTGCATGGGTACTTATATAGTATACAAAAAGGAAACGCATACACCCACGTGTTTGCATATAGAGTTCATATTTTTTAATTTTGTGTATTTTTAAATTCATTTGAAGTTTGCAAACATGCAAATGCTGTGGGCTTTCATGTTTACAAATGAGTTGGAATTTTTTCAGTTTTTGTAATATATGAACTTTGTTGCTCTCATTGAAAATAAAATGTACGTCGCTGCAGACTTTAAAAAAATTTGTTTGAGGAGTCAAGAAGGCACAAAAGTACATCAAGTTTTTTGAGATTCTGTGTTGTATCTTGATATGAATTCGTTGAATTTAAACATTTACAAAGAGTTATGTTTAGTCCGACAAAGATGACGCTTGGTTTGTATGAAAACTAAGGACGCTATGATGAAAACTCAACCAACAAAAAAACTTGATGGTAATTTTCAATATTCCAATATAATAAGTACCAAGGTTACGTTGCTCGAATCTTTATTAAATTTTAACACAATGTTTTTGAAGTGGTCGTTTCCAAATAAGTAAAAAAAAGTTGACAAACTAAACTGACCCCTTAAGTTGAACAATTTTTGTTTGCGTTTGCATTTGCGATTTGTCAGTTTCGAGTGCATCAAAACTCATTCCAAATAAAATTTAATTTTCAATATAAGTGACCTACTATAATTAGTTTCTAAGTCTGCAAAAAGGAAAAAAAACGAACATTTTTTCAAACAGAGTTGTGGTCTCTTCGATTGAAGATCTATCAAAACCGCTGTTAAGCAGAATGTGAGCTAATGGCTAGAGTTAAAAGCTAACTAAGTTTGATATCGACAGTATGTACGAAGGGTCATGCAATAGATCTAAGCTGCTGGCGAAAATGTTCAAAACGACATAAATCTAGCTTATCTCAAATTCTTAAAACCAGTTTTACAAAAAGTTCAAATATGACCAAATTTTTCTAAAGCAATTCGAAGGTCCAATAAAATTGTTCAACGAAGGTTGGAATTATTGATTTCTAACACGGTTCACAATATACACTTTTTATACGAGTTTTTTGTTTTAGCACGGAACCTAAAAAATGTTTTTTTAATTCTTATTTTTACATTGTTTTACAGCAAACTCATGTAAGCAGCAACAAAATACAATTGGGGGAGTACCCGAATTTTATCAGTTTTTATTTATCGCTTGTTGGGTAACTTGCTGTAGAAACTGTACACTACACTCAGGAACTTGTCTCTTTAGTAAAAGATTGGAAACCTTACAATAATATCGGTTTTTCTTAGATTAAAAAGCATAACTGAGCTTAAGATTTGGGTTAGATATACTAATTTACAATGTCGTGTGGCGTATTTGTAAATTTGAAAATGGTTATTTTTCAATATTTAATAAGAATTTGACGTGACCTGTTCCGATGTAGACGCAAACTTGAGGCACCATTTTTATATTTGCAAAAATGACATACCGTATTGTAAAATATTTGTTTACACGAGTATTTCAAGCCCATTGAGCCCATTTTTGATCTGAAAAACTGTGATGTTCGGGAAGAGTGAACTACTGACAAATAATGAACAATTTTAAAAAAAGCAGTCGATAAAAAAAGGAAATAAAAATCGAACAAAAGATTGATATTGAAATTCTTTATTTGTATTAATTTACTACCCCCTAAGCTTAGTCAAGCTTTGAAATAGCATAGCTAACTTCAATGAATGTGCGGCAATCAGTAACGTAGCGGGGAGAGGGCGAAGAAGACGGCCACACTTCTCGATGGTGGGCAAAATGGTTCACATACTTTTGAATTGAAATACGTTTTCAATTTAGTAAATATAAATTTTTGGTGTTTAAAATGAGGTATTATTTTATTTCAAGGGTCTTTGTGATGTAAAGAGTTATGACTTCTTTTTTGGTAATAAATTGATGTTTGGTAGAAGATTGTTTTTGTTAAATCAGAAGGCATATTAGATTTTCGCAATGGGTTCAAATAGGGTAAAGCTCTAATTTTTGTATTATGTATAGTTTTTATTAAAATAAAGTAACATGAAAAATATTTATTTTTTAAAATCATAATACCTTCTATTTTTCTTTCTGAATGAAAATAAATAACTTCTCATTTGGTTTTTATCTATTGAAAGCATATCAAAAGTTTAGAGAAAAATAGATTTTGAGGTTTAATTTTAGTTTTGGAACATATTATTTTGGAAAAATTCAAAAATAAAGGGAATTAGAAATAAAACAAGGCTTTGAGGTTTTTCATTGTCAATTTTAAATTTAAATGAAAATATCATTTATCTATAAGGGATATAGACCAACCAACGGAAGACCAATTTATTTTTACAGAATATTTTGAAATTAATAGCGCAACAATTAATTTTTGGTTTTTTCTCTTAAGTTTTCGCGTTGCTTATTTTGGAAACGGTTTAGGGTAAAACTCTAGAAATTAGTCTGAAGCCTAATCAAAAAGTGAACATTCTTGATTCCACAAATTTTTGATTTTGAACAAGTAATTTGGAAAATGGTAATTTTCTGCGTTAGTTTTAAGTATTTGCGCCATTATATGGATCTGGGATAAGGCCAGAAATATTTCTACACGCACAAAAAGTCCAAAGTGTTTAATATTAATTTATATAGCGAGTTTCAACGTTTTTATTTATTTCAGCGCAACACGACTGCGAGACTCCATTTTAATATACCTTATGTCTATGATTTCAAATTTATTAGGTTGATAGTTAGCAAATATTTTTGTGTTTTCACAAAAAAATAATTCACTATGTTCACATTACTTTTGTTTTTTTTTTTTTAAATATGTACCATATATCACATTTATGTATCGTACCTTTTGAATTTATTCTTTGAATAAAAACACCACTTTACTCACAGAGTTGAAAAATTAACAACAAAAAACTTGTTGAACACTAGAACCAGCGGAAAGTAGGCTCACCAATGATAGCAAGGCTTGAATGTAATGTCCTTTTATATTCAAATCAAAAAAATCATAGCATACAACTTTGCGCAACAACTGATAACGCAATGAAACCAACAAAACGACAGGGATGAACTCTGATTAAATGAAAAAATGATAATTTTATTTGTTGTTGGATTTGTTTTTTTTTCTTTTTTGTTTTTTGTAGTTTGATATACTAAGTACACCGTCATAGGTGGGTAATACAAATGCCACGATTTGCCATCCTATTGCATTACGAGAAATTCAAAATTTACATACATCAAGGAATAAATAAGGAAAAGAAAATTATCCAAATGCATGAGAAATCTGACAAATTCTTGACAGTTTTTAATGAATGTTTTCCGAGTAAATTGCGTGGTTAGCAAACTTAAGTTTTAATAACTTTTGCTCTGTTTTAATAAAGGCTGCTTGCATCTGATTAATTATATTAACTTTACATAGATAAAGGGAAGTGGTATCTATTTTTGATTTTTTAGTATTATAGAAAATTCAACATTTTGAATATGTCAGATATAGTTATGATGTGTAACAATATCAGGTGGCGATGGCTTACTAATGTAAGCGGTGCTATGTAATACCTTTAGAAGCTATTTTTAAGTATATGGTGTGATTCTTTTTAATTTCTCCAGGCCAACTTCTCGAGAACTAAGTATGATAGTGATACATGTTTTAGGTAAAAGCTTTAGAGTTACAAGGCGATGTAACAGTGACTTTCGACCTTGAAGCCTCGGAGTTAAAAACTTCAAATCAACATAAAAAGTTATATTGCTAATAAAAAGAAAAGAAAAATGGTCATTCCGACGACTTTTCTTTTCGGATATAAGTCATGCTCAGAAAAATCACCACATTTCTGCTCCAAAAGAATTTCACCTGGGGCCACTCCTATTAATTTTAGCAATTAATGACGTTACACATGTTATGAAAAACTTCCATCTGTTAGTAAATGCAGATGACATGAAAATATACAGGAACGTGAAGGGGGTTGCAACATGTGATACTAAATATAACACTCCAGTCTGACTGTAAATCCCTTGAAGTCTGGTGTTCTGAGAATAACTTACATCTTAATGCTGATAAATATCCCATGCTAATGAATGTAATTGCTCACAAGATAAAGAAATAAGTCCAGTTGGAAGTACCTTTTCCAGTCCTCCACGCCCAAGATGAACATTAACCACCTCAGATGCGGGATGATATTGCTCGGTGGAATAATGGAAAATGTGGTGGTGGAGACAAAGACGTGAACAACCGACCAATATTCAAACCACACTTGATATTTTCATTCAATTTCCATTCATTTCTAATAAAAAAAACTACAGTAGACGTCCAATATAACGTACTAATTAATGCACGGGTCAGTCGTAATATCGTAAAATTCGTTATATCGAAGAGTTTTTTATTGAAGAAACTGGCTTTTATTTACTCATATACACACATACATAACTAGTCATATAAGTTAAGCTAGATTTTGGAATGCTATATATATATACTATATAACTTAATAAAAGTTATTTCAGTTCCACACTTACTATTAATCGTTCGTTATTTGGAATAGTGAAAAAGGAAAAACTCCAATTTGAAAAACTGTTCGTTAAAATGGAAATTCATTACATCGTTACAAGTACTTTAAGACGTCTACTGTACTTTAAAAGGTGTTATTGACTTTAAATCTATAGGATTAACGCATAGTCTACCATATTTGGTACACATCACAGAGTACACTTTTAGAGCTTTTCCGGTGCACTTCCCAGCAAAATAATTGAAAAAAGAGAGCTAAACTCTTTTATTGACAGTTAAATTTTATGACACTATCCTTTATGAAAATATCCTTTTATATCAGTTTCAAATAGAATTTTTCACACATGAGAAAATGTTGATGGTTAAATTTTCTTTAAAGTAACTTTTATTATTTTTATATTATCCGGAATATAATTTTTTCTTGCAAAAGAAATAATAACAAAACAATTTTCGAAAGAATTAAAATTTTGAAGAAAAATATGGTAATGCTCGCTTTACATTTTCACTACGTCAAACACATGAAACAACAAAAATTATGATTTTAATCATAGTTATTAGTTCTTAGGTTTTTTTCGAAGCCGCTTATTGTAAGTATACCCTACGCTAATTGTGATATCAAAAGCCACCGTTGCTTTAGTTGAAAGAAAAGGCTTTTTACTGGGTAACTTTTGACAGGTTTGCTATAATAGCATGATTTTTCGCTATCTTTCTTAATCTAATGTGATCGCCACTGCCCACTACTGATCCGCCACTAAACAATGACAATGGCAGTGACAGAAAAATCTAGCAAACATTTTAAATATTTTCTCAGTAAAAAGCGTTGCTTGTGGGTCGTAACCTTTTCTAATTTGCATTTATTTTTGTCTGTTTCATATAATTAAAATTCGAAAGTGAATTTCGGTTTCGCACCTGAAAAGAAAATCCTACTGCAATAACGCACTAATATTTAATAATCCTTAAATGGTTTCGCAAAGTGGACGTGAGCGCGCTATTATGACAATTGGCGCCATTCGCCATTTTTATAAGCGGATTTTATTAAACAACAATAGTTGTCATGCCTTTGGCTGCTTATAATTTTAGAGCAAAAGCAATAAAAAATTTGTTTCGGTAGCCCCATCCACTAAAGGTTAAATGCCTTAAACTGTATAAAATACAACAACAAGACAAAACATCAATACAATCGAGTGATAAGTTGCGGGAAATTGCACTTTGAGTTGTACCCCCTACGCTACAGTTGTGATGATAATCCGTAGCGTGTGTGTTATGTACCTACATACATACATACATACACACAAACATACATACATAAGTGTGTAAGTGAAGCGGGGGAAATTGGTGTGAAATTAATTAGTAATGGTCTTATTTATAAATACCAACAGCGGAATGCATAAAGCGAAGCGTTTACTTTTTTATTTGAAAGGATTCTCCTTCTGTTATCTAATCGTTGTTGATTTTTATTAATTTTTGTTTTTGTTGGAATAAAGTTGACTCTTTTGGTTTATTTACTGTTGCTACCGTTAGAAATCGATTGATATTAAGCCCTTGGAAATCATTGTATTATTGTTAAGCCTTTGATATGACTAATTGCGTACGGAAGGCATACAAATACGAGTTCGAATATGAAATATGTTTATTGTTACCAACAGCCCGATAAGTGCAATATGTGGTTCCTATGAAGAGCAAAACCGTTCTTTCGAAATCATTATATTCAGCATTAATAACGGGAATTCAAGATTTCTGCATGAAAATAAGGAATATAAACGAGGATATCTCATAACACCGCCGTGTTTTGAATATGATGTTATATAGAGTTCCAGTTAATTTTCCGTCGCCGTTTTTCAAAAAATTTAGCTTAATCAAAATTTTTACGAAAGAATTAAAGACTTTAGCATATAAAATCAAATATAAAAGAACATATGAATGAGAATCAAATTTTTGAAAATTGATAGTTGCAGGCGGGCTTAATTTTAAAACAATGATTTGAAATTTCTGTTTTTTCTTGTCGATTACTATTGTTTTAGTTAGCTAAGTCATATATTTTTTAACTTTTTTATCTAACTAATATTACAAATATGAAAGTACAGATGTTCTTTCCTCAATCTCGCCTTAACGGTTGAAAGCATTTGGATGAAACTCAGTTGATAGATTGTATACATTATGAATTAGAATATAGGTCACGTTATTAGTTCTTTATGTTAAGCAATATCTAAAAAAAATAATTAATATTTATTTTCACACGGAATGCTAAGAACATATATATTGAAAATTCGAGCTCAAAATGTGGTAAATAAAAATCTATTTCTAAAAAAGATTTTTTTAAGCAAATCGATCAGTATATATATATGTATGTACATTGTAAAAAACTAAGATTTGTTTTTGAGCCTTAGAAACCTCATCGTAACATCGTTTTAAATTTTTTTTAAATATTTTAAAATTACGTTTAAAAACGGAAATTTTGAAGCACACAAATTAAATTTGTGTTCGCGGACTTATGACCATCTACTATATAAAATTCAGTTTTTGTTTGTCTGTCTGTTTCTTATGGACGCGAAAACTATCCGGCCAATTTTGATGAAATTTTTACAGTATGTTAGTATCGATCAGGTGGGTGTCTCTCATACAAAAATATATTTTAAAAATCATTTTCACGAAGCCCGGTTAATCGATTCACACCGAATTTACACCACTTAGCTTTTATATTAAAGGGTACAGCTAAGGCAAAACTGTTATTTAGGGTGGCCCACATACAAATAATATTTTTCAAATGGAATTTTCACAAAAACCACTTCATTGATTCACATGGAATTTACACCATGAGTCTTTTATCTTCAGAGGCATAGTTTAGGTTACAAAACTTTTATTTAGGGTGGCCGTCACACAAAAATATTTTAAAAATAGCATTTCCACAAAAGCCACTTAATCGATCCACTTGGAATTTACACCATGTGTCTTTTATGTTAAGAAGCATAGCTAAGGCTATTAAAATTTTATTTAAGGTACATATTTAGGGTGGCCCTCATTCAATATTTTTAAAATATCACGACGGCTAATCGATTCACACCGAATCAACACCATGTAGCTGTTAAATTATGAGGCACATCTTAGAGAAAAAAGCTTCTATTTAGGATGGCCTCACACAAAATTAGTTTTGAAGTAGCATTTTCACAAAGACCACTAAAAAAAATTAAACCAAATTTCCTAAATAAGGTGAAGCGTAGCGCACAGGGTAGTTCTAGTTTAAAATAAAACCTAATATTCGAAAATATTAAATAAATAGCTTGATAAAAAATGTTGACAAAAATCATAGAGACTAGTCTCAACCAGTACCAGTACTGAAAGAAAAACAAAAAACGTCCGATTTGAGAAGATTAACCCTTATATATTTTTTGGGAAGAAAATTTTGGGTTGTTCAACCTAAAGCGGTATCTTGCCAATTATACATGTTTTTATGCCGTCCTGCAAAACATCATCTTCTCAACATTCATGCCACGTGATCAACGGAAGAAACTGACTGTTATAATAGCTCTACAGCGTTCACCATTGCATCACTGCATTGATCGGCCTCATTTCTGAAGAAATACGGCTCGATGACTTCTCCAGCTCATAAAGAGTAAATTTTTCAGTTCTCTTTACTACAAATGCAGCGATTTCGTTTGTAACCATTCAATGATAATTAGCCTCATCGCTGAACAATATTATACTACTTTTATCTTTAGCTGGTTTTTGGCCATGTCAGTAAATAGGAGATGGTCAGTCGGTTTCAATTCTAGCAAGAGTTGAATATTATTAAAATATGTAGGCTAAAAATTTTAAGTAAAATGTTCCACAAAGTTGATCGACATATTCGAATCTACCTGAACACTACCAACAACAACATGATAATCTCTTGCGTGCCCACTACTCCTCGTATGTGCGGTTGAATATTATCCAATAACGTGTGTGAACACTGAAATCTTTCCATAGTGCACGTTATGAGCCGCATAGAATGCGTGAAGCAGCCTTTGAGTTTGAACAGAAGAAGTAGTGGTGCTAACCTCTCCATGAAGATCCATGATTTTTGATGTTTAATCTCTGTTGGAAGCCCTATATAAGCCTCGTAATATTAAATCAACTAACCCAAGTGACATTTTCAACATACAATCGTATTTATTTTAAGTGTTTTTTATTCTAAAAAAGTAGGGATTGTAAATTTGTGTGCTATAAAATCCCAGGATTACGCAAAACTTTGATGATTTCAATCAATTTTAATTCAATTAATTTTATAGTTACTGTGCTATAACATTTTATAAAACATTAGTGAGTACAACAACCTCGTTAAAAGCATATATTTACGTAAGTTGCTATAACAAAGCACAAAGCATTTAATTTTAAACAGCATGGACTTTTGAAAGCTTCCCAAACAACGTCAAGCTTCACGTAACGATAAGAAAGTTGTAATGCTTTGGATTCATGCCTAGTCGAAGGGGGCCAATTATTGTAAAATACATAAATCATTATGTAAATATTGGGATGACATTAACCTGCGAGTTTTCTTATGAGAATATTTTAATTTACAAAACGTGCTTGAGCTTCAGAACGAACATGAAAAGGGAATGTAAAACTTTTACATAAGGAATAAATGCATAAGATTATTCCTGAAATTTTAATTTAATGAATTTCATCAATATCTTTCCTAATTATGAATTTTGGAATTTTATTTTGAATAAAATTATAAACGAAATTTAAAGAAATTAAAAAAACACAGGTGTCAGTTAATCGGAATAATTATTTGCCCTTACCAGAGGTTTAGGTGCTAAGTAGTACAAGTGATATTTTGGGACACACCGAATTCAGTGCAGAATCGTGCAGCAAATTTTTGTGGAAAGAGTTGCACCTGACAACGAAAAATCATAATTTCATCTTTAACTTTAAATTCGTTATTCTCAAACGCAATTATGTCACTTGTACTCCTTAGCACCTAACCATCACATACATACATATGTATGTATATATGTTTGTACACATAATTTACACAAAAAATAATTTGTATTAATTAATTAATTAGTACCAATTTGCGGTCAAAAAAAATGCAGCCATGCGAAAAATGCGGACTTATGTAAGAGTGCACTTATGTCAGAGTCTTGCAAGTAAAATTAGTAGTGCACCTAATTTCATTTTTTGGTAATGAATTCGCGGATGCTGCTGCAAAACAATCATTGTCTCATGTCTGTTGTTGCTAAAACTCCCTGTTTACTCATATGGTAATTATGATTACAGGCAAGTCTCGATATAACGAATGATATAATGTCAGTCCCTTGCGTTTATCGAAATATAATTAATAATTAATTCTTTGAGGTGCATATGGAAGATTTTGATATTCCATACTTTTTGTGAAATCACTCCCTTTCACACTTATCCAATATTTTTATTTTTGCACTTAATGAACTTTTTTTATATATCCCATATTGGCCCATATTATCAATGTGAAGAAAAACAACTTGACTCGACACTTATCAATTTCAGTCAAAATTCGACACCAGTCAATTTCAATCTACTGTAAATCAATCGATTGACATTGACTGGTGTCAAAAATTGACAATTATTGACACTCATAAGACAGGCTATTGACTGAAATTGACAAGAGTTGAGCCAAGCCGTTTTTATTGACATTCATAATAGGATTCGTTAATTCTACAACACTTACATGAATTAATCCAAATGTAACAAAAACGAACTGACGCCAAAAAAATCCAAGTAAGCATTAAGAAACAAACTTTAGCTAAAACGGTTTTTTTATTTTTTGTATTTGTTTTACATTTATTACTTTCTTTCTAATTGCTTTCAAATTTTTGTCATTCATCATTCGTTATATCGGGGTAAAATTTTCTGAAACATTCGTTATATAAGGTATTCAATGTTAAATTTTTGGCCATTCGTTGGATCGGATTTTTGTTAAATGGAGGTTCGTTATACCGAGTCTTGCCTATATTATGTGTTATCGAGTATTTTCTTAAGGACCTGCAACCCCCAAATCAAGTAAGAGCATATGATAACTTTAACATAGCACTATTTCAATAAAACAGATTCAATGTAATGCTTTGTCTATTTGACTTATGCATTAGTTAATAAAAACAAGAAAAATCAGAGACCTTAAGGTCCTACTACATTTTTATTTCTAAAAAATGCCCATACATGTATGTATGTGTGGTATCTACGAGTATATATGGCTCAAAACGCGTCAACCGAATCACCACTCTATCTCTGAAATTCAACGCAATGGATCGAGATGCTTAAGGCTTTAAAATTTTTGTTATTATTACTACATTTCAAACACCGTATAGCTCCGATATGGTGGCTCTGATATGGCGGCTACAACGTAAAATATTTAAGAATAAAATATGGAAAATAAAATGTAAGACTAATCAAAAAATATTTTTGAAAGTGTCAAACATACAAAACAAGAGAAATGGAACAATGAGTGCATAATGAAATAGATGTGCGACTTTTTATACCTCAAGGTCATATCCCCAATAGCTCAAGTGTTAAGAGCTATCGTCGAAAATAAAATTCTAATGCGTGGAAAGGACAGGGGTTCAAGCCCAGGTACAACATTAACTAAAAACTGGTCTGATGAGGCTATGTATATATGTATAATAATATGTATATATGTATGTAGTAATAGCCACATACACATGTGTCAGGTTAAGTTGTTCCACTTGTTATCTTTGTCATGTTTTTTGTAATAAAGTCATTGATTAACTTGTAAGAATTACCAGTATTAATGGTCTTTGATAACTTAAACCTTGTTTAAATATTTTTTATAGTTTGAATGTATAGTTTGGAATATTTAAAGTATTTAGGATTTTCAAAATTTACTGAAATTGTTTACTTTTAGCGTTAGTGATATAATCAGTTTCGGTCAGAATTTCACCTTTTATCAGTTTTTTCTCGTAAACTAGCAATTTTCAGTAAAATTCTCACTACCTAAGTAAAATGTTATTAAAATTGATAGAAATATTCAGGAAAACATTATTTTTTATTGTAACATCTTTTTTTTTAAGTTTCACAATAAAATAAAAAAAAAAATTTTGGATGTTTCTTTGACGATCTTACGAACTTTTTACTCTCAGCAAGTTTCTTATGAAAATTACGCTGAGATGAGAAAAATGTTTGCAATAAAAAAATTATATAAATTTTTTCAAATACATTGAGCACTTTTAAGAAATATTTACTTAATGCGGTTTTTACTGAAAATTAATAGTATATAAGGATTAAAAATATCACTAAGTAATTTTAATAAAATTTCAAAAAACCTTTATATTTTTAACCCATTTTTGGCATTTTACATTTATATAAGCCAAAGGTTTGTTAGAGTGAGCAAACTACTAACGTTGCTTGGTAGCTAGATACGGCTGGAGGAGGCTAAGCCCTTGGGCCCCGAACTAAAGAGAAAATTAAAGAATTTGCTAGGCGTATTGTTAGATCTGGATCACGCACCATGTGCTCAAGGGGTACCCCACATGATATGAGGTTGTGTGGAATTGTGATTCCTCTACGTTTTTTTATATTTACTTATATGGAGCCTCTTTCCAGTATTAGCTAAGTGCTGCATAAAATCTTAATCCGGCGCTACTGTCAACTTAAATCATTTAATATTAAATCATATACATGGGTAATTTTATTACAAAAAGCTCGTCAAAACTAGTCAGCAGTCATTGCTCTGTGTCTATTAAAAGTTTAGAAGTTAAATGAAGGTTTCTTATGAAAGTTTGCTTAAAATATTTTATAGTTTTTGTGAAAAATGCAAAGATAATTTGAGTAATTTGCTATAGAAGAAGCTGTAGAACATTTTTTATAGCATCACGAGGAAAAAATGAAACCAATCTAATAGAACTAAATATGATTTCAACAGAAAGTATGAAAATTTCCTAAATAACGACCTTGAGCTGAACATTTCTGCAAATCTAAGGCTTCGAAAGATAAGCCGATAAAACAACTTCATGATTATGTAGAGTATACAATATGTCTTTAGCAGGAGGCCTATCAGCAGCGCTCAGTCAATAGTCAGAATTTAACGAATTTGGCCAGATTTAGTCCGAAAACCGTTCCTGTACTCGAAAAATCCATAAATGCGAGTGGAAATGGGAGAATAATTGGTTTAAGACAAAACCCCCCTCAGTTGATACAACTTTGTACTAGTGCTTCACCGAGAACCGATAAATATCGTAATTGTTCTCGTTATCGAGACCGAGAACGGTAACGATAACGAGGAAATTATTTCTCGTACGACCGAGAACGAGAAGGGTCTGGTCGATATCTCATTCTCGGCGATATTGTAATGTTTATCGTACGATAGTCACTAAATTATCGCGGAGAACGTAATTCGGCCAGAACTTCCATAATACAAAAATACTTAAAACGCAATATCTTGGCACCTATGGTAGCAGGCATTTTGAAATTCGGTGCTAGGATGTTTACTATTGATGTTAAGTACCTCACGAAACCTGTACAAGCTTAAACAAACGGGCGTGGCAGCTTTATAAAACAAGATTACTTAAAATGCCATATCTTGTCATCTATCGCAGCTACAGTGGTGAACCCTGATATGGAAATAAAAATTGTTTGTGCTAAGCAACTTGCTAAATGTAAAAAGGATTGGCTAATGGGTTATAGCTCCTCCCATTCAACAAAAACCCTTACGTTGCTATTCTTGTAACTAATACCTAGCTGTGAAATTTCGTACATGGACCCAGTGGCCTGCAGTAAAGACTGCGTAAAATATAGACGTGGTTGTACAACGAACAATGCGCGGAAAAGCTGATGGTTCAGCTAGCTTCATATATATAAAAATATGAACGAGATATCCGAGAATTATCGGCGACAACGAGACGAGAATTAAAGAGATTAAAAATTTCTCGTATGAGAACGAGACGATGGGCTTAGCGCCACTACGAGGACGACACGATAATTTTTGAATTATCGTATCGTTCTCGTATCGGTGAAGTACTACTTTGTACTCACAATGAACCGAATTTTTCCGCATTGCTCTTCGGATACGGACCACACAGTGTATTGAGTTCAGAGAATGAAAATTAAAGTCATGGTCTTAATTTTGCAAAGTATTTTTTTAACTCATCGGAAAATTGTGTTAAAGAAGAGTAAATTAAAAGATATTTTATATATTTTTGACACAAAACTTTTTTTTAAGATGTATACAAAAATTATGTTGGGTATATCCTTGTACGAATGTGTTCCGGTAATGAATTTTTCCTTACTAAATGCACCACTAAAATAAAACATTATATATGAGGTTATGAAGTAATCAAGAAATATCTTGTGCTCGTTCATGTAGGTTGCGAGTAGACCCAAAAATTTTGAAATTAAGCTTCATCCTTTAAAAAAAATAATTATGTACATATTAACGTTACTCTTTCAAAAAATGCAAATCCACATTTCTCTACTTAACAGCTATTGCTTAGAAAAAGTTTTATGCCTCAAAAATTAGTCAAAGTAAACAAATAGATACATTTTTTCCAAGCTAATGGAAATGTTTACCTTTGTACATGACGCGTACCTTAAGTAAATTAAATATAGAAAAAAAATGTACTAAAAATAGTTCAACAACTTAATTATTTGCGGCGCTGTTACTTTCCCAAGAAGAGATAAAAAAGATCACCAAACAACCCGACGACGCGCCGGCACCATAAAAAATAAAAATTTAAGATTTTGTTTGATTGGCGCGTGCGTGTGTGATTCCATTAGGCGTACCGTGAGGCTTCGAAGCAAAAATCATATCAGAACATTAGCTTGATCCATTCTCCCTTACAGCACCTGAGAGATTTATTATGATTATCAAAGAGGAGGAACTATTAGTCTCTGGGAAGAACTCATCTAAATGTCATCAAATTGCTGAATCGTATGCGCAGTACAAATTAAAATTTGACGATTCAAAAGTTTAGTACCGGCACGAGCACAAGAACCCATGTCAGTTCAGTGAATCAGCTGTGAAGCTTTGGAGTAAGAAGCTCTCCGTCTCCGTGAGGTAAGACGAAAAAAACTACCATAAATAAAGCTTCGCTTAACAGGTGAGCTGGAAGTAATCGATGTGTGTGCGCGACAGTTTTTGAGTTTGGGGGTATTTTTTTGATTTTGTTTTTGTTTTTTTTTTCTGTTTTCGTTTCGTTGCTCACCTACTCGATCAATGATGCTGGGCTAGCTGATGTCGCCTGTAACAGACTGGGCTCAGTTCAAGTCAAGTTGTGCCGCTGTTGCTAGTCTGCTGTGGTTGGCTTTAGAGTTGATATAAAGGGTCAATTTGCAGTCGTTTAAGCCGCATTTAGACAAACTTGGCTGATAAGCGCGGAAGTCATTCGTGTGTGTGCGTTAAGATTCTGACAGCAGAATAAGTGGAAGCATATTTTTGTGCACAAAAGAAAAAAGCGTTGAAATTTAAAAAAGTGATTTTTAAAAAATAAATTAAAACATTTCATAAAAATATAAATATCACAAATGTATGAATGCCAAAAGTGATATGGCTGTAAAAGTGTTTGTGCCAAATAAAAAAATTATTACTATCACATGAATTGAAGGAAAATTTTAAATAAAAAATTAATTTTATTAAATGGGTCAAAATTGAAAGGCTGAAATCTAACTAATAGTTTGAAAAAAACAAAACCCAAATTACAATTCATTGTTTTGACATTAAAGTGTCATTAACGTATTATAACTTAAATAACTACAGAGATACCTAACAATCTATTAAAAAAATTTGCTTAACATAATTTTGCTCAAAATGAAGCTGTTCACGTCAATTCGAAATGCAAGTGAGTAATTGAAAAATTATTTTAATTTTTTTGATTTTTTTATTATTTTTCGCCGATATTTTGCTGAACTAAACCTTATCATAAAAAAACTCTAACAGGATAACATGAGAAATAATTTCTTGACAACCACACCAACTTTTTTTGGAAAATAATTTCAAATCCTAAAAAGATATTGCAATAGTTACCTTAAAAATAGAACACCAAATACGAAGCCGTTGGTTGTTTGATTCACCCTGTATAAATTTGGATGCATATCTTATGTGTCTTTTGTCACCTGAGTGGAATATAGGACCTTTGTACAACTCTTTCAACTTGCATGAACCGTATCGATTGCCTCCAATTCCCGATTCATGTATATCGTGCTCAATTGATCAGCTCCACGATGATTTTTTGTGGCTGCATTTTCCTGTTACCCTGCAGATACTACTCCAATGCTTGCTGGCATACTTCACTTGGTGACCCCTGGAACGTGTTATAATACATTTCCACTTGCGTCGTTTAATTTGGTGACAGCAATTAACCTTGGCGGCGCACACCTTAACATGGATTCGAAATGATCGAAAGTTTCCTGTTATCTAATACTCTACATGTGAAATATCCGTATTGATTCTTGATGAGATTGATCATTTATCCTTGTCTGTTCAATTCATATTAGATGCATATGTATGTATCAAAAACTGTTTTGTGATCGAAGAAAGTTAAATGTTAGTAGCTATAGTTTTCCGCTTACTCTGATGAGGAGGATTTTAGTCAAGACTTTGGACGGAATTGTGAGAATCAAGATGTCGCTGTAGTTCTTGCATATTGATAAGTCCTCATTTTCTTAGAATTTTTACTAAAGCTCCCATGAGCCGGTCTTCTTCCCAAATTTAGATAAGAACATGGTGCATACTCATACAGGGAGGCTTTCAACATTTACAAACTATACGATCTGCGATAATTACTCTGTTGCTCTGAAAAGATTTTACGGTCATTGCTATCTTCGTGAATGAAGATAAGCACAGGTCCTTGGGGAGGCTTACAGAGAGCTTTTAAAGGTGAAGCTGTCCGGTTGATGGTCTCCGAAAAATGTTATTTCTAATGGATTAGCTGTTCATCTGTAATAATTAAAATTCTCCCATTTTTGATTTAGAATGGCCGATTTCGCCTGAATTCGTTGGCAGTGTGTTATTTTCTAAGCCATATGAACGTCTCTGATTTCAGCTGCTTGTTGAGCTTTTGCTACATGATTGTTGTAGACTTGCCGATTGTCCTTTTGTTTTTACTTCCTTATTAAGCGCTTTATATTTGGGCGGGGTCCTTCCTCTGGTCCTTTGTACATATATCCATATCCAAATATGATCGAACTAGCTGTTGTAAATGATAACTTGATGGATTGCCATTTGGATGCGGTTGAGCTCTGGGTGCTAGAGACGCATAGCCTTCTTACTTCGTCGATGAAGTTTTCCCGAAGACAGGTATCCTTAATTAAAGTTTCGCCCATTTTGCTTGTTGTGCGGGTCTGCTTAATGTATACTATAATGAGTGCAAGCGAAGTGAGAAGAAGCTGAAAATCGAAGCTGATGTCAGCGCTTTTACTAACTCCTACATGATAGCCTATTTTTCCAGAGATTCTTTATTCAAGAATTGTCTAATTGTTTTTCCCTACGTTAATCAGATGAAGCTCATGTATTCTTAAGTTCAACTTTGTGCTGGAACAATGTCCTTAAAATCATAAGATATATGCCACTGCATTTTTGTTGCCAACACCATGTCGAAACATAACGTGCTTGAGGATACTGCCATCGCTTCCCACTCTAGCGTTAAAGTCACCCCATAATCATGAGCATATCTTGCTAGTGTGAAGATTTTTAAATATTTGTAGCACCTAAAGTTTTTATTTCATATCTAAAGCAGCGACAGTAAATCAAAGGTTAAACCGATATCTTTGCACTAGATCTAAACATCAGTTAGTTAGTTGAAAGCACTTGTCATTGAGATTGTGTGTTTTATCTATATTTTTTGTTTAAATTTAATTTTATTTCCTATCTGGTCAAAAGTCAAGCACACATCACATCGCACATAAAACATCAGCTTATTCTCCGAAGAAATTTATGTATCAAATTCAAAAAAAAAAGAAATAAAACAAATAAATCTTTATAAAAAAAATGCATGTCAAGGTTATGCAATCCCATCAGAGCATACTAAACAAAGCCCACAAAAGAACTTTGCTAGACATTTTGGTGCGCTCTTGGCCATAAACGAAAAAAATTAAGTCCACAATCGATTTTTGTGCATATACAAATGTTACACACAAGCGATCTTTTTTTTATGAATATGTTAATTGAGATACCCACTGATTAGAATAACAGTTGGCATGGGAGTGTCGAAAAGAAAAAAATTGATTTAAGAATTAGTTAAGGGCCCATAACAATAACAATAACAAAATCAAAGAAAAGTTATGCAAAAGTTTGTCATTTGCGCTCGTTAAGCGAATGATTAAATTTAAATTTTTAATTGAATTTTTATTTCATTACATAGCCGGTTTTATATCGGGGAAAAAAATCATATCTATTTATTGTAAAGATAAGACATCTTTGCCTGCTGTAAAATTCTTATTATTAATGTCTTTTTTGTTTATGTCTGTTGGTGTCTTTTCTTAAGTTTTTTATTTCGTCCTTCAACCGCGCGTGTTTGGTTTTTCTGTGAAAAAGAAATAAATAAATAAAGATGAACAACAGGTTAGACTAAGCTCGGAGAACCCCCATCTGATTTTAGTCACGTACACGTACGTAGTATGCTTACACGCTTCATTACATACCGACCATACTGTCATCGAAAGGATACATGCTGCTTTTGATGCATAACAATGGTTCTGTTGGCGTTCTTACCTAATTACCTCACATTTTTTTAACATTTTTTGTGTATATTCTTTTTTAATTTTATGATATGTGTGATTTTAAGTTTTAATTATCAATTCGCTGTCTTTAATTTTATAACTGATGTCTTAATAGCTTGTAATAAAAGTCAGTTCCATTTAGATTTGAATTTTAATTTCAGCATCAAAAAATCATTAGAGAAAACACGAGATTATGAATGAGAGTTCATTTTTGTAAACAAGAAAAACAAATAGAAAAGAGATGTGGTAATTGCGTTGAGTAAAAATAAAGTGCCTAATTCAATTTTTGCACAGTGGGCAACAATTTCCGATTTAGTTAATGAAAATTACAATACAACGAACTAAGACACTCCAGAATAAAATAACATAAAATGAAAGAAAATAAAATAAAATAAAATAAAATAAAATAAAATAAAATTAAATAAAATAAAATAAAATAAAATAAAATAAAATAAAATAAAATAAAATAAAATAAAATAAAATAAAATAAAATAAAATAAAATAAAATAAAATAAAATAAAATAAAATAAAATAAAATAAAATAAAATAAAATAAAATAAAATAAAATAAAATAAAATAAAATAAAATAAAATAAAATAAAATAAAATAAAATAAAATAAAATAAAATAAAATAAAATAAAATAAAATAAAATAAAATAAAATAAAATAAAATAAAATAAAATAAAATAAAATAAAATAAAATAAAATAAAATAAAATAAAATAAAATAAAATAAAATAAAATAAAATAAAATAAAATAAAATAAAATAAAATAAAATAAAATAAAATAAAATAAAATAAAATAAAATAAAATAAAATAAAATAAAATAAAATAAAATAAAATAAAATAAAATAAAATAAAATAAAATAAAATAAAATAAAATAAAATAAAATAAAATAAAATAACATAAAATGAAAGAAAATAAAATAAAATAAAATAAAATAAAATAAAATAAAATTAAATAAAATAAAATAAAATAAAATAAAATAAAATAAAATAAAATAAAATAAAATAAAATAAAATAAAATAAAATAAAATAAAATAAAATAAAATAAAATAAAATAAAATAAAATAAAATAAAATAAAATAAAATAAAATAAAATAAAATAAAATAAAATAAAATAAAATAAAATAAAATAAAATAAAATAAAATAAAATAAAATAAAATAAAATAAAATAAAATAAAATAAAATAAAATAAAATAAAATAAAATAAAATAAAATAAAATAAAATAAAATAAAATAAAATAAAATAAAATAAAATAAAATAAAATAAAATAAAATAAAATAAAATAAAATAAAATAAAATAAAATAAAATAAAATAAAATAAAATAAAATAAAATAAAATAAAATAAAATAAAATAAAATAAAATAAAATAAAATAAAATAAAATAAAATAAAATAAAATAAAATAAAATAAAATAAAATAAAATAAAATAAAATAAAATAAAATAAAATAAAATAAAATAAAATAAAATAAAATAAAATAAAATAAAATAAAATAAAATAAAATAAACTAAAATTTAATAAAATAAAATAAAATCAAATGAAATAAAATAAAATAGTATAAAATTAAATTAAATTAAATTAAATTAAAATAAATTAAATTAAATTAAATTAAATTAAATTAAATTAAATTAAATTAAATTAAATTAAATTAAATTAAATAAAATTATATTAAATTAAATTAAATTAAATTAAATTAAATTAAATTAAATTAAATTAAATTGAATTGAATTAAATTAAATTAAATTAAATTAAATTAAATTAAATTAAATTAAATTAAATTAAATTAAATTAAATTAAATTAAATTAAATTAAATTAAATTAAATTAAATTAAATTAAATTAAATTAAATTAAATTAAATTAAATTAAATTAAATTAAATTAAATTAAATTAAATTAAATTAAATTAAATTAAATTAAATTAAATTAAATTAAATTAAATTAAATTAAATTAAATTAAATTAAATTAAATTAAATTAAATTAAATTAAATTAAATTAAATTAAATTAAATTAAATTAAATTAAATTAAATTAAATTAAATTAAATTAAATTAAATTAAATTAAATTAAATTAAATTAAATTAAATTAAATTAAATTAAATTAAATTAAATTAAATTAAATTAAATTAAATTAAATTAAATTAAATTAAATTAAATTAAATAAAATAAAATGAAATAAAATAAAATAAAATGAAATAAATAAAAAAAAATTAAAATAAAATAAAATAAAAAAAAAAAAAATACTTTAAAATAAACGTTAATTTCATTAAAATAAATATTAAAAAGAAACAAATTTATTTAAATTAAATCATATACACATAATTAATTGAAAAAAAAACACAGCACATAAAATATGTAAAAATATTGAACAAAATAAATCCAATTAAAATTAAATAAGGGGCCATCCATAAGCTACGTGACCGAAAAACCTTTTTTTTAACCTCTAGCCCCCCCCTATAGTGATGATTCGTGACTTTACTCTATTAAACCCCCCCCCCCCCTCCCCCTATTTAATTACGTTGCAGCATGGTTTTTAAAAATATTTTCTACTAATGAGTTTTAAAATAAAATACATGGTTTATTGACAATATTTAAAATGAATAAATAATTTTCAATATTTAAATTTCTTCCAAGAAAGGAATTCCTTCCTCTATCCAAGAAGGTATATCCTCAATTAAAGTAATATTTTTCTCTATATTTAATTGTTCGTCTCCCAGTTCAACAGCTTCTACATCTTCTATATCTTCTACATCGATCCACAATTTTACAATTTGAAGTCACGTAGTATTTCGCGAAACTCCCCGCCTCCCGTCGTTACTTTTCGTTGTATTTTTCATGACCCCTCATTCCCCCAAATCGGTCACGTAATTTATGCATAGCCCCTAAGATAAGATAAAAATAAAATTTAAGAAAAGAAAAGAAATAGAATTCAAATCAAATATAATTAGCCTTACCTTACCTTACCGTAAGGTAGACTTAATTTTTATGCGTAAACAAATCTTTTCTGGGTTTTACTTGAAATGTGATTTTCCAATGAAAAACAGCTCAACTTTTGAGAAAAATATTTTGACTATTTCCTTCGAGTATTTAATTTTTAACTATTATCAAAAATGTTTGTATTCATCCCACTGTTTTTCAAAACTATGATGGCTATTGATTCATCTTGTGTAGTTTACATAAATTGTTTGTTTTGTTTTACTGGTTAACCGTAAAAATCCCTTTTGATTGAATTGATTCAATTGAGAAAAAAAAATTATATAAACACCACTAAGTTCAAGTTATCAAAAAGTTTTTTAAATTCTCTCAAGATTAAAATCAACTATAATATCTCTACAAAAACTCAAGTTATTTTGGTCTAACGTGCATAAGTGACATAATTTTTGTTGGATTTTCCATAAATATGCACGCACGTAGTAGATGATATGTACTTATACACAAAGGTAAGGTTGAAAGTGTCACCACTTATTTTGTGAAAATACAAAGCCCCAAATTTTTGATATTCGGGCAACAACAACAAAATTATGAGCAAAAAATCGTGGAGTGCATAGTGAAGAAAGTTTTGTGGCGCTCTCGAGACAAATTCTCAAAGTAGAAGATAACTTTTCAAGCTCTGTGTTCTTGTGCGTGCGTAAGTAGACTTCAATGTTACCAAGATGTACTCTATCTTGAGGTTTGAAAGGGTCTACCTAAGACTTATGTCAGTCAAGTGATCGAGCAAACTATTTGGTCCAGCTTAATATAGATACTTCTAAGTACTTATGCTGATAATCTACTATCCGACCTAAATAGAATGTTTTTTAGAAATATCGCTATACCTACTTTTGTTGCTAGAAAATTTAAGTAAATATTAAATAATAATTACTTGAATTAAATAAATTCAATATGTTATAAACAAAATGATTCAGTTAGCAATTTGTAGGGCATTGCAAATAATAAACCTTTAATCAACATCTAAAGCAAATAATTATGTACGTAAATGATTCATTGAAATATTTGTTGGAAACTAACATTTGTCTACGTGTCAGCAAAGTCCATATGGCAAATTTTAGCTCTGAAAATGAACCAGAAATTTGCCAACGGTTCTAGATTTAAAACGTAACAGGTTTATGTTAAACTCAACTAAAAATAGCCATGGTGGCATCGTCTTAGGTGCCATGTTTACATTTCAATTTATTTATTTAATAAAAATTTATTTATTT
The DNA here is from genome assembly GCA_963680825.1 of Meiosimyza decipiens. Classification (NCBI taxonomy): domain Eukaryota; kingdom Metazoa; phylum Arthropoda; class Insecta; order Diptera; family Lauxaniidae; genus Meiosimyza; species Meiosimyza decipiens. Next base: position 69,090,620 of record OY804259.1, read on the forward strand.
AATTCATTAAAATTTTTAAATTTATAAATAAATGAAATAAAACTATTGCTATGTAAATTTAATAGCTGTTGGTGATACAACAAAATTGTTATAGCGTTTAGTGAACATAAATGCAGACACAAATGCAATTTTGTTTTAACCCTTGAGTGACATAACTGAAATTAAAAATTGCACTTAATTTCGTTATTAATTATAAGTGCATTTTGAAGTTTTTGACATTTTAAAAAATATATTACACACAAAAAAAAAAAATCAAATCGGTTATTCTAAAAAAAAAACTCTTTTCTTGTGCCTATGAAGGTTTATATAAATAATATACATAAGACGTTTTAGCTCAATCATATATCCATTTTAAAGTCAACTTAGGGTTAAATTTATGCAATTTCAAATAGCCAACATTTCTTTATAATAAAATAATTTAATATTTTCAAAACTCAAAGTTATATTATCTTATGGTCTTAAATCCTTTTTACATTTAATTAAAGATAATTTTCCCGAATAGCTTTCGTAATAAATAAAAGTCTAAAGTAAATTTTTAGCTCACAACGATTAAGTCAACTTCATTCTCCTTAAACGCATGAAATGAATCCAGTGAAGTTGAACATGTGCAACAACTGGTATTGGGCCATCATCGTGTTCGTACAAAGAGAAACAGCAAACTTCGCCATAAAGGAACTTAAACTTTTATAATAAAAATTAGGTCACATACTGAAAAATCAAGTTTGATACAAATCAAAAGACATAAGCCACACACTAACCAGCTTAATTTAAGTCTACAAAAATAGTCACAACTTTTCGTCACACATCAGCGTCAACATCATCATGGGCAAGAAACATTTGTCAGTCAAGCAACTTAGACAGGAGCAACTTAATTTTTTGTTGCAATAAAACTACAAAAAAAAAAAACTTATCAAACATTTTATAGTAACAAGTTATTTTTTCGCAACTGCTTTTTATGTATCAAAGAGACAATTAAATTTTTTTTTCGTAAGAATCGATTTCGATTTGGCCAATATAGACCTTTTAACATGCATCGCGTTAAAAGAATTTGTATCTTATGCAATATATCTGTGTACAAGAGTTAATTGAGAAAATAATAAGCTAAGTGAATTGGAATCTACGAAATTTTTTTGCAAATTAGCACGCAATAAATATGTAAAAAATTGTGCAAATTTCAATAACATTCCAATTAATCACAAAAAGTACTTTGTAATGTTTATGTTTTTATTATTATTTTTTGTTTTTTTTTTTGAATCACTCAAGGAATGTCATCAACAAGTATTGTTGACCAATTTAAGAGCTGACATACCTTTATACATAAATTAGATTGACACAAACAAAACGACCCCTTTTCAAGCTTTTTCGCCCTCAGGCTATAAAGTCTTATTTGCATGTTGGACGTGCCCAGCAAACATTTTTTTTCAAAAGGACAATATATATTATAATATTAGCAGAGATATCAAATGGTGTGGACTATTTTACGTTTAAAATCGTCATTTTATTTCAGTTGTTGTGCATTGAAGACTATTTGTGGAGTAACAAGACGGGCTCCGTCATTTATATTATAGTAATTAAGGTTTCACTTTTACCATGTGTGAACTGCACTTTTCCTTTTGAATCAATTGCAGACAATCGCAAAGTAACAAAATCATTTAGTTAATACACACACAAAAGAAATTGATGTAAATAGAATAAAAGAAGGGTTTGTGGTGACTTGCAAAATATGGCTTCCATTTTGAACAATATATATCTGTACTGTACTGTGTATATCTGAATTCTATCTCATACTCTTGAAGGCTTAGTCCTATAGTTGTCGTTTTCGGCAGCATCCGTTGCAGTTTCATTGAGTATGAAATCACGCCGTGGCTAAAGAAGTTTCATTTAAAAAATGCTCGCTAATGTCAGTCAAAAAATATTTCTCAAAAATGCCAAAAAGCCTCGAATATATTAAAAGTTTTCAAAAATTTCAGAGAAAAATGTTAATAAAATCATTTAGCAATGATCGGTATTCTTTTAAATATAAAAATTCATTACAACAGGTCTATTCACACTTTCATAGTAAAATTGCCATATGGTATATGTAGTTGAATGAAACATGCTGTAATTGTGTTTTTCTTCATTTTTTTTTAAATATTCTGAATTTCAATCCCTTTATAATGATATTCAGAAATTTCGCAAACATCAGAAGATCAGGATTTACAGAATTTTCTGTAGTCGAATACGCATCGGATATAACTTTGCTAGATTAGAGCAATCAAAAGCATTTAATTGTTACAACTATGAGTACTTTTATATATATCTAAATTGTATTTGATTGTAATGATGATTTAATTGAGTACTTTTGTTATTTCAAGTTTCAATGGCAAACAATAACAAAAAATCGTTCAAAATGGTGAATTATTGCAAAATTAACACATTAAATAATACGATACTGTGAAAAGCCCTAACAGTTTGCATTTAACAAATATGACAACAGAGAAAATAATAACAACATGGTAAAAGTTGATACCTTGCTTCGGCTTGTGTTGACTCATCTTAATACATTCAAATTGAAATTTATTTTTTAAAAGATACCGAAAAGGGAAATTTATCTTGTGATATTATAATCTTTTCATTATAATTTCATCATAACATCAAGTGACATTAGAACATAGAAAGATCATAATTTGAATCAAGAAAAATTATGATTTTTTCGAGTCCAAAGTGTAATATAAATTCTTTCCAGTTATTAAATTATTACAGGGTGGGTCAACTAACTCAATTTTCTCAATGATACTTATTTTAAAAGAGCTTATATGGGATTTCTAAGTTTTTTTGGTGATCACTACAATGAACACTATAACTTTCTAAAATTGTACTAAAATCGGTTACTTATACATACTATAATGTAAATACAAACGACAACATAAATCTTTTTTATGTATATTTTCATATTATGATTCATCAGATTCTACTGTCAAATTTGATTAAAAATTGTTTTTTATTAAGCTTTAAAAAGCCAAATTTAGTAAATCGTGTGACCTCTAAATAATAACCTTCTGATGCAAAAAATTTCCCTGAATATTTTATACACACTAATAAGCCTCTCAAAAGAGGTGCGATTATTTTGTGGCAGTCTAACGTATAAACATATTTATGCACTTGAACAGACATATAGGAAATATAAACAAAAATTAATCGTTATTTTTGAAACAAAATAAGACGGCTACGTCATTCTCATCATAGTGACAAAAATTAACACATTAATTTTTGTACTTGCAAAAAAGTTGTGAAAAAAAAATGAAAGGCTTGGCTCCGCTACATAAATATGATAACATTGGTGTTGCTGGGGGTTTCTTCGTAATTCGAACAATACAAAATGTAACATAGATATGAGCAATAATGATGTGTTTAGTGTTATTACTTTTAGGACTAAAATACATATGTCATTGAAATTACGTTGTCATGCATTCTGGCTTATTACAATAAAGCGAAATTATTTTAGAACATTCAAAATACATGCATTTACAGTACTCCGCCATAATATTAGTAGCAAACTATCACAAGTGATCTATGCAAAAAATTGTTCGGTGCGCGGAAGCTCATAAAATGAGACATAATTTTTTTTTATGGTTCTGATTTGACAGCAGAACTGTTCCAACTTTTACGCTATTGAAAATTTGCTTGCTCCAAATGATCTCGATTCACGAACCACTATCTATCTCAATTGAATTTATGAAAAGATGCAGGCAATGCATAGGCCATACGATTAGAAAAAATTTTAGAGGAAATTGTCTATCATCATTTTGGATAGGAAGACCTTAAACTTTTTGGTATCAAATGATATGGGAAAAACCGAAACGAAATAGCACGACAATAAAATATCGCGTTTTGAATAGAAATAGGTATAGAACCTTTGTACATGCCCTTCACTCCCAATTAATATTTGAGATATTAGTTGAAGTCGTATTTATTTTGTATTTAACATTAACTTGTTATATCAAAATTATTCGTCCGTTTCATTGGAATGCAATATCTCGGATTATTCCGTCACGTCCATTTTGTCAGTAATGTCACTTGCAAGCTTGGTCAATTGCTCTGTCTGTTAGTTTGAATTCATCCATAATGGATCCCATTTAAATTAAAAATTTAATACACAGAAGTGATCTTAACGTTTGAATGCACTATGAACTTTTTTCAAAAATAATGATAAATTATCAGAAGAAGTGTCAAATTTGTCAATTTCCTGATTCTCAAAAAAAAAAAAAAAATAGATAGTTGTGAGAATGTTGCAAAATTAATTAACATTCTTTGATAAAGCAACGAAATACTACAAAATAGAGAGCAATAAACTGAATTTCATTCCAGTTAGTTTATTTATTCTAATCGTACTATAATCTTTAAGTTATGTGATTGTATATTCATATTAAAATTTATTATGGACTTAAGTTGTCACTAATTGGTACATCCGTGTTATCAATGAATTATTAAATTAAGTTATTTGCTAATTTTAAATAACCTGTTTCTTAATATTTTCGCATTTAATGCATAACTACGTAGCAACTAAGGCGTGGCGTGCCATTCTAAAGATAAAACCAAAACAAAAGCAAGTGCGTTTTCTGGCGCGCCATTAGAACACACGGTTTCGCTATAAAAATAAATTTATAACCAGATATTTTGTGTGAATAATTTGATTAGCAAATTCTGCAAAGTATTGCGCCTAAGAAGTCAAAATTTTAAATTTATACAAAACTAAGTAAATATTCTCTAAATTTAGAAGGATATAAGCGATGATTTTTGTTAATTGAACGTTGTTCTGAGCCAAACAGTGAGATATCAATCAAAGACAAATAAATATTTTCTCAATTTGCGTTAAACGTAGACGTAATGTCTATGACCACCTCAGGAAGTATCGAAAGTGTAGTTTTGTGCTTAAAATTGAAAAAAAAAGCCTACAAAAATGTTATGCTTCCTAGTAAATGGATGATTTTCTTCAAATTTGTATTGGTATCATATCACCATCGCTCATTTATAGCTTCTCTTAAGAATGCGGATTTTAATTCAAATTATAATTAGTACTTCAACTATCGCATAGATTTCAAGTTCAGCAAGCATCCAAAGTACGTGAGAATAAAAAATAAGGGGGTTGATATCGCACACCTAATGAAAACAATATATGCAAAATTAGGAAAATTATATTAAAAAAATATGGCGTTGTCATTGATGCATTTTTCTCTGAGTCCCAATGATAACCGCTTATTTTTGACCTCGCACTGATTATTTCGAACATGTCAAATTTTGGCTTTACTATGCGAAAAGTTGCTCCAGCATACGTAATTCTGAAATTTGGTTAAGTCAAAGATAGTGTGATATGACGCCGTTAGACATTTTCATGGGACTACTCCTAAGAACCGCAAGCCATCTTTAAACTCTAGTGCAATTAGAGACCAACATCTCTCAAGCTATGGTTCGAGTTGTGCAGAAAAGTCATTAAAAATATCTTCAAAATGAATGAATGTTATATCTACACTATTTATATAAGAATGCTTACATGAACAATTAGTTTGTAACGCTTTGGTGCAAAATATACGTAACCGATTTTTATAATTTCTTTTTTAAAACAATATATTTGTATTTAAAAAGGTAATTGCATATGTAGTTTTTTTATTTTTTTAAAGTTAGATATCCATTTTTAAGAATTAAGTTTTTCGCAAAACCTCACACAAAAATTGTCGTTTTGTTTTTCGTTGCTGATGCTTATGCTGCTTTTTGAATGCTGTCTTGTTTTTGTTGTTTTTCTTCTTCATATTTGTAACGTTTGTATTTGGCTTCGAACTACGAAGGACAAACTCTCTTTCAATTGGTTTTTTCTGTCACTTTTGAAAAGAGAATATAAGGAATAATTTCATTATGAAAAACAACGGGATACGGCAAGGTATAAGCAATGCTTTGAAAAATTAAATCAAATTATAAATTTAAAGTTCGTTGTTTTCAACTTCACTCTCCGGAGCACAAGTGTCTATGCTGACATTTGTTAAGATGTTACTATAAGCAGTGCTCCTCTCTGGGAGAGGCTTTGGTCAGTTGTCTACTGGGCAGTATTTACTAAAAAAAATATAAACACTATACAAGCAAACGTCAATCACAAGATATTCCTTTTTCTTTGTGAGCGTACACTGAGAAAACGAATTCTTTGAGTAAATATAACAAAAGTATATTTGATATAGAGCAATCAAACACTTATTTGAGCCAAACATATTGTATTTGGATCAAATATTTATAGATTTTGGTTGAAGTGTTGTAAATTTGACTCAATCAAATATTTAACTGCTTTATATCAAACATAATTTGTTACGTTCAAATAAATCGTTTTCTCAGTGTAAAGCTGAAACAAAACAATAATTTTTATGAGATTTTGATTAAAAAGCAAATAAATTTTCTCTGTGTGTACATAAACAAAAAAAAAACATCATAATAATAAAATCCACAAACTATTGATATTATTTGCTAATACTGAATAAATAAATAATTAACTGCATTTTCATTGATGCTGGCGCTATAATGATAAATTGTAGCTATTGCCAATGCTAAGATTTGTAAATATCGATACCAAGATACCAATAGCAACAGCATTTTGTCATAACAAAAAGAAACCCTCAAATAAACTCTGTGAAAACGTCGCCAGAAGTGAAGATAAAGAAACGAGAAAAAAAACTCACAATGCGGAAGAATCTGAAGGTGTAAGCAACAATTGATCGCTTGTTCCGATCTTTAAATTCGGCGCTTAAGAAGTCAATGTGTCGCTCCAAGCGGCGTCATTAATAACGAAAAAGTCGCGCGTACCGTCGTCAGCTGCTCTGATTTAGTGGGTCATGCATTTTAATGAAGGGAATGTATTCTGTTTTTTCGTCGTTTCGCATTTAACCTTTTGGAATGTCAGCCAGCCTGGGTTGCTGGTGTCATGCACTCGAAGCCAAAAAGATTTACAAACAAAGATTGCATTATGCATTTAAAGTATATGAGGAAAAAAATCAACATTCAAAAGATTTCTTACGAACCATAATTGTAAGGTGTCAAAAATGCAATAAAAATTAAATCAATTTGAATAAATTTATGGTTTTCCCTCCAATGTTTTCACAGCTGTGGTGCTACCTACTATTTGCTTAATTTGTGCATTTTGGTATTTTGTTAAAAGCCCTTGCACAGTGATATTGAAAAAGTGCAACAGAAATTAAAAGTCAATGCAACAAGACCACTAAGTCGATTATTTTTTGATGCTCTTGCACTGTTGATGAATTTAAAAACAAATTCCTTACTAAGATGGATCGTCTACCCTACATATGTACAGGGCTTTCAGATGGCAATACTATGCATCTAAGTATTTCGTTAAGCAAAGGTATCACGGTGTTCAAATGGAGAGTTGGACAATTTTGCACACAGTTTCCCTCACAAGCCCGAAAAATTCAATGTATTTCAAAACTTTTCATTTATTATTTAAAGCACTTACCCTACTGGCAGCAACTTAAAAGTGATTTGAAAAAGTGGCATATGTCCTCAACTGGCACTGCTTCCAGTTGTCAGTTCAGCGACGCCGCTGCTTTGATGGTACCTACGTCCTCGAAAAAGCAACTTTTCAGACGATGCGTCGAGTTCTTGGAACTAAACTCCGCATAACTTTGAGTTAGAATACTGCCATTACTGCTTAGTCACTTGGATGAAACTTGTGAGGCATTAAGCCTTTGCTCTCGTAGAAGGCGATGCTATTTGACGTGTTTTATGAAATTCCGGTTCGGCGAAAGCGCCACGTTTCATCTCCATTAGCAATAGATTTGTATAGTTGGGGTTGTTTTAGACGATGCCAATCAATTTTCGATCTAATAGTTTTTGGATATCTGTTAAACTGTATGAAACGAATTGAGCAGAGACCTCTCTTTTGACCAAATACTCCATAATAATTTAGCGCAATATGCCTTGGCTGACATGTTAGTCCTCAGAAGCCATCGCCACGCTTGCATTCTCATCCTCAGCGAGGTAAGCACGAACTTTTTTTGATTGCATTAGCGCACATTGGTCCCATGTAAAGTTTTTTGGTTAAAAAGTTTTATATTCGCATATAATTAACGATTTTGTAAGTGATCTGTATATGGAAACTTAAAGCGCACTCCATTATTTCCTGTCCCGATAAACTCACACTTATGTAGTTCACAGCAAATTTTCCCAAAATTTTAAAAGTGATCTACTTACTATCTTCAACTAGCTAAGTTTTTCGCCACTTGCGTATCACTGTGCTATGCAATCAGACAATAAAAAAAAAGACATCACTGATCTTACAAAACGGACAGCTGGTCCATGCTAACAACAGGTTCAGTTGAACTTGAACTCCAAATTAACAATTTATGTCCACAAACAAAAACGAGCGACGAAATATCACTGAAACGGGTTTCTTCTTAGGTTTGGCTTGGTTTTTTGTTTTGTCATTTGTATCTCTTAGATACGCGTTGATCACGCTTGCAGTTGCATAATCGTTAAAGTGCGGAATTGAAATTTCGACCAAACGATACAACAACAAAACGAAACACAACAAACATAAATTTACGATAATTTGATGAGCAATAAAAAGCAACAGCAAAAAAAGGCGCTAACAAAAGCGTTAATTCATAAATTATAGCGATACAAAAGAGATCGAACACGCCATCTGAAAGCTTTTTTTCGACACATTCATTCTCAGCGATAGATTTGATATTTGAGTAGCATACGATATTGTCATTGTTGTTATTGTTGCTGTCATAAATTGGGCGTATTTATGATAAATTATTGTGACATATTCAAGGAAGGATACGCTGCATTAAGATGTGGTAGATCAGTGATCATGTTGCCGGTTTTTTTTGTTTTTTTTAAAAGGTTTCTCTTGTAATAAATTATGTTGTTGTTTTAGTTTTTGTTGTGATTGGTGTCATTGTACCTTCGTCATGCATCGTGTATTCTGTAAATTTTAGGCTATGCAAAAGATCATTGATCGCTATCATTCCATTTTATGCTTGTACACATACGTGTAATTTGGGATATCCTGATTTGAGGACGTTCAATGAACCACATATTCATTCATTCATTCACTTGTGAACTCTTAATTTTTTGCATTCGTAGAATTTTGTTATAGTTTTTGATGATCATTCGTCGTATTATCGAAGGTTTTGTATGTTGAACCGGAAATTCCTTACGTTTTACATGAATACTCTTATTCTGTCTATAATTGTTATTGATTTTAAATAATTAATTGTGTATTTTTCCATTCTCATTGTCATTGTCAGATACACTGAAGTTGATCGGCATCGCTGTCACGTTACTACTTACATCGCTGCTGATCATAGTAAGCGATCCAGTGCAAATGATCGTTGATTCGGTAAGTTTCCATAAATGTTATCCTTTCTTTATGCAGCACAACAATAAAACTTCCTCACCTTACAGCAACTATCATTACGTGTCGGTTCACTGCTCTACAATTTATGGTTGCGTCCTCCATTGGAGGTCTTCATCACTGTCTATATGTTTAATGTGACAAATTTGGATGCCTTTGTGCGTGGCATTGATCTCAAACTGAAGGTGGAAGAAATTGGTCCTTATGTTTATCAGGAGTTTCTCGTGAATAATAATGTCACCTTCAATGACAACCACACAGTGACCTACAATCCAATGCGCACTGTAAAGTTTGTACGCGAACGTAGCATTGGTGATCCAAAGGTTGATCGTATTGTTGCACCAAATATACCCTATATGGGAGTTACAACGACCGCATCGGAGTTGAATTCTTTTATTGCACTGGCCCTGAATGCGTTGACGAAACGCCTTAATTCAAAAGCCATGTTAGAGGTTTCGGTGCACGACTACCTGTGGGGTTATGATGATCAATTGGTTAATTTGGCGTCGAAATTTATTCCGAGTGTAATCGATTTCCAACGTTTTGGGTTAATGGAACGCGTGAGTATTAATAGCGCTCAGTTGAGAAGTTCTTATTGAATTGGTGTTAATAGTGGCGATATATTTTCATTTTCTCATGTTGTAGATGTTTAATGAAGGCTTTAATATGGTAACTATGAAGCTGCCAGAGGATAATCCACGTGATGTTGATGCAACGAAAATTGAAAGAGACTTTTCCATCGACAACTGGAATGGCGCGAAGGGCATCAAGACATGGGGCTACCAGGAAGATAGAAAGTGAGTAAGAGTGTAAAACGAGCACAAATGTGCATCAACTCAAGTGGTTTTCATTTGACCGCTATAAATTTTCAATTTAATGTCATCATTTTTACGCCTTCCAATAAACTTTCCGTGAAAATAGAGCCAATTTTTTGGAATTTTTAACAGCCAATTCACGTATTTGGTATTTAGTTTTTAGAACAGCGCAGTCAGTGGCGTAATATCAACAGAACCGGGAGGGGGAGTCGAGAATTATAATTCCACCACTATTAGTTGGTTTCATTGAATTGATGAATTTAATAATTGCTGGTATCAGATCAATGGGGGGGGGGGTCGCCAATGCCCTCCCCAGCCTTACCGAGTTGATGCCATTGAGTGCATAGCTAAAAACTTCTTAAGTGATAGCCTGAAAATGTCTTATGAAAAGTTTTGTTTTGTGTTACCTAACAATTCCAGATAGGTACTATTTACGCAGTGTGTTAGAGAAAAACAAAAAATTTAATGATAGGATTTGATATTCCTTTCATGATATTCTTTCTTAAGAAAATTAGCTCAAAATTACGTTTTAGTTTGAGAAATTAGATGATTTTTATAACTGAAATTTTACTTTCAATAGAATTTAAAAACACATTATAACATTTCATAAACCAATCTATTACAGTCATAGCAACACCGCTTGTAATACATTGCGTGGCACCTATGATGGCACCTTATTTCCACGTAACATTAGCAAAGGTGAAACTTTCCGAGTTTATCGTAAGGCATTTTGTCGGACGCTCCCAATCGTATACTCTCATCCTGGTAAGTTGTTTTTTATTGGTTTTGCGACTTATAGATTTTAACCATTTTATTATTTCAAATAACAGGAACAATTGATGGTATTGAAGCCTACAATTTTAAACTAAAGGAAAATGCCTTCGATAGCGATGCGCATGACCCAGAGTCAGCATGTTTTTGCAGAGGCAATAAGTGCCTAAAGAAAGGTCTTGGCAATATTAGGCCATGTTATTACAGTAAGTTATGACTTATATCGAAGCACAAATTTCAAATTGCTAAGACAGATTATATGATTCCAATTACAGACATACCACTTGCCATATCATTTCCACATTTCTTTAATGCCGATCCTACGTTGTTGGATCCTATTGAAGGACTCAATCCGGATGAAGCTAAACATGGCACTGAAATTGCAATACAACCAGTAAGTGAAAATACAAATCATTATATATTATGCATGTTATTAATAATTTAATTTTTAATTTATATAGCAACTTGGTATTCCTATGCGAGTGCATTCACGTTTTCAAATAAATCTTCTAATGGGAGATATAAAGTACAACCGTGAAATGTCGCGCTTTCAAAATATGGTACTACCCATATTTTGGCTGGATATTGTAAGTACCATAAAAGTTTAATTAAACACTAATGATAGTTCAAAGTCCGTGTAAGAGATGTTAGTTGAAAGACATTTCATTGACTGTTGAATGAAAGTCAAGATGGTCTAATGTCAACCATACGGTATTCTTGTAGCCAAGACCCAATGATACTTGAAAATGTTACATTAGCCCAGAGTTGCATTACAATTTATCCGACAAAGTTAGTACCATGCGCAATAAAAACTTATGCTTGTCAGCGCACAGCTGATGAGAGATGTGACCACTTAGTAAGATCGAGAAAAGAAGAAAATGTACTTAGCCCATAGCTATGGTGGAGTTGAAAACATGTTAATTTCATGTCAGCGAAATCTCTATATGACCAAAGATCTCACCTACCTTTCATATTTTATGTTTTGATTGAAAGATTTTAAGCAATATAACTTGCTCAAATTTTAATCTCCTCTACAACTATGGACTTATTACATTTCTCTATTTTAGACTTATAGTCTCAATTTGTGGGTGGGATGATTAAAGACGTTTTTGTAGAAATAGATAGAAAAATAGATAGAAAAATAGAGTTGAGGTTACCCTTCCTCAAACTTCTTCGTTTCTTTAAAAAATTTCAGCTGTATCAGAAGAGGCAGCGAATGAAACGTACTCATACCCAAGGTATCGGTATCCAACAACCTTTTTCCAGCATCTTGCGGAAGCCGGATAACTACAAAGGTAGTGTGCTCTATAATTCCGTCACGATTGGCATGTTGGATCGGTGTTGACACCCACGTAAGTCAAGTGCTGCCCACACGTCGCGTATTTAACCCTACCAATAGTCGTAGGTACTTTCTTCCCAGATGAAGAAGAAACTTCACTACTTTCCTAGACGGTCTTTTCACAAAAAATTTTTCGGGAATCAATAAGACCAGTTCCTTGTATAAGCAGTACTCATAAAGTCATTGATCCAATGAATGGCTTCGGAGCCATTGAAGTGGCCGCTGAAACCTGGTTAACAAATTCATCTGCTATTTCAGCGTCCGTGAACCCAAATAAGGTTCAACTCGCCAACGATTTTCTAATAGCTTACCGGGTTAGCAAGACTTGAAGCGCAGCACGACTGTCACTAAAGACCTGTCGCAAAATACTACATAGTCTGGTCGTCTAGATACCACCCTAAGCCCGTTTCAAACAAAGCTTTAGAGCCATCTGTATAGAAGGCATGAGTAAAACCCCAAACTATGAACTCTGGAGTTAACCATGGTCACGATCCAACCGAGTATGTCACATCATATTTAGTCCCGGATGGAAGGCACGCGATTATTTGCTAGCATCAAAAATAGTAGACACTGCTCAGATAACTGACAGTATATCTGGCTGTGCCCTACATAAATATCGTCCTGCCACTTCGACTTCATTAAATTTGAGCCTGCACGTAGATTTCATTGCCTCCTTCTGAATTATCAGCTCCAGAGGAAACATATCAAGCAAGGCATTAAGAGCGCCACCTGATGTGATACTCATAGTCTATCTGAGATTTACTTTGCTATAACGTACAACATATATATTGCCGAATGAAACAGAATTTAGCTTTGGGTATATGTGACACTTAAAGTATTGCTCTCTCCCCGACTAATAAAGACAATAAAGACAGTAGAGTAGCAGTCTAACGATTATATGCCATTGAATGACGGTCATTGAAGAATTTGACGACATATTAATGACAATTCTACGAAATTTTACGATAGTTACAATAGCATGGAATAGAATGAGATGACATTCCAAAGCTCACATTGAGGTGGATTGACGACTATTTGAATATAAATAAACGTAATCGGACGGTAGTCTGTGGGCAGTTCAATGACATTCCAACGACATTTTCAATAACTAAGCTTTGATACATATAGATTTGAGAGCCTTTAACTATGAAATAAAATACAAGGGGTCTTCACAGGAGGTCTTAGTTTTTAAATAAATTGCTATATTTTGCATAAGCACAGCAGAATGCATACATAAAACACTTGACATGCAATGTTTTATGTATAATTTAACCAAAAAACAAGACTACATGTGAAGACACCTACTATCATAGTCTGGCGTTTTTGCACAATACAGCTTGGTTCGCTTGTGTAGCTTAAGGTTAATGATTTTCGTATCGATATTTGACATTTTATAGAAAATGACAATACTTAAAGGTCAAGGCATCTAACGAATGCTTGGTGATAATTTAACGATAATCTTACGACAACTTTTCAATTTTTATTGCTGTTTTAATATAAATATTTGATTCATATTAAGTATTTTTTTTTCTTTTTTTTTAGGGCGTTGAAAGCTTGACACCTGGTTTAATTCTATTGCTTAAAATGCTTTTCAAAATTTGTCCCTACGTGCAACTTGGACTCATCATAACGTTGCTCATTGCTGGCGTCTCATTGTTGGGCAGCGCATTTTTACTATGCTTCTGTATGCCAACACCGTGGTATGACAGCCTGACTGCGAAGGTGGAATCGAATAAAATGACAAATGTTGCGTTATCGCCGCTTATAAAGACAAAAAGTATCATCGTCAAACAGACGCCAAGATGTTTGGCAAAGGATTATGATGTCACTCTGTTGCCACTGCAGCGACCTGACAAAAAGTCATTTATTGTATAGTTTACACATAGTAGTCAAGGGTTTACAAATACGGGGGTTGCTATAATAAATCATTTAGGTATATTTTCGAAAAAAATTAAACACAAAATCATTAAAAAAATTTCTGTGATATTAAAATAAGAAATAAGTAAGCAATAAATTATAGTCACTTATTTTAAAATTTCCATTTTGCATACATTTTATAATTTTTTTTACATGATATATTTTTATACAAGCTAATAAATTACATTAACATTATGTATTTAAAACTTAGCTTAGTTAATAAAAACTAAAAAATTGAGATGAGTAAATAAAAAGACAAATTAAAAAATTTAGAAATATTTTAAAATTCATTACTTAGAAATAGAGAGGTTAAATAGAACTTAATGCGATACTAAACTATGATTTATATTTACAAAATTAACTAAATTTTACTTCGATTCTTTTGACTTTTTGTAAAAAAGAGGAAATTCATAAAAGTTGTGGATAAAGCGAGATTGTTTAAATGCCCAAATGATTGTGATAGTACACATTTAATAGAATACTGGGTCACTTTAATGGGAAAAGGCAGTTTTGGGCTATAGTTAAATTAGTTATATACATAGGTTAGGTTAGGTTAGGATTCTTGGTGTAACTATATGGACACAAGTAGACTTTTTAAAAATTAAGCAGAATCCTATTTGAGGAGTTCTTAAGAAAATGCACATTTTCCCAAATAATTCAAGAAAAATATTGCACTATAAAATACAAACTTTGTCCTCCAATCTAATCTCACCCATTGTGGAGTTTTTAAGAGCTTGCATTAAGAAGGAGCATTGCTATATATATATGCTCTATATATATACAAAAATCGCCTCCTAACCTCACCCATTTATGCCTAATGGTTGGCTGTGTCACTAAACGTTGGCTTACCGTGCTTGATTATCTCACTTTAAATAGTTTTCTTATCCTGAATAGATTTTGAAAGGATTTGGGAGGTGACACGGCTTTTTTCAACCCTGCCACCATACGCATTTGTGTTTGATAAAACTTATTGAAGAGCTTTAAACTTTTTGGTGGTGTGTTTTTCCCACTTATTGTCCAGTTTCTATTCTGCTCACTCCCTACTGTTAATAATAATTTTTTCCAAATGATGCAATTCGGGGTCAAAATTATACTGTAGTTCCTCGCCATTCCATAAGCTAGATATGGACATAGCAAAATGTTAGCGATGCTCCTTTATAATGTTAATACTTATTATTATGCTTGTTTATGTCACCGAACGTCTCCGTATCGGGTTTGGTTACTTTTGCTTCAACAGTTTTTTTTTTACCATGGTTCTAGAAACGAAAAATGTCTCAATACATTTGACTTCATGCTTCAGTATCGATCGTTTTCATCGTATTTGGGTTTGAAAACTTACGCATTCGCTCTTTTAATAAAGTGATGAGCGATTTTCAGCTCCCTTACTCAGCTCTACTGGCTATGCTGGGTCTAAGGCATTTTGTCCATATTCAATAAAATCATTAAGTCGCTAATATATAAAAAAAGTGTATTCAGTGACTACAGCAGAGTATCTACTTTTATCACTTAAGACTGAACCCCAAGCAGAGTATTTTTGTGCGGAATTTAAAAAAAAAACAATGTATGCTGTAGTGACATCAGCAGATGCTCAGTTTCGCTCATAGAAACCACTCATGAATTAGTATAGGCTACTTTACTTCGAAAACTTATTCATATGCAATGGTATTTTGTATCCATTTCATATAAAACGATGTACGTGTATAAACATCAGGGAAGCCCTTAATGGCACAGCCAGAGCCGAAGGATGTTATGCCAGCCAAAATCCAGGGGCTGTGCTTTGTAAGACGACACTGTAGCGGCCCACCAGAGTCACCCTTTAAAGAAAGAAAATATTTAGAAAGTCAAATGATTTAAAAGTAAAAATTGAGTTACCACACAGGTGCCTCCTTTGCCATTCAGTTTTCCAGCACAAAGATGACCACGATGTATTTTAACAAAGCTGCCATAGGCGTCTTTGCATCTGCAAAAAAATAAGATCCCGCTTAGATACACACACACACCTTATAAGCTAACTGATTTCTATTACCTATTGCTATCGTGTAGTGGCACATTTGTCTTAAGCAAAATATCTGTCAAATCACCTGAGATATTCGCTTTACCCCAACCTGTTGCCACACATTCACTGTACGGCAATTCGCTATAGTCCTGTTGGTTCTTGTGTCGCTGTTGTTGTTGCTCAAAAAGTCCTGCATATTCAGCAGCATCCGCTGCCGTATTGACTTTCATCAGCTTATCATTACGTCTACGTCCCAATTGCATGCTGCGCGGTGAACGCTGCCTTGCCCATTGGTCATGGCTTTCATGACGATTTTGCTCTTGATCTTGCGCCTGTCGCAGTCGACTTACAATTTTACTGCTCATTAGCTCTTTCATACTGGGCAACGTTACATTGCGATGCCTTCGCATATTTTGCACGCTGCGTAAGAAATTATCAGCCTTCTCCGGTAATGCTGCCAGTTCAGCATCTAAGGCATCTTCAGTTTGCAAACTGCCGCCCATTATGTCGTCTTCATCCATTTCAGGCTGCATTGTGCCAGCTTCGTTGTAGACGAAGGGTAGACAAATGCGTCGTATATTGGAGTCCATCGCTAAGTCTGCTGGCATGGAAAGTTTCATTAGCACGAGATCATGCAGGAAATTATGATAACGTTTATGCAGCACTATCTTCTCAACGGGAATACGCTGCTCATAGCCGGATTCGATTTCACGATTATATTCACCGAGCACTACTGTCCACAGCGGTGGTAGCGGTAAATTGAAGAGATCACTGTGGAATTTTTCGATTATCTTCACTATGAATTTTTTTGTTATGTACGGTAACTTACTTGTGAACGCAATGTGCAGCCGATAGTACCCAATTGCGATGTATTAAGACTGCACCACACCAGTGTCCTAAGAATCCCATGGATGGATGCAGCAGCTCAAGCGATGCTTGCCATGGGAATTGGCCTTCTTTTGTGGGCAAGCCTGCAATTATTTTTGGCATACGTCTGTTGTTGTTTTGTTTGTCACGCGGTTCCCGACGTGCCGGACGTGTGCCACAATCTGTAGGTACATTAAATGAGATTTTTAAAATATAATGTTTATTGCATACTATTCTGATAACAGGGAAAAATTTATACGGCAACAGGTCAACCTCATTTTTATATATGAAATGCCACAAAACTTTGATTACATTGAAAATATCCATTTTATAACGATATTTTGAAAATTTTTGTTCACCTGACTAATGAAAATTACAAGAGTCAGTCCCGAAATTCCAAAATACCCAATTTTGACGCTATTCTTTTAATAGTTTTTTTTCACAAATCGATAGTTCATTTATTTAAATTTAAATAAAATTCATGCTAAATCTAACTTTTAGCTTTATGACTACGTGTCAGGACTTTAAGATGTCCTTGCATTAATGTTCGAAACACGCTCTTATGAGGCAAATAGAAGATATTTCATTCTAGCAAGAAGTTGTTTCATTGAATTTTTTTATGCAGTAAGAAAGAAATATCCTTTTCGATCTTAGCTACACTTTCTAACGAAAAAATTGGGGATTTTGACATTTTTAAGCGGCAGAGATGCAGAGGTTACCTCAAAAAAATATTGCTAATTTAAGATTACCAAAAACTTCAACTATAAATAATTTAAGCAATATTGAGAAATCTGTGCGAAAAATCGGCGTTTCCCACGATCAGCATGAGCGTTAGAAGCATCTACTCTGTTGTGTATTAGAGGTCTGCATGAAAGCGCTTGCTGTGTCAACAGAGAACACATGTGTACTCGCTGTCGAGTACAATGGCTCTATTGACGTTGTGCGAGTCATCAGTAGACTCGCACAAAACAACGATTCAACGACATAACTTGACTTCGTTTGCACTCTGCCTCGTACTTCGCTGTCATGGCTGCTCAAGCCGAACAAAACATTTACAAAACCGAGCATGAGAAAAAGCAATGAATAACTGTCACATCAAAGTGTCGCCAAAAAGGTAACGGTAGAGTTTTAAAAGATTGATTATTTGTATGTTATCATTAGCCTTGCGTACGTCTCCTAGCGACACGTGTCATTCAAATTGTTATCGTATTTTTTTGTTGCTATAATTAAAAATGGAAATAGCACAGGTAAATTGAAGTTCCCTCTTGAATTCCCTTTCAAATTAAAAGCTAAGTCCTAATTCAAGCGAATCTATGTAAAATACAGCCAGTAAGAGCAACAGAGTTGAGAGAAAGAGCAAAATTTGCTGCAATATCTACATATAAACATAGCACAAAAACACTTCAAATTTAGTTCGACGAAAGTGTTACGTAGTTTTGAAATTGCGAAAGGCAACAAGTCACTCGGTGCCGATTGCTTGAACTGTGCTGAAAGTTCCACCGCTGATGTACACTACAAATAGCATACCATTTATATCAAGTCATGATGGACCTGAAAATGATTTTATGTAGCCTTCTACAAAAATCGCTTGAAACTCTTTCTAATGTGTCATACAAGATTGCCAAGTTGAAAAGAAGGAAATCCCGGCCTTTCCAAAATAAAAGTTTTTTTTCTCAAAATAGTGAAAAATTTATTTTCTTTTGACGGAAAATGAAAATTTGTATTTAGGGAAATTGAAAAACTTTTTTTTTTAATGTCCATATGAAAAAAGTAAAGGTTTTGTGTTGGAAATACTTGACGACCTTTTTTTTACTCGTGTTTTTTTGTCGCTCTTTAGTTACTCTTTATCAGTTTGTTTTATTTTATGAAACTCTATTATGCACAATATAAAGCAACAATACGGAAAAATTCTAGCTCGCCCGCTCTCACTTGAGTTCATGTTTATGTATCGAAAGGCAATTTTGATTTTAAGATTTTTTTCAAATCTTGCAATTTGGGTTTGTAAATTTACGCATTGGCTCTTTGAATCAAGTGAATAGTGATTTCTAGCTCCATTATTCAGCTCTTCTGGCCATGCCTGCCTTGGATAAAAAATACGGAAAAAATTAATTTCTTTAAAACGGATATGAAATGGATAAATTTTGTCAACAAAAAACTGGACTGCTCATTTTTTTTGTTTTTCAAAGCTGTCCAAATATCTTTTAAAACACGAACATTACCATGGAAAGCCTTTGATGTTTAATTTTAACCTATTGGATTTCGCTTATCGGAGTCAAACTTGACGTCGATGCTGTCGTTTTATCGATACGAAAATATATACCAGATCGTGCACGTTTCCTAGAGACTTTTTTAACCATGGGTTTTCAACCATTATCAAAAAAATCTGAATTTGCACCACCAGCAGCAGAATATTATTCCAAAAATTTTTTCCTAATGTACCGTATTGAAGATTAAAAATTGATATATTATGGGATATCAAAAAAGAGTATCGGCAGTTTAATCATCTTTTGCTCCTTTGCCTATTTAAAACATTCTATTTATTGGACTAAATCATAAACAAACCTGTGGCGTAGTGTTGCTGATGCTGCTGATTCTTAGAACTTTTGAAAGATGCTGCGGTGTAGAGGTGAAGCGATAAAATGATGAATAACATCAAATAAAACGTGAAATTCATTTTTAAAGTACATAATTCAAGCTTTTTGTAAGCACTTCATGTTTTTTAAGCGAATGAGTTTATTTATTCAGTTTTTTAAAAAGACATATAGAATTCACTAAATACAAACGTTTTAACGCCAACTGCAATTTATTACCCTGATTTATTTAATTTTTTTTAGAATAAAAAAAGTTTTCTCATAAATGATTTGATTTATTGTTGCAATTAGCTATTCCTATTGTTTCCATTTTTTTTTGTCACAAGAAACACTTCGTCCTTTCATGGATTTGCTGGCTGTAGAAAATGAAAGTTGAACTTTTACTTTTGTTGAACTAAATATTATTTTTTTACGATAGATCGATAGGTCTCAAAAAATAGAAAAATGTAAAATTAAGTCTTTTATGTAGAGTAAACTTCAAGCTGGTGAATCGTAGATTGCAATTATTTAAATATATTTTTATTCGATAACAATCGCTGCAACATTTTTCATCTTTCAACACTTAGCGCCCAGTCACAACACAAAAACACAAAACAAAAAAACTTTCACGCTGCGAGTCAGTCAACGGTTCCGCGACATTTGAAGCTCGAAAAGTGCGATTTTTCTGTTTAGGGCCCTGCAGGTTCTCTTTGCTAATTTGATTACCAATCCATTAAGCGTGGCGTTACCAGCGGTGGCAACAGCAGCAGCAACAACATGGCATTGTTCGCATGTTACATAACGCCCTAGGTGCAGGGAGCGAAGAATTCTCAAGTTCACACATTAAAATTTTCTCGCAAAAGTAAAAATTTTGCTCATTGGCTGAATGTTTATTTTGGAATTTTTTTTCTGTTTTTTAATTTAATTTTTAATGTAATAATTAAATAATGAAGCCACTTTTCATTTCATTTCACTGGTCAGTCAATATTATTTATTTTTTGTAGCTGTTGTTGTTTTGGCGTAATTAAAGTGTCGCGTTTTTTATACAAAGTTTGAATTCATCCGCGTTGCCACCAGATGCGAATTAACCCGCCGACAGATAAAATGCAACTGTAAACGCTGCACAGATTTGAGCAAAATTTTTAATGTTTTTCTATAACGTTTTTTCTTCATTATTTTTTTACTTTTGTTTTCTTTTAAGTTTTTTTTTTGCTTTATTTTTTTAAAGTTATTTCTTTTACATTTTGTATTTGATTTTATTTTATTTCATGCTGTTGCATGCCCCTGTTGGGAGTTACGGTTGCGCCTGCGCAAAGTTTATGAAGCAAAAAATGCAAAGAAAATAAAAGCAAAGCCAAAAGCAGCAGCAGCAGTAGCAACAACAAAAGCAGCAACTGTGCTGCTATGTTGTGAAGACGACGATGATTGAGAGTGCATAACGGTATCGGTTGTGAGTTTACTTTCGTTTTCATTTGCGTAATTGGCTTTTCCTGCTCTGCCAGCAGCAGCGCACACTGTAGATTATTATCAGTTCGTTGGAACATAAAGAGTTTTGTTTTTATATACGATACAGAGTGATCTGAGCGGCGATCTTTGTGCAAAATTAACTAGAAGATTAAGCACAGAGCAATGAAATTTGGCAAACGGATAGAAACGCTAAGCTTGAAATTGGTAGAAACTCCCACCTCCCATATAAGTTATAAAAATCTATATCAATTTATAAAAAGCTCAATATGTGTGTTTTACATATGGACACCTACATCGTTCACCTGATCGCCAAAACATTTAGTAAAACTATTCTCCATGGTCTGTGCAAGACTTTTAGCATAATTTGGCTTGAAAAAAAATAGGCAATTCCACACCTCATATAAAATAAAAATAAAAAATTCATCATAGCTCGTCAACTATTTGATGCAGCTGAATGAGACTTGGAACGCATATAAGAGGTACGAGCAAAAGTAAGTTCCAATGACAAGATGGGCGGTGATACGCCTTCCATATGAGAAAACACCAAAATTTGTTTATATCGCATCATTTATTAAACGAAGATGGATAAGATTTTGTATATAAGTCCTTATGGTTTGTGTAAGATTCTAAGCATATTTTTATTTAGAAAAAATGGATGATTTAACGCCCCTCATAAATAAAAAAAAATAAATTCGTCATATCAAATCAACTATTGTATGCAGCTGAATTAGAAATCAAAGTTTTAGTCAAAAAATGGGTGTTCCTACGCCTCGTATACGAAATATATTTACAATACATATCAACATGGGCATGATTTGCTACATATGTTTTTATGAATTGTGGAAGGTTCTTAGCATAGTTTAGTTTGGAAAAACTAGGCGCTGCCACGCCGCTGTATACAATCGGAAATTCGAATTCATTATATATGATCAATTATTCGACGCAGATGAATGAGGCTGAATACATATATAAAAGGTACGGGCCAAAGCAAGTTTCAATGAAAAATGGGTGGGCTATGCCTTCTATTTGAATTCAGGATTTTGTTTTCAGAATTCATTGAAGCGTGATTGTTGGTGCGACAATTTTGCTAATCGCGCCATCTACCGTTGAGGACAGAACAACGCCTACTAGGGCAGGTTATATTAACTATAAATAATGATGGTAAAAAGTTTAAGGAATTCATATTGCAAGCGAATTCCTATTTTTACGGAAAATTTTCCATCACCAATGTTTAATTTGAGCAGTTGTTATTAAGGTATTACCGCGCTTCAGACATACGAAATTCAAACATGCAGACTCTGGCTCAGAGTTCATTGTAATGTTCAGAATATTAATAGCGGCTTAGTCAGTTATATATATCGCCGATTATTTTTTATTTGAATGCAAAATTAAGATACCTCTCTACGATTTTTTGAACTTTTGATTTAACAGTTCGTTTCGTTTTATTGAACCATCGATTGCAGGAAAATCAAACACCGTGCAACTACAGCTTCAGCAATAGCAGCAACAACACAAGAAGTCATTACCAACATTCTCAACAATCCATGACACTCTCACTTTTTTTCGACTCTCAACTCTCAGCAATGAATGTTGCCATTCATGATTTACGATCACAATCGTTGTGCTCGTGCTAACAACAAACTACGTGTGTCAACGCTGTTAAATTCTCTCATAACTTCAGCGTCTTACGGAGATAACTTTAATTGCAACAGCGCAGGTAAACAACTGCAGCTGGCAGCACATCAAGAGCCAAAGCACCAAAGTGCCCAAACGGGAAGCTGCATTGAATGCCGATGCTGCTGCTGCTGTTGCTGCCCACACATTTCATTTGGGGGCGGCAATTGCAACTACGTACGCGCTTCATTGTTGTAATACTTGAGCCGCGTCGTACTCGTACATCAATTGTTGTTGTGTTTTTATTTGTTGTTAGCTGGTTGTTTTGCTGTACATCTTCATGTTTTCTTGTTTACTCGTAATTTTATTGTTTAATTTTTTGTTTTTGTTATCGTTTTTGTTTTTCTATTTTTGGTTAACATTGAAAAGATATTGCAAAATCCGAGGGTGTTACAGTGGGCCAAGTTAGTTGATTAATTGTTGCGTTTGTGTTGTAGTTACGTGTTGTTCATAGTGCTGCTCTGTATAATTATTGAAACAGTTTACTTAACTTGCATTGTTATGCTTTAGAAAGTTGATGTTTAATGCTAATTACCAACATTTTTGACTGTGTTTGTTGCAATTTTTGTTATGTATTTCTTTAATTTCTGTTTCTCTTTGCATTTCTCTCAATGTTTTTTAAGCAGCGTAGTTTCGGTTCAAAAAATCCGGAACAACTTAATGTTTAAGTTTTTTCCACTGCCTTAATTAATTCTACCTGACAAATGAATTTGATGATCTTTGGAGAAGTTTTTCTTCTAATCCGTTGGATAAAATTCTTTAAAACTGTTTACTTACCACCTAGTGTTAATATGTGTCCATAATGCTTCTCGTCTGAGAGTGACAGATTTAATTACTTAAGACTCAGGATCTTGTGAGTAATAGGTAGTCTAAGTATTTTCTAGTAAGTCTCCATTGCATTTTTTTATATCACATGGCTAAATTGGCTTTCCGGAATGCCTTCAAAATACCCCTCAACGACTCGTTCTTCTTTCCATGAAAATCGCTTTCCGTGCAGAAATGTCTTGAGATGTGGGAGATGCATAGAAGTCAGAAGGAGCCAGATCTGGTGAATAGGGTAGATATTCTAACAATTTGTACTTCAATTCGGTTAAAGAACATTTGTGAGCAAGTGCAATGAGATGATGATATGTGATTTTTTTCTGCAATGAACCAGGTCTTCCCTCTCAAATTTTTACATCCAGTTAGTGGATCAACAAAACTTCTTGAGCTTCCCAAAAAAACTCATGACATAACCTTTTAATAAAATGTAGACCCCTTTACCTGCTTCGGAGCGGAACTAGCGGGCTTCGTCCACTTATATGTTTGATGTCGGGTTTCAGGATCATAGTGGCAAACCTAAGTCTCACAGTAGTTACAAACGGATGAACAAAATCAAATTTTTTTTTGTATAAAACGATTCGAATGATTTTGAGAAAATTTCACTCGAATGCGTTTTATTGCCAAAGTTAGCATATGAAACACCCGTCTTGCTATTTATTATCTTCTCGTACCCAAACATTTACTCAAGATCAATACTGAACAGTGTGCAATATATATGGCATCAGAAAATTCATCCCCAGATAATCGTCGGTTTTCCATTATCATGTTCTGTAATTGGGCAAACATTTGGTGAGAAGAATCGCTTTTTGGATAACCTTCACGTTCTTCATCTGTAACGTTTATATGACCACGTTTGAAATCTGAAACTATAGGCTAGCTTGTTACACTTTTTGAAAGTTCCTTTGCAATTCCTTAAAATTTCCTTAAGCGGTTATTCCAATTTTTTCATTATATGAGAGATGAAGCTTCATTCAGCTTGAATTGAAGGGCTTTTTTCTTAAAATTTGACACTGATTGACAGAGCTTAAGGATTTCTATTTAACAATAAAGAGTTGATACATGATATATTCTTTAGTCCTTATACTGAACTGTATTAGTTCAGTGAAAAATTACCGCTTAGGGTTTGGTTTTGAGGTTATTAAGCCAAAAGAGATTGTTATCGACACTTATCTCCAACTTTTTGGGACATAAGCAGTTGAAACTTAAACTGCTCTTAATGCTGGTAATGAAACAACATTTTCTTGCAGTAAGGCTGGAAGAATAATGCGATCAGAGTATGTCTTCTTTGAACACTTTATGCTTTCTGAACGGATCCTTATTTCTGAACGCGTCCTCATTTCTGAACATCTACAATTAATTTTAGTCATAAAATTGTGTGCACTACAGCAAGCATGGTATAACTGGGATCAACTGACAATGTTCACGCTTGCAACTCTATCTGTTGTCTGATGACTTACGAGGTGGTCAGACGAAATGTTTTACAATCGTTGGAATTCTGTGTATTTTGAAAATTTAGACCATAGACACCCATGGCTTTACGTCTTGTTGCAATGAAATTTTGCTTTCAAAAGCGTAATAAATATGATACAGAACATATTTATTGCTCTCCTGTCCCTCAAGCTTTCATATGTGGCGTTTTCAATTTGAAAATAGCTTGATGGATTTCAAAACAAAAAGTGGAAAGTATCCAGACCAGCCTTAATAAGTTGATTTAGTTCCAGTGTGAGTTCCATCGCTTATTTCAAGAAACCATGTCATTATATCGTTAATTTAAAAAAAATGTAAATGTATTTCAAAAACAAGACTGACTTACATGCGTATGAGTGACATAATATTTCAATTTAGGCCACAACCATAGCTAATTAAAAATCAAATCAATTGCAATTAAAATCAACCTAAATATCCATACCAATTACAAAACATAATCCACTGTGCGCCTTTAGGGACGCTGCGCATGTGCCTACACATGCCATCACCTAGTCAAATTTAATCATTGAACAACAAATCGATCGATCGATTGATCGTTCGATCACATTTGCAACGTACATCGGAAGGGATTAGGTCAAAATAAATTAGTCACAAGTCAAATATGAAAATGAGACAGACAGACAGATTAAAGACAGCAGCAATAGCACGGCAACAGCAACAGCAACAGCAGCAAAAGAAAAAGCTGATGCTTCGCGCAAGATAAACAGCATGACAGATCAACAACAACAATAACAATCAGTAAAGCCCCCTAAGTGAAATCGAAGATCAAAAAAAGACCTTGGATGCAGATTGCATTGCAAGCAAATCGATCCGATTGCATTGCAATGGATCGAATTGTTGATGAAGACAATGAAATTTTTGATGAAAATGTTAAAAAATGACGACGATCTGTCCATCCATCAACAGCTACAACAACAACAGTAACTCCGATTGTTTGTGGATACGCGTTCAAATGCAATTTCACAATTTACCTGTGTAATTTGCTATTGTTGTTATTGTTGTTGTTGGTTTGTTTGGCTCAACGTCACTCAATTGTTGTGCTGTTGCTGTTGCTGCCGTGATATTGCTGTTTGCTTCAATTGCATCATAGCAATTGTTGCGTCGACAACGCATGCGGTGAATAATATCAACATGAACATGTAAAACAATCAACAGCAACAACAACAACAACAAACAAATGTTAACATACAGCAGCAACAACAACCATAACAACTCCACGATCAGCTGTGCTCGTGCATTCAACGGATGCCAGAGTTCGAAAAACTCGCTGATGAATAGCAGCAGCGATGAGATTGAAAAACCAAACAGCAACAAACAACAAAAAACCACCAGGAGTTGAATGCATCTTACAAGTAGCTGTCATACAGTGGGACAAATTTATGCTAAGAGGTGCAAAACATTTTGAAGAAAAATCTTTAATTTTTTAAGACCAAGCATTACACTGCATTCTAAATGGAAATTATTTCAAGTAATATAGAGGGCTCTAAAGGCCCATTGTGATCAAGTATGAGAATATTGATATTTTGATAAAGTTGATCGCTGGGAATGGTTTTTCCATACAATAATTATATCAGAAGTTTTTAACTTACGCTTACCCGAAGTAATGAGTTTTTGATAGTTGGGTGTCAAATTTTGACCTCCTGGGCTTCCCATATAGAAATGACCGAATCGGTCCATTAGAAAAGATCATTGAAATCATATACAAAAAGGAGTGACCTCTGCACCAAAGTCTAAAATAAAATTTTGAAATTTGCAATATCACTCTTCCCTGATTGCGTAGTTTTAGGTAAGCATTCGCCCATATTTGCTGGTTTTCGGTGGTATAGGGATGTATCTTGAGCTGCCGAGCGCCTAGAAGCTAATAATTGGAAAGAAAGAAATATTAGTACACACGGAAAGTGTATTATGGTAACAATAAACCAACCCGGTTCTGGGTTATAAGCGCTGTACACTACCACTGCACCACAAGGCCGATTAAGTCTGCAGTTTTTCAATGATATTCAACGATATTCAACACTAACGAAATTTTTAGATTTTGCAACATATATCGATATTTTCGACAACTTTTCGATACTTTTTGACTATACTCAAAAATGTTTAGTCTTCATTAAACTTTCCGTTATTTTCAATACAACTCAACACTTTCAACAATTTTCGAATTTTTTTTTTCATAAAAGCTTCTCACATAAATATGCCCAGTGTGCAACATGATGGTGCTGCTGCCGTCTTTTGCAGAAGCGCAAATATCAGATGGTATCGCATAGATACGTTGAATACTTCATGTCAGCTGATGAGTATCACTTGTGCTACTCAGGCGGCATCTGCTGGCACGGTGTTCACTTTAGCATGCATGGCTGACTGAATGGATGGTTTCGCGTCATCATCAGATGGGGATAATCGTTACACGTTGGCGTTTGTTGGGATTTGTCTTTGTGCGTTTACTGTTTTTACCGGCTGCCCCTCTCCCTCCATGCGACTTCATGATTCGTCCGTCCGAGGCACCAAAGTGTGCGCCCCGCAAATGAAAACGAAAGTTGAAAAACTGAAAAGTTTCCTGTATCTGCAAGTTTGAAGCGTGTGGCATGCGGTAGAAGAAGCAACGGCAGCCAAAGCAGTTACTGTTGCTGCATCTATGCGATACGCGTACTTTGTGCAAAATGACTTTGGCTTAACGTGCATACTTTATGTTTTGTTGGTTTTGTAGGTTTTTTTTCTTGTGCAATTTAAGTTGCATTTATTTATTTGTAGATTTTGTATTTTAATAAATCGTTTTGCTTTGATTTTGCTGCTGCTGTTGCTGGTGGTGGTGCTGCTGTTGTACGAGTGTCTTGTTGCCATAATTTTCGAAATAAATAAATAATAAATTTGTTGTAGCAACATTTAGTTTGGTTGTTGTGCTGCATGCAGTTGCTGTTGTTTTCAAATTGCTGTCTATTTAGAAATAAATTTGCCATTTATCTTTTTACCATAAGTCACTAACGGAAATTGAAGCGCAGTAATTGTTTCAGATGTTTTTACTGCTCGTTGTTGTGGGGTTGTGTTTTGCATTTTTTTTTGTGCCACTCAATTTGATTTTGCTTTGCATCCTTAACAATGAAGACTTGCAGCATTTGTTTACACGGCTATGTTATTGCTGCCTTTTTTTGCACTAAGCGCAGCAAACATTTTGAACCTTGATGAACTTTTTTTTTTGTGGATTTGTAAATATTTTCATTTAATTCGTATGTTGAATTGCTTAAAATTATTTGAATGCTGTAATTGGCAGTAGGTTTTATGCTTTTTGCACAAAACAATCGATTGGTTGAGGCAGCATTTTTGTGGTTGGCAAAATATTATGCTCTTTGGATCTTGCAATTGTAAAACTTTGGTTTTATATAAAGAAAATTTCGATGCGAGCAAAATGAAGAATCTCAAAAAAAAAAAAATATGGTCGTAGAAATCAATTTTATTCAAAGACGAAAAACTTTTTCGGTAAAAGAAAAAAGAAAACTGACAAAAAATTGAAAACGAGACATTGCCAAAGCAGGCGGTGTGATGTATGAACTTAAAGATATTTCGTTATGTTAGTACTGAATGTGCAATATGTGCATTCGAATTAGAATTTTTTGGCATTGCCACGCCTATAAAGAGTGTTTACAGAAATTTTATATACTATCTCTTAGTTCATAGTTGCTCCGAATTCGAAAAAGCGATTGAAATGATAAATGGGAAATATGAACCTTGTAAAATATGAACTAAATGAGCGACATAGCCTGAAAATTTTCAATTTGGTATGAAAGTTAAAACGTCTCGAAACTTTTTATAAATTTTATTTCTTATAATAAAATCATTCAATTAGTTTCGAATGGAATCATCAGTGACCTTTAAGCCGATGAGTGAGAATTTCAAAGCCTGTTAGAAAAGGCAAAACCATTTTTCCTGTTGTGTATCTTTGTTTTTGTAACTCATTTAAAGTTACACTTCTCTTGCAGGCTATTTGTTTCAAGCTTTTTGGTGAGAAAAGTGTGATATCAAATGAGTTACAAGAACAAAGACACAACAAAATAGAAGAGAATTTCTGCTTTGTTTTGTTTTCGCTTTTGGTTTGGGTTCACAACAAATCTATGCACAAAGGAAAACATATCAGGATTAGAAACTTTCATTCATTGGCTTAAAGATCACTGATGATTTCATTTAGAAATGGACGAAGCTAGTTCGACTACAAAACATATTATCATTATCCATTGAATAGTATCAATTGCTTAACGTCAACTTACTGGTGCTGCAAAGTATCAGGTGTATATTTGGTTTGTTGCTTATATACATTTGTAGGTCTAACCATTGAAATACCTATTAAACTGCAATTTAAGCTCAATTGGATCGGATTAATTTGACATTCAGAGCATTCGTGCTAATCCTTTATAAGATTAACGATAATGTGGCGCTGGCATAGCAATAAGTCATTATCTTCGGAGTTTCATTAAAAATTTCAAGAAACTAATTTCCAACATACTTATTCCGGATCCGGATAAGTATGTTGGAAAAGTACTTTGAGTACTAAACACCAGGAATGCCTTTTGTTTTTAAGCCCTTGATTTCTATGTATGATAGTTAATGAAGGCGGACAGAAGACCAGACGCAGTGTGTGGCATTTTGTTCATGATCTATTGTACTGATTGTTCCAAGCGCGTTCTGCAGCTCTGTCTTACTCCACGATCAAAGTCAATCAAAATGACGTCTGGTGATAAGTGGTGCTCTTGATTTGTCCTTTTGATTAATCGAAGAAGCTACGCTCATGCGTACAGAATTAAAATCTCTGAAATATTCTGTTAAAACATGGCGTACTTTTTAAAAAATCTCTTACCAATTTATACTAGTACATGCACATTCATATGTATGTGTGTAAAAAACATTTTACTTCCAAGGCCACCGCAAGTTAAAAATATCCAACAGATAATTCAGGGAAATAAAGATTGAATAACATTAGCAAACAATTGATAAAAAATGATAACTTATCACAGCAGCGCTGGTGGCATAACTTCACTGTGTGCAAATCTTTTTCTTCTTCTCTTTTTAGCCCAAGAACTACTCACAGGTGACAGCACACAACTTTCACGCTAATCTTTAAGATATTTATTTTCGGAAATTTATCTTTAAGTTTGCACCGAAATGCTAACATTTTTATCTTATTTTATGAGCAAAAAACTAAAGAAAATAAAACGCGAAAAAAGTAAAATGTAAATCCTATAAAGCTGATATCATGCAAACGAACGGAACGAAGTGAACTATAAAGAAAAGAGGAAAACAAATAAAATGTTGCTGTCGAAGTTTGCGAAATATGTCATAGTTGCGTATCTACAAGATACAGCGATACTAATTGCATTTTAATTGTAGGGAGACAACAAGCGCCGCAAATGAAATAACAAACAATTGATAAAACTGAGCCGGCACAATTTTATGAGTTCCAACTGCAACAAAAGTGCCAACTGCAGCCGTATTGAGTAACGTTACAACAATATCACGCAAAAGTGAATCATTAAATAAATTTAACGATGCACGAGAGTCATCTTAAATTTTAGTTAAAGTTTTAAACCTTTGTATGACAATTGCAGCGATTTAAAGTTTGCAGGCTGCAACACCCGCATCAGCTGCTGCGCTGGCAAACTGCAAACTTTAAGTTCACTGACGACAATTCAGATACTTTGGAAATTTTTATCTTATCGCTATCGTTAGTTTGATCTGTTTTCTCTTCAAATTTTATTTTGTTTTAGATTTTTATTTTTATGCTGACTTTTATTTGTTTATCTATCAAGTTGCAGATGTCGCAACCAGCAAAGTCAGAGCCATGATAAAGATACTAATGCGGCAAAATTTTAAGGCTTAGTGCATGTAGTTGTGTGCAAAAACACCAATACCGCTGATATATAGACACACAACTTAGTGGAGCAATATAGCCTGCTTTGCTAGGAGGGTACCAGAAAAAATGTTTGGTAATTTGGTACCTTATGAGGAAGTGACTAAAAGCAGCAGAGGTTTCCATTAGTGAAAAAGAGGAAGCAGCCAAAAAGAAACATAGTTTAGATGTCAAGTATTATTGTTCAATCTTTTATTGAAGTGGGTTACATACTTTTAGAGTAACTGTTAAACTGTTATCATAGTAAAATGTCCATTAGAAAAGATCATTGAAAGAGGAAGCAGACAAAAAGAAACATAATTTAGATGTCAAGTATTATTGTTCAATCTTTTATTGAAATGGGTTACATACTTTTAGAGTAACTGTTAAATTGTTATCATAGTAAAATGTCCATTAGAAAAGATCATTGAAAGAGGAAGCAGCCAAAAAGAAACATAATTTAGATGTCAAGTATTATTGTTCAATCTTTTATTGAAATGGGTTACATACTTTTAGAGTAACTGTTAAACTGTTATCATAGTAAAATGTCCATTAGAAAAGATCATTGAAAGAGGAAGCAGCCAAAAAGAAACATAATTTAGATGTCAAGTATTATTGTTCAATCTGTTATTGAAATGGGTTACATACTTTTAGAGTAACTGTTAAACTGTTATCATAGTAAAATGTCCATTAGAAAAGATCATTGAAAGAGGAAGCAGCCAAAAAGAAACATAATTTAGATGTCAAGTATTATTGTTCAATCTGTTATTGAAATGGGTTACATACTTTTAGAGTAACTGTTAAACTGTTATCATAGTAAAATGTCCACTAGAAAAGATCATTGAAAGAGGAAGCAGCCAAAAAGAAACATAATTTAGATGTCAAGTATTATTGTTCAATCTGTTATTGAAATGGGTTACATACTTTTAGAGTAACTGTTAAACTGTTATCATAGTAAAATGTCCATTAAAAAAGATCATTGAAAGAGGAAGCAGCCAAAAAGAAACATAATTTAGATGTCAAGTATTATTGTTCAATCTTTTATTGAAATGGTTTACATACTTTTAGAGTAACTGTTAAATTGTTATCATAGTAAAATGTCCATTAGAAAAGATCATTGAAAGAGGAAGCAGACAAAAAGAACCATAATTTAGATGTCAAGTATTATTGTTCAATCTTTTATTGAAATGGGTTACATACTTTTAGAGTAACTGTTAAACTGTTATCATAGTAAAATGTCCACTAGAAAAGATCATTGAAAGAGGAAGCAGCCAAAAAGAAACATAATTTAGATGTCAAGTATTATTGTTCAATCTGTTATTGAAATGGGTTACATACTTTTAGAGTAACTGTTAAACTGTTATCATAGTAAAATGTCCATTAGAAAAGATCATTGAAAGAGGAAGCAGCCAAAAAGAAACATAATTTAGATGTCAAGTATTATTGTTCAATCTTTTATTGAAATGGGTTACATACTTTTAGAGTAACTGTTAAACTGTTATCATAGTAAAATGTCCATTAGAAAAGATCATTGAAAGAGGAAGCAGCCAAAAAGAAACATAATTTAGATGTCAAGTATTATTGTTCAATCTTTTATTGAAATGGGTTACATACTTTTAGAGTAACTGTTAAACTGTTATCATAGTAAAATGTCCATTAGAAAAGATCATTGAAAGAGGAAGCAGACAAAAAGAAACATAATTTAGATGTCAAGTATTATTGTTCAATCTTTTATTGAAATGGGTTACATACTTTTAGAGTAACTGTTAAATTGTTATCATAGTAAAATGTCCATTAGAAAAGATCATTGAAAGAGGAAGCAGCCAAAAAGAAACATAATTTAGATGTCAAGTATTATTGTTCAATCTTTTATTGAAATGGGCTACATACTTTTAGAGTAACTGTTAAACTGTTATCATAGTAAAATGTCTTTTAGCGCTAGTAATATGTAGCCCATTTGAATACATAACTCACATTTCATCTAGGGACTTCCTAGAGAAGGGGCCATATTAATTTCTACACGGATGCCTCTAAGCTAAATATCCATGTGGGTTATGGTATTAACTCTAAGGAACCGAATATAAGAATTGCAGCGAGGTTACCAAACTATTGCAGCGTTTTTCAGGCAGAGGTTATAGTGACAGAAGAGTTAGCATCCTGGCTGAGGATGAATGTCGTATTCAAAAAGGATATAAACATATATTCAGATAGTTAGGCTACTATCAAGCCTCTAGAATCAGTCTTCCTGAACTCACTTATATTGCCCAACAATGTCGCTCGTCTCGTAGTGAAATGCAAAGCTGATGAAATTGTTAGACAGGGAACTGCTGCATAAGTTCCTCAGGACATGGAAGGTGTTTGCATGCAATTCGCTACCTGCAAGTTACTGGGTAAAGAAGAAATGGTAAAAAATGGTAACAAAAGATGGACTCAAGGATCAACAATGCAAATCGGGCCGAAATGGGATGCTAAGCGTTCTTCAGAGCTGATATCTCGCACTAGACAAAATGTCTCGTTAGTTGTTGCAGTCATAACTAGCCACTGCCTCATCGGCAGACATGCGGAGAGAATATATGTTAGGTCTTTTGACTTCTGCAGAAGTTGTGGAGATGTGGAGGAAGAGGAAAATATTAAACATCTTCTCTGCTCCTGTCACACACTTGCTAGAAAACGCCACAAAGCGCTTGGTTCGTTTTCATTTGATGATCTGGATGACCTTAGACATGTAAGTATAGGTCAACTACTTAGTTTCATTACGAAATCTGGCTGGTTTAACGAGAGGGTGTAGTCAGCCACCCTGTGGGGTATCACAATGGAACTCATTTGGTTAAAGTGAGTCGTTCGTAATTAACTGCCAATCCTACCTAACCTAACCCATTTGAATGATATTTTTGGGTTCAGACGTTAAGGTAATAAATCGTTTAAAAGAGATCCCATTTTTGAAATAGAAATGAAAGTTTTTATTGAGCCAGAATTCGAAAAAATTATAAAATTTTGAAAAAGTCGAGTAAGCGCACTAAACAATCGCGAAAGTTGGTAAAAATAGGAATTACCAGCTATTGTTTGCGAAATCTGTTTCCTGATTTTTTATATTAAAATTTCAACAGCTATCTCCAAATTTATTTCTCTAATCAGTTTATATTTCTTGATATATCTATATTTTTATAAATTTTATATATTGTGTCTTAACCCATCCGGTCTTCTTTCGAAAAGTGGTCTTGTCATGTTGTACTCGAATTCCATAGCATTTTCTTGGAAAACATTCGTAATACGATAACTTAAAGTCCATGCAACTGTGGTACATAGAGTGCCACGCCTCGGAAGATTCTCAGTAAGAATGTGGCTAAGCACATCGTTTGGCACACGGAGATAACAATCTAAATAAAGTTTCTTCTACGTAAATGGCTTGTAACGCTTTGGCGCAAAATAAACTGGACTGATATTAATAATTTCATTTTTAAAACAACATATTTGTGCTAAAGAGTATTATGGCATACCTGTTTTTTTGTTTTTAAAAGTTAAATATCCTTTATTCTTGGATTTAGTTACACAAAAAATTATCGTTTGATTTTTCGTGGGTTATGCTGCTTCTTGAATCCTGTGTTGTTACTGTAGTTTTTTCCCTTCTCATTTGTACCGTATGCATTTGGCTTCGAAGTTCAAAAAACAAACTGTCTTTGAACTGCTATTTTATTTCTTTTGATAATTGATACTTATCAAAGATATATCATAGAACGATCCATTTTCTCGTTGGGTACGTAAACATATTAGCTCGTAAATATCAAAACAAACAGAGCCAAACAGGATGCATGAGTATTTTCTTTAATTGGCAAACATTTCAACACCACACTGACTGAATTATGATTTTTGCATTGAAGCGGCGCCACCATTTTATTACTTTCACTTATCTAAAGAAACTTTTCCGCCAAGCTTCCTGACCTTAGAACGCTGCTGATGATGATGCTGATGCAGCTACTGTTGTTGCTACTCAGACTGAGGTAGTGATATGTGACAGCGAATAAATTAAGCTGCAACATTTTGTTGTCTGCTGTCAGATTTTGTTGTTGCTGCCACTGTTAGGCCTACAAAAACATAAGAGGACAACGATGACTGCAACGACAAGCAAATTGTGTCAGAAGATGCAAAATGTGACAACCGTTGCCAAAATCAATGAGAACGAATGACTTTTTATTGCACTTATTACGAAATTCAAGAGATTTGCACTTAAAATTTTGGCATTTTCTAGTCTGTGGGTTCCACTTAGGCAAAAAAATTTGCAGCAATTATGAGAATATATTTCAAGGACATCATTGTTCACATACACATACAAGCGTGTTGTTGAAAAGGATATTTTCATATATTTGACCATCAAAGATTAGTTCAGCCTATTTCAGATTTGTCAGAAATTTTTGCAAAAAATTTAAACGAAAACCGGGACCAGTGCAAAGTAGAATTTATGGTTTCATTAAAAACAAAGCGACTACAGCAATCAAGTTGCATTCTAATAGTAGCAGCAGCAAATTAAGTGTGTCCTTAAAAATAACAATTAATTTCAAAACATTTCACCAACACATGCACACAAATACATGCTCGCACAGAACTTACCAACCTACATCATGAAAAACAAAAGATTTCCTTCCTCGTGAAAAAATTTTAGAATAAAAGAACAAAATTAAAAAAGTTTCCTTCAAAAGGATATAATTTGGAACCACTTGCCACCTGCCTGGATAGCGTGCAGCAAAACCAACGAGCTAACAGCAGCAGAGGCAACAGCAGCAGTAGTTGTAGGACAAAATAGTTGTTGTAGTTGATGACGACGATGATGATGATGTGGCACTAATGCTCGTCAAAAAAATGTCTGCACGAAACTAGACACATTGGGATGTGAGCGTTTATTAAAAACTTAAAAAAAAAACAGATTCACCTAAATTGACGACAAAAACAATCGCTACAGTACTGCTGGTGGACATTTTTAGAATATAAAGCGAGCGAGCGAAAATCCTATATAACCACATAACCTTGAGAAATATGGAGTTAGAGCATTTTTTGACCTATTAGGGTAAGAGCATAAAAATGTTCGCTCATTTCACGTCAAAGGGAGAGTTGTGTAATTTCATTAAATTCTGTTCATAGACTTGTTTTGGGAATATATGAAAAAATCGCATTTTTTATTAATATCATAATAATTTTTTAAAGAAAAGTGCATAAATTTTCATAACAAAGTACGACTGGTAGCCCATGTCGGCCAAATTATGCCGGCTACACCACTTTGCTATTGAGGACAGAACGCATTTGAATCTCATTACAGATACTTTAAAAGAGTTCGGGACTCGCACGTTAAAGGAAATACGCAGAAAGAGAAAGATTCACGCAGATGAAATCGTTTTATGTTTTTTTTTTTATGACAAGCGCTGAATAAAGACTTTGCTGGGGACCTGGGGCTGTGAGCAATTTAAAAGAGTTTAGACGACGAAAAAAATGTCATTCTTAATATACATTCGTCTTTGCTATTGTGAATGGTGTTACTATGGTCTCATCATAAAAAAAAGGGTTCTCATTTTTAGTACCCCACAAAACATGCAAGGCTATAACCCCTCTCTTTCCAAGTCCTATCTATTCCAGAACTGCTGATGATATTATGAAGGTAATGGCTTGTTTTCCACTCGAGCTCGAAGGGTATGGATTGTGGGAACAACTCTTTGGTACAGTACGACGATGTGTTGAGACAGAAACTACTTTGGGTATGATACTTTAGATTTAGCTTAAGACAGGAATGTGCACTGCTACTGATTACTGATTGTTTTTCAGTTAAAGAATGAGAAATTTTGTAAAGCTAGTCAGGTAGTCTAAGGTTAAATTAAAGATATGAAGATATATGTTCCTTATCCAAAGAGACTGGGGTTCTCAAATAATGCTGAAAGTTTTTTTTATAGGCTAAATATTATTTCAGCTCCAAACTTAAGGTTATTGTTTAAAAAAGACAGAGATATTTTTAGTCATATTCCGTAATTTCGACCTGGTTGAATCTAGAAGTAGTCGAATGCAGGTATTGAGTGATTTTTAATAACAGATCGCTGAGCACTCCTGTATTCTTTAAGAAACTTAAAATTTTCCTAACATCTACGCTTTGTAACTCTGATGTTTCAAAATGGTTTTTTGCCATTAGCTTTATCCCAGTTAACGCAAGGGCTAAACAATTACCAAGGATATGCTTGGATGACCCCTTTAAGAGTACAAAATAAATATTATTGTAATCGCATCATGTATGTAACGTGATGTTATCTATGCAATTAAAGTGGGACTTGCAATAGTGTACCTAAGCTTGGAAGTAAAAGAGCAGAGAAAGCTGTTTAATAATCAAACATTTCTCGAAGAACAGACGTGGAGTGCCCACCAAGATCATACGACTTAACACAATCGAACTCAGTCTTATGTGGTTTTTTGAAGAGTAGAGCTTATGCAGATAGTCCTCAAATGATTCAACACCTCAAAGACAACATCATCGAGCAAATATCATTAATTGAACCATCACTATGCTAAAAAATTATTCAAAATTTTGGTAAAAGATTCACAGCCTGCTGAGCTAGCAGAGAATATCACTTGAACGACATTCTTTGTCATTAATATTCGAAATCAATGTACTTTAATTTCAAATAAAAATATATAACTGTTTGACATAATGTATGTCTTTGATTTAAAATTCAAAAAGATGCCTCAAATTTGAGCACCCCTTACTTATCTTGGTAAGTTATGTACAGATATTTAAAAAAAAATAATGGCAAATAAAAAGAAGTTCTCATACTTTCCTTTAATTTCAATCTCCCACTTCTTCCTTTCGTACAGTCCCACTTTTCTAGAAAGTGAGAGTGGTAGTGCCCCAGTTGTAAGAGCTTTCCTACTAGAGCCTTTTAACAGCATTAAAAAAAAAATTAAATTTTGTATCTCCTTCAGCTGTAGTTGATTTTTGGCTACAGAATTAGACCTTTGGCGCAACAGTGTAACAGTCGTAAAAATTCAGACGGTATGGTTTCATTAAATTGAAGTTACAGCGCTAGCTGCCACGGCGACAATGACACTTTGCTTTATTCAGTCTTTCAGAGTATGAACTTCAAAACAACCTTTCAAACGAAATAATGTGGGGAGTTTTTGTTTAATAGACTTAGATATTCAAAAGGGAAGATGAGCCTTTTCGATTTATCATTTCAAAATCGAAAATAGGTGCTAAAAAAAAAAATTCAATGACTCTTTATTAAAATGGAGCTATATGTAAGTGCATAAAAAGTAATACCAAAATTTTCGACTTTCCCATACGCACATATTGATTATAAATTTTATTCATATTTTGACAAGATAGTGCTCATACTAAATATTATATTATTTGTGGTAAGAGTTTTAGTACGGGAATTTATATTTACATATTGCATTCCTTTTCTTAACTTTTCGACCCCCATTTTTTCTCAAAAAATCGATTAAATTTAATGTGTGCAAGGCTTGATTTATTTTTATTTTGTAAATCTTCATTGATAATTCTGCAAACTCAGTATTTCGATGTCAATTTAGGTAATCCTTAATGCTTTCATATCTCCCTCATCTGCAGATGAAGAACAATAAAAAAAATAAACTTTGAGGGAAACTAACAATTTTCATTTGTGCCGCGTAATTTTCGGTGTGTTTGTCTAACAAAGTTGTTGTTATTGTTGCTTAAATTTTTGTTGTAATTAATAACGTTTTCGTCGTTTTTGCTGTTGCATCAAGTGCACATGTACGAGTATTCCCTAAAGCATTGGCTACAACTATAACAACAAGAAACGGAAACGGTGTGGCTGTTTTAAATTTGTTTATAAGAGTATCTATTATACATATGTAGTTGATATTTTTGATAGATTATATAAAATATTCTGGCTTAAAAGCAGATCATGATATTTGTTTTCTTCTTGATATGAAAATCAGGTGAAACTTCGATTACAACAATTACGGCTTCTCTTTGGCTCAAGATAGTATTCATTCATGAGATACGGATAAATACAAAAAAGTTCGACCTAAATTAGCTCAGGGATACAGGTCTTCAGGAAAACTTCATAGACAAAAAAAAAATAAAATCTAAATGGTGAAAAATCAAGTTTTTATTGGATTTACCGAACAATAAACTGTGGGGGTGATGCTACTCGGGATATCGTAGGCAAAAGTTAATCAAGTGCAATGTTAGGTCATAAATAGTTTCTAAAAGCTGGCGCTATAGCTAGTACCGATGTAAGCCTTCACAATTGATGATAAATGATTTAAGGCTAAGACTTGAAAACCCCGATATAAGTCGCTAGCAACTTTATACCAAAACTTAACACAAAAAGCCGAATTCTTGTGTCAAATGGTATTATTGTAGTGCCAGCAATTTCAATAACACCATATCAAAGCTATTGAGGCGTACCGTGCTATAGCTGCAGCAACAACTATAACACATATTGCATTGACAAAAGCAATGCACCATCGCACCGTAACGCACAGCACTAAAGTGTGCGCTGAGAATTAAAAAAAAAGTAGGTTAGCTCCCGCTGTTGCAGCTGCTGATTTTGCCACAAAATGGCAACGGAATATCCTGGTGAATGCACATACCAATACAGACACACACACTCACCAATACATTTAACGCACACACCTATAAATTCGGTATAAAAGCGCGCACAAAATTTATTTATGTGTTAAATGCAGGAAGATACTCAGCAGTTGCAGCATCCACAGCAGAAGAAATCCCATGACAATTGGGCGTTTCAGCAACTGTTACAACAACAAGAACAACAACCTAAACAATTGCTGTAATCCATGTCAATGTCATTTACTATCCGTAATCATTGCAAAAGGTAACTACAACAGCGGAAACAAAAAAAGAAGAAGAAGAAACCTCAGCAGCAGCAGCAGCAACAACAGCGCAAGAAAGCCAACATTTTTCAAATGTATTGGTGTTAAGTTGTTAAGGTGACTCTGCAATCGGAACGAAACGTTGGTCGTTTTCTGCTATCGGTTGGACCATCCGCAACGACAGTCACGAACAAAAGGAGCAGCAGGATAACAACAACAACAAAAATAACAACAACAATAGCAATAACTACAGCAATGATAGCTAACACAACACATGTGACTTCAAATTGCGCTGCAGTAGGAATTGCTGAGAAATGAAACACAGCAATAAAGAACAACAACATGATAAAAAGTTCGCCAAGGGAACGCCAAGTTAAGTGTTGCAAGTACGTGGGCTTATGGAGGTTGCACATTTTTGACCACTGCGGAAATTAAATGCGGGTGGTCAACAACAAAAGCAGACAACATCAAAATGCGGCCACTTAAAAATTCAAATAAAATAAAAACCAAATTATTTATTTGCGGCTAGGGGGGTTTGGTAATCGCCCCTCTCTCCGCAAGTAGTCACCGTCCCATTGCAATGTTGTTGGAGCTCATCTCTGTTGGTATTTTATCTTCTCTCGCAATGTAACGTGTAAGTGAGCAGAGAGCTTTCGTTTTTCATGCTGCTAAAGCTTTAACATTGAAAATTACACGAGGGGAGGGACTTGAACTACACGAGATTTCATATGAAGCTTGAACACTTGATGCACTGAAAAATATGAAACACATAAGCGCTAGGATTTTGTAAAGCTGATAACACACTTTTCAGAAAATTTTTATAAGCTCGCGTAAAGATATATCGAAAACTGTTCTGTGGTAGTTAATTTGACTTCATATCAACTGACTAATATTAAGTGCGCTTGTTGTTTTTTTTGAAATGATTCCTGTAAGACTGTATAGAATAGAGGTATAGAATATACGCTCTGTGAAAGAAAAATTAAAATGTAGAAATCGAAAACCATTTTTTGTTCATCGATAAACGTCAAAAAATTTTAAAGATATTTCTGCTCAAAATGCAGAACCATCTACTGCATTAAAAGCCGAGAAGATACTTGAGTCGCTTTATTTTACTGATTATGAATTTTTGTTTAAGGCTTACGATTTGTTTTCACTACATAGAACAGCTGATAGTTTGATACTCAACATAATTTTCCCAGTAGAAATTCTTTGGACTTAAATCTGTTACTGAACAAAGAGAGAAGCTCAATCATTCCCAAATCTCCGCTCTAACTTACAGGTTTTATGAGTACGGGAACGCCTTTCGGACTAACTAACTAAATCCTGAAACAAAAAAAAACTGTTCACGTCTTTTTAAGAGCTTTTCAGTAATATATAACGTGCTATACTTTAAAAAAAATCTATTCTTATATTTCAATGCTACTTTTTAGCATTCTTTTTTTATCGGTGTAACTTGTGCAAAAAAATGCCGCAAAACCTAGAAATGCACGTGCTTCTTAAAATTGCAGAAAATGCTAACAGGCAGATAACAAACGCAAACTGTGGCAGCAGCCTAACGTTGTAAAAATCACTATCATCATAACAGATAAGCAACACTAATACCAACAACAGCAACAGCAACATTTCATTCCGTTCCATTCACAGCAAAGCAAAGAATTCTCATTCTCATTGTGGTTCTACTGCGGCTTAAGCGTATAAAAGCGTAAAGCACATAGCAGCAAGCATCATTTACGCTTCAAACGCGCTCAAGAATTCCGACGTTTCGTGGTCGTGTTGTTGTGTGTTGGTACTCAGTTTAAGCCAAAGTTTCCCCGTTTCAAAGTCAACGAGCGTCGACAGTGTGTTTAATTTTTTGGTGAGTGATGGTGATTTTTTTTAAAAAAAATTAATTTTTTTTTTGTCGAAAAGAAGTAAAACAAAAACAAAATTTGTGAAAGTTTTTATTGTTACTGTTAATTTTTGAAGGGCTTGTGCGCACAATACGTAATGCCGCGCGCACCAAAAGTGTCGCTTCCTGTCATAATTCTTTTATTTATTTTTTCACAAACAAAAGGGAAGTGCAGTGCAGCGCAGCGCTTTTCTTTTGTTAATAAAGAAAACAACAACTGCAAAGTGTTCTTGCATTTTGTGAAATGAACAATTAAATGTGAATTAAAATGAAAACTTTTTCAGTAAAATAAAATGAGAAAAAAGCAGATGCTGAAACTGAAACAGCACGTAAAAACTCTGTACAGCATCATGATTTTAAATGTGAAAAGTTTTCGTTGACAATGAAATGCACAAGATCTGTACTGAATTTAGTGTAAAATTGGATGAAGAATAAAGCGAGGCAATTGCTTTCAAATTAGCGATGTCTTTTTTTACGAATCTCGTAGCAACTTTTTGTGAATAACATCAATTGTAAGCGAATTTATTGCATCGGATAACAGGACGTATGATTGACATTTAATTAACAGATAAAATTGTGTGGTTTACTACGTCACGAAGCCTTGCATTTATTTTATTTAGTTGTGAACTTAAACGTCTGATTTATTTTGATTTAATTTTATAATTCAATTCAAAATTTGAAAACGAAATGAAAATTTCATATCAGCATTGAGTTCTACGAATAAAAACAGATGAAGTTTTGATTTCACTTTTTAATTTCGTCATAGAAATACATTCAATAATATGTATAATCTATCAATATAAATTACAAATGAGATGTGGAATATACTTATTTGTGTAATTTCATTTAAGTCAATTTATGGCAAAAAGTCTTCTAGAAGTTACCTATGGTATTTACGAATAAATTAAATTTACATTAATAATAAGTATCATTCGTATTATTAGTAAATTCGTAACATTTATAAAGTAAATTCATTTCTAAAGTCTCTACAGGCACCACTTTTGTGTACCGACTCTATGTGACAAAAAAGAAATGGTAATTTTTAAAGAGAAATATTTAAAAAAATGCATACTAAAAACTATGATGGATACAAGAACAATTTTTGGTTTTTCATTAATTAATATCATCCTTAGTCTATTCCACTAAGACTTCGTCTAGATTCGATGAGATATTCTCACTGGCAATTTAAGTCTTTTAAAGATTCATTACATGAGTATCACTGTAACGCAAATGAGGCAGAGCCCTATTTCAGATCCAATTCGCCACTTTTTTGAAGATCTATTTGCAAATAAAACTTTGCTTGGATCTAGCTTAGGAGCAATAACCATTCAGTAACTCGGTAAAAGCATTAATGAGACACCCAATAATTGAAAACCATATCACAGGATTCCATAATTTAAAGACAATTTAATGAGCTTTAAATAAGATTCCAGACTGGGGAAAATATGTTTATTAAAAGATTTGAAGTTTTCATTGAAAATATTTATTCCATATGTTCATAAAAAATTAGAAGTTTTGGAGAAGTATTGCTTTTAAATAATTGAAAGTTTTCACCTTGCTTTGTAAAACTTAATGATTCATTTAACTCTTTCAGTACAGAATTTCCAAGGTTTATCTTTTATTGGAAGCGCTACGTCTTCTTAACAAAATGCTTTCACTTTTTGCCTGCTGCAAGTCCAAACCATTTTTTTTGTACTGTTATGAAAAATTTGGTTGCATTACTTTTAATAAACCTCTCAGTATAGTACTTTCATTGTATGGGGTGCCAAGTCTTCCTGTCTAAAATTTCTCAATTTTCCAGAACTTAATTCAAATCTTTCAGCATTGCGCTTCTTGATTTTATTTCTATTTGTGGTAAGTGTGTCCACAAATCGATTTCGTCAATTCAATGCCATCAGCTGTATATGAAGGTTTAGTGATTTTTATAGTCAAATAGACAAACAGATAGACAGATTGCAGAAAGACAGGCAAGTAGAAGCATCATGACTATCATGACTAAATCGACTCAGAAAGTGGCGCTGATAAAGACTATGCACACTTCTTCTCTATATCTTCCACGCCTTGAAAATGCATAGAATATAATGTTGCAATAAACAGCTATTTTTCATTTATCAAAAAGTAGTAAGCAGTCAAATACTTCACTGAAGTATTAGTTAGTTTTCACCATTTTAAAGAACATTTGATATATTCTTCAAAAAAAAAAACAGCTCTAATAAAAAATTTTAGAAATAAATCGATAGACTAAAACCAGGTTTGTACTCGAGATAAGTTTTAATAAAGTTTTTACTCTTCAAATTAATAGCACAAGCAAATTAAGTTTTATTGATAAAAAAGAGTAACATCTAAAAAAATTTATAAACTGAGAATATTACGCACCTCTTGAAAAAGTATGGGCCCGGTGGGACGAGTCAAGTGAGCTTTCCCATTTTTTTAGCCTTGCGTAAATTCATATTAGGAAACAAATCATAAACTTAAAGGCCTTTTGCTCTTTAGGGAAAACTCTTGTGACAAATGTTAATATGCGGACGTGTGTAGCTCCGATCGGTTTTCAGAAAAAATAGAAAATTGAATAGCCCTTACAATTTTTTCCAAAAATATCTCTTTTAGGATATGTGAATAAGGGAATTAGAAACAAAATTCTCTAAGTATTAAAATAAAACGCATACTAAGGGCGTGACACCAAATATTTAAAAACTTAAATCGTTACGTACAGTACGACTGTGCTCTTATTTTCCAAGTTTATTCAATTCAAAGATCGGTATGTCAATGTTTTTGTTAAAAAAACTTACAGCATTTTACAGTTCTTATTAAATATTACATTTTTAATCAAAAACTAGTGGGAAAATAAACTGTATATTATTTAAAGAAAAAAATAAAATAAATAAAACAAACTGCGGGGCTAAAAGTAGAAACGCGCCTCGTATGACCAAACATAAAAATTAAAATTTCGAAATAAAAGCGATATCTTTTCTTCCCAGAAATGCAACAAAATTATAAAATATCATGTGGATAA
This sequence comes from Meiosimyza decipiens, assembly GCA_963680825.1. Classification (NCBI taxonomy): domain Eukaryota; kingdom Metazoa; phylum Arthropoda; class Insecta; order Diptera; family Lauxaniidae; genus Meiosimyza; species Meiosimyza decipiens. Next base: position 69,135,366 of record OY804259.1, read on the forward strand.
CCAAAAGGTAAATAAAAAACAGTTATTTATAATGTTTTACAAGCCACAATAGTGTAATAAGAACCCTCCCCCAAGCAGGCTTACATGTCACCAAAAAAAGAAAGTCCTTCTATTTCGTTTAACATAGCAGCTCAATATAAGCTCTTGTCCTGTTGGAACCCTTTCAGCTTGAGGTCGAGCGTTGTAGTAATCTCTAACTTCATTTTAATCCAACGCTGATAATATGACACAATCTGCAAGTCTAAAATAAATTCTTCTTAGCTCTAAAGTTTAGGAAATGATTGGATTTACAAATGAATATTTTCAAACTTTTTTATTATTTGTGAGCTCTTAAGCAAAAATTTAGATGCACTAGAAATGTAGCACTTGAATGATTTTTAGCAAACGTTTTCATTTCAGTGTATATTCGAAAACAAATTTGGACAGTCTCATATATAAAGATGTAGCTAAATAAGTTATACAGACGTCTATGCTGATTTTATTTATTTTTTAGTAATAAATACGAGATGCGATGAATGTGATGCGATATCTTTACTACTCCGTGACATTCTTGACAAAGTGTGTAGCAAATCGACATAACATTTTTTTTTTATTTATTATTTTGACTGTTTCTATGTAGAGGTGCTACATCTAAAATGCAAAAGTTTTACTTATTATGTAATAAAATGTTATTTGCTTTAAAGTTTAAAAGCTAAATGCGTTAGCTTCTTGTTGAAATTAATTGAATGATGTTTTTAATTTTCGCCATTATATATTTAATTATTTCAAAACAAACGAATTTTTGATAAACATAACAACTGTGAAAACATGTTTACACACATTTTGATATAAATATTTATTATTTACGTAAAAAATTTGTATGCAAATCAAAATTGTAACATAATGTTTTTATTTTAAATTAACAAGAGACTTTTTAATTTTTTTTTTTGAAAAATTTATATATTTATTATATGTAAAATGTACACACATTTTTAATTAATGATTTCATTACAAACATGCTATAAAATGATTATGTGTCTGTGTTACTTACAGTCTATAAAGGGTATTTTTTTTGAGTGACAGAACTTTAAATTACAATGAAACACAAGAGATATTCTTTTTAATAAAAACACCAACAAAATTCGAACACTGCGTTTATTACCTGAGATTAGTAAGCAGATGCTTCTTGAGTTGTAAACTAAGTACGAGACCTTGCAGGTCGTTGGTCTAAGTCACCATAATGCTAAGAAAATTTTTGAAGCTATGCCAAATACCACTGACTTAAAAATAAATTAAAAATGTTCGATCTTCATTGTGCGCAACGTTATTTGTATGACGAATACTTTTAGAGGCATAAGGTTTTAAATCGAAATAGTTTTAGAAAACATGTTTCATAAGAAAAAAGTCAAATTGGTCTTGTAGAGCTGAACGAAAGCATTGAAATACGATTTAGAGTTGAACCCTTTTCCACATCACCAACAAAAAGTACGGTGCTACGCATCTATTTTTGATGATGTAGTATCTTCATAAGGAAAGTTTTACCTTACCACTATATGAAGGTGCAGGTTCTGAGCCTTCGAATTCATTCTCCTCATGAAAAGTTGGTTTGGAGTATCTGTCACCATGGATTTTCTTTAATTGTATTTCATACTTTTGTCCATAATTTTTCACGTATTATATTTCATATGGCATATGTCACACCCATAAGCTTCCACAATAACACGTAACGTTACATTAGCACGTTGTAAAGAAAGGAGTAAAGAGAAAAGTGGAAGAGACAATGATATAGCAACTGCCTTAATCATCAAAACAACCGGGCCAAGATATTCACTGAGCAATGTTAAGATTTTGTGTTATGCACTTTACGTAAATGATTGATATAATAATAATAATAATAATAATAATAATTTAATAAGCAATTTACAGATTGTTTCTCAAGACTTTCAGACACCTCGTTTTACCAACATTATGCATTGCTATCGTGATGTCACCGCAGAATGCGTGATGGAACTTAAGGCTTTGTCTCGTTGTTTGTTTTTTTTTACTAGTCCATCATTAACAACGCTAAACAAGGAGCTTCTTTAAAATATTGAAACATAGTTTCGGCAATACAACGATCTTGTGCACCTGAGTTCAACATTTCTCACTTTGTAAAACATTTTTCCGTGCTGCAAAAAAAATGTTCCTCAATGTCGTACGGTGTAAATGGCTGAAGTTTAAGTATCGTCTATACCGAGAGCCACAAAATACTTTCTTTTTTTTTAAACTTCTCATAGACTTTTGTCGAGAAAACATAAACTATATAGCTGTAATAGTATATCGTAACTTATTTCATTGTGACCAAAAGTCTGTAAAGTGACAATGCTGAGTTACGAAAGGATTAAAAGATATGCCAAACCAAATTTGTATGAGACTTATTGACATTTTATACTTAACACTCTAAACTAAGACATATAATAATCTCGTTGCCATAGAACTTTTTGAGCAGAGCAAAGTGAGCTGCATAGTACTAAAATTTCAGCCCATTTGCACGAAAAATATTTTGCAAATAGTCAATGTGAGGTACTGTGAACTGCTACACTCTACAGTAGTCAAATAACCAAACTTGCAATTTCTTCACATGTCTGCCAATAAAGAAGTGCCCAATTATGACAACAACAGCTGACAAGACACTATGTCTGATGCGGAAAATCAGTTCAAGAGAGCGCCTAACAACTTATTTTATTTAAATTTGCCTTGTAAGTAGCAAGTGGACGCCAATATTTTCCTTCTACTGAGGAATTTCTGAAGTAGTTCCCTGACTAGCGGATTCCTCAGCTTTGCCACTGTGATCAATATCCTTATTCCCAGCACCCTAAATTGGGTAAATTTTGAAATGTTCAGCGATCTCATGAAGAGATATGCAGCCTTTCTGGGCCACTAGTGAGTTACGGAAGATCGATTCGAGATATTTCTTAGCAACCTGACTATTTCAGTAATCTTCTCTCATATCAGAACATATTAAATATTTTTGTCAATTAAAATTGTTTTCAAAATTATTCGTCAGTGTAATTAGCTTGCTCCCTTCAATGTTTTCATTATTTGCTCCCATCGGTGTGGATGTATTAACGATTTTGATGACCATAAGCTAAATTAAAGCCATACAAATTTAATTAACCGCACGCACACATCAGGATTATATTATTAATACCTGAGCGTTCTGATGTGCTTATGTGTGAGCTTGACTATTCGCATGTGGCTTTCAATTTTAAATGACATAGTGACGTGTGTTAATTTGAAAAATATTTATCAGTTTAATGATACAAATTCATGAGATTTTCTCAGATCAAGCTGTAACATTTTTAATTTCAACAACTTTTTGCAATGGCACTAAAGTTGCACTATAAAAATATTTAAGTTTACGGTGTGAAGTTTTACGCTTGTACTCTTAGTACTTGAATTTAAAGACGCAACGGTATAAGACCCCAACAGTACTTGAGTTGTGGTAAAACTTTTTAAGTTATGCAAATGCAAAGCTCACAAGAAAAACTTTACGTAGAAATGTAAACGACTTAAAGTATGTAAAAATTAAAAGTTCTATTGTTTAACATTTTTATTGTACACCATGACGTATGAGCGACATTTTTTTTTACTGCAGCAATTCACATACTGCAATTACGTTTTAATGATTATTCAAATAATTGTGACACAACTATTCATCATGCAAATGTTTTTGGTTTTATCTAAATGAATTAATCGCCAATTTTTTCATATGAAAAAAAATTGTTTAAAAATACAAAAATCCACAAACTCCGACCAATCAAAACGGTTCATTTATATTCAATGTCACTGCTAATTTGCGCTTTAACTTTTTTCAGCTTTTATTTTCTACTGCGTTTAATATAAAAAGTTTTCAATGTACTATTTTTTTTTAAATAACACAAGAATGCAACAAAGCGAAGCTACCCATCAAACAAAGTTGCTTTTATCTGTAGCATAAAGAAATATATTGCAACTGTTAAAAATTTTGCTCCGCATAGCATACAAAAGCTGAATAAACACTGCTGAAGATGAAGCGTTCAAGCCGCAACGAACATGCAACATATCGAGTACTGACATCAGCAGGGAACGCATTGAGAGCAGCAGCAGCATGCAATGGCCACGTACTCATAGCATAGAGCTATAAAAACATTTCTCTGATGTGCTGCGCGTCTGATATGTAACACCTTCACAATTTTTATAGATTTGTAATGCCAGTGGAACCGATTACTTTAAAAAGATTCGTTTTTTCCTTGTTACTACATACCTATGTAGTTTTAACATAATTTTAGCCTATTCTTGCAATGAGGGTCTTTTTATGTACAAGTTTCTTTCAATTTTAAAATTAAAAATGAATTCTTTGATACTTTACAAAATGTTGAATCACTGAGCAGTTTAATGCAGAGACTTAAAGTTACAACAACTTAATCAGAGCGGGCACTTGAAGCATAGAATAAGCCAGTTTTATCTTATAAAGTGTCAACATTTCCATATTACTAACTCTTTCCATTTCTTTTGTATCTTAAAACAATTAATTTCCTATCTCCGCACAAAATTTTAGTAACAAACGGGTCTGCCTCGTTCAGGGCTTGTTTTTGTAATATTAGACTTTCCTGAATTGAAAATATGCACACATACTTTTTTCATTGTTTTGAATTTAAAGTTAATCTTTTGACCGCCAAGCTCGGTCTGTCCAACATCGGAAACTTTTGCAACGGCTGTAGCGATCGAGATGTGAAAGAAACTTAAGGGCTTTTGACAGTTTATAAAAGTATGAAAATGGTTCAATTAGCTTATGTAACTATATATAAATTGGCAATGCAATGGTCCTGTTCGTGGCATAAGCTATGATGACACGTCATCGCCCGAAAATAACCTAACCTAACATATGCACAATAAAGGATTTTATTTCCCTCATAAGAGGGAGAGCGTTCTAACTTTATTTGCATCTTCATTTGTAGAGATTAAGAAACTTTTGACTTTCATAACTCAGACTTATCGAACTCTACTTGAGTTTTCAGAGTTAAGTATTTAAAAACCGGTTATTTAATTAATTTCAAAATTTAATCTCACACAAAAGCTCCCTCGTTAGCACAGTTTCCGATACCCCATTTTAAATTGAAAAAATTACTAAATCATAACAAAAATGTGAAAACAAAATAAACGAGGAAAGAGCTAATAAAGCAGAGTGAAAAGAAAAATTGTTTTTTTCCTTTTCTCTTGTTTAGTGCACATTTGTAATGATTGAAGGTTGCAGACGCTACTGCATGCAGCATGCACTTAATGTAGCATAAAATAGAAAACTACGCATACACTTACAGGCATGAGTACACACACACAAACACAAAAACACACATGCATACATCAATACTTATGTAGAAAAATACACAGACATTAAGAAAATTTAGATTGAATCAACACTAGAATTGTTGAAGAGCACATGTCAGTCATTTAGTAAATGTTGCACATTCGTCTGCATTCATTGAGTTTACGTGCTGCATTTTGTGAAAACTATGTTACCACTAATGCAAATATGAAAAGCAAAACGATTAAATAAACAAAAATAAAAGGAAATGGAGAAAATGCACAAGTTATGTTATCTAAGCAAATGTTCAAGTGCATTACCGTTGTGGTTTAAAAAAATAAATAAAAACTATCTATTTATTTGTGTTTTTTTAATTAAAACAGCAACATTTTTACTACACATTTTTTGAAATTCAATTTTTATAAAACTTTTTCATTTCCTCTCTTACAGGTTTCAACGCTTGTCTAGTCAATAGAAACACTAACAGCCGCAACATGTCAATCTCGGACTTCCGCAAGAAGAAGCTTTTGTTCCTTTTCAATGTTTTCTTTGGTGAGTGAGTCTGTGTGAGTGTGTGCGTCAATGTGCAAAAACAGCGGATGTCCGTTGCTTGTGTGCAATGTTGGTAATACCATTTTTGTTGTTTCCCACTCAATTTTCACATAATTAAAGCGGTTTAAAGGCGGTAAAGAAATTTTGAGTAGCACATGACGTATGCGCAACTTTAATTGAATTTTTCGAAGGCAGAGCTGTAAATTTCAAAGGAGAATTTTAAATCTCAATAAAAATTTACTTCTCTTTTTTTATCAGACCCCATTCAAAATTTAACTCATAAGATGTATGTATGTGATTTGACACAGAGAAAAAGGAAACGAAAGTGGTCTGTCAGGCAAATGAATTTCTGAGATAAAAAAAGAAGTCGTCCTTTCGTATTAAAAAAATATCAAATATCAATTATCGCAATGATTTAAATTCTGACTTTATTCGGTGGATTATTTTATGCCACTTAGAGCGTAAATAAGAATTGAATATAGTAAGTTCAGGTATATGAGTGGAGCAACTGGGCCGAACATGGGGCAGTGCGGAGCTCAAATATTCGACCGAATTTTTAAGCATTTGGGACCGTACATCGGCAATAAAGTGCCGATTGTTGGCATCCAAGTTGTCTCTTGTCATTGGCTAAAAATTTTTTGTAGGCCTAAATCAATCGTGTGCATTTAATATAAGTTTTTTTCCATGAATTTGCAAACATTGTCAACCTATCGCAAATGAAATGGCATACATAACACTTGGAAAGTACGAAGTTCTAAATATAAAAATTTATATTTATATTAAATAATGTAGATGCCAGAACATTAGTAAAAGGGTCAAAGAATTTCAAAAGGATCAAGCAACCTAATCGACAGCATCAGGCCAAAAGTGAGCCAAATTTTCTATTTTAGACTCACACAATATAAACTTTTTGGATGGGCGGTGCCATGCCCACTTTAATTCCTTTGATTTATTTTTTTGAGTTCCCTGCAAACGCAATAGTAAGATTGATGACGCTTACTACCAAAATTACATAGATATACGTATGTAGTTCAATCTGATTTTGCCACACCCATTTACACAATATTGCCTAAGTTTTTTATAAATTTTTTTTAAGAGTTTCGGTTCTCCATATCAAATTTTATAGTTTTGCCAATAATAAGTTTAGCTATATGACATATTAACCTCAAAGAGGTCGTTGACGTTAGTGATTGCTGAGTTTTCCCCATATTTCTGTATCATAAAATAGCCAGTCACATACCAAACATAGTTTTTTTAATTTAGTTTCCATATTTACTTCAATTTTAGAATTTTTTTAAAATCCACCTTAAAATTGTTATTCAAACTTTAAGCCTGAGCGCGTACTTGAAATATCGATTAGTACTTGAAATTTAAGAGTTGAGCTTTTGATTAAAACTTAAACTTGTGCACGTCCTCAAAACAAAGAACGCATAACGATTACTCTAAAAATGTATTCAAATCTCCAAGTTCCAATGGCGGATGTTCACTAAATTTATGCACAAAAAGAAAACTTCCTAATTACCGCCTAATTTTGCAACAAAAAAAAAGTAAAAGAACTCCCCCAATAGCTTTATTGGAAACTTTCGCTCTCATTGTCTGTTACAACTTCCTTTGCACAACGGAAGTGCGCTGCCATATTGCACAAAACTCGTAAATTTCAATTTAAGACAAAAATTTTACACAAATTTTTTTACTCCACTTTTTACACCACTTCATGCTGCTGCCGCTACACTCCAACGATTTTCACTTCAACTTCAACACTATCACTCTTTATGTGGAATTGGATCAACCTCTTTCTTTTTTTTTTTTTGCAACCAACTAATAAACGAACTTTGCGCGCCGCACTACACCCACCACCAATAATAAAACAACAAAAATAACATCATCACAACAACTGCTACGATCCGACGATAACCATCACCACTACCACTACCACTTACAACCAGATGTGAACCAAAGCGGTGAAATTGACGTTAAGGACTTCGAGTTGGCCATTGAGGTAGGCACTGCTGCTGCTGCTGCATACGTAAAATGTTGCTGTTTGTTGGTTTAAGCCACTGAAATAAAAAGATGTAAAAGGCAAAGTGAAAGCATTTCTGCAATCACAACAATAGTTACGAGTAGAGAAATAACAAAAACAATAAAAAAAAACATTTGCAAAACATAAACAACAACAGCAACAAAATTTATTCGCATGCAAATAATTGCCAAAAATATTTTTTCCCCTTTTTTTATTTGTGTTTTTTTGCTTTTCTATTTCTCCTATTTTTTCAACTCAATTTTTATGGCTTCACTTTCGTCGGCTCTTACACCAACTTTTACTCATACACGTGTTGTTATCCTGCGGCTGTTTGCATATGCGTTTCTGGTCGGCAATTGCAGCGCGTTTGCAAACTACGTGGCTGGGCGAAGGATACACCAAAGAATAAGGAAATTCATGCTGTCATGTTGGAAATCTGGGAAGGTCTGCGCTCTAAAGCTGACAAGGACAATGATGGCCAGGTGAGTGAATAGCTCGAAAAACTTAAAATTTTTAATTTTTGAACAAAAATTCGGTCTATTCGAAACTGATTTGACTTAGTCTACATTCAGGCATACTACGAAAGACCGAATTTAAATTTTTTTAAAACTAACAGAAGTGAATGATAGTGATGCCGACAAGGAAATAAAACTGTCAAAATCTATCCTCTTATTGACTGAAAAGCGTTATGGTACCAAATTTCTTTTGTAATATCTAGGTAATATTAAGATTTGAAGTTTTTGTTATTAAATTCTATAGATACCACACCCATTTGTTTAAGCCCGATCGCTTTTCATTCAACAATACTTCCATCATACAGTACATTAACCTCTAGTTTCGTTATGTTCTTTTAACAAACTTTAGTGGTATGATTGCAGGACCGTAGGTAGACATTTGTTTCAGGGGGCCCTTCCAACATAGTCTTAAACTCAAAATTCTAGACTTCGCAGAAACTATGCGGGTTCCACACAAATTCTGGTGGAGTTGGGCTCGAGTCCTACTAGCTCTATGGCTGGTTGGACACACAAAATTGTTCAAGATCTTTTGTTTTTCGTTTGTAAAGATTTTCTTGGCATATAGATTGAACATATCTCAAGTTTCTTTGTGTGCATGGAGCCATTATCAAAATTGCAGCTTTTATGAGATGTGCCACGCCCAATTATTTAACCAACCCAATTTTTGTTCAGTGAATGTTCTGTTTAATAGTGCTTTCCCTTTCACTCTATTTTTCCTATTTTTTATTCACCATAAGTTAAGTCGTCATTCGTTACATAGCTTTTGAAAAATGAGCTGATTTACTGTGGTAGGCGTAACGCTGTTTAAAACTTGAAACTCGAAAACTCATTCCATAGCGAATTTTGAAATTCCGATTTCTGATTTTCCAGATTTCAAGTTTCCGAGTCAGACAATAGTCAGTTCGAAGTGTATTTACGATATCTTCTGGAGTGCCATAATGATATAAGTTTTGAAATTTTCTTCATAAATTAATATTTAATTTGTCTCTGGGTCTGGGCGTCTTTCCTTATTATTAATTCTAAGAACAGTTTTTTTTTTGTGTAGAAAAAAAGAAATTTTAAGTTCCAAGGATGTCCCAAATTGCCCAAAGGTTGCAGTTTCGATAAGTATTTCTTTAGTTTTGCATACCTAGGGAAAGGAATTTTTATTTTAAAAGTCATGTTTCAGGACTGGGCGTCTGCTTACTTCAACACCATTTGCCAACAATCATTACTTGTTTTGAAAATGTTTTGCAGAAAGTTATAAGGGACTTAAGAGAATAACTACAACTAAGTTACTGAAAATTAAATAACTATAAGAATATTTCAGAAGATGGCAAAAATTATAGTTTTCAATCTCACATGAAAAACCACAGCCACCTAAAACTTAATATTCAGCTGCCCGCAATGTAGGGTACCGCAAGTGCCATTCAAATCAAGCCAACCCCCAAACAAAAAGGAGCACAACTCAAAATCAAAATCAAGTCAACAACTCAGCTCAATAAAACACTGTCAATGCAGGACCAAATAAATTTTTTACTACTTCGGAAACATCAAAATGCACAAGACATTGAGTGGGCGTTCGTCCGTCTATATTTTTTTGCTTAACTTCAAATCCAAGTCCAACATTTTTTCCTTTCTTTCTTCAGCTTCTATTTCTTTATGCACAATTTTGCTTTGACAATTTGTGTTTTTCTTTTTTTTTTTCACACAAATTTTCATTCGCTTTTGTTCGTTGCATATTCACACGAAATATGAGAATATCCTTGTGTGAAGGAAGCGCAAATTTGAGGAATGCATAAAGAAAGTAAAGTCGACCTCAACCAAAGAAAAAGATGAAAAAACAAACTGCACATAATAAATTGGTATGCCGTTGGGCATGGCTGCTTTTTTGATCTTATTTCAATGCGTTCGTTCGTCTGTGTATGTGCGCCCTATTGTTGTATTTGAGAAGGCATAGCAATTGTTAGTGTTAGACAGGCCGTGATGAGGGGGGTCAGATGGGAATAGTGTAATAAAAATGAAGCTTCATTTTATGTCTAAGTCAAGTGCGTTTTAAAAGCTGCCAAAATAAACTCGTGCGATAGCATTCAATTTGGTTCAAAAGTTTGCAAAAAAAAGTTAATATGCATAAATGCAGCTTTCGCATTAGGTGGAGAAAAAACAAAAAATGTTTCTTAAAAGCAAAAACGAAACATTAAAAAATAATTATTTAAATGGATTTTAACTAGCGTGCTTTCGTTTATGCTAAAGGACAATGCTAAAAATAGTTTATTTGGATAAAATTAATTTAAGTATTTAAATAACATTCGAACGAATTCCTTCGTAGGAATAGGAATTTTCAGATCTTTTTTAAATTTTCTTTATGCATATTTTATGAAAAGTAAACCGTATTTTTTGTGGAAAGTAAGCCGCAAATAGTTAAAAGTATGCAAAAAACCATTTAAAAATTATCGCAAAAATTACTTTTTTAAAATCAGAGTTTAATTCGGGTGTTACTTCATATGAAAAAGATTCATAAATTTGTTTGTATGGGAGTCATTTTTGTAAACGAGAGTTTTTCCATTTTTTCAGGCCATATTTGCTCACAAAACGATGCTTGAAACTTTGGTACTATAGCTGATCCAGGATATTTTTTATTTATTTATTTCATTTCACCTACCGGGCTTAAACCCTTACAGATTACGGTAATAATACTTAAAACTAGAATACAAAGTTTCTTAATTTAAACTAAGGATAATAATGTTATCAAGAGTTTTTCTGAATATGTTCCTCTTTACTATATTAATCATTTATACGGAGTGTAGAAATAACTTGAACCCCTTAGGCTGCGAGCTGGGACATCAAATATAATTCGAGCCAGTAAATCGGGAGAATTAGTTCTTCCATCAATAATGTACTTATTGAACATAACGTTATTACTTGTAATGATTCGTCTATCCGATAAACTATTGAGGCTTAGTAGACGGCATTGCACCCAATAAGTAGGCAAGAGTACAGCCGTTTCAAAGCAAAACAAGTAAATATTTGTTGAATGTTTTCAGTGCGGTTTATCGACACATCATAAAATGGATCCCCAAGCATACTCAAGAAGCGAATTTACTATGCTATATAAGATAACCCTAGACGATAAAGGATCTAAAAATTCTCTTGAATTCTGTTTAAGAAACCCAAATTGCGAGTTTACTTTTGAGATAACATATTCCAAATGTATATCAAATGATAGCTCCTGGTCAAAATAGGCTCCAAGGTCCTTAAATTCTAAAAACAATCTAAAAACATTGGCATAGTATAAAACAAAACAATAAAATTTCGATATAATTTCAAAATTATCGAAAAAAATTCCAACAAAATCAAGGATTATCGGAAAAATATGTTAATATGGAAAAACATCAAAAAAATTGCTTTGTTGAAGCAAATAAGTATCGAATACTAAAAATATTGCAAAGTTGAAAAGTATTCTTTCATATAATATCGTAAAGTGATTACAAATCGCATCCTTGACATGACCTCTCCTTAATGTAATTTTGTTTATAAAACTTCGAGATCATTTGGAATTAGTGAATAGCACTTTCACTGCATTTCAGCTAAAACCGAGAGAAACAATTTTTGTGACGCTCAGTTTTGTTCCACTATCCATCATTCAAGGGGCATGCAAAGTATCGTCACATTTTGTTTGCACAAAGTTCGCTTGACTAAGTAAAACAAACAATTTATGCATCATAGCATGGCGAATGCGCGCGCTTTAAATTCAATACGAAATTTAACTGTTACTCATACGCCATGCATGACCAAGCACAATAAATCACTGTAAATGACCACAATTACGAAACATTAATAAAATTTAAAAGCACTTCTGAGCGAGCGAGCAAACAGAAAATGTTTTATTTTTTCAAAGTGTTGCCTTCACAAACAGCATACAACAGCATACAACAGCAACAACAGTTATTGCTGCAACAGCAAAAATGACAACAACAATAAATTGCCTAATTGAATTGTCAACGTGCATTTCTCATTTATTTATAATTTTATTTTGAATTTTTTGTTGTTGTGCTGTTTTCTTCGCCCCTTTCCCTTAACAATTGTCTTGTGTGACCATCAACGTTGTTGTCGACATCGTCAACATTAATATCAACAACAACAGAAAAACATTAACAACAGCAACAAAAAAGTGCTATCTTCATGATATAGTTGCTTGTATTACAACCAAGGCACAGATCCTTGCAAAAAGGATTTTCGTTTTCGTTTTGAGTGCAACAGCAACACAAATGCACCAATTGGCAAAGGGCCAACAAAATGATGAAACGAAAATACGGAAAAAAAAACTTTTGAACGAAAATTTTCATGAAAAACGTCGGAGGACATTGGCAATAATTTAATGTTAAGCAACAACAATAAGTATAATCATTGTTGCTGCTGCAGTAGGCATGTCTTCTTGGACAGCAAGCAAGCCGCAAGAATTGGTTAACAGCAACAACAACAACAACAGCAACAATAAAAATTATTTCAAAATGCATTGCAGAAATCAAGAAAAGTCAAATTCGGTCACGTTTTATGCCGTTTGTCTCTGTTGTTCGTTTATTCGTTTGTTGTCTGGTCTTGTGTTGATTTTTCCATTTTTATTTTATCGAATAGAACTTTTGACTTTCTAACCTACTTTTTTAGGGAGATTCTAAGATTTTTTACATACAATACGGTGGGTAAAAAAGGTCAGCACCATTGAGGTTGTTTGGAATAAGCTGACCAATGCAAACTTGCTTTAATTTAATATTTCCTAAATGTTTTTAAAAAAATTTTTTTTAAAAAATCCCCAAAAATTAAAAGCAAAAATCCTTAAAAATTAAAAAAAAAACCAAAATATCACAATTTTTGTTTGTCTTTATCAATGCCAAAATGATAATTAGCAAAAATATATATAAAAAGTTGTCTGTCCCTGCGCCACCGCCCAGACACACCCACTGCCCAAAAGTATACATTTCTCACGATTCAAACTTCATAGCCATAGCTGCTGTTCGTAACAAGATATATGGCAGGTGATACGCCTTATTATCCCATCTCGGCAACATTTTGCAAGGTGTTTGAAATATACACTCACTTGCGAAATTTCAGCATCAGCTGGCATAAAAGACAAAATATAGCAATTTAAGTGTTTTTGTTATATGAGACTAACCACGTGTGAGTTTTTGGACTAAACTCCGTAAGACTGTCAAACACGAAAAAGTATAAAAATTGCGATGTGTGAAAAAAGAAAAAAAAAACAGGAACGGAAAAACCATTTCTTTAGTCCAAAAATAAACATTGAAAAATGTCCAATGTAGTAGGGGAAAAAATTTAATATTCTAAATAAATAAACAAACGTTAAGAATTGCGTTTAAATTTGCATGCAATTGAAAAATAAATGAAATTCCCTAAGCGCAAAGAGTAAAATGGAAATTAAAAATGTTAAAAATAAACAACATTTTTACAATTCAGCATATACAGAACAGCTGATAGTTTGACATTTCATATGATTTTGACAGTTAAAATTCTTCTGATTTAATCCTACAACTTTGGATTAAAGGAGACCCTCAATATTTTTCTTATCTCCGGTCTCATTTATAGATTTTTAGAATACCGAAATAGTTTTCAGACTAAATCTACATAATACTGTAAAATTGTCTATATCTGACTAGTTAAAGAACTGACTCATTTTCTTAGCTCACCCATGTTTTGTAATGTGGTGATATACACTCATGCATCAAGCTTTGCATAAAACCGAGAAGTGTTAAAACTATCGAAAAGTTTTGAAAAATGTAATAAACGTTGAAAAATCGAGAAAAGTTGAAATATTCAAGAAATATTAGGAAAATAAATGTCAAAAAATTTTGAAAATTTTCAAAGTAGTTTATAAAAGCTTAATATTTAAGACTAGTAAAATGGTAGCTATGGATGGCGGCAAGGATTACTCATCAGTATACTTTTATTTCTAAGTATATCGTCGCCCGAGTTCTTTTTTGCTCCATACGCCACTTTTTTACATTTCGATTTAAGACTTGTTCCATAGGTTTTGAAACATTATCTTTCTAATGCTGTTATCGCAATACATCTATCGGCTTTAGTTTCTGAGATATGCAGTGTCCACTTTGCTCCATAAGCCACATTCTTTAATTTTGCTAAGTATTATTTGCTGTAAAATGAAGGAGCAAGTTTTATATGAAAAAATAAATTGTTTTTTTAATTAATTTGCACCAGATACTTAAAATTTCCAAACATAATTAGTTAAAAACTAAGCAGTTATTATCTGCTCCATTGCAATAGTTCCTAAATGCAGATTTGCTTCATATACCACAAGTATGTCATTGATTTGGATTGTATGGAGCAAACTGCCCATTATGACTTATCTGATATAAATCTCCAAACGTACTTTGGTCCCATTTTTAAAATTTAGCACAGTGCTACGCAATTTATCAACATATTGCTTAATTCGAAACTCGACGGTAGTTTTTCGGATCAATTTTTTATTCCTTTAAGGCTCAAACTTTCTTTTTCGATTTTCTCGAAATGCACCTTCAGGCAGCAAAAGAGAATTCAGGCGGCTTTATGTCATTTTATACAATGCGTTGCTGTCCCTGTTTGTATTTGTTATTTGTATTAAGCATGAAGCTTAAAGTAATCAATTTAAGGATATGCAATTAGAGAACCTTTGTGGCATAGTACTGAACAAAATACGGCTGTATAAGTTCAAAAAACTACTAACGCTATTCTGGAGTGAAATTTCCGTTTATTCAGGAAATAACCAAATGTAACCAAATCCGGTACAAATACGTATAGATATAGGTAGAGAGAGATTTTGAATGGAAAACGTGGGAATTGCTATTCAAACATAAAACTTTTGACGTTTCAATTCTAAGTAAGATAAGTCGAGCTCTAGTCGTTTAAAGACGTTTACTGACACAAAAATTAATCACTGGACAAGTAAATGAACAATTTGGACATTGGACATAAAGCTCTAAACAGGCAAAACCTCTGGGGTTATTTAAGTAAATTTTGTGTTACAAGTAAGAAATGGCTAGTTTTGACAAGCGGACGGGACATCTAAATGATACCGGAATGGGTATCACTAAGCCAATGATGATATTCTCAGTACAATTGTAGTTTTGGTTTCGAAGAAAAGTACAAGTGACTGATTTTTTAACAATCTGAAAAATTCCAGCATATACCTAAAATAAATTAGATGTTTTTTTTCTTAAACTGCTTTATATACTCCAAACTATCTAAAAATCCCAACGCTGCTTTGAACTGTCTGTTCTTTGTGTCATAATTAAGGTTTTCCTTTTTTTTCGTTTTCTTATCTGGTGGACAAATCACGTACTGATTGCTTTCACTTGATATGGAAGAGTTAGCACGAAATCCTTCAATTTCTGCAATTTAAATTGAAATTAAATTATTTTTGCTTTTCATAAAGTTTTCTACTGCTTTTCGCATTGAAATCAGTTATTTCTTAAATAGATTTAATGCATTTCTTTTTAAGAATTTTGGCTGGGCTTGAATGAAATTCCTTTGGCAACGTATTGCTGCTGCTGTTGTATTTCCCACTGTTAACCAAAAAATCCGAAACCGAAGCAAACCAAATATTTCAGTTTTGGTACTCAAGTGCATATTTATTATAACTCCTATAATGTATGCTTGTAGTTGTAGTATTTGTTGTTGTGGCTATTGGTATACTTATGTATTTATACCATACAACAAACATAGGGTGGGCTGCTTTATAGGTTCAAGAGTTGGCTACTTGTCCATTTTATGTTGTATGCATATTGTGGTATTGTGTTGAAGGCCTATACATTTTTGGCAATGATTATTTGTCGACCACTTTACGGGTTAAAGCCAAAAGCAATACAACAAAAAACAATGCTGACACTGATTTTATGGCTTTTAGCATTGGTGTTGATGCTGCAGTATTAGCTCCATTTGACCTTGAATAATGGGCACAATTTGGTTGTTTGCTGTCGTGCCTTCCGTGTTTAAGGGGTGTATGCAAGTGCTAGTGTTGGGGTCGTGCTTGAAATAAATTATTTTTTGCAATTATAATCATCACAAACACACGGATTTTAATGGCCAGCGCTTGTAGTTTTTATGACTAACTTTGAATGCTCTTTTGGGGGAAATGTAAGGATTCTCAAGGAGCACATAAACTCATTGATTTGTGACTTAAGAGTTGCACGCATAAAATGGAATGTGAAAGATTTAGTGGTATGAAGTTTTCTAAGCCAAATGGTTTTGCACAATTTTGGCTGCTAATTGAAAGCAATTTATTTTTTTGGAAATTCAAAGTAAAAGGAT
This sequence comes from Meiosimyza decipiens, assembly GCA_963680825.1. NCBI lineage: Eukaryota > Metazoa > Arthropoda > Insecta > Diptera > Lauxaniidae > Meiosimyza > Meiosimyza decipiens. The sequence continues at coordinate 69,152,053 of OY804259.1, forward strand.
CTTAGAGCATAGTGGGATGAGAAAAGTTCGCTGCAAAAATGATTTACTTTTATTAAGTAGGCTATCACTACAACTGTTATTTTTCGAAAACATGTAATTTAGAGATGTGACGTGTATCACGAATGTAAATACAAGGTGAGATGAAAAAACTGCAACAAAGTAAAACGCCATCATTTTTTAATTTTTTAAAATTTTATTGAATGAAAGCAAAAAATGTCGTAACATCAAATTTTAGAATTAGTTTAGATTTGTTCGAATTGGCCATCTTTGGCACGAATTATGGCCTTCAAACGGCCAATGAAACCGTCACACGCTGCCCGTAAGTGGCTCTGCGGTATTTTGGCCCATTCTCGGCGAAGCGCTTGCTTGAGGTGATCAACACTTTGGTATTTTTTAGTGCCAACTTTGCTTTCCAAAATACCCCAGGCACAATAGTCCAACGGATTGGAGTCCGGAGATTTTGGTGGCCATTGTGCGGTGGAAATGAAGCGAGGAACCTCATTTCTTAACCATTCTTGGGTGGCGCGTGCTGAGTGCAATGGTGCTGAGTCCTGTTGGAATGTCCAAGGTCTGCGGCCGAAATGTTTGCGTGCCCACGGCTTCAGAGCTCCCTCCAAAATATTTTCGTGATAGATTTGCGCATTTATTTTGACCCTACGGTCGATGAATACGAGCGGGGAGCGACCATCAGCCGTTATTGCGGCCCAAACCATCACCATGGCCGGCTTTTGAGTTCTGGTGGCCAACCAAAGATGCAAATTTTCAGCTGACCTCTCTGGCAAGTAAACACGATCATTTTGTTTGTTTACAAACTGCTGGATAACGAATGGTTTCTCGTCGGAGAAAACCAAATTCGGCAATTCACCACTTTCGGCCAAGTGAAGCAACTATTTGGCTCTTTCGAGTCTAACTTTTTTTTGTGCATCGGTAAGATCTTGGTTTTTTTGGAACTTTAATAGCTTTAGTCCAAGCTCATTTTTCAATAAATGCGAATTTATCGATATTTCAGTTTATCAGCGTATCAATTTATCGATACTTCAATGAAAGACTCTTCAACATCGTGTATATATTTAATTGTCAAACTATCAATTTATCGATTTTTGGATTTGCCGATATTCTAATACATACATAAACTTACCAATATTTCAATGTAACGATATTTTTATTTATTGATTTCTCTTTGCATCGAAACATCAAGGGTTAAAAATTACAGAACATCGATTTTTAAATTTATCTATATTTTATTTAAGTACTTTAACATTCAAATTTTCCTATATTTCCATTAATTGACTTTTAATATATATTCATCGACATTTCCTTTCATCGATGTTTGATAAATTTTTAGCTTATAAATATTTCAGTGCATCGACACAAAAATGTATCGATACATTTGTCGTTAACTCAATCCATAGATTCATAGTTTTTTAGCCTATCGATATTTCAATGTATCGATACATGAATTTACCGTATGACGTTATTGCAATGCATTCGCATTTGAATTTTTTCATACGCCCATTAATCGAAACTAAGTTTTTTCCATATTTCAATCAAACGATATTTGATTTTATTGATATTTCCGTAAATCGATTCTAATGCATCGATATTTGAATTCATTTTTATTTCAAAGCAACGCCAGTTGCTTTACCGATAACGTAATGTAACGCATTCTGCATAAATCGATTCATAGTTTATCTGAGGAGCCCTTCAAATTCTATGTATTCATAACATAAAGCAAGAAATAATTTCAAGCTCTTCAAATAATTTTTCACGCTCGTATGATTGACGTTATTTAATTCGTTGTTCATCTTTTCATTCCAGGTTTCCGTTGAAGAATGGTGCAATATGTGGGACGCCTACGCCAAGGATCCCAGCACCGTATTGGACTGGCAGAATAAATACATGAACTTCATGTTCGATCTGGAGGATGCATCAAATGATGGTGGTATTGATGTGCAAGAATTCTCGCTGGTATGCTCCAGCTATGGACTGGATAAGAAGGAGTGTGAAGATGCCTTCAAAAAAATGGCACAGGTAAAGCACTCAATCGCATGAATTCTTAGAATTGAAAAATTAAATATTCTCAAAATAATTTTCGCTGCAGGGCAAATCCGAAGTGACACGTGAACAATTTTCCGCCTTATGGAAAGAATACTTTGCCGCTGAAGATACTAACGCTCCCGGAAATTTCATTTTCGGCAAGACCTCATTTTAACGACGCTGCGTGCAGTAGTAAGCAACAAAACAATTTGTATTATTGAAAATTATATAGATGCAAAATAAAAAGAAACCAAATCTAATAAAATTATTCTAAATGCCTTTGAAATTTTCAATTAATAAATTACACGGAGAAAAACTATATCAAAAAAATTTTAACTAAACTTTAAATCGATGTATAAATTATGAGAGTATCCTAAAAAATTATTAAAATTAATTAAAAAATCGAAAGAAGGAAATGAATATTTCGTGTTTTCCAAAACAACGATTTGCAAGTCTCAATTGGGCCTAGATTTCCGTCTATGATTGAAATACAATACTACTGAAGATTTTTAATCTTTATTATAACACATGCATACAACACTATTAAATGATTACTTTAAAATTGCATTTTGTAAAATTAGACCTTTTTCTAGAATAATGATAAAGAATATTTAAAAAAAAATAGTTCATAGGAATTAAATGGAAATGTTTCAATCTTTAAAAATGAAATTATTTATGTGTAGCAATAAAAGAAAATGAATAAAAAAAAATTAATCAAAAATATATGAGTTTTTGAATTTTTTAATATTAAAAGTTGTGTAGGATGAAGACCTTTCCATATAAGACATAATATAATTCGAGAGGTAGCGTGCCAAAAAATGTACTCATTTCAGTAATTATGATCGTCAGAACACAATGCCGCCAGTCCACAGCTCAGTTGCTGCAAAAAATCACACGATAAAGACAAAAAATCTTGGTTATTACAAAAGTTTCTGATGGCCGAGTACGTTTCATTGCCAAGGTTTTGATTAAAAGAATCCTCGATTCAATATGACCACTTTAGTTGGAACACGATTTGATTGAACTAAAGTACTTTGATGTTCCATATAAAGTGGCATAAAATTTTTACAACTATATACATATATATTTTTTTTGTTACTTGGACCGATTCTTTCCTTATAAATTTAGAAGTGCTGAACACAAATCTGATACCCGTTTTAATCTATCACGTCGAAGTATTATTTAAAATGTACGTTTCGTTATGATATCTATAAAATCGTTCAGACAAACCAACTCCAGAACACTGAAACTTGATAAAATCTTATGATAAGATATATTTTTTCCACAAATGGATGTGTTTTTTCTTCACCACATTTTTCTATATGAAACATACGCTCTGAGTGAGAGACTGGGAACATTGTGGTCAGACGATGACGAGCTAACTAAATGGGCATTTTAGATTAGTGCACAAATAGTACATGTCTTATAACTTTACTTCCCGGACTATTAAGCCAGCGAATATAATGCTCATTATAGATCTTTTCTTTCCTGAATTCGGTAACATATTGCTAAGGTAGTGCCAACCATGAGATTATGGTACACAGAACTCTTAAGATCCCCTTAGAGGTTCCCTACATCTTGAGCTTTGAACTATGTCAGAATTATTGAATTTTAATAATTGAGTTATTTTTAAATCACTTAAACTTTTGAAGTATTGAGGATGAGGATTGTTGTTTGACAGAATGCACCGTATAAGCATTTTGAGCAGCTCAAATGTACCAATAGCTAGCCTTTATAGATTGCACGATGCTTTCTTTGGAAGCAAATGGTTTCTCTTGTATAGTTGTTCACCAAAACCAGGTCGTTGCTTGAAGAGTAATAAAAATGGAGATCTATAGTATATGGTTAATAGTCCCTGACACATCTAGCTGAGTGCAAATAAACAATGTGGTTTTCATCAGAGATTAAAGGGTTTATGTTTAATCCATAATAAATATGTTTTCATCCTTAAATTGTGTAACTCTACGAAGACTATAAGTATAATTTCTGACTAGGTTAGGGTAGTTCCATGTGTTTGATGATGAATTGCTGCAATCGCCTTATAGCCGAGTATCGATGCTCTAGGTGCTAATCAGAATTGAAAATGACGAATCAAAGGCCTTCTAAAAAACCTAAAAAATTTGTAAAAATCCAAAAAAATTTTTGGAAAAAGTTGATGAATTTTTTTTTTTATGCATATAAATAATTTCACCTCCAGTTAACGGGTTAACGGTCTTCTACGGCTTTGGCATGCAATTAACTTGGCAACCCTGACGATAATTATGGTTTATGTGTTCATGTTTCTTGAACTATGATATTTATTTTCTTCTGTTTGTAGTCCAACTTGTAGTTACTACTGCTTTCAGCATAAAATGGGCAGTTTCGCAAACCAAGTCTAATAATCCTAATGAACTATTTTTACTAATCAAAAATATTATTGAAGTAGCCAAAAGATCAATCAAGCGTTGACATTAATTTTGGCTTCCCAAGATATGTAGTTTATTCAGCGTTATTGAGTTCCAGATTTAAATGTAACTTTTCTTCTCCATAACATAATGCAGCCATGTTTCCAAAAAAAACAACAAACAAATATTTTATGCCTTGTAAATGAATATTCAAGTACGCTGTAAACACAAACCAATGAGACAATTTTGCTCATTTTTGTAGTAATGAAAAAATTGATTTTATCTGCATATTGTTCTATTAAAATTCAGACATATGAAATTAGATCCTTAAACATTTCCATGTTAAATTGTGTGTATACAAGGACTCCCACCTCAGGCACTTTGTCTCAGTGGCCGGTGGCAACTTATTAACATGTAAATCTGATAATACAAGCACATGGTAAGTAAACCTTTGCTTTAAGCATGCTATACATACTACATACACTACACTAAGGTCCTGGCAGGATTCACTAGTACTAGCGCTTAATATTGCATGCTGCATCATTTTCTGAAGGTCAATAGCAAGACATTGTATCTTTTCATATAGAGGACAACAGCCAGAAGTGGTTTTGTCTGATGCCGACAAAATGCGATGCGATGTAAATTAGGATAAGTTAATGCTGTTTGTATGTATTTATTTTATGTACATACGAGTGTACTCATACCACTTGTATGCTGTTGCCAATTTTGTTATTGCAATATTATGGATAGGTCAACTGTTGAGTAGTTTGTTCTTTTTATATAAAAATAAATACTAACACATACGACACTCGTAGAGAAAGTAGTTTGAGAATCATCGCTTGGCTTCCTAGCTTTTTCTTTTGTCAAAAGAATTTAAGATTTAACTTATTGTAAGATTAAATAAATTTTTAAGTTTTGAGTCACATTGTTTACTTTGGAAGTCCTTTGAAAGTGGAGGGAGGGTTCACTAAAAAACTTTAAATGTTATCTTAAGAACAATAACTGTTGCCAAGTGTCTCTTGACCTTTTACAATATTTATTATTTTTAAAATTTTTGGCATAAAAATTATTTAAAAAAACAACTTAGTTAGGCAGGGTGGTCATGAATGCGAAAAAAGTTTGCCTACGCTTACGATAGTAAAAAATCGCCCAGAACGAAATCCTAGCTGAGCGTCTGCTATTTTTTAGTGATGTTCATCATTTTTCATGGACATAAAATAATGTTACCCTGAAATGCTAGATTTCTTTGTGGAAAATTTGATGATCTTTTGTTTTTTTAGAAAACATAATTCATAAAACGGTAAAAGCTTCAATTTTGGTGTGGGAAAAACATTTTATTTCTAGTGTTCAATATTAAGTAAGTAAAAATATTTAATTTTTGTGTGGAAAAAACTTTATAACCTAATAAGTACTTGTAATAACAATCCTCCGAAGATATTTTTTAATTCGTACCAGGCTCCCGGCTTTGACATGAAATTCTGTGCTAGGCCGGGTCAATCACGAACAGTTGGGAACTGTCTCCACTCTTTTTTAATGTGTGAACATTAGGGTATCCGCTGCGCTGGATTAATGTAGGACTTGCAGGAGCTACACCGCCCTTAGAAGCGGAAGGGGCGTGTCTAAAAAAAACGAGTTCCAAAGTAATTGATGTTTTGCTGAAATACGTAAGTACATGTAAAATTGAGAGAGCGAAAATTCTCTTAGGAGATTTCTTATAGTGTTGAACTAAGACACCAGCATTTGGCGTAGATTATTAGTCGCAAAATTTCTTAAGCTATCCGATGTCATAAGAATCACGAATATGAATTATTTTGAGATACGCAATTCCGCTTTTGAGGGCAGTGTAGCCGTTAGATCATAAGGGCCCTCAATGTGACAGGAGACTATGTGGATGTTTTATGATAAACGAAACAGGAGGACCTTATTATGGTCATCAATATATAATTTTATATTGAATGTTATTGTATTTTTCTTATATGTATGTCCCCTGTCAGTGCGCCGGGCTGCGCAAAATATTAATATGGCGCTGGATGCCGTTGAAATTATTGATAAAATAATCGCCCAAAAAATGTTCATTCAAATTTAGGCGACAAAGTGGTCCAAATTATTGGAAGTTATTAGGTTACTTTTTGTGCGATATTTCATTGTGAGCTATTGCCCACAGTAAATTTCATTCCATTGCAGGACTGCATCCAAGATTTTGCGTTAGAACTTCAAGTTTCTCGAACGAAGGGTTGAATTTCACTGCTACGATCATAAGCAATAAAAATTTGATTTCAACTTACCCCCAAATATCAGATATTGGAATATTGGCTTTTTATGCGCTTTTGTTCTCTTACTATGAGATATTTTATTTTAAAATATAAATTCACTTGTGAAATTAAATTTTAATTTAAAACTAAAGCTTTGCGTGAAAGCTCTCCCAAAGCTTTTATGTTAAGAGAAACTTTGCTTGGCAAATTTAACAGTACTGTCCATTTGAAACAGCTGATTTTTGACATTTAATACTTTATCAGCTTTGTTGAGAATTGTCAAAAATTACCATTTTTCAGGTGGCGGCACATTCGTGCACTGATTTATAAAGCATTTCAAATAGTTCGAATAGTTTAATTTTAATTTAATATAATAGAAAATAAGTAAAAGTAATGCAAACTATCGTTCAATACATCATAGTTCGTAGCGACTTACGCACCGTGCTGAATTGGCCACTCGGCGCGCTAATTACTCAGTGCTGCCATGCCACCGCGGCAGTAATGCACCAGTATGCCGATGATGCAGAAACTATTGAATACATAAAGGATTTGGATAATATGCATAAAGTTGTCTTGGAGGTAAGTAATGCAGTGAATTAAATGCAATACAAATTTTTAAAATTTACCTCCTTCCATTTTAGTCTAAAGATGATGCCAGCCTCATCAAATTGGCCGAAAAGTTAAATGAAAACGGCATAAAACATAAAATGTGGATGGAGCAGCCGGAGAACATTCCTACCTGCATCGCCATAAAACCCTATAAAAAGGAAGATGTGCATAAGTTTGTAAAACATTTGAAATTATTAAAGTAATAAAGTATATAAGTAGTCAGTCAATTTTGAAGACTTTTAGCAAAAGTCCATACAATACCTAACTAAGTACTTCTAACAATTTCACCTTAAAGTGAATTTTATATCAATGTACTTTGAGAATAACATTTTAGTTTTTTCTCAAGTTACATTGTAGCGCAAAAACTGAATCTCTTAGTATAATATTGCTTCTTGTTATGGAATTAAGATCGACTTGACTTGATACAATACGTAGAAATTATACATAATACGTGCCATTGGCTGAAATTGACTTGTTAAGTTGCTAGTAAAGGCTTAATATTTTCTTAATTCCGTTTACTTATATTTATGTAATTTTTACAGAGTGATTGGGACCAAGAAAGGAATTTTCATACAAAACTCTTTGTAAAACTGTCAGTGACTTATGCAGATCAAAATGATTTTTGATATATTGTTTGGAAATACTGCAATATCTAAAATATTATCAAATATTGAAAGTCAATATCTCGTGGCCTTAGTGTAAGAGGCTACAATGTCATTTTCGCGATTTGTATTTCAAAATGAAAAACTTTCTCCGAAAATGATGCATTTTTTTTAACATACAACAGACTTCTTTAAGTTAAAAATAGTAATTTATTACATTTTTACGTAAAATGTCGTTTTTAAATACGCTGTAGAGCAATTTTGCTTTACAGAATTAGTCAAATGTTATAAAATTCTAAGGAAATGTTGAAGACTTTCAACGTAATGGTCGCTAAAAATGGCTTAGTAGGTAATTTTTCACTTTAGGAACACGGAAAATATTTATCCATTACAAATCCTATTTGAGCGAATCTATTTTGGAACTTTCGTGTTATTGAGAAAATATTAAAAGTGTAGACAAATACGGTCGTTAAAATGAACGCAATCACTTTTAATCATACAACTTTGGGTTTTATTTTATATTGAAATTGGCCAAGAAGTGTTCATGAGGGAAAAAACTTTTTAAATGGAATATGTGTAACTTAATAATTTTTAGCAAACGTATTTGACAAAAAAATTAAATGTAGTTTTATCATAGGGGTAGCGTGAACATTCGCTGCCTAGGGTGAAGAACTAAAATGCCACCCCAGCCTTCAAAAAAATAAAATTTCTTCGATCTAACAATTATTTTTTATTAAAAAATTTGTTGATTGCAAATATCTGCGTCCAACAAGTTTTTTTATTAAATTTGAAAGTTATTGATTAAAACCAAATATCAATTCATTAGCTCTACGACCATTTTGCCATCCCAATCCTTTGCGCCCGAAGCGGAAGCCCCCTTTCCCCCCTAGCCACGTTACTAACTAATACAACACTTCAATAAATATCTACTGAGGTGTTTTCAAAACCTCTGATTTGATTGCAGCAATAAAACATCCACAGTCTGATCTTATGTGTGAACGTCTTTACAGACGGGAATTCAGGAATTCTTTCAATATTGAAATAAATTGACAGAAAAAAAGCGCTAACGCTCACGCAACGCAAAATTACATTTTAAACTTTTTCAAAATGTTTTTCGGCTTATCCTATTTTATGTCTATCACCTGTTTTGAACACTTCAGTATTCTTTGGACTTCTCAATATTTTTCGACTTAACAATGTATATCGTTCGACCTTGCTAAATTTTTTTCAATTTTTTTGGGCATTGTTTATATATTCCTAGTTTTCATAATTTTTCTGTGTTTTCAATTTCATTTTGAGCTTTTCAACAATCTTTCAACTTCCCAACATTCTTTAGCATTTTAAACTTTTTGGTTTTACAGCAGTTTTGACCCTCATAATATTCTTTCACCTTTACAGCATTTTGTTGACTTATTCAATAATTTCCGTACATTTTCAATATTTGTTTTCGACTTATTCAACATTTTCAAATTTTTAAACATCTCTCAAATTTTTCTACATCGTTCGACTTTTTCAAATTTTTTAAAAATTTCCGAATGTTCAACTTTTTTAATAACTCTGAAATATTTTCAAATATTCTATATTTTGTCCATTTTATCGGTTTTCGTAGCACTTTTCAAACTTTTTTAAAAAATGTTCTACACAAGCATAGTGAACTATTATCTAGTCCACACATCATGCTGCAAGCGCTTACACTAAACAGCATTTTTTTTTTAAGTTATATCCACTCATAGTTACAATCTTGAAGTTTAAAAAGAAAACACCAATATTTAACATAGAGTTCCTTTAATTGTTTTAAAATAGGTATACATATTGTATTATTTTAATAACCAGAGCATGTAAAAATTTTTAACTTAAAATAGAAAGCTTACATTAATATTTCCGTAGATATGTATGTATAAATATAATTTAGCACTTTATTACAAAAAATAATTTTATTTAAATTAAAAAGATGAAAATTATGATAAAATGTATATAATATTTTGGTATACAATTTTTTGTGTTTATTACGAATTTCGTTCTCTAATGTTTTATGAATAAATTAAAAATTAAAATATTTATTTAAAGTTAGTTAACAATAACAGCAAAAAGTAGTAAATTAAATCGTAGGAAAATACTGCATTTCAATTGAATCGAGTAGTTGTTGCTGTTGCTATTGTTGGGACAAATGATGTGCAGTATTTTCGTCAGTTTTTTCTTGTTTTCTGTAGTGCATTAAATTCTTCACGCAACCAAACTTGCAATTTATCCTAAAAAAGATTAAAACACATTTGAATTAATTTTGATTTAAAAATAAAAATTTGGTAGAAATACAAGTGAAAGCAAAATTACTGTTAGCGCCAATAATCCGAAAAGAAGCGTTAAAATTGCAGTTGTTTATGTGAGATATATGTGTGTAGGTGTCCTTAAAACCGGCAGCAATTGCATGTGTGTGCTTGAGTATATATATTTCACTAAATACAACTTAATATAGAAACTGTCTTTTTATAAAATTTTTGCTAATGCTTACTTGGGACACGATATCAATCATAGGCCGCTCTAGGTTTTTGTATATAAATAATTTTTTAGATTTTTATCTATACGATGTGTTTTTGTTAGGGTCTTTCAGATGCTCATTGAATGAAGCAATGTTCTTTGAATACTTGGTGATTTTAACCATTTTACATTGCAGTAGCTCACAGTTCTATTTTTTTATTTGCCATTAAAAATTATTTACGGGTAGTTTTGTAAAATTAAATGTAAAAACCTCGAGTAGTTAACGATGAAAATTGGATAAATTGAATTGAAATTGAATTAATCGAAATAAGATAGTGAAAGCTTTATATTATCAGGAAAACCAGAAACTGCCATCTTTGACTATAAATCTGGAAACAAACCGAGCGAAAGAAAGCTGCAAAAAATAGGGGGCCTCACAACAGAGAGTTTAATAGATAAACTGTTTCGTCGTTAAAAACAAATCCAGCTATCTTTGATTCAGCTCAAGCTCGAAGCTAGATAATATCGCAATCAACTGCTTAAAGAATACGCCTTAGAGCTCGATTACTTTAGACGATGATATACCTTCAAAAACGATTTTTGTCATAAATTCTTGATAACACGTCACATTTATCGCTTTAAATACGTACTTTTTTCCAAAAAGAGCTCAGGTGACAGTTTGGCCACACTCCACCAGCAAATATACTATAATGAGTGTAGTAAAACTCTTCGACGAGTATGAAACTGATTGAGGAAATCAATACCTTTAAAATAGTTAAACATGAACGCAAGATATCTTTTGATACCTTGGCATATTTCTGAAATCGATTGAGGAATTATTTCCATAGAACGATTTATAGATGAGAGATTGCGCTTTGGGTGTAAATGCCAAAAACATAATAACTCAAATACTAGAGCGGCTTTTCATGGAATGGTCGGGGTTCAAGTCCCATGTGATACAAATTTTCCAAAGTGATTTTGAAAAATTGAAAATAAAACCGATTTTTATTCCAGTCAAATACTTAATCTAATATCAGAACCTCGAAAACATTAATATTGGTAAATATTTTTGAGTGCCAAGCTATGTTAATATTTTCTTTATTCTATAAGTTTCAGAGGTATTCATGACATATTGCACTCAGCCAAAAGCCTAATTCGATATCGTGTCCTACTTACTACGATCAGAGTATAATACAAAAATTAATACTTTTTACTGCTAAAAAATACTAAAGTTAACGTATGTTATACAATTTAAAATAAAAAAATAATTTTATAAAAACATAGTAAAATTTAAAATCAAAATTTAAATAATTTCCAAAATTATAAAAAACAAATTATATCATTCCTTTAAGTTTAACTCTGTTATACCCAAAAATACAATTAAAAATATCAACATTACTCGCTAGTGAGTGTTTTGTAAATAAATTCCTATGAAAATCGTAGAAAAATCTTCCTTTTTATTGAAAAAAAAAATAGACCCTTTCAGGTTCGCTTTCTTCCCGCTGGTTCGCCTATGCTACCAACAATTATTTCACGAATTCCTAATTCGTGCCACTTTGACTGCTAATCGGAATTATGTAGATTATCTTGATACTCATCGTATTCATCTTCAGCCTCGGTTTGTTCATCTTCTTCATCCTCATGCTCATAATCGCTAGCGTTGCTCTCTGGCGCCGTCACATCGGGTAGATAATCTTTGTGAATGGGTGTCGAAATAACAGGCTCCTAGGATTAGTAGGCAAAGCGTTAGTAGTCGATACAGGGTGTGGTGTAAATGATTGCGAGTGCGTCAATGACGTTATGAAAAGCCCAAAAAAATATACTGACAACAATTGCATGCAAAAATTGACTTGTCACGAAATATTAAGATTTTGTGCCGAAACCGTATTAGTTGGTAGTTTTTTGATTTAGTTCAACATCATGCTAACCTTTGGTGGTCTCCAACCGCAACCAGGCAATGGCAAACCATCTGAACCCAATGGACATGGTGCATCTAAGCCGGGCACGCCCTGCTCGCCCTTATCACCACGATCGCCTTTGCGACCACGTTTACCAGGTGGTCCTGCATCACCGCGTGAACCTTTTTCACCACGTGGTCCTTCTTGGCCGGGAATGCCATCGGTGCCCTAAGTGTTGTACATTTGTGGATTTGCGTTTTGTTGTTGATAGTGCCCATTCAATTGAATAACAGTTGTGTTGAATTAGTACCAAAAAGTTGGGGGAAAACAGAGGTGATTTGGTGAGAAAGAGATAGTGTTACAAATTCAGTGCTAAAAACATGCAATAGATATAGATACTAAAATACTAATACACTAACACATTTAACACAAAAGACATTAGCTATTAAAAAAAAGTGTCAATACATATTGCAATTGCTTACCGGTAAGCCAGGATCGCCGCGTTCGCCTTTATGTCCGGTTTCACCTTGTGCTCCCTGAAAGTTAAAGAAAAAATTTGCGTTAAATTTTGGTTGCATGAGATCGAACTTTTTGTTGTTATTAAATTACCTTCATACCATCTAAGCCCGGTGGACCCTGCATATGAAAATTTTATGAAGAAAATTGAATGGGTTAATAGATCTATATTGATTGAAAATTATTTTGCCACTATATACGTGTATAGGACATTCTTTGCCAAATAATAATAACTATAACAGAGTTTAGCTACTACAGCTTTTAGTCTTCTAAGCTAATAAGAATGAAGTTGGATTTTAAGGACTGCGATTTTGCTCAGTCTTATTTTTTTAGGTCTCGTAGTATTAAACTTGTTGGTGGTCTGCTTTCGTTTTGCCAAAAAATGTCCTATATTGTGCTTAAGCTACTAATGAAATGGCGGTGTGATGGTTTAGTACCAAATGCTTATGTTTTAACACATACATAATTACATATGTACACAGGTATAGTAGATTAAGTAAGTTGCATTGTATTGAGCTTATAGGAAAACAATTAGTAGTTATAGAAAAACCGTTTTTCGTTTCTCTGATAACAATCCAAATAAAATTTATTAAAACCTTTCCATTGATCATGCAAAGTAATTCTATTTAAATAAATGAAAAAAGATAAAATTTACAGCTGTTTCCTGCTAGTTTCAATAAAAGACACTTTAGAAGAGATGGTTAAACTCAAATATTCTAAAGACCTAATTCACTGTGCTCAATTTCCAATTCAAACTGGCCAGTATATTTCTTTTTTAAAGAAAGTTTGTGAAATTGTTCATCCTTTTATTCTTTTTTTTTCTGTTATCTGTCTGAAATTGGCTAATCTTTCTCTTCACTATTTAAGCACCCTCAGATATGAATCATTTGTTTGAACAGAATTTTTCACTGCCTCATCAAAAACTTTCCCTTTTTACCTGCATATTAGAAATTTCCGGCTTCTTTAGTGCCACAAACTTTTTCTGAGACACAACTTGGTATATTCTGCTTCATGTGGCTTTTTAGATGCTACTTGCCCCGTTCTCTCCTTTCTGTATCTTTAGCAAGTCTCTGACTGTGCTCGTTTGCTTTATATGCTATAAGCTGAGCGACCCATTAGGTTTTTAGTAATTGGAACTAATCCCGCCCTAGTACCCTTCTTTAATTTTTAATCTACCATTAAAAGTTATTAGCTTCATTGAGTTTTAGGCCTCAGTTATTTGGTAATTACATACTTTAAAACAACTCACAAGACCATAAGGAGCCTTCACTATCTTCATAACGAGTGAGTATTAGCGCTTCTTTCAGCTGTATTTCTAGTTGAATACTTTCATCCAATAATGATCAATTCTCTCCTAAGGAACACATGAGTTCAAAGTTTTACTAGTTGAAAGTTTTACTGATTGCACGTTCTTCATCAAGAATTTCAGATTCAGAAACCAATTTTCAAGATTGTTTCACTGTTATATAACAACCTAGAAATCTTATCACTATTGCCTAACACATTACTTAGTTCTCGAGACATTGACCTATTTATTTTGGAAAACACTGCGTCTTTTTATCTCATTAGGTTTTAACATCCCAGAGGAAGCAAAACTGTGCTATAAGACAGGAAGAGATAAAAACTACTGAGCCTAATAATCCTTCTAACATTGGCGCCGAAGATAGGTAAATTGTTCTCAGTGTCTTCTTTATGGTATCCTCATTATTTTTTGTGGTTAATTTCGGTTTCTTTCATGCACTGAACAGAAAAAAAATGGCTTCTTCACAGAATAAAAATATCTCACAATACCTGGCTAACAGATTCAATTGAAAAAAAATAATATGTATTTCAATTGCATATCAACCTAAATCCATATCGCCGATAATTTGGGGTAAAATATGCACGTCCAAGGTCTCGTTTCCCTTGTGCTTACACCACGAAGTTATTTATCAATGAAGAAGTTGAATGAGACGTTCTTATTCGACTTGAATGTGCAGAATCTCCAAATTTTTCTAATTTTAAGACAATTTTCTGGTGAGGGTCGTTACAATCGCCCAATTGCTTTCTAAACTTTTCAACTCAGATGGTACAGGCTCATGAATTGCGGAGCTGGATGGTTCATATTTTGACAAAAGTAACTTTGCATGGCTACCTCGTACTGTATCGTGCTGGTGAACTCTGTTTGTAAGTTTAATTATTTTAGGAATGTCAACACACTCTATACAATCAACGCGGTTTCCTCTAGGGTCAAGATGAAAGTTTTATACCTTCTAAAGAACCTTTAAAACAGAATACGTATGCAGCAAAATATCAAATAGAATTACAAGAAATACCTAGATTCTGCTGAGGTGGTCTGCATGGAACAAAGTTATTGAAATAGATTACGAGGCTTGCACACAATGAAATTTGTTGCATACAGAAGAAAAACTCAAGCTAAGACCTTAGTATTTTGAGCACTCCAAATGCAGCTATTTATATATGATTAGTTTTTTATATATTCAAAAATATAGTTCTGGTTTAAAAAAATGTTAGAACCCAGAAATGGATGAAAGTTTTGCTTTTTGTTATTGGAAATTTTTATACTTTTTTGAACACAGAAGAAATTATTAAATCGTTTTGTTAGAATCTTTATAGTAAACTTTTCAGCACTATTAAAATTTGATAATCGAAATAATTTATTCATTCCACCCTAGTCTACATGTTGCATTTGGCACAAAAAACAAAAATCAATTTTTTGCTCTTTGCGTACTACCAATTCAATTGAAGTTCTGAACTTAAGTGACACATTTTTGATTGCAATAAGAACACAAGCAATTTTTTAATTTTTCTTGAAATATATTTTTATGTAAAAAAATGATCATTTATTAAAATGCATTAAATCAAAATTAATTTTGAGAATAAAACATAAACGTTTCAATTGTTTTTGTTCGTATTTTTTCAGAAAATTGTACACATATTTGTGGCATGACTTTTAGGGGTCTGGCTTTGAACAAATTACATTTAGTCAAAAAACACACTGATTTTGCTGTTATTTAACAATGTACAATATTTATAGTATTTGATTTATTTATAAATATGTGTATGCATATGTTATGTATGTATGTATATAATAATTTATTTATTATTCTAACCTAACTTATGTATTTGCATGGAATTTCAGCAGGCATAGAAATTGGTAATGGTAATTAGTAAAGGAATGTTATAAATCGAAAGAAGCATTTTAATGTTTCAAGTTATTGTAGTCTTATGCATACAAAGTATTAGAGTACATATTTAGGAAAAGCAATATTAGTTAGAAATTGTGTTACCACTAATAAAATTGTTTTTTGTTTTTTTTTTTTTGTTATTTACATGCACATAAATAATCTTTTAGTTGTATATTTAAGCTTAGAAAAGAACAATATATTTTGAGCCTAAAACTATGCAACACAAAATATTTGAAATGTGTTTGAGCATAATTTTTACTTAAATGCAAATTTTAGCGTTTATTGTTGCATACTTTTCGACTTAAAATTGTTTTGCATTTTATAAGCTTAAGCAGCTTATTGACGTCATTCGTTACATTTATTAGTACTGGTGTGTTAAAAGTATAAAATGAAAAATTGACAAGCTCGCAGGCTGCAGCAGCAGTTAATTGAATTTTACTTTTTATTACATTTGTATATTAACTTTTGGAGTCTTTTTTGTTTTTTTTTTGTTTTGGTATTTAATTGAACTGAATTGACATTTATTGATTTAACTAATTGGAAATTGTAAACATATGACAGGTGTCTAACATACACAACATGGTTTGGTTGTTTTGTTTCTTACAAATGTACAATACGTTTCTTATTTCATTTAAATTCCGTCTACTTTAGTTCACTTTTCGTAACATACTTATTTTGATATACACTTCTCTGTCTCCTATATTCCTATAAGAACATTATTAAATATTCATTAGTAATTGCTATTCTTAAAAAGTTTTTTTTTTCAAATTTATAATTTAAAATATGAAACCAATAAAACATGGAATAGTTATTGTTGTTGTTAATATTATTATTATATATTTGATTTTTTATAAATATCTATGCCAGTAGACTATTTAATAGTTTTTGAAGAGAAAAAAGACTGTAGTTTTGATAATTGATTTTTAGCCTAGCTAATGAAATTTTGTCATAGAATATTTATCATATAATGCGAAAACTTTAAAAATATACTTTTTATTTTCATAGCTTTACGTTATTACTTATTATTGTTAAATATCTATTTTAAAATGGAAGATATTCTCTTTATTTTTTTACTTTAATTTTTTCTTTTCAATTCATACTCGCGTATTGTACAATCTTGTTATATTTGATATTCTTTTATTTTATGTTGTTGATATCCTTTGTTTTTTGTAAAATAAATATTTATGTATAATTTCTTCAAGATTTGTATACGTAATTTCAATGTAAATGTATGTGTATATATATTTTTTTTTCTTGGATTTTTTGATTTAATTTTTATTTTGTCATTATCCTTGCTAATTAAGCACTTGCATTATTTGGCGTAATACAAAGCTTTTGGACGGTACCTAAACTGCTTTAAGACATTTTAAATTAATAAAATATATTAAAATCATATAAATAAAACAACAAGTTTAGTGTAGGCATATACTGTTTTGTTTGTTTTGACCTATTCGTTTGCATAACTAGGGGAGTGCTGGAGGTGTTAACCCCAGAAGCTTATGTCGGCAATACAATCAGCGTATGTTACCTTAAGTGTAAGTCTGAAAAAAATCTATAAAGCCTTTAATGGTGTTTTTCACGTTTTGTTTGACTCGGACGGCCACTTAATAATAACTGAACGATTTTGATAGATCTATAGCGTTTTTATATTTTGAGATGCTCTAATGACTTCTGGGAGGCGTCAGTTAAATTATGAAATTCGGTTGTTACATCCGAGCTCAAATGGAAAACTTATATATTAGAATAATATATTTTTTTGTACAAACAAAATATATTGCCAATACCTCTTTAGGCAATCCAACAAACAATAACATACATATGTATGTACCTAAACTGTTGTTTGCAATTGCTCAACTGATTAAATTTAGGATGTTTCATTATGTTTACTAATTTCTTATATACCTTAGAGTTCTTTTAAAAAAATACAGGATTATGTACTTGTGTGTTGGTTTAATATGTTTGTTAAGCTCAAAAAAAATGAAGATGATGTGTATTTTCTTGTTCCTTTCAAAAATTTTGATATTAAATGGATATTTGTTAAATCGTTAGTAAAATGATATGCATACAATAGAGAGAAGCTAAGATATGTATTTTTCGACTTCAGCAAATCCTATATGAGAAACCCTAAATATTTAAATACTAGCTGATGTCCGCAATTTTGTAATCGTAGACTGTCTTTTAGTTTTTCTGCGAAAATAAACTATTTAAATATCTTTAGTAGACCTACTGCCATTTTAGACTAATATAACAACTAAAGAATAATATAAATCCCGAGTAATTGTTGTTTGCAATGTAAATTGAAAAATTGAGAATAGGAGCGAGAGAGTAAAATTTGAATCTAGCTTTTCTCTTTCTCTTTCATAAATATTTCATTGCATTGCCATGGAAAAAACAAAAACAAATCACACCCACCCACACAAAAGCTTTAAGCATACACTTGTTATTAAACGGTTTGAAATGTTTGCATGCTTGTCTCTATTTGCGCAATTATTGTTTTTTAAGAAATCTTAAAAAACTTAAATAACTTGATATTTAATAAGAACGTCGTGATAATTTTTGTTGGAGATTGACACCAAACGTTCAAGATATAAAATTAAATGAATTTGATCAAAATTATTTCAGTAGTTTTAGCATGATTCGCAAAAATTGAAAAAAGCTACAAGTTTATTCATATAGATTTGAAAAAGGGTCTTCGTATATAAAAATTAAGTTTCGAGTTCAATATAAGCTATGCTCCATGGATCTTTTGAAAACTTCTACTGAAATTATGAAGCGAGGAGAGGTGAAAATATATGACTCTGGAATATTTTTAAGATTTAATAAATTGTTCAGAAAGAAAAAAAACTTTAAAATATATATAAATTTTTTTTTTTTTTAATGTTAGAACTGTTTCTTCAGTTCTTCAGTGAATGTCTTATATTTTGGCGATTATAATTTCAGATCCTGATGAATCATTGAGAATTTAGAGTTCATAAAAAAACGCATTTTCTTAAAGTGGAAATGTTTCTTTAAATCTGTAAATTCTCAGGCATTCCCGAAATATTCAAGAAAATGAGGCAATTTTGACGAACTATGCTGCATATTGAACTGTTCGTTATTTCATAAGTTTCCTTAATCGAAAATCTGGGTTTATCAAAATATTTTTTGTTAAAATGTTATGCATAAAGTTTTTATTTTAGCCCGGTATAGCGTGTTACCAAAAACTTAACTTGTAATTCATATGTATTATTTTATTCGAAATGTAGCAAAAATTCTATCCAAAATTTTTCTCACAAGAAGATAGTTCGTTGTTTTCTTAGTTTATTTAATCAAAAGCTAGATAGTTAACTTTGAAACATTTTCATTTAGCTTACAAAAAAATAGTTTTAAGCTTTCGGTTCAATATATCTTGACCTGTAAAAAAGTAAATAAATTACACTGAAAAAATTATTTTCTTGCGGAAAAATCGTGCAGGAAATCATATTTTCGGTACATTTTATTTATGCATTTGAAAAAGCTCATGTTTTAATAAAATAATAAATCTTACATTTTTTACTGGTTTTAAGAAATTTGCAATATATAGGACTTTCTACTACTTAAAATTCTCATATAGGATATCCAAAATTGAAAAAAGTCTGAAGCTTCACTATCTTATAAAAACATAAGCAAAGCAGATAGTTTTTAAATAAGAAACCAAATGTTAAATAAATTAATATTTAAGGTAAAGTCTTTTTAACTCAATTCAAACTGTGTTAAGAAAAATCAAAAAAATCTTTCAAGAAATTTTCCAAACTTTAACTTTTCTTACAACGATTTCAAACAAATTGACTGAAATTAACTAATAGAGCGTAATATTTATTCAAAATAAAGGGTGTTTCAATAAGTGCGCGAGTTCAGAAAGTGAACTCTTGGCTTGCAGCAATTTTTTTATTTTTTGTAGTTTTCTTTAACTTTTTTTCTTGTCTTAAATTTGTTATTGTTGTTGCATATTTATTATTTTTTTTCTAAAATGCAATTTTTAGTTACTTTCAGCGTATTTTACTTGTTTTGTTTTTGTTTTATTAGTAGGCCCACACCTGTTAGAATACAGAAAAGAAAACACAAAAAAATTCGTTAATATTAGTGACAAATAAATTTGAGAAGTGAAGTTAATTTTAATGCAAATTTTAAAGTTAGTTAAGCAGACAAAAGTACCAACAAAACTTCTAAAACTGAAAACCGAAATACTGTTTCACAGACTTACCGGTATACCAGCTTTGCCTGAGGGTCCAGAAGGGCCAGAATCACCACGCATACCCATGGGACCCTAATTTAATACAACTTCAATTAATTTAATTTTAATATATATATATTTTTTTCAATAATTTCTTACCGGCAGTCCCATAGGCCCTTGGTCACCTTTATGTCCCTTCTCACCCTGTATAGTAATGAAATTAATTTAAATTATAATTTTATTTAAAAAAGTTGGAAAGCTTCACGTCTCATACGTACCGAATCACCTTTACGTCCGTCTAAGCCACGGTCGCCCTGCAATCCAGTATGTCCTGGTGGACCCATAGGACCGGGCGGTCCAGGTGGACCATAAAGCTTTATGTTAAAAAAAAGTCAGCATTGCGTACAATCAATCCAAAATTATCCCACTTACATATTCAATTGTTGGCATATGTGGTGCATCAGCCATACCATCGTCTTGTCGCCTTCTCATTTTTCTGTACTTCTAGGTGAAAGTGAACGAAATCAGAAAACATTATACCGTTAGTGAAGAATTCTCAAATACTCACTGAATCACCGCGATCACCTTTATCACCTTTAACACCAGGATAGCCCGGTGGTCCTGGCAGACCCGGTGGACCCATCAAACCTGGTGGTCCAATATCGCCGCGATCACCTTTTTCACCTGGTGGCCCCTGATAGCCCGGCAATCCGGGTGGACCTTCAATACCAGGTTCACCTGGTAAGCCATCGAGTCCACGTGGACCTAAGGAGCCTGGTTCTCCTGGCTCACCAGGTTCACCGTTTATGCCATCACGTCCTTCGCGACCATCTTTGCCCGGCTGACCAGGTGGTCCTGGTGGACCACGCAATAGCGTCACTGGTGGATCATCATAATCTTCATCTTTAGCGCCACCTGGACCGAAAATCTATAATAAAAATTATGCCGCAAGACGGCAGTGTTAACACTGACTCCGAAACGGGTACTTGAATTTGCATTAGTTTATAGAAGTGTGTGCGTGTGTGTGTTTGTGTGTGCGTGGAGTAGCTCTTGAGCCAAAAGGCAAATTCTGCTACTCTTCTCAAGTCCTATTGTTCACGAATATGTGTTAACAACTCTACAAGTGCGCTTCAAAGCATGTGCGTTTAGATGTGTGTGTGTGTGAGCATGTGCCTTTGTGCTCATGTATTCGTGGCACACTGCCACAGTGTGCTTTCGGTTGTGTATGCCCAGTAGGAACATTTCTATAGAGCTTTGCTTATGATGTACGTTGGTTGGTTTCAGCAGATTTAATAAAATAAAAAAAAGTGGATAAGTAGGCAAGTTTCCTGCTTCAAAATAAAAATGCAGGAAAGGCGGTTCTATTTTCAATTGTCACATTGTTAAGAAATAGTAGAATCCTTAAAAATAAATTCTTGATATATTTCAATCAACTTTTTCGAAATTTTTTGGATTCAATTCGACTTGTTATCTTTGATTAATTTCAAATCATTCGATGATATGATTTGATTTGTAAAGGTTGTTCCGAAATTCACGCATGATTCGTTCTATAGTGTTGTTGTAGAAAAAATACAGCGTGACAACTGACAGTTCAAAATTATTAAAAAAATAGACCACTACCTATACAAAAGAACAACGCGTATTCATTGCTGAGAAAATTCCAAAAATAATCAAAGTTTGGCAACTACAGTTCATAATTTTCATACAAAATATGTTCGAAATAATACTCATTTAATTTCATCAACTGTGAAAAAATTAATTTCAAAATTCAGTGAGACAGCATCAATTGGACACTCTGACCCCCCTACGGCAAGTCGTTCATCACAAAACATCGAAACAGTTCCTGATAGTGTTGCTAAGAGCCCAGGAAAACCAATGCAGAACCGTGGTCAACAATTGAATAATAAAGCTTTTTGTACCTATATTGCAAGATGTGGATGTGGTTTTAAAAAGATTGTGCCACATGCCATCCCGTGCGAGAAACAATTCAAGCACTGCATCATTTATTTCCTGGTCGTTTAATTTTCCGTTGTTTCTTTGAAATTATTTGGAGTGTAAGGCTTATGACAACAAGCCCACGACAATCAACGTCTTGAAGAAGTCAAGTTACCCCTATATTATCAAAATTTAACTTAATTTTTGCAACACGGTCATGGAAAATTTCGACAATTGTGGCCAGTTACTCGATATGCTGTTGCATTCATGATCCTATACTATATATATTATGAATCAATAAAAAACTAACGATTTTCAATCGAATAGCTGTAGTTTTTGTCAAAATTATTTAGAGCATGAATTTTGGAACACCCTTTAATTTTAGCATAGGTTAAAGATTCACTTTTTGTGTCCATTCCAATAATCCACACCCTAAACTAAGGGTATATTCATTCATGTCATTTGAAACGCATAGAAGGGGCGTAGCAGGTATGAAAAATTACATATGTTCTTGATCAGCGTCACCACCTGTGTCGATATAGTCCGCGTGTCTGTCTGCCTGTCTGTACGTCTGTGGAAATCACAAATTCACGAAAACCAAGAAAGCCAATTGAAAGAAATTCGCACACAAGCTCACTTTTTGCAAGCTATTTGGAATTGACAGTGGGCGAAATTGGTTCCCGGAAACTCCTATCGCCCATACAACCAAAAACGACAGCGTAAAAACGTAACCAAATTTTAACAAATACTTAGAAAAATTTGCACAGGCTCTGGACAAAAAGTTGGTGAATTTCGAATAGAGGTCGTGGCACCTCCCAAACAAACCCGAGAGTTATTTTAGTTTATAAATAAATTCACACAAATACTAGATATGGCCTGGTCTAGCATCAAACAAAAAGTAAGTGAATTTCAAAAAGAAAATTTGGAGAGATATCCTGAACATACATAAATTTAGGACCTAAGCGCACTCCTACTGATAACGCTGTGTTGGGTATTTAATTTTTGGCGAGGCCAAAGATTGTACGCTTACTAGTTTTCATTTTACATTTATAATTTTTGACAGCATTGTGAACATAAAATTCTCACTGGGGGCTTTGGCGTCTGCCTTAATTCATGAAAATTGACAAGGAACCACAAGTAAATTTAGTTTTCTTCTGCAGGCCGCAGCATCATTCATGGCAACGCCGTCTTGTGTGTGCCTTCATTTGTCAATTAATTGCCGTTTCTGCCCAACCGCCTGCAGACGCTGTTTTTGTTGTTTTTACTTTTGCAAGCTATGGGGCGTTGCACTGCGCCCCATATTTTCCAATTTTCTTTTTTTTTGCATAACAGTAGAAAAGTTTTAGAAATTAAAAAACAAAAAGAAAATAACAATAAGCGGAGCACGAAAAAGGAAATTAAAAACAAAAACCGCAACAGTGGCAACTTCATAGATACGAATTTTTGCATAACTGCAGTTTAGGGTGCATCCTACGATATGCAAGCACATGAGAGAATGTTTGAGTGTGCATGTGTTGGCGTGGGAAATGTTTATTTGTGTATATTTGTGTATGCGCACACAAATATTTGTCGATATTGTAACTTTTCTGAGGTATCCTAACTGGAAATTAAGTCAAAAGTGACTTGAACGAAAAACAAAAACGACACAGATACATAATATCGGTTTAATTTCTTAACAATTTTAACTACATAAAGCTAAAAAACTGTGTTTTATGTGTCACCAGATGGCGCAATGTACGAAATTTCTGACCGTTTAAGATTACCCAAGTGTTGGTCACACATAATTACCCAGCAGGCAATTGAGCAAGGCCTTCCCCGGAGAAGGCCTGCTAGCACTGCTCCGATTGTAAGAGGCCTTCTCAAAACTAAATTTTCATGTAAATAACAAAAAAAAATTTTTTTTTTTTTACTATGATTTGAGTTTTTATTTACAATCTGTCAATATTAACAATAAGTAAATTTTATAAGTAGTGAATTTTTAATTAGCAGAATAGTTACACTCCATTGAGTGTATACTCATGAAATGCTATTATGTACTGCTATAAGGCCTTCCCATAGCAGCAGTGCTATAAGGCCTTCCCACAGCAGCAGTGCTAAAAGGCCTCATAATAGAAGGCAAAAAAGAAGGACTTCATGTATTTTCTTATTTCATGTATTGCAATGTTTTATGATTCGACATTACTTTTTTGTCATTGCATTGTACTTATACGACATCAAAAGTTGATACATGGTTAGCAGTAAGGAACGGTGTGCATGTTGCTAGGTTGGTCTTCTGTTTCATGTTATGCTAAAGTGGTAGAGTGTTGTGTATTGAATGTGAAATTATAAATTAAGAAATTGTCACAAAAAATAAACATTAAAAATATGAACGTAAGGGAGGTTGACGCAGATAAAAAAAACATTTAACTAAGAGTCTCACGACGAATTAAGATTTAATTTTTCCAAAGTACTTCTATGACCCCTTCTACGGTAAGCGCTCTTAGAAGAGCTCTTGACGCAAGCGATGTAGGAAGACCTGCTCGAAGAGTACTTCTATCAGGCCTGCTAAATGAGGCATTACTTATCGGGACGTTTCATACAAAAAAGAAAGTAAGTTTGAAAGGAGGTGGTAAGGCCTTAATCTTACCAGGTAAGGCCTGCTAGAAGGCCTGCAAGCTCCTGCCCTTGCCTACTGGGTATTTATATTTTATAATATTCATACACATTGACACTAAAAACTTTTACAAAAACATATTAATAAAAGGTTTTTAGTGAAAATCGTCAGCATAATAAAATTTCCTACAGTGCTGGTTTTGCATTTTTATGTAAAAAGACGGTCGTCGTGCATCCGTAAAATTCTCCAAACTACTTAAAGCAGCAACAAAAGTGTTTTTTAAGAAAATAGCAAAGCAACAACAAAGAACAACAACAAAAACGAACTTCAACAAACTAAAGCGCATACTTACAGATATTAAAATGCAAAAAAAACAACAACAACAATACCAAACATTGTAGAACAAGAATAGAAAAAAAAACAACAGCAACAGAAAGAGCCAGAATAACGAGAGTAAAAAACCAACAAAAAAAAGTAAATGAAACGCAGCGGAGTTTCTACAATTTAAGCAACAACAACAACAAAATGTACAATAGCAACAAAACGAAAAAGTCATAGAAGAGTTTCCGTTGTATCCAAAGGATTTCCCTATACGATCCTTTCTTTGCTGCTAAATACAAAAATGCATCTTATTTTGCTTAATTTGTATCTTAAGTTTTGACAGTGTGCACACATTGCCTGCACGCTTCTTAGCCCAGTAAACATTTTTTTCCATCAGAGGATTCATATGTCAATATTCGAGGCAATGGTTTTGATCGTCCGTGAGCTTATCAACTGCTGATACCAAGCAGCCTTCGGTACATTTAACTTCCGTTGACTATAGTAATGCTTTTGACAGCATCGACCGCAATTGACTCTGGGATGCATTGAACAGGCGAAATGCAGCACCCGCGATCATTGATCACATCCAGACTCAGTGCAAAAGCTTCAAATGTAGAGTATAACATAACGAGAAACTTTGTGATCTCTTCGAATCTGTTTAATACGTGCGTCGTGGTTTTCTGTTGCCATCAATTATGTTTCTGATAGCACTGGACGATATTCTCAGCACAGTTTTAGACTCTGCTCGTGGCTTAGACTTTCTCTAAACATCTGCAATATTTTGCTTATGCCGATGCAAATGCATCCTCGCCACCAAGCTGTGTGATATGCAAGAAAAACTCACTGATGTCAGAACTACATACATCCGATAAAGTAGGTATGAAAATTAAAATTTCTTAACGTCTAACAAGCTGTCTTCGCTTATGTTAACGAAATCGTAACTCGAAAACTTTGAGTCAAACGTTAACCCAGTACTTTTGTACAGCTGTAAAACTCGGTTTACCAACATCGCTCTGCTATACGATTTACAAGCGTTCACCAATAATTGTCCTTTCTAAATTCTGAAAAATTTGTGACCTAGCACCATCTCTAATGCCATATCGCCCATCAGATGCCGTTAAGATCCGATTTTCAATTAAATCCAATGCTAAAAGTGGAAATCGAGTTGGTTTAACTCAACGGAAATCACCAACTAAAGTGAAACCATTTGGGTAGCAATAAACGCGGCCACCTTAAATTATCGTGGATAAAATTGCTAAAACAGGAAATACGTGAAACGGGAAAATGTTTTAGAGAATTGAAAGCTCCAGCTATTGAACGTGCATATTGGAAGAATTTTGTTGGGGGCCTATGTTGCGTGAGAAGATAAACGATAGTTTGTCTAAGAGCTACAGTCCGGGGATAGCGATCGACAAAGCGATTCACGTCTGAAACATGAGAAGATTTTTTGAAGATAAAATAAAAAAGTTATAAAATCAGACTGGTATTTTGATTCCATTTTATCCACATGCATTGGTTTTAATCAATGCAAAAAACGAAACAGTTATATTGAATTATATGGCGTCGCACAAATTCATATAAAAATGCCTAAAAATATGCAATAATTTTATTCATTTTTCAATATAATCTTCCAAAGACGCAATAAATTCATCGCCTGGAAGATAAAAGAATCAACAATCTTACGCAAACACTCTTCTAGAAGAGTTGTCAATTCAATCGCATGATATTTTTATATATGTGCATACATATGTAGCTATTTACTTTCCTGAAGAGTGTACAGAGGTGTGCTCATTAATTATGCCAACATTTTATGGCATGAACTCTTCCAAAAGCATTATTAATTCATGGCCATAAGTGTAGAAGGGTTAAAAATCTCCCAAACGTTTACTGGGCGTGTACGTATGCATGTGTGTGCGATTATGTGAGTGCGTATTTAAAAATTTTCAACAACATCAGAATGTATCTGCAAATAAGAAATTGCTGGTATTAAGAAAAATATGTTGCTGAAGATTGTACGCTCGTGTTGCACAGCAATTTCAAACATTTTATGACCCAAAGGCAAAGTTGGGAGCTGTGTCGTATGTGTGATGATTATCTAAAAAGCATATTAGCATTTTTCTAATTAACGAATGGCTTTGTTTCCCAAAGAGAGAGATTCGGTACTTTGCATAGTCACTGTTTAAATTAAATTTGTGTATGTTAAAATATACTGAAGATGAATATCAGCACATTAGCAAAATTTGATACTTAAGGATATGAGTGTGGGCAAACTCCTTAAGAAAATCACTCAAGTATATGAGGCTCAAAACAGCATATGTACTGATATAAAAAAGCTGAAAGTTAGAAAAACAATCAGCAATATGCAGAGTAGATTTCATAATTAAAACAAAAGTTGAGCAGCATCTTTATAAATTTTAATAATTTAATAAAAAATTTAAATTTCACTTCGAGGAAATCTGATGTTATTTGAAACATATAATATTAATATCCCATAAGTTTGTTAATTAAAAATTCAAGATTTTATTTAATTATTTTTGAAAAAAAATACTCTTTTGATTATTTCGAAAGTTGTTTTGTAGTCAAACTGTAATGCAATGACATTTTGGTGGCGAATTTGCAGTTTTGATCGACAAATCTTCAACAGCAAAACACAAAATTTTTGAGGGTTGAGACAATCGGAAGTCAAATACTGAAATTAAATCTCAGGCTTTAGATGGGTGAACAAAGCGAAAACGCCATGAATTGTCATGCATCCAATACGGCTGAATTGAGTGGAAAGTCTCCTCCGTGGCGTTTGGTTTGATTTGTCACTTACAATGATTACTGTGAAGTAAAAGAGGATCGAAAGTATTGAAGACTGGCCCTGCTCTCTCTAGTAATAGGTATGGACGGTTATGGTTATTATTTATGTAAATTAGTGAGCAGTTTAGTCTCATCCTATTTATTATTAGAATCTAAATGCTTGTTGAAGTAAATAATTGTCTATTTCCTTTTAGGGATATTACAAAAGAGCAGTTCTGTTCAATGTGTGTTCGAAAATTTACTAACTGTATAGCCCGCCTAAACTTATCTTGTTTAAACAAATAGTAATATTCATGCGAAATAGATATTGCATTAATTAAAAACCTCTTTTAATACAGAGTTTAAATGCCATTGAATTATTTTGCTTGAGTTTTCCTAAATAGTGATTTTCTTAGAAAGACGGACAAATAGACAGACATACCCATGTCGTCTCAAGAGATGACACTGATCAAGAATCTATATAAAAGTAGGCAGTCGCAAAACGGTTCGATCCCATTATAACTGCCATAGCACAACATAATCGCTAAATTTTGTTTTGTTTCTAATAGTAGGCAAAGCCATGCCACACGTTTCCATGCCTCTTCTAATACGTTTCCATGGCTAAGCAAATGGACTTTTTTGATGAAATTTGGTTTGGAGACAGATTGAGCCCTAAACAATGTTATTAAATTCTATAAGGAGGTGTGGCACTGCCCTTAATGGGAAAAAACGTTGTCACGGGTGAGCTGTTAAAACCAATTATGATGAAATTTCGATGAAATTTGGATACAGATAGATTGAATCCTGATTTACTTTTAGTGGGCAGTGTCACGTTCCTAACAAGAAAACTGCGAAATTAATGGATCGACTTTGATGAAATTTGGTATGGACATAGATTGAACCTTGAAAAAAGTTTTTTTTTTTAAGTAAGGAGCACCACGCCGCTAGCAGGAAAATACATTTCTTAGCTAATTTATCGACTGATTTTGATAAAATTTGGTATTGAGATATTGAACCCTGAGGAATGGACTTTTGTTTCTGGAAGCGATGACAAAAAATTGTTCTTTTTTATAAGTTTTTAAATGCCGAAAAGTATATTTCTTGTTTTGTTTTGTCACTATATTGGTTGAATTTGAACCACTGGGCGAATTCTAGTATATATAATATTCTACATCAACTACGCCCTTCTCTATGCATTATAAATGAAATACAAAAGTTAATGTACATTGTGTGTAGGGTATATAAAAATTAAAATAACGATTACTCTTTGCACTAAAGAATTTAGTTTGATGCAACATTTAACAATCCATTACAACACTTGCAGCTTCAAATAATACTCCAATTTCATTAAGTTTACTTTACCCTTAATTTGGCCACATTAAAAACACATTATTTCCAAATTTCAATTTCAAGAGGTAAATTGTACAAACAAAAATGCTGGAGACGCTTTCCACCTCCGCCCACAATTCACTACTGCAGAATTGTGCCTCATGTTCCATGTGGTAGAAGCAAAACGAAGCTGAATTGAATATCTTAAGACAATGCGAATGACTGCAACCTTCTTCAGATTTCGAAGATTTTACGCAACAACGCTCAAAGCAATTTACCCATTTTCAGGATCCTAATTGATGGAATTACTTTAACTACCTTTGGGTACATTTCATTTCCTACTTTTTTTACACTTTGTGCGCCAACCATTAAAGCCGTATCAATATTTGTCCACATTTTACGCCTGAAGGCAAGAAATTGATAAAGAAAACGGCTGTTTTTGAAGTGATGTAACGCAAAAAAAAAAACTAAAAAAAAGTGGGACGACCGGTTGAATGATGATTTCGTGCATTTGACAAGTGGTTCATCCCTCGAAGGATGAGCAGAAAATCCAACTTCAGCAGTGGAGAATGGTGGGGAATAACATGACGAAATCAAATAATGAAATGGATCAATAAAAGGTAATTTTTCAAAATTTATCAAACGACAACAAAGTTTATACGAACAAACCAAAGTGCTGAGTTGTTTTTTTTTGTTAATGTGCTTGTTGTTGTATGTATTTATCAGGCAAATCAGCACACGCTACAATTTGAAGTTTTCTTCTTTTTTGGATTTGTTTTCTTTTTTTGGTCCAACTTACAGCTCTGATAAGAAAAATCATCTCGCTCTGATGAGTCAGGAACTCAATAATTTAAAATTAATTGCGATTCCTTTGGCCCTTTGACCTTTTTGTACTCAATTTGTTTAGGGAAGCGATAGTGAGTGATACGGGCGCTGGCAACACTGGCGTGAAAGCGATTTAAGTGGCTAAAGTGGGGGAAAAGAAGACGAAATGCATGACGTAGCAGTAAAACGTTGAAATGAAAATCACTTTGACCTTTGACTTGACATAACTCCCTCCCCCTCCGACGGCAGCATATGCTTCTGCTCGTACAACAACGCATTTCGAATGCTAGTTGGCAATGAATCGCAAGTGTGTCATGAGTTTAAAGCTTTGCATTCCCCGCACCCCGGACTTATGACGCTGATTTCATTTATTTTACACCACAACACAAATGCCAAATGTGAAATAATCGTGGTGAACCCAAAAAAAAAAAGGAGCCCAACTGAAAGCTTGAAAAACTTTTCATGATTTTCATTTACATGCTTGGCGTGTTCGTAAAGCATAAGCCGAGAGGCGGGGGCGTGGCAGCCGTACAAAGAACTGTGCGAAATAAAAACAACAAATAAATGCGTAAAAATGTATATTAAATGCGGAAGTATTTAGGAAAATAGCAGCAAAAGATTTTCCTAAACTTTCTATGAATTTCTAGCTCCCCTGACAATAAATATTTCGTGTGTGTGAGTGCGTGTGCTTAACCTACATGTATGTATGTGTTTAAGTATGTGTTTCTAAATTTATGTCATGTTATATACCGCATAGTCTTCATTGCCTTCTTTTTTTTGCGATTTTCTTTTTCACTCTAACGACGTTTTTTTCGTTGTTAACTGCTCCAGCCTCCCCTTGGATCTCTGATTCTGTGCCTTTGCACAACCACGATACAATGAAACTCTCTAACTTATTCCCCCGAGGTTGTAACGGGGCGCATTCTAATGCGGCGGCATGGTGATATGTTGTTGATGTTGTCTTAGGGAGCGGGCTGATAACGGCAGCGGGATTGGGCGGTTTAATACTCAACTTAGCCGCCACATCCGCATCCGTTGCTTAGCACCGCTACTGCCATCGCTCAATGGTGTTGTGCGGCGGCATATTTTTGCACAGCATGGCGCGTACAAACAAAGCGCCACAAACTTTTTGCCATTGTTGTCGCTAGAGTTTTCGATATTGTTCTTGTTGCTGTCCAAACGACTACTACTACTGCTATTGAGCATATGATGCGGTGGTGATATCACGTTCCCATTCTAAACTGCCTGCCATGTTCCTCTTTACGCAAAAAAAAACATTCGACTACAACTAACAATGACAAAAACAACGCAAGCAAATCCATTATTTTAGAATCACGAAGTCGTTACGCGCAATAGTCTCATATAAATGTGTGTTTGTGTGTATGCGTGTGCGCGTGTGTGTTAGTGCTTTTAACTGCATTAAGCCCTAGTTGGAACTTGAACTTGAGGTGGCATTTTTAAGACTTAGATAATGGATGCAAAGTCAGATGTACAATTCTTTTCATAAGATACTGTGAACTTACTAGAAACTTAATAGCACAGTTCAACAAAATTATTGTCAATTCTCAGAATCTGAAACCCAAATATACTTTTTCAAAAGTTTTCGACGTCCTGAATTCGAATCCGAGGTTTCGGTTTTGGAGATCAGCTCAGAATAACTTTGGTGGTTTCGGTTTTCAAAATATTCTAACCTAAAAGTGCGTTTTCAAGGTATTTTAGGCTATATTACATCGAAAAGTATTTTTTTAATGGTTCATGAAACCATTAACTGGGCTCAGAAAGACTACTTTTTATCTTCCAAATACACTTGAAATTATATCAGTATCTCTCGTTTTCTCAGAAATATCTCGTTTTATCAGAATATATAAAATTTATTGCACATTCCCTTCCTGAAACTTAATTTGATTTGTATCGAAACCTGTATGATAAATTTCAATTTACGATATTTCGGAGAAGAGGAAAGATATCGATATAATTCAAAGTGTATTTTGAAAAGAAGACGTAGTCTTTTTGAACCCAATTAATGGTTTCATTAATAAAAATTGCCTTTTGATGTAATATAGCATCAAATATGTACCTTGAAAAACTATGATATTCGCACTTTAAGGTTAGAATATCTCGAATACCGGAAATATTTTGAATTCAAAATACTTGATAGAATGGAAGATGCCACGCCTGCTCTGCCAAGCCCGACCACTTTTTCTTCAACTTATAGTGTTGGGTGGAGTCTCTGTAACAAATTTCTTTATAGTTCACTTTAAACTCTTGAGATACAGCGTATTTTACTCCTTGTTTATATGTTTAATGACACGCCTACTTGTAAAATCTCGCCCTAATTTCTCCGAAACGTTTTGCTGGTTCTACTAAGTCTTATAGCGGTTTTCATTAAACCATTTTCTCATAAAATGTTTGTTGCCACGCCTACATGCACAATCTCGCAAATATTTAATAGCTCACTTCTTCACGCCAAGCTTCTCATAGCATTTCAACAGTAATTTTCATCAATATGCCGCATTTACTTGGGAAAAAGATCATGATTTCTATGTAATCGTTTTTTGTTTTGAAAAGGTAATATTTGATTTCAGTACACTGAAGGGCATAAAAAATGCACTTATTCAGATGCAGTAATAACTTTATGTCTAGGGCCTACTTTTGTGCTTACTTTCTACAATATTTTTAACATATTTTCAACAATAAATGTTGCTTTTTAGGATATAACATAGTTTTCGAAATACATCGATAAAAGTCAAAAAATTATGGCATATGATCTAAGAATATAACTACATAATAACAATTATTTTGGATCGAAATAAATAAAAATCCATTTATAATGATTATACAGTGATTTCTATCGAAAAATTCATGATATTTATAGTTCGTACAAAAAAATTATCAGATATTAAGAAGATCTAAGATTCGCTGGTATTTTATCAATGACACCTTTAAGTATTTTCCAAATGGGTACATGTAATAATGTGTCCTGGATACTTGCAAAACACTTAATGTGATCGAACTTTAGGGGCATCAACGCGCTGTTGATGCCCCCAATAAAAGACAAAAAAACAAAAAAAAAACTATAACAGAAAAAAAACAACACCATTACAACAAAAAGTGTGCTCACAAGTGTTGAAAATTTCATAATGCTCCACAACCTATTTATTTTTCTCCATATTAAATCCAAAGAAGCAAAAAAAAAAAACCCTCGTCACAAAGTGCCTATGCGGAGTCATAAGTTGGTTTTGATTTTTATATCACGTCTTTGGTCGGTCGCTGCTTCTTTTCTTCCCCCCATACTTTACTTTGAGTTGGGTGAGTATGAGTGGCTTTCCCCCACCAACTCCCCCATATTGGTGCATCGTTAAGATAGTGGAACGAAATTGAAATTTTTGTGGTTTTTTATGGCTTTATTTGCCGCATTGATAAGCCGATTATAAGCGAGCAAGGAAAATCAATTCAAAATAATATTGAGTTATTTGGTAGAGTGATGCTCGGACAGAATTAATAGAAGCGGAAAACTGAAAAATAAAGAAAACTTTTATGAGGAAAATAGTTTTGCGTTTATGAAAACACCAATGAAATCTATCACTTAAATTTATAATTAGTTCAAAACTACTCATTCTATTCATAATATTTTCAACGTCAAAAATATTGAAAAGTCGAATCGTATCGAGAAAATATATCGTGAAAAAAGTAATGAAAAAAGATATCGAAAAGGTCGATGGAAGTGCAAAAATATCATATAAAATTGAAATTGTGAATTGGAAAAAGGCAAAGAGTATCGTGTAGTATCCAAAAATATCTTAAGTGTCGAAAAATTCAATAAGAGGCGGAATTATAGAACAGCACAGAAAAATATCGAAAAATTCAAAAAGAATTATCGAATAGTATCAAAAACTATAAAAAAAAACAAAGATATTTATATAAATGTCGAAAAATGTGGATTTTCCTGCTGTTTGTTTGCAAAGGGCATTGAGGAATGATCGAATAGTTTTGAAATATTTCGAAAAAAGTTCAATAGAAGCCAATACTAGGTACAATATATGTTAATATTACTAAAAAATCGATAAAAGACCTATAGTATCGAGGAATTCGATATACGACGAAAAGTATAAGAATAAGTGGCAAATATTATCAAACTTATCGATAACATTTGGAAAGCATCGAATAGTTTAGAAACATATCGAAACAAATTACAAATATTAAATAGTGACCAGGACTAGTTAAATAGCCGAAAAAGATCGAATGGTATCAAAAATTAAAAAAATATCGAAAATATTGAAATATAAATCGAATGATATAAAAAACTTGGAGAGACTCAATATATCAAGTCATGTCACAAAACGCTTAATATATCGAAAAATATCTATAAATTCAATATAGATCACAATACCAATGATTAGTATTGCAAAATGCAGATAGAGTCAATAACAAAGAAGTCAAATTGAACCCTAATTTATAATATCTATGAAATCGAAATCAAAAAATATCGATTTGTATTAAAAATACCAAAAAAGTCAAATGGATACGGAAATTATCAAAAAATTCGCTGAAACCGGAATTGTATAGAAAAGCATCAAAATTATTTCCATAGTTTTGAAAAATTGAATCGAGTTGAAACCATCCAAGCCGCAAGTATTGTAAAAATAAAAAAAATTTTTGAAACAATAAATGCCTTTTATTAATCGCCTACTATGAATAGACTTTTGAATCTTTAATAAGCACATGCTAATTTTTGTTAATGATCCATTAAGTTGATAAAAACTTGAATTTTTCAGTAGAGTTTCATACTGGGGAAAAGAACCGAAATGATGCCCACAGCCTTAAAAAAAAAGTAATTTTTTCATTTAAAAATTAATTTTTACTAAAAAAATACATAATAAAAAAGGTCATCACTTTTTACATATCGAAAAACCATAGCAAAATGAAATACTCAATTGAAAATAAATTGAGGGTTGGAATTCCCAACAAAATATCATCAAATTACAGAAACAGAAAAAAATGCCATCGCATTTTTAAATAAAATTTGCAAGTTATTCAGCAACAGCTAATTTTTATTAAATAGTACGAAGAGTATTTTTCAGCAAACAAAGCCGGCCCCCTCCTCCTACGTCACTGACTGAACCATACATGATGTT
Source organism: Meiosimyza decipiens (assembly GCA_963680825.1). Classification (NCBI taxonomy): domain Eukaryota; kingdom Metazoa; phylum Arthropoda; class Insecta; order Diptera; family Lauxaniidae; genus Meiosimyza; species Meiosimyza decipiens. The sequence continues at coordinate 69,187,125 of OY804259.1, forward strand.
ATGACAACACTAAGTTGTTCCAAAATTCACTTGTGCGATTCAGGTCTCTACTGGATATTTGCCCGATGGAAAAATCGGTAAGCTTCAGGATTGCACGAGAATGTCTTAGGGTCTTGTGTAAGCCAGCAGGTCTTAATACAAAACGTGATGAGTATAATGACCAGTTGTAATTTCGATGTGAGCGAAATAATCTGGTGCCAAAATAGTGTAAATTATTGAGTGTACATAGTATTATTTTGGAAATTTTAAAAATAAAACCATAGTCCAGATGATTAACTCATGAAAAGAGAAGGCAAACATAAATTTGAGAATTAAATGAAGTAAAAATAAGTTCTTTAAGCTTTCAGAGGAAATAAATGGTTATACGAATTCATTTGTTGTCAGTATTTTGGCACAGCAAAATATTCTAATCTGAATAATTGCATCATTATGTTGAAAATGTTAGATTTTTGATTTTAATTTTCCTTCATTAAAACCTAAATGTAATTGCATTGGAACATCAGGCAATAATGTAGTTCTACATTTAAGAGAAAATTGAATCAACGCAAAATTGCAACTCTCATGGTTATAATATCAACATAAAAACGAACATTATTCTCGAAGGCTACACAAATCGATGCCCGAGTGCATTTTATATTTTTTATTAAACAAAAAATCCATACGCATTTACCCAAATGAAGTTGTAAAACAATATGTTTCACTTTATTCGATTTCTAATGTCAGCGTAATAAAACAAAAAACCAACAACGACATTTCGGCATAATTTGCTACATTGAAATGGAAACAAATTGTGGCGCAATTTTTATAACTTCATAACGGCATGACCGACCAATAATGCGGGTGCTGGCGACACTTTCAAAAAGTTTATTACATTTTACATGAAAAAAAATACCCGAAACAGCAGCAGCAGCCGCACCAATAACAACAAAATTTATGAAAATATGTTCCCACTGTCCGTTGCATTAACTTGACTTATGACGAATGACGACAGACGGAACGACATAATCGCAGTTTAAGCCAAAAGTAATCACAGCGTCATCAACGGTTTCGATTGATGAAAATCATGATGGCGGGCATGGTATCCCATCGTAGTAGGAGTGATGATAACGCTCTGCTGTTGTTGTAGAGGTTTGAATATTTATATGGGGGCGCATATGTGCGTCTTTCTTATGGGGCGTGTGCGTGTGCTTGCAAAATGTTTTTACCCAAAAATCTTTATGTCACGTTTTGACACTAACGCGTCGCTTATGTCGTTTTTTTTTCTTCGTCGGAGCCATCAATCCATGCATGCGCTGATCTCTTTTTGAAACAAAACTTTTTATTGGATTCATAACGCATCATGGTGGTGAAAAAGTATGGCACATGTACCGAATGAAAAGAAGAAAAACAACAAGTAAAAACATTTGTAATAATAAGCACCATTTGGAACACAAGCAGTCATCATGCTGGGTTTCAGCACCGTAGACTTTGGATGAGTTAAGCTGAGCTGCGCCGCCTCAAGTGAACACGGTACGCAAGAAGTGATTTTATGGTTTGTAACCTAATCCTGCAAGAAATTAAAAATCTTTTTAGCATTTTTTTGTTTTTTTTTTTTTGAAAATATGGACGGAAATTTATTGTTCTTTAAATTCACTTTTGAGATAATTTGATTCATAGCACGAAAATACTTAGGGTGCTTAACCTCTGATATAAACTTAAGGAACTCAAGTCAGAAAAAAAAAACACCAAAAAGGGAACCTACGGAAATTTAGCCAGATATATATTTCGGCAAGACTTCGATTTTTTTTTTTAATTTTTTTATCGGTCTCTTTTGATGATATATAGCGTGAAGTTAAAAGCAAAAAATGCTGCAGAAATCTCGGGGAGAAAAAATTTTTGGAGTTTTGTTCACAGAAAGTGCTCAAAAATAGGAAAGCAAAATTACTAAATTTCGAGACCGATTTAAAACAAATGGGCGCAAAAATCGAATTTATTATTGTCAAAAGAAAAAATAATTAGTTTGGAAATATTACAAACTATTTCGCAAATTTTCAGCACTACTTCAGAAAAATTCCCCAAAAATTAAAAGATGCGCCCCACGTATCATTTGAAGATGAAATCTTGTTGAAACTGATATACCACAGTCAGCAATAATGGCACTGTTTTAGCTGTAGCCATAGCAAATATAGCCAATATAGAGATAGTTTTAAAAAATTAAGATTACTTCGAAGTTTTCAAGTTTTAGCGGAGCCTAATGTCTTTTAAAAAATAATTTCCCGATTAAGTATAATTTTTGTAGCGGTACGATCTGACGATGCTTTTCGATAGAACACTTCATAATTAAGCGAAACTTTTAGCGAAAAATCGATATCTCCGTTGGTTTTGAGTTTTATATGAAATTTTTTAACCAAAAGCTCTGTGGCTAGCGAAGCCGATGTTGTATGTACTATGAGAGTAAGCCCTGTAAGTTTCCAGTGTTGTTATATATCGAAAGCCAAGGGAGATATTAAATACTTTTATTTAACATTTTTGATTTATTTTGCTGTGTTCTATCGAAAACTATCGTCAGATTGTGGCGCCACGGAAATCGTACTCGTATAAAATGAATTGATTCCATTGTCAAGTTGATTCCAGGAACACAAATTTGCAATCAAAAAATTTTTATTATTATTTCAATCAATTAAATTTCAGAATTGACTTTTTTAATTGAAAGGCTTGCATTTCAAAGGGTCACATTTCAAGTATTTAAATTTGTAATCGAGGTATGTGAAAAAAAAAAATTCTATTAGACGTGGACCATTCAGCACCAACAAAAATGTTTAAAAAATTTCAATGGAAATTGGATCTGTATGCTTTTTCGAGGAAAAAATTTATATACCATGCGAAATGAAAACTTCAAGTCCAACTGCGAGACTATGAACAATATATCATTCTAACAAAAAAGTGCCACCAGCATACCGCAGTCGACTAAACGCTGACATTTCTGATGACTGTCAGCTTGGAATTACTCGTACTCGTAGTAAGTTCAAGTAATGCATTTTTTATATCTTTCGATTTTGTACTTTTTGTGATTTTTCCTTATTTCAGTACAAATACAATCCCGACTTTTTTTTTTTTGCTTCGTTGGATCTCATCTGTTTCAACTTGGCACATGCTTGAAAAATATATCGTTTCTTTAAATTGTCATCGGGTTTGGTTGGCATCAAATAAAACAGCTGCTGCTGCTGCTGCTGTTGCTACTGCTACTGTCGATTTTGCTATTATTTTTATTGTAGTTGTTGTTGTTTTTATTTTTGTTTTTGTTGTTATTATGAGCCATTTTCAAGACTCCTTCAAAAACAAACTCAAGTGCCAATAAAAATGTTAAGTGCTACACTACACTCCTCCCTCAATGTCTAAGTGACTGACTCACTGACTGACTGAATGTCACTCTGTTGGTGGTGGTGTTATACACCAAATTGACTGAATATCTTGACTTTAAAAGTCATTTCAACAAATGCAATACGTAATAAAGCGTATCACAGTGGACAAAATGTTAAAGAAAAAAAAATGTTGGGGCTGATGATTGAACAATTTGACCTCGCATCGCATACAAAATATGCGATGAAATGTAAAGTTTTGTTTTGTCTACAAATGTGACTAAATTATCAATAAAAAATCAAAATTTTTAGACCTAATTCAGGGGAAAAAAAACAGATTCCATAAGTGTTGCTTTAGTTGTATTGATATTAATACAACAATAAACGACATGAGTAAGTTTGTCCGTCCATTTTTCTATGCTAATGCTTCTTTACAACTCGATCTAAATTTGCTGCAGTGATCTTAATGCAGTTTCAAGTTTGCGTATTTTAGTGATCCACTAACACTGAAAATTATGACACACAGGAGAGCATCTATCTCGGGAAGGATGATTAGCGAAAGCTAAGAAGAAATATGGGGTTGCCTAGATGTATAACCTTCAGTCAGACCAAAGATGAAAATGAGACTTTTTGGCGCATTGGATTATTCTTACTACAGGCTACACAAGCGAATAAAAATCTGCAGTTGCAAAACTTATCATCTTCATATTAAAACCCAAAATGTCACTTCATTTAAAATCGAAAAACTTCTGAGCTCTTTGTGAAGAACATAGAATTCTTTAAATTTTTGATTTTATAAAAACTTTGAGGTTATCTTATTAGAAGCTGCAACAGCAACAGCAGCTTCTAATAACTTCTAAGGAAGTTTAGAACCTTCTAAAAATGGAAAATATCACGTTTTTCACACATAAAATGCATTTTATGCAGACTGGGTAGGCATCAATGTCCAAGCCAAACTCTTCACTTTAGAAATCCTAAGTAAATGTATGATCTTCTAGAAGCATTTTTACTTGTCTATTTGAAAACCAAATTAACTAATTAAACATTATTTTTTTTTTTAAATATTTAAGATTCAAGTTTAGCGTTAGAAAATCTGAAAGAAAATATTTTGAAAAATAGTTTCTTAGTCTGCACAAAAACGAATTTTAAAATTTAAGCAGAATATTTTTTATTTATTTGAGTCAGACCGTTTCTTTAAGAATTGAGATAACATCAATTTTTACTGCACAATTCAAAAGGTAGGTTTTAGAGAAAGTGCGAAAATAATGACGATGAGCTTTTACTTAATATAAAAAATACTTCAAAAAATTCAATTTTCAAATTCAAAATTCAAAAACTATGCAGAGATCGCTGGCACAATCAACAGTAACACGTTTTTTAATTGAATGACATGGACTTGAACAACGTGGTTCAACAGCACGGTATCACATGTCACATAGCGAGTAAAACAATTTTATTGCAAATAAAATGGAATTCGTCCATTACCTCACGAAAAAACTATACCAAATGGGCGCAGAAGTGGCCACGCTTTCTCTCTGGTACAAATCACTTTAGTTCATTTTCTGCAATTATCTACAAAATTTTTAATAATTGCGGGCATTCTGAGTAGCATTTTAAAAAATTTCACTTGATGAAGTGTAAGCGCTCTTCTTTCAAATATCGAAATATGATACTGATGAGGCCTGAGTGCAGAAATCCTCCAAAGGAGGAGGGTGGGTTAGAACTCTGATATTTCATGTTATGTTATAAATTTCATAAAAAAGACAAAAAACTGCTTACATGCAGAGCTCGAAATTCTTGTAAATATTAATCAAAATTACAGAAATATTAGTAGAATTTTTAGTAATCTAGAAACGGTTCGAGTTTCTAACAAAAATTGCTAAGCATAATATAAAAATTGCATCTTCGTTCTCATCAATTTTTAAATTTTTACAAAGTAGATATTAATATAACTAAATTCACGTACTAAATTACTGAAATAATTTATTGAATTTTAAAAGGACTGTACTATTTTTTCGTTAAGAGATGTAATATTATTAAAAAGTACATTGTAAAATTTGTATGATGAAATAATTAATAACTGAAGTTGATTTTTAGAATTTATTACATCAGCTATGTAATTTTTATATACTTTATAGAAATTTTATGTTCAGTACTTTTAGTGCAAAAACAACAAAAAATTACAAGTGCAAAGTGCATTAATTGTTGGAGAATAACTCCAACAATTGTAAAGGAACAAAAAATGGGCAACCAGTTGCTTATACTAGTTTCAGTGACAGCTACGTCACATCTTCAGTAAGCTTTGTTAGCCGATGTTGAAGAGTCTGCAAACACACTTTATTTAATTTTTCGCATTAACCAGTTAAGAATCATAGCAAACAAAACACAAACATAATAAAAATTACTTATCTTGATTTAAAATATTAATATGCATGTATATGAATTAATTCAATCATACTTTATAACATAAGAGTTTGTAAAAATTATTTTCTATAGCTACTTTTTATAAATTACAAAGCGGGAATCATAAATTACAATATGAAATATGCTCACATTGGTGAGCGCTTTAGCAAAAATTCTATGTCGCAATTTATTAAAATTTAATAAATTCTTTGTATAACTTCCAAGTTTTAGGTGATAAATAAAATGAAGAAAATTATTTTTTAATATCCACTTAATAAAAAATGTAAAATTAAATAAATTACAAACTAGAACAGAATTTACATAATGATTTCTTATTTATTACTGTAAAAGACTAATATTTCTTCTCAGCTTTTAATTTTTGTATTCATCTATTAATTTTTGCTAAAATTTGAGCTAGTGTTTTCTCCGTGTAGTCCTTGAGCTAACTCCTAAAATACAGGAGAAATTCAATTTGGAATTAAGTTTGTGTGAGCGGTAGGTGTGTCAAGCGCAGCCATAGATCGACTTGGAAGGTAAAGCCGACCAAGCATGCAGACTTTTTCCTAAACCTGCTACGCTCTTTTTCACCATATACGTAACAAGCGGAAAGACGAAGCGAATTTAAACTGTGAGTATATGAGTATGGTATGGTATGGTCTTACTTTAAGCATACTTCTGCTTCAAATTTAAGTTACATTTATTCAAGAAAAAAGCTTTCATTATGACATTTTAACTCAATAAAAAAGAGGACATCTTTTCAGCTGTGCCACTTTGTTGTTAGATTGAAGAAGCTTTACTTTAATTTCAAATGAACAACAATTAGTTTTATTAAGAAAACCAAGACTGAAGTGCGTACACATATTGAATAACAATTTTTTTTATATTTGAGAATTTCTCCTTGAGCCTAGTATATTTGTTTTTCAACGTAACATAACATTGAAGAACTCAGTCAGACAATGCTTACGTTTTCCAGATATAGCAGCTTTGTGGACTTTCCTTTAAGTTAGGCACTTTGTTCGGAAGTACATTTGCTGGGTTTTCCTACTAGAGGAAGTCACAGAAGAGTTTCCGAAGTATCAGGCGGCGCAGGTTGAATAATAATATTTTTGGCGTATATGCATGAAAAACAATTAATTTTGAGGACCACCCTAATGTACATAATACCTACATTTCAAATTTCTGGTATTTATGTTATTTATTTTTAATTTTCTTTTTTAACTCATATAAGCACATCTGTATCCTTTCAGACAGAGATGATGATTCATTAAATTTAAGTCCAATTCTTTAACACAAATGACACACTGTAAACTGAAGCCATGACAAAAGCGTAGCAGTGATTAATCGCGTCAAATTGGCTGATTTAACATTAGATACGCGCGCGTACTCTTCACAAACAGAAAGTAGTACAAAATAACACCGAGTAGCCGAACGACCCCACATCAATAGCTGGACGGGGTAGAAGGAAGCGGGTGCACCGTGGAAAATAAAATTACAAATGAACTCATAACGCTTTTATTTGTATGACGCCCGTGGGATTTACGAGTGAAGCTCGAAAGCAGCAACAGCAACAGTGTGGCATCAGGTGAGTGTCTTGCTGCCATCACAGCCAGAGAGCAAAATTCATACGCTGACTGTCGATGGAGAAGTTTCTGCTGCTACACCAAGTTCACCTTCCAGCGATGCTGTGATGATTTTTAATTCTCCTCCTCTTTTTACTGTTTTCTCTTTCGCCTTGCAGCAACAAATTCCTGTAGACAAATACTGCATGCACACATTCACGTATTTACACGAACTTAAAGAAGTTGTCGCTCATCATAACGCGCGGCGCTGTTTACAAGCAATAATTCAATTCTGACAACAATTTAAGTGTGTTAGTAAGTAAGTAAGTAAGTAAGTAAGAGGGAATCCTAGATGGATGAAATGCAAACTGTACACTGGCGCTGCGGGGTCTCAAGAGGACGATGGAAGGGTGTTGAGGGCTTTGGGAAACACAAGCAAACAGTTGACACATGCAATTCAAGAGACACGCAGCGCAGCGCAACGCAACGCAAAGGAATGCGACTTAGCGTCGGAATCGCGATTAAAAAGGATGCTGACGTCGTCCAAAGGACATGGAAGCTGTACAGAAGATTATTTACATTTATTCGCATTTATTTACATTATGTAAATTTATGGCCTATATTTACATACATAAATTTTACATTTTAAACTTGAGAGAAATAAAATACAAAATTTACACAATTTCTTGTGTAAAGTACTTGGGTGTTTATGTATGCGTGTTTTTCTTTTCTTGTTATGTATGTATGTGTTGGTGGTTAAGTGTGTGTTTGTAGCAATTTGGAAATGGTAATGTCATTTTAACTTACCCGCTTGCCACGTTTACCGCGTGGTCCCTTCTCACCAGGTGGTCCTGCTGGTCCGGCTGGTCCAACTTCACCACGTTCACCGGGCACGCCTGGTGCACCTAAGGGAATATTTAAAAGAAGAAAAATTTTATTCGGCTATTAAATGAAAAAAGTTCTTAATTTTTGCGTTTACTTTTTTATTAAATTTAAAATTCACTTTTAAGACATGAAACATAAAATTGAGCGCTTCTTTTTTACTGCTCCCTTTAACTTTCATGCTTTTTCTATCAGTTTGGAGGAAAGGGCGAAACCTCAACATACATTGGGAGCTATTAAAACTTTTCGTTTTTTGTCGGTGCTACTTTTTGTTTGCGAATGGTTGGAATTTGCTCATTTTATGCACTTTCGAAATTGTCAACTGGGGGAAAATTAAGATTAAAAATGATTGAAGTTTTCACAAGAAGAAAATTGATTGCCAGTTGTGGATGACAACAAAAGCAACATCAACAACAACAACACAACCAGAGTTGAAAGCATGAATCATCTTGAACTTGAAAAAGTTGCTGTTATTGAGAAAGTGTTGCTGCGGTTGATGTGTTGATGGTTGATGTTGTCTCAACAAAGTGAATGCAGGAAAGTTTGGTAGATTGGTAGATTATTTTACTTTGCGTATACCTGTGGAATTAAGGATGCAATTTGTGCTCCAATACGCTTGCTCAAATAAGAAGTGTTAAAAGCACAAAGTAATAATAAAATAACCTTCAGGAATGACTTTTGAATGCAAAATAATTTTGTTATTCAAAAATAGATGTTCACATTGACTATACCGATTCATGCATTTCGTTGTCGAATTTTTCATTAAGGACTTAGAACAACCTGGATTTATTTATAAAATAAAACTTTAAGTTGTCTTAAAACATTTTCATAAGGAAATAAAAATTACACTTTTTACAGGCTGTTTTTTTAAAGAATTTTACTCTCTGAATATCTTTACAGGCGGACATGGAAGAATTTCTGTACTGAAATGAAATTGCAACGCAACGCAAGTGCTGCGATTTGACTATTTTTGGCAATAATTTTGACATTTTTAATATTTTTTGACTTTTTCAACAATTCTGGACCTTTCACAAAAAATTCAAATCTTATCAATATTTTTCAAATTTTTTAACTTTTTTCAAATGTTTTATATATTTTAAGTTTCAACATACCTTGACTTTTTCAATATTTTTTGGACTTTTTTGACAGTTTTCAACTTTTTCAATAATCCAGACTTTTGCAACATTTCTCAACTTTTTCAAAATTTCTCGACTTTATCAACGTTTTTCGTCGCTACGAACGTTGTTTTTCAAACGTTACTTTTGACAACAGTTAAAGGTTTTTTAGATTATGCGTAGATATCAATAGGCGTGACCTCTCGCCCATAAAAAGTAGTAACTATATTGTTTACACCCTGGTAACATGCCTTTGTAGCCCCCCACCGCACAAAATGGCGTAACAAGGGCGAGGGATAGTCAACCCCGGTTCCACGGAGATCCCTAAAAGATGATTCCATTTGATACTGTGCCATCACTTTACGAAAAAATTCCTTGAAAAGATGGCCATTAGCATGATAACCAGGGTAATTTGCGGTAAATTGCTCTATATTGTAATTCATTATTATAGATGACTTAGACTGAAATAAAGGGGCTAGCAATATGACCTTAAGATGTTAATATTAAATAAAGAGCTGCATTTGAAAGGAAAGATATTAAATTCTTTATTAAATCATTTTACTTGGTTAATGCTGATGATGTGGGAAAAATAAAATCGGTCAAATGTTAACTTCGACTTCTGTAGCTTAGCTATCTAAGTTTTTGGTAATATTTCAGTATAATTGGACGACTTAAAATGCATATAGGTGGGATAAAACTGCTTTGGGGGCGACGAAATAGTGCTAGTAATAAATTTTGTTTTTAGCATAGAATTTTCTTTTTAGTATATGGAAATAATTGGGATAGTGAATTGGAATATGTAGGGATAAAGTTTGTAATTTATGTTAAATATATCTCACTTTGATATGGTTTCCGAGATGTCAAACGGGAGTACGTTTTTTTTCTATTTTCTAGTTAGCAAAACTTTTTCGATGTTGGGAAAACCAGAATATTTTCTGTCGGTAGGGGGCGGAAAAGTGCCTCAATGCCATGGCAGTCTAATATGGACAGTAAGCCACTGTACTGTGGCTTTTAGCTCTGGAATATATGTTATTGGCATAAAAGGAAAAAAAGATGTCAAATTGCACAAAATTTGCGGCTAAATGACACCGTTATTTCGAGAGGTCATGAAACACGAAAAATGCGTATTCAATAAAACTATTGTTCATATTGAAATCACATATCGTTTACATGAAAAGCTTACAGCTCTGTCAAAAAATAACAGAAAACAGCCTTAGTAGGTCGAAAATTTTCACTAAAATCATCACCAAATGCATTTTCATGTGATCGGCTTCAATAACTCTTACCCGTTGTTACCTGTTCATGAGTGTCAAATGTCAAAAAAAATGTTAAAATGGTTTTTTTTTACAATTGACGATTCACAATCAAAATGTTAGGGCCTTAATGATATTCAAATAAGCAATACCTCGCCATAAAAAATTGAAACTGCTTTCACTTGAGATATCTATCATTTGCAAAATCTTTTTGAAATTTGCTTGTTTCCAAGATTTCTGTAAAGCAGGATTCTCTACCTTTTCATTTTTTCTTAAATTGCAATTTACAAAAAAAATTGATTTTTTTCTCGAATACGTGATAACCAGAGTAACAGCTATATATTGAATTACTTAAAAGTAATCAGCAACTAACAAAGCGTAACGTTGTATTTTTTTCTAAATTAATGATACGTAAATATTAACAAGGCATTAATTTTCTCTACAGTAAAACTGCGCACATTTCAATAAACATTGCATTTGTAGGTGATAGAACTTTTCGATTGTTATACCCTACACACGGAATATATGCACTTTGTTATTTTGTTTCTTATGTGGCAAGTAAAGAAATATATCTGACATATTGTTTGCGAAAAATTAAAGAGGTTGCACCTTGAGGTCTACGTTTATGGAAAATTTAATAATATATTAAAACAAAGAATGAAAATATTTTTAATCACTGTAAAAACCAACTCCACGGAAAAATTTGTTAAAACGCATCATGTTGGAAATTGAATTTCTAAATAAGAAATTATAAAAAAATCGGAAGCATTAAGGTTTAACTGATTTTTTTTTATGATACATACTATATATATTTTTAATCTGCATCACATACTGAGTCGATTTAGCCGAGTTTTTTGACTGTCTCTCCGTGGAAGTCATAAGTTTGGAGAAAAAAGCGATATAATAATACATGGTACACTGGTTACTTATTCAATTACAACTCATAGATTGAAAATGGGTGAAATTGGTGCAATGAAACGCATACCGTACACCAATGGCGGAGCTAGGGATATTGTCACCTGAGGTTCAACGATACATTGGCTGTTCCTTATACAGTGACGTGGTTTGAAGATTTTTTGGCTGGGGAAAACCATAATCTGCCGCCACCTTCCCTGGAAAAAAAATCTAAAAACTTTTATAAAAAAAGTACTAAGAAGGTCATGGAAATTTCAATGAATACCGACCCCAAAGCGATTTCCCTCTTCTCGCCCTAGCTTCACTACTGCCGTACACACAAATCTCAAAATACCTCTAGATTATTCTCATACTAATGTTGGAAGTTATCGGCAAGACTACTAAGCCAAATTTCTAAGTTTTGCGACTGTTGGAAGAAGTGAGTGAATTGATATCTTAAACAGAACCAACCCAAAAAAAGTTTTTAAAACACTGCAGCAGTTGCGCTTCTAAATTTAGCACAAACAAATAACAAACTCAAATGCTGAAAATGATTTGCAATGAAGTGGCAGAGAAAAAGTGGGCGAAGTTGAAAAAGTGGGTGTACACTGCAGTATTACAATCAAATTTCACACAAATACTGGGTCAAATTTCAACGAGAGGGCGTGTCAGCACCATACAAGCAAAAGCTTGAGGTAATGAAATAAAATTTCATATTTTGACTTTTGGCGTCAGTGGAGTGTAGGGTATTTAGTTGTTGTTGTTTTGTGCATAAAACAACGAATCCATCAAAATCTTTTTCCTTTTTTATTATATCAAAACAAAATGGAATTTTTATAACTCTAATTTTTTTTTGCAACAATATTCAGACATGCAAATCCATTTTTGTGCAACATTTTTGCATTATATTTTCACCATCTTTTTATGGCCACTTTGCAGCATCACACTAGCACCGCTCGCTGTTGTCGGTGTTGATGCTGCAACATGAACAAACAACTGCAGTCGCATTAGCAGCAACAGCATTTGGGATTCAAAGTTTTATCCCCCCGCCCCACTTGTTTTCACAAAATAATTCCATAAATCTGAAAATATTTTTAAAATGCATTTCATTCATCAGCAACTTTACAGTAAAAAATTAATTTGTAAAGAATGTGTGTGGAAAAAAAATGAAAAAAACGCTGAAAAAGTTTACGATTTTGAATTTGTTATTATAAACAAAGCGTGAAAATGTCGAAATTTTTACGATATCGGAAGTGAGTTTCGGTATAGCATACGCCCCATCGTTTTTTTTTTTATGAAAATAAAAATTTATTTGGCATCAATTCCACTTAATCTCCATAAAAATCATATTAAATTAAAAATAGATTTTAAATTGTGTTTTTATGTCAATTATTCTTTTAGTGCTTTTTGTTTTTGGGTTTTCGTGCAAAGCATTTGGAATATTAAAAGCCAAGAAATGGCATTCAATTTGTTTGGAAAACACAATTAAACACTTAATTTACACATCACATTAAAGCGGCGCATGAAGGCCCGCATTTGAGGCATACACTTAAATGATGCTGTTTGCTGTTGCTGCTGCTGTTGCTGCTATTGGTCTTCCGAAAAGCCCATAAATTATTTTTATTTCTAGTACTTTATTTTGTGGCATTCGTTAATTTTTATTTTCAGTGATTTTTCCAAATGATATGCCATTGTTTCATTAACATGCAGTAGGTTTGCAATTTATTTCCGCCATAGTCGTTGTAATCGTTCAGCAGGGCATTTTCTAGAAGCAAATATGGCTGGATCTATTCAGTGGGTGGTTTGAAAAATCAATTTATTTGAAAAACGTTGGTATTTGGTGAACTTTAGTAATTTTTCAATTATTTTTCAGTTGATACTTTTTTAAAATCTGATTTTTTTTCTAAGAAAAATTAATGTTTTTATTTTACATGTTGTGTCTTACGAGTTGTTGCTGACATAAATGGCCACTTTTTGTCATATCAGTAGATATGCGTAGAGTTTAGCAGTTTCTGAGGAGAAAGCGTTAAACATTTTCTTTGCTACTGAACCACACTTGCCTGAAGACATTTCAGTAGTTTTGGTTCGTTCTTATTTGGCGTCCAGTATAACCTTAGATACGTTAGTATAGACCAGTTACTTGGCTCCATTACAAAATCTGGTTAGTACAACGAGAAGGCTTAGTTCAGTACCCTGTGATTTCACAATGAATTATCACTAGGTGAGTCGGTGCTTAAACTGACTCCACTCCTACCTTATCTCACCTGACTTACTTCTCATGTATTTCATATCTCGAAAACCATAGATAAAAGTTCCTAGTATTATCTACCAAGATGGTAGTTTATTAAATTGTCATTCTTATGACAACAATAAGTATTGATTTCCCGATGAAACTTCCGATGGCCATATCTTCTAAGCTGCAGTTGTTCAAATATTTCGCGGAACGACAGAAAAATGGAGTTGTAGTTGTAAAAATTAATTTATTTCAGTATGATTTCCCTACACTTCAATACACTTATTCTTACTATCCTCCAGTTTATGGATTCCATCACTGTAGTTGTTCTCTGGAAGATCTTTAAAATGCTTCTTTATGGCAGCTACAACTGCTTTGTACAATGAAAATTGTTGACCAAGAGGTGTGAGAAGGACTAGAAGCCTGAGGGAGCTAAGTATAGTGAAATGGGTGGATGTTGTAGCAATTCCGACTTAAATCCACTGATTTTAGCAATGGATATTCGAATTGCATTCAAATGTGCTTTGAACCCATTGTCCAGACAAGTTTATTGTAACCCAAAACTTCACTTAAAATATTGGTCAATGTTCCTTTTGAAATTTCTTTAGCTTCTACTAAGTCCCTCTCGGTCAATTGACGGTCTTTTAAAAGCATTTATGCATTGATGGTACTGATAGTCTTTAGACATCCTTCACGTTGATCATCTTCAAGGTTTGCACGACCACTTTTAAACAAATCAGTCCGCTTACAAGCCATTGTTTTCGAAGATGAAGATTTGCCTAATAAATTTACCATTTCGGTAAGAACTTCCTATGACTGTTTTTACAAAGAATTTTTCAACTGTACGATGTTGAATTTTTTCCATTGTGAATATACTGACGTTACAACTTTAAATGACTTGTAGACAAACAATGAATTAACAGAAACAAATACAATTTTGGTTATGTTTTTATAAAAGATGAAAAAAGTTGGCGTTGAAATTTTAGTTCTGCTATTAACAAATAGATGGTGCTCGGCGAACTTATTGAACAACCTGTTAGAGCGAGACGTTTTGATTACGTATTTTCCTTAGAATTAAAAACTACGTAAAAAAATTTTTGTCTGGAAAAAAAGTACAACTATCGCTCAAGTAAACTTAAGCAAAATTTCCACAAATAAAAATTACTTTGTGATTCACCCTAATTAACCCGCCTCAAAGTAAGTAAATTGGATAGTAACAACAGCCTATCAACAGATCTTTCTAATGCCTCTATTGTTTAATTTGTTAAATTGCGTCACATCTGAACCTGATCCGTCGTCATTGGCACAGTCCAGTCTGAATGCGGTATGTAGTTGTTGTATGATTTCTTATCTTATTGTTGCTGTAATTAGTTATTCACATTGAAGAATGTTGCTGTGGTATTTTATGTGCTACAGCTATTTATGTGTCTGCGTGTGTGATATACTGCATCACTTGTGTTAGGCAATTTATATGTCGGTTTGGATAATACTACGAGCAACATGCTGCTCAGACCAGCAGTCTTTTGTTGCTATTGTATTTGTTTGGTAAATTACTCTTTGATTTAGGGCTTTTCTAGGGTATCACAGGAGAAATTTGTTCTTTAATGGCGATTGTTATCGGTGGTAGTTTAGTTTAAAGGCTAAAACTCCATCCCATGAAAAGTTCAAAATCATTTTCAAATACAAATATTTTCATTTGGTTATATTCGAAATTGTGCTTCAACTTTTCGCTATAAGTTTGAGAAAGAAATAAGTGCTTTAAGATGTCCTGAATGTCTGGGTTGATTGGAATAACCTTGAGCTTCGGGCTGCAACATACCTTTATTTTGCGTATTCTTAACAATTTATCAATTTCAATCGACATACATATAAATTTGGTACACTTTTTTAATTTGTAATTTCTTTTGTGTAAAATGCAAATCTAAACATTGACCGCTTCTTAAGAGCTCTGCTTGGATTAAACAAAGTGAATTTCATAGAACACGAAACGTTTAAAATGAATTGAGCAGCTTTTGTGGTCATCACCGGAAAGGAAAGGCTCACGGGCCACAAGAAACACCAGCTCTCACCCATCTCTACTGTCAACTATCCAAATTTTTTCCAACGTTTTTTGAAACTTTCAACACTATTTCAGTTTATCATAAATTTTTTTAAAAATGCTTTCTGGCCTGTGGAATCCACCCAGTTTGAACCGTGTTGAATCAACACCAAGTGTTAGTCTCCAATTAAAAAATTACTAATACGTAATATCAAAAAAGGAATAGCACCAATAATAGATATGGGTAAAAAAAGTGCAGACCACTTGGAAACTATTCGTATGAATATACATTAAAGTTTTTTAAAAAGTCTTATGAGAGTGAGCTCTTAAGGTCCATTTCAAAGAGCTCGCTGCCTTAAAATATTGTAATAAGCTTTAAAATACATTCATTTGAATAGTTTCCAAGTAGTCAAAAGCCGTTGCGGTTTGAGTCTCTGCTAATATCACAATCGAATTAATTTTCACGCGCTTCATTTCTCATTAGATTTTGAGTTCAAGCAACTACAACTAAATAGCGATGATTTGCCCTAACGTCGCTACCATGGTTAAATGCATTCAGCGCTTACTGTATTTCTACTATTTAGGTACGTTCGGAACTTTTACTAATAGAATTTTGCAGAATTATATAGTCTTAAGCAATTTATTGGACAGTTTTTCATGGATATTATAATTTTTATAATTTAAAAATTTTAGGTTACTGACGGTATCAATTAAAGTCCGTGGTATTAATGATTTTTATTTACGCAAGTGTCTATTTTGTAAGTTTCCGATGGCTTAGCTTTGTATTTAATGGCAATTTCAAATTTACTTGACGAGTTCGAAACACTTTGTTATGTATTTGAATTCAATTTCAAACAGACAACTCATTTGAAAAGATACAAATACGTCCATATGCTTTGTTGGCATGTGCTATTTCACTCCACAATTTGCTTTTCCTTTCAGATTAAAACAGACACTTAAATGCAAACGGAAACATTTAAAAAAACACTAATCTTAATTACAAAAACAACTTTACCCAGACAAAGTAGAAAAGTCAAAGGAACTTAATTAAAGAAAAGAAAAAAAACAACAACAAAATTGAGTGCTCTAACAACAAAACTAAGAAAACACTTGGAAAATAGAAAAAACAAAAACATTAACGAAAAAAAGAAAAGTGAAAAAATACAACGATTTTCCAAATCGCATTAATTGGGACTCATCGATTTTATTTCGAATGATTCTCTAGTGACTCAATTAAGCGCTGGCGGCCTCTGCAACCTTTGCAGCCGTTATCCTAACACTCTATTGCAATTCGAATGTGTGCGTCTGTGTGGATATTTGTGTAAGCACAAACACACGCACGAATAAACAACAGACCTAAAAAGAGTGTGAGTGTGACACACATCATCAATAAATTAAAGAACCAGCAGTTTTGTTGCTGTTGCTGTTACATTTGCTGTAATTGAGTGTGTATTTGTTGTATGTAAACACACACGACCACAACAGAAACAACAGCAAAAACAAACAAACAAACAAACAAACAAACAAGAGAGCATCATCAATATTCGATCGTTTGTTAAATAACATAAATTTTTTAAACAAAAACACTTACCAGGTGGTCCCGGAGGACCTGGCGGCCCTTCAATGATGCCGGTTGGAAATTCGTCACCCTTAATTGTAGTAGTGAGGCCACGATCACCGCGGTCACCTTTGTCACCCTATAAGTGAGAAATTAGAGGGGGAAAAATAAATAAATTAAAAGATAAAATAAAAACAGTCACAGGAACAAAACAATCGGACAGTAAATTATGGGAAACACAGTGAACAATTTCTTTCAGATTTGCTGTGAGGACGAAAAAATTAAATATGAAAGTGTGCAAGGATTCGAACATCTTCGATAAGATCGTTACACAGCCTTAAAACATACTAGCCACACATTACGCGAGGTTCGGCTATCTTGGTTTTCTCATCAAAATTATATTCAAACTTCATGTGATATGATCCTGTCGCAATATATTTGTAAAGGCCAAGGCCCTAAATCCAAAAATAATTTTTTCAATATTAAAGGAAACTATCTGTTTTATCATATCTCACGCACATCATTTCTTGGAGGGCTTAGAATCAGCACAAAGCTACTGAAGTACAGCTGATTTAACTTCAAACGATAATTGAAGTTCGGGTACCACTAGACCTCTTAACGATGTGCCAAAAATTCTTCGAGGCTTTATGGCTGAAGGCTTCATGCGTTGGTTTCAATCTTTTGATATCAATTTTCAAGTCAACATCGCTGATAGTGCCGAATGCGAACCCTTAACAGAGATCAACGGAAAAAGATGATATATTGACGATACTAAGATTGAATGTGGTGTTAGTACTGGTGTCGTTAAGTCTAATGCCAGGATTTTGTTCCAACTTCTTTTAAGTCAATCTTTATGTCATAGTAATCGCTGCTACGTAAATTCCTTACAGAAGCAGGAGTTGGAAAGACCTTTTCTCATATTTTCTCTGAAAGTATGGCTGAACTCAAGGCACTCATTTCACATAACTTCAAGGATGGTAATGGCTTTCTTTTTTTTTCTGTCTTAAGGTGTGGCAAAAGTTGAAAAAAGTACTATATCATTGTGGTTGAAGCTTAAGCATAAAAGCATTAAGGACTAAGGAGCTTGCTTGGATATATTCTAGCATACTCTCGATAGGAACGAAACAACTTTTTAAGATAAAATATTCGTTGGCGATCACAATCATCAATAACTGAATGAAAAAGCTTGTGCATCTCTCAGTGTGTGAAATAATCAGTTCCGAAAAAAGTAATAAAATATATTTTCCCATGTAACTTTAATAACGTAAACGAAAATTGCATCAGAGTCAACAATGGTGTGAGTTGAGACACTTTTGTTTTCTTATGAATGCAGGTAAACAACAATCAAAAGAAAAGATAAAAATCAGACGCACTAGCGCATAAATTAAACTGACAATTATCCATATGTTGGTTTTCTCACTTCTCTTCTCCTTCTGCTTGTTCGTCCACAAGTCGTCTTAAACTGCCCGACTTTGATAAAAAAATAAATACTTACTCTGCCGCCTGCTGGACCATTAACGCCGGGCGGTCCTATTGGTCCCGCTTCACCAGGTGGTCCAGCTGGGCCAGGCGGTCCCGTTTCACCAGGTGGTCCACGTTCACCATTCAAACCAGGCGTGCCGACATCACCAGGCGGACCAGGTGGTCCGGGTGGGCCTGGTTCACCAGGTTCACCCTAAATGGCAAATGAGCGAAAGAGAGAATGAAAATTCCATTTAAATATTTTAACATATCAATGGGTTTTGAAAATGTGTCCAAGCAAACCTTTTGCAAGAAACGTCTACTACGTAAGTGATTTAAGACACAACATGCATCACTTGTTTAGCAAGAGGCTTTGCTTTTATCCAAGTTTTAGTAACAAGCGTCGAAATATTTTTAGTTCAGAGACAGACAGCAGCAAACATGCCTTAAGCAATAATTATAATAACAACAAAATCTAATTAACATGCAGTTTAGTGTAAAGAGTTTTGTTATAAGATAAAATGTAAAATGAATTTGTTGTTCATACCATACCACGCATGTAGACATGATGGACCGATGAGCAGAGCATGGGGGTTACAGACCCATTAGTATTTTGCAAAATGCATTTATGTTATCAAGCCCTAATCTACTCTAAGCATTACATACATATTGGTAGAAGTAGTGTTGGACTTACCTTCAATTGTATGACAGTAGCTGACGACACATTGACGCCGGCTTCTTGCAAACCCTTACATTAAAAAATAAGAAAAATAAAATAAAAAACATAAAAAGTAATAAAACAAATTGTTAAAGTATTATGTAAGTAAAGTAAACATCAAGCTAAAATGTCCGCCTACGGCTTAGTTGGACCAGTTACTGTTGAGGCAAAATAACTAAGTAAAAATAATGTCTACGAAAAAGTTCCGTTTTATCAAAAGTTTTGCCTCCTGAATATGGCAGATTTCAAAGCACACTCAATTCACGTTTGAGGAAAAGTCGGCACGGCTCACCATGCGCATTTTACAACGCACAGTATAAAGAGACACACGAAACATGCCATCTCATGTCTCGGAAGTGTCTTTATACAAAGGTACGAGAGTACATTATTGTCAATTTTTGTCTTTTTAAGGCGCTTTACCAAGACAAAGGTGCGAAAGGTATGATTGACCTTTAACGTATAATATAATATATGCCTAATGGCCTAGTGGTTAGCGTGCGGGACTATGGATATTTGGGACACGGGTTCTAGACCAGCGTGCAAATTGAAAGTAAAAATAAAATTTGATAATAAAATTACTTAAATATGACAGATGTCTATAATTTGCATTTAAAGTCTTTAATCCCAACTCTGTTTAACTATTTGTAAAGTGTCTTTTAGACATCTCAGGAAAATAATTATACAAGTCTCTTCAAAGGTAACACATAGGGGTACACTTCCTACACCAATTAAGCCCCTGTAAAGAATATATTGTATAAATATAATATGTTGTATTTCTACTTGTCTCTAAAATGTTTTAAAAGAAGCTTTAAAATCTTTTGTTGCTACTAGGGTAAAAATTTTCAATAAAATTGTTAAACTTAGCCATTTGAGTGCGAATATCGTTTTTTATTCTTTCGTAATGTAGACTTTACGAGTCCCTGTCTTTTAAGCAAAAATCACGTTAAAAGCCTTTCAAACAAATCAAATCAGGACGTGGAGTGCTTACTGGTTCGAGTTGTAGCATAAAAAACTTTCAAAGGTTTTTAATTTTATAAAATACAAAATATGTGCCTCATTTGAAAAGGTACTTAGTAGTACTACAGCACTTGTCAAAGCGATGCCGAAAAAAACAACAAAACACCGTATTTTTAAGGACCCAATATCCAAAACTTATGGCCATGGCTTGTTTAGTATAGATTTCTATCACCAATTGAATGTACATGTTAATACCCTAATTTTTTAGTAGCAAATTATAATTCAAAATCTTGTACGAAAAACTCGAAAGACTCAAATATACATTATAATTCTTATATGCTTACTTTATTTAAGTTCCGTGAAATACCCTGTCCGCTAGGTATTTATATATTATATATTTCTGTCTCATTCATATATTAATATTTGATTAATTAATTTGATTTAATAATACATTATTATATATAGTTGCATTAAGTTTGACAATCTGGCATCAAACAACAAAGTTTTTCTGAGAAATTGGTTGGTTTTACCAGACATGTTGAATATAAATAATTTTATGTTCCGCTGAAACACTTTTAAAATATGACTTATTCTCCATGGGGCTATTTACACATTGATGTAGTTACATAGTGGTGGAAAAGAATATGATGCTCTCCAGGATGCCCATTGTAACCTATTATTTGCCATTCCTATCATCACTAACTAATGATATTTTGCTTATAGATATGTAAGTTATAGCAGTTCTGAATAACAATATAAAAGCTGCGGTATTCAAAATGCGTTGGGAGGCCATTTGACTTTACCTCCAAATTTCCCACAATTATATTTTCTGAACTTTATCTATTGCGTAACAGAGCGCCTCATATGTGTTTTCAAAGATATTAATTTTAGTTTAGTTTCACGAATTTGGCAGTATAAGACGTGTCAATGGGTTTTAGTTTAAACTAAATTCATTTTATCAAGACTTATTAAGATTTTATTTTTGCCTCAATTGCAAGCAATTCGAACAACATAACATCGTAAGGTGCGTGAATTCACTGTGTACGAGTGTTTTCTCGATGATTATCAAATTATACTACTCATCTATAGGGTGTTTTTTTTAGAGGTTTGTTTTTCGAATAGAGATAAAACTGGCATTTTATGGTCAAATCTGGCAACTCTAATGTCATTTATGTTCAGTTTGGTTTGCCATTTCATCATGAACAGGTTGACAAAAGAACAACGCTTGCAAATCCTGCAAATTTATTTCGAAAATAATGGTTCAGTTCGCGAAGTTTACCGCAAGCTCCGTCCATTTTATGGTCGACATAATCGTCCATCAGAGCAATTAATTCGGTTAACCATGGATCGTTTTCGCACTACGTTTACTCTATGTGATAATACGCATCCGCAGAGACGTCGAACAGTGCGCACCGAAGAAACAATTGCCGGTGTAGAGCAAAATGTTGAAGAGGACCCGAATGAATCCATTCGCCACCGTGCACAGCAATTGGAGCTTTGTCCATCAACTTTATGGAAGATTTTGCGCAAAGATCTTGGCTTGCGACCTTACAAGATCCAGCTTGTGCAAGAATTAAAGCCGCGAGACCATGCAATGCGTCGTGATTTTGGTGTGTGGGCCGAAAATGAGATTGATCTCGATGCTGATTTTCATCGCAAAATTTTGTTCAGTGATGAGGCTCATTTTTGGTTGAATGGCTACGTCAACAAGCAAAATTGCCGCATTTGGAGTGAAGAGAATCCACATGAGACCCTTGAGACGCCATTACATCCACAAAAACTGACTGTTTGGTGTGCTCTATGGGCTGGTGGAGTCATTGGGCCATACTTCTTCCGAAATAATGCTGGAGAGTCAGTTACCGTTAATGGAGACCGGTATAGAGCCATGATAACCGACTATTTTGTTCCCGAATTGGATGGCATGAATGTGGATGAGTTGCGGTTCCAACAAGACGGCGCTACATGCCACACAGCGCACGTCACAATCGATTTATTGAAGGAAACATTCGATGAGCGCATAATTTCGCGGAATGGACCTGTCAATTGGCCACCAAGATCGTGTGATTTGACACCATTGGATTATTTTCTTTGGGGATATGTGAAGTCGCTCGTCTACGCCAACAAACCAGAAACGTTAGGGGACTTGGAAGCCAACATTCGTGGCGTTATTGCCGACATACGGCCCCATATGCTCGAAAAAGTGGTTCAAAATTGGACCTGTAGAATTGGCTTTATTCGAGCCAGCCGCGGCGGCCACATGCCCGAAATCATATTTAAACATTAATGGCATAAAATTATCCTTCCAATAAAGCCAAATTGATAGACATTAAAACGATTTTCTTGTGTTTTATTTCAATTCGAAGCTCTATACCTCTAAAAAAAACACCCTTTACAATATAAATAAAAACAAAACCATCTCATTGTTGGAAAAGATGAAATAAAATAAATAAATAATTTAGTAAATAACCGATACCAAACAAAAGTGAAACAAATTTTATTGAAACTACAAATTAGAAACCAAAACAAAGTGAATACTGCAAAAAATTTCTTAAATACCAACTAACAAATACTCAATTTTTGGGAAAATTAAGACTCTACAGCAACATTGATTAACAAAAAAGCTATTAAAAACATCAACCTGCATTGAAGATAATATTTTAAAAAAGGAGTACCTTAACAGCAACAATTTCGGCATAACCTAATGTACCGCCATGTAACGTGGTGACGGATCTTTTCAAACCCTATAATTAAATAATTAACGCGCGAATTTTAAATTTTAGTAATAAAACATTTTCTTTAGTAGATGGCATAAATTAGGAGCGTTAAAAACATTGTGGTGTCTACATAATTAACTACTTACCTTCACCGTCTGGAAGACATCAATACCCGGATGACCAACATCGCCTTTTTGTCCTTTATCACCAGGTCGTCCGGGTGCACCATGCTCACCATTGTTACCATTAAGACCCTGCGCACAAGAAAGTGGAAGAATTAATGCTGAAAGAAGGCAGAGATTGTCGCATGTGCGTTTCAACTTACTGGATCACCTTTATCGCCTGGATCACCCTTTTTACCACGTTTCCCTCGTTTACCAGGTGGTCCCGGTGGGCCGGGTGGTCCTGCAAAGATATAAAGAAAAATCTTTTAAAACATCATTTTGTTGTTGTTGTTTTTGTTCTTTTGGAAGATTTTGCGAAAAAAACAAAATTAAATTGATGTTATTTTTCTTTTTAATTACGCACAAGAAATGAAAGCTACTTAAAAGTTCAAGTGAAAAGTTTATTGTGGCAGCTTCTTCTCCGGCACGAAGAACTTTTAATGGGACTTTTGTGGTCCACTTGGAAAAGATTTTTTTCTCTTGCTCGAATGGTAGTGACTTTTTGCATACTTTGTGACACCAACTTCGACTAAGACTTAATGTGTATGGTGGTTAACTTTCTCGACTTAAATTGCTCATGATACTCTACGAATTGAGGAATGGAAGATTTGTTTGAGAAATGGAGTTGCACTTTCATGTTTAAGAAATAGTCAATACAGATATTAAGGGGATTCATATAAGCAGATAAGTTTATATGCTGTAGTTACAGACTCATTTCGGCTAAGGATACTGATTACTTACAAGTACCTTCTTGAATTTGAGATATCTTTTTTTTTCAGAAACCAACTGAGTTACGTTCACAATTTCCTACAGCCCACCATTCATCTGGATCTGGTTTTATTGCTAAATAAAAGTTGAAGGAAAATATCTTTCATCAAGGGAATGCTTCCGAGGAAATAGTATGTTCTGTTCAATATAAAATTCTTCATAAGATTTTGTGGTTCACATTTTTTAAATTTTTCTTGATACATAGGTGGAATCGAAGTGAACAGTCTAGTTCCTTCAGTATTTATTGACCAGGTGTTCTGCTTCATATCACCTTAATTTTTTCCAATTAAGCGCCACAGCGTGATTTGGTTACAACGTTATCTATCGGTCGAAATGGGCCATTATCAAATCTTCTTCAAATTCGACCATGATCTACTTTAAAATCCCTCACTTTCCGACGTTTTTTGCTGCTTCTGCCTTAATTACACTTGTTTTTGTGTTGGATGTTATTATTGTTTTTGTTGTAGGGTTTATTGTTTTCAGTTTTTCGACCTTACAAAACTTTATCTGATAAAGAATTTTTGCACTTTGTTTCCCTTTGTTTCATTATTCTATCCTTCTTAGCGAGCTTCTATGCAGACAAAAAAAAAAAAAAAACCGGAGGTGCCATAAGCCACGCCATGTTATAACTTTTTTAACATGTTGTGCTTTCGTGTATTTCGAGCACTTGCTCAACGATATCTAAGGACTTCTATAGGATACTAAGCAATGAAATCCGTCACAGCTTAAATTAAGTAGGTGTGAAAATATTTAATTAAACAACGACAACAACAACTTGAATATACAACAACAGCAGTGGTAATAAGAAGCAGTCAAAATAGAGTCGAATTTAATACCAATTAAAGAGCTTCCCGCTCATTATCGAATGAACATGAAGCTGATTACGGGCAGCAAGCAACGCGTTAAGGGTACCGCGCAAATGCCAACACAACATAATCTAAACGACATTATCATGATGATGACGATGATGATGGTGGTGGTGGTGGTGGTGGCATTGGTGTTGGCCGTGGTGGTAACACGCTCCTTGCCAGCATGGCTAAGCAGCAGCAAGAAGCCAAATTGGATTTTCAGAATTGGTCTTATAATTGTCGTAATTAAGCAATTCCACGGGTTGCCATCGAGAAATGCTCCCTACTAAGCGCAGTTTAGAAGGTTGTTACAAAAGCGTACAAAAAAGTTGGTGTTTTTTTTTGTTGTTGTTGCTATCAAACAGTGAAAGGGAGTATAAGTGCCGTGGATACTCATTTAAATTCATTATATACTCGAGAAAAAATACAAACCCACCCAAACCAATTCTCAAAGATCTTTGAACGTTGAACTGTGCAGTTGGTTGGGAGAAAAAAGTTTTTCTTTTTACTGAATAAAGACTTTAATTAAAAGATTTTCAGCATTGCACGGGCAGCAGGCACAGACGCAGGCAAAGCGAGAATTATGTTCTTAAGGGCCTGTTAAGTAATAATAATTGGCACTCAAAAGAGCAACATTCAATAGCTACAACAACCTTACAAGGACAAACATTTTTAGAGAAGTTTGCAGGATATGCACATAGCAGTAACTAAAAAATACATTTACTTACATGCACTGACACTGAGTGGGAGAAGGATGTTGGCGAAACGAAGCGCAAGAAAACACTTTCAAACGAAACGAATGAAAGTAATAGAAAAAGTTCGTACGAATGGCATAGAATTTATCAGAAAAGGAAAGTAATTTCAAATAGTTTACAGTGGGACAAAATATTGGTTGCGACAATTGTTGCATGTAGGAAATAAGTAAACTTGATTTTGAGGAACTCAATTTCTTGGTATTGAGTGCTTCAATATGGAGCCAAAAAATGTGTGGCAAACTTTTCAATTCCCATTCAAATTCTCTAGAGTTCCGGGAATTTGGAATAGAATTTGTCAATTCGATCAAATCCACAACTGGATTCAAAGTTGGAATTTAAAAAATTGCTGATTAAATTCGAAGGAATTAGAAACATAAAGATAGGAATTTAAGTATAGTAATGTATTTTGGTGAATTTTTCGAACCAGGGTTGCCTTGCCAAAGCCTGTCTCGATGTTCGAAAATGCCCAAATTTTAGACAAGTTTGGTGTTCTAATTAAAACTGTATAATATTACAGCTCGAAAAATATGCCAAATGATAGAACTCGAAGAGGCCTAAATATAATATGCATTGTCAAGAAATATAAGAAAAATGTGGTAAAACCTTACCAAAATTAGTATACTTAGCTCCGCAAGGAAAAAGTTTCTTTAATTCTTTAAAACTTCAATCTCATTCCACTGTGTTATCCAATGCATACAAAAGAAAATCACACAAAAGTATAAAAACTTCTGTAGGAACCAATTACCAAACACAGACGGGGGAGAGACTTTTCAAGCGAAAAAAAACAAGTTCAAACCAATAACATAATCTAATTGTGTAATCATAATATCATTCACATCATCAGCGACATCATCATCAAGATAATCAAGGGAAATCATCGGAATCAGCAAAACTACTAAAAGCATCATCGTTGAGATTCTTAATTCCATTTTGTTATCGCCGATGCCACTGTATGAAAAACAAATAGAAATAAAGTAAAATGAAAATGAAAATGAAATAAAGTTATGAAGGCAAACTTTTTCGGATGGTGACAATTGAGTAAATGGATGGTAGAGTAACGCCTGTTCAAGGTAGAAGGGCACGGAAGCGTAGCAAAACGTTGGAAATAGACACAGGCACATTACTCACACGTACAAATAAATAAACGAAAAAGTTTAGAAAACAAAACAATCTGAAGATAGAGAGAGAGAAAGTGTTTAAATTGCGAAACTCTGGCCACACTGACAGACGAATGGATCGACCAAGACACAGACGGAAAGAAATTATGTCAAGTTGTAAAAAGTCATAAATATCTACTCCTCGGGTACTTGGAATGTACATAAATATCAAACAGATGTGAAGTATCTTCGGTTACACGTCAACAAGCGTACGCATCTGCAAAATACAACACATGGAGAGTTGCACACAGGCACACATACATGAACGTAGCAAAAGGCAAACACACATTGGCACGTACACACGTTCACACAGAGTAAACAAACAAACAAGTAAAGTTTTTGCCTCAGTTCCGCTCAATGTGTTGCATGTATATGAGTTTTGTGTCCTTGCGTGAGTGTTAAAGCAAGCGCGTATGTATGCGTGTTAAATAACCCATTTAGACGGAATATCTTGGTTTAAAAAAAAATTCTTCATTAGCGGTTTTTCAAATGAATGCTTCGTTAAAGCTTCTTCCGAAACAGCGTAGGCTTTGAAGGGTGCTCTCTTAGAAAACTTAAATATTTATTAAAGTAAGAAAATTTTGAGCATAAAGGATGAAAAAATGGTGAGAAAATAATATTTTCTGACATATGCAGCTACATGTACCATATTTATATATTTCAATTCATCAATAAGGCAAATGTTAAACTTAAAGATTCAACATAGTAGTTTCGGAGAATCAGAAAAGGTACTCAACTCAACTCAACTCAACTCAACTCATCTCAACTCAACTCATCTCATCTCAACTCAACTCAACTCAACTCAACTCAACTCATCTCAACTCAACTCAACTCAACTTAACTCAGCTCAAAGCCACTTATCTCAACTCAGCTCTAATCAACTCAACTCAACTCAACTCAAATCAAATCAAATCAACTCAGCTCAACTCAACTGAACTCAACTCAACTGAAATCAACTCAACTCAAATCAACCTAACTCAACTAAATTCGATTTAAACAAATTCATATAAATTTAATTTAACCTAATTCAACTAATTTCATTAAATTCAATTCAATGCAGAATTTTTGAAAAGTTTACTTTCCCACTGGGTGGTAATTCAACTTTGGGTACGCAAACTTACGCGCAGCAGCGTAACAGGAAAGCACAGCGATTCCGGTTCAACGTCAACTTAAAGTTGCTGTAAATTGGAAGACAAGGCAGCTTACAAGGACATAACATTTTTTTTTTTGGCTATTCAAATGCTTGGATGCCAGATGGGCGACAAAAGACTCGTACAGCTACTTGCTGTGTGCAGTGCGCTACACATTCTCACATCATTTAAATTTCACTGTGGATGCGGGTGCTGATGCTGCGATGTCATGTGATCCTTTTTTGCAATGCGTCACACATCCTTGCTACAACATAAAATACTCGTTTTGAGTATTTTGTTTATTTACTTTTCGCAATACCAACGTAATTACGGTTCAGCGCCTGACTACTTATTTCAGTACTGTCCCATTTTTATCGTGACTCCTATTCCTTACGCTCATTATTTTATGTTGATATGCCAGTCAGCCAACGAGCTGCTAATATGCCAAATATGTTATGACGAACTTTTAATAAGAGTAGCCTGCAGTAATAAAACGCTCACATGTACAGACACTACTTTATGATGTGTCAGATTAGGGTGGGTATTTTTAGGACTTCTGGGAATTAGAAAAGTTTTTTCATTAAAAATTTGGAAAGCAAAAATGAAAAATCACACGAAATCTCATTAAAAGCTTTTATTAATGTCAATATGGACAAAATTAAATAAAAAAAAACGCGGTGTAGAGACCAAATGTCATGTGTAAGATTGCTAAAAGTTTTGTGCGAGAATGTTTTGGGTTACTTCGTCATTTTTATTCTTGAAGGACTTTTACCAAGAAAAACTGTACTATACGTAAGAAATTTTTACAAAATGCCAAAGTAAAAAACTTCGAAATAAATTCAAATGTATCCGAAATGTACTGAAATTTTTAAGCGATTATTCAGAGGATGATCTTCATTATTTTTTTTTGTAGACTTTTCTAAAGGGAATTTATTTTTGTTTTTCGAATATTGAATTTTTCAATTTTTTTAAGGAACAAATTGCTGATAACATAAAGAAAAGGATTCATTGAACTATTTTTCTCCACATTTTTAGATATTTTTGCCTTAAAATAAAATGACTACCCAAACAGTATTATTGCTGGGAGGTGAGGGGTCCATCATCAGCGTCACTAAAGCTTGAATTATTTACAAATGCTTATGATGTGCATATCTGCTTTATTTATAATCTACAATGTCACTGGTCTGCAGGTTCGTAAGCGTTACATGGTAGTTTACATACAGCTGGTGAAACAATGAATTTTAGGTGTGATTAATTTGTGATTCTATTATTTCACGTCTTGGACCAATTAATTAGCCAGAAAGTCTGTTTGGTATGCAAAGTCATTGGTTCATGCAGATAAGCCACAAGGACTTGACATAATCCAAGTCAATATCGAACAAGTTGTCAATGATATTCGTCGAGCTCTATGTGAAAAAGTATACAAAAATTGGTATGATCTAGTTGGCTTTGTCAAACGTAGCCGTGGTGGGCATATGTTTGAAATATTTTTCAAGATGTAATGTAAACGAGCATTGTTGCAACAAAAAAAAAACACTTTTTACAATTCATACATTTGCTTTATTTCAATTTAACATTGTATTATGCTTAATGAAAGACCCTTTATGTCAACTTTATGGCTAAAAGATCAATTGGCAGCAAGTAATATATAAAATCTCTGACAATTTGGCAGAAATTGTTCTCAACATTGTATTCTTCCTTATTTTCTTTCTATGATTTATCTTTATTTCTCTAAGCCGTGAAATTTTATATTTTATTTAGTAAAAATTAAGCCCTTTTTTTCTATTTCTAAGAGACTGCTTTCTAGTAGCTCCCTCAATTCATTGAAAAACTTGCCCATGATTAATATATGGCGTCACCTATGACGTTTTCAGCTTTCTGATGGAGAATGTGCAATATGGGGTCAACTATCAGTATCCAAAGTTAAGGCAATAACTAGTGTGGCTACCGAAAATCTTAGAGATATGAAAGATTAAAATGTGAGTACATTGCTAAAGCTGGTCTTACAATTTTAATATAACCCAAAATGCTCGTTCATGTAACAATATGGTTGGACACTTTGTTTTTGCTGTGTATTC
This sequence comes from Meiosimyza decipiens, assembly GCA_963680825.1. NCBI lineage: Eukaryota > Metazoa > Arthropoda > Insecta > Diptera > Lauxaniidae > Meiosimyza > Meiosimyza decipiens. The sequence goes on from OY804259.1 coordinate 69,217,148, forward strand.
CACAAGAACAAGTTGGCTCTCGAAAACTTTTTTAAAATAAAAATGTTCCACTCTAAAGCAACATTAAGCGGTATACCTATAAATATGCCTGCGTGCATGTAACCATATATGCTAGATGACAGCTACAGCAACAACAGCAACATTATCGTTGACATGTTGCTACAATAAGTGGCGAATTTGTTATAAATTTATCACAGCAAACTTCTGCACGGTATCGCACCGCGCCACAACACAACCCCATCGAATGTCATTTCGGGGCAATAAATTTGATAAATAATCAGCGCCATCTGTCTGCAGGATGTGCGAATGTGTTAATTTGTAACTAACATCAACAGACTTGTAAACAAACACTCATAGTTTATATACTTGTGTATACAAATACAACACACACTCATTTCAGGAGTGTGCGTGTATGTGTGTGAATGTGTGTGTATGTCAAAGTGTGCTTGTAGTGTCAACTGTCAACAGGTTTTTTATTTCAGCCGCATCGATTTTTTCATTTCATTCTGTGCCATATGGGTGCGCATATGTAAATAATTTAGGCGTCATATTGAAGGGACATAATTGGCCAGACTGGGCTATGATAATTTGTGTACCTGCACCTTTTTTGCTCTGCTGTCAGTTGAATGAGCAAAAATTTAATATCTGGCTTTTAATTCGCAAATAGCCGGTGTTTTCACGCAAAAAATAATCCTATTTAATAATGGTTTAATTACCAGTTTACAAAATTCGATTCACACAAAATCCATAATGTAATTTGATATGAAAAGTTTTTGGAGAAAAATCGTAAATTTGATTTAAATTGTGAATGCAATATTAAATTTTAATTTTAGTATCAACAAATTAGTCAATGATTAATTTATTATTGCTAATTAATAAAAATTATTATTCATAATTAGATGTGTACGTCAAGCGTAAAGGTGGGGAAGTGTGAAATGGCGAGTCAGCTTCAATGCTAAGCCACACTGGAGGGATATAATAAATGTTACTTTTTTAAGCCACATCAAATTTTTCGTCCTATAAACATATTTTGGGATAAAATAGCTTTCCAGAATAAGTTTTTTTTTAAAATCAAACCCAAGTATTCAAATAAAAACAAAAACGTTTCTTCCTTCATTGAGCGAATAGTATTAATCCTTCAGACTAAACTGATTACATCAACAAAATTTTAGTAAAAGATTGTGATAACTAAGATTCAGCTCACGTAAGGCAAAGTGATACAAACAAAGTCTGAAAGCATAAGAGCCTTTAAGTACCCACATCAAGACAGTTTCCTAATGCGATGTTATGCACAAAGCCATTAGTTGACATTGCCACCATCGCAAGGAGAAATGTGTAGGCTTGGAGCTATCAAAGCAGCTTCTCCATCGATTACAATAAATTTGAATAAAGTTTTCTCTATTTATTTAATTAACAAATATTGGGATATTTATGTTTCATCTAAACTTTATTAACAATTAATCAAGGATTAACTTTTTGTGCAAGACAAATAAATGTGTAAAGTAAAAGTAGAAGCGTGTGTCGTTTGTGGAGAGAGGAGATTGTCTTGACAAGAGGTGGAGTGATGAAAATCGTTTTACGTTATTTGTGCAAGAGCTCCAATTTCACTTTTCTACTTTTAAGGCACACGCCCATTTCTATTCAGTGTCAGTTTGCATCACCAATTGCTTTCATCTATAAAAATGTAATTTCAATAAAGTAGTAGGCTACATGTGAGTTTTATTCTGTAAAATACAGGGTGTTCTGCAATATTACGACATATTGCATCAGTAGAATAATTTTATAAAAATATATATTTATTTTATTTATTTTTTGAAACATCATATATGGGTGCCGCTCACTGCCGCAAAAGAATGGGTGGCAACCTAAAGTTAGAACAGATGGACAAAATCTGCATACTCAACACATAAGCTGAATTTTGCCCAACTGCAATTGTTCGACTTTTCAAACAGTCTCACCTGGCGAATCTAAGACAGGTTAAACAGTTTGGACAACGGATTTGAGTTTTTCGGGTCCAAATTACTTCAGAAAAATCTTTTTTAATTATAAATTTGTAATAGCGCGGCAGAAAATGGGTTAAGTACTGTAAGTAACTCGATATTTATTAAAATAAATAGATCATTGTACACAACCATATACATCAAACATTTTGCTGATAAGAACTTTTCGAAATACATATAAGAACATCACTAATACTAAACTAAACATGCGGTCATAATTCTAGAAACAACGAAATGTAAAAGTTAAAACTAAAAATTCAATATTAAATAATATATGCACTGTTTAATTTTTGCGTGCACAGAAATGTATCACAGCAATTGGTCGTTATTGACGAAAGTGCATGCAATTGGTAAAAATCGCGTGTCGACATATTTGACCCCATTTATTTAAAAAGCCCAGGCACGTTAGAAAAATATGAAAACTAGATTAAGTTCCAGATTCAGAGTCAAAAAATACGCAAAGGGTAAATGCATTTTTAAGAAAAAGAAAAATGGTTCTTAAGAAGGGCCAGTGATAGAATTTAAAATTTTGAGGATCATCGATCTGGACGTTATTTCTAATTTTTTCAAAATGATAAGAATAAGATTTTCCTGTTTTTCATTTCAGTCTTCCATTTGTATACCGCATCGCCAACAGCTAAATAGCATCCGCATTTTTTAAGTTAAAGTCACCTATTGAAAGAATTTCATGATCGGGAAATAATTCTAAAATGCATTTTGCTTTATGTAGGCAAAATTGTTAGAGAGATTTTAGAAAATATAAGCCACAAAAAGTTCAGACTCAATATAATGGAAAGCACTGCAAACAACGCAACCAAAATTTCTCACTGAAATAAATGGTAAATGGCTTAAAAGCTAAAATATAGAAGTTATGAAAAAAAAAATTTAATAATTCTTGCAAAAATTTTGATTTCATAGTAAAGCTCAAAATCATATGGAGTTTTTGTTACATTTTAGCTAAAAAATTTCTTGGTCTGTATTGGTCATAACAAAATAGTAGAAAACACTTATTTCAGAAAATTTTAATGAAGTTTCGTATGCTAAAAAACCCTCAAAATGTTTCTTTAAATTAAGTCTGTATAACAAAATGACAGCTGCCCAAATTTATCTAAACTTCATACGAGAAGTACAAAATTGTTATCAACTCAATGACAAACATCTCTTTGAACTGAAAAAAGGAAAAGGTAGGGCGTCTAATTTATTTTGAATGCACTTAATTTAAAGCCGGTAAAGCAACAAGTAAACAACAGCAAAAACAAAATTAAAAAAATTAAAACAATAACAACTACAGCTATTTACAATAACACGAAGAACAAATATTATTTTGGGTTGAAAATAAAAAAAAAATATCAACAGCAACAGAAATGGTAATAGCAACAACAATAATTACAACAATTACAACTGTAAGCGTAATGCAACAAATTTGATTACAATAAACAAAACGAAGAGAAAACACTTGGCGAATGCTGTGAAAATGAAAATGAATGAGAAATTAAGTGTGCGCGCTGCAGCGAATAAAAATAAATAAATGAAAAGCAATGAAAATTAAATTTACTGACAGCAACAAAAACAGGCGAAAATGTAATGCAACGAGCTAGAAATCGCTATAAAATAAATAGCAGCAACAGCAACAGCAACAGCAACGGCAACGGCAACTATAAAGAAGCAACAAGCAAAAACAATTCTACCAACATCAACGACAAGAAGAATATTGCAGCAACAAATGTTGTTGTTGCTGCCGATGCTGCTGCTATGACTGCAATCAACACGTTAGGAGGCGCGCAAAGTAAAAACAACAACAACATAACTACGAACAGTTTTTGTATAAGAAAAATGAGAGAGAGACAAAAATAAACATGAAGAGTATGAGTGGAAGACATTAACCCATTTGCAACTGCTAAGCTTCATTTGAATGAGGACGATAGTCATTTGGATAGCACTTAGCAGATGCAAGTCGTACAGACTTCATGGAATATAAATCGATTGCGCTTGAGCGGTCCTCCTCAACCGTCTTACTGCACGAGCGGTACATCCGTTTTCTGCACGGATCGGTGATAGATTGTGAACATCCCGAAAATCTTCATTTCCATTGTACGAAACCGTACGTGAGGCATATTCGCCTATTTTACGGATCAGTGAACAGGACTGCAGTATTTCTTTTAAAGAAATGATGGGTCGAGCAATTTCCGACCATACATTCGATTACATTTCCCACTTAGCCCAGAGGCTGTGCAAAGGAATTTTAATAATTCTTCAACGAATTTGGTTTATACTACACATAGGCTAAAAATTCTTACGCAAATGCACTCGCATGTCGTGCTGAAAATTCGGCCGTTTTCGGTTTACATTTTCACGCACCATTTGTCCTTCTGGAGGGAATTTAGAGAGCACCACATCGCGGTAATCAAAAAAGAAAACTTCGCGGAACCATAATATTCGCACGAATTTCGGCTCAGCTTTGAGGCATCAGCCCGAAGACTATTGTCTGGTTTGTATATCGTACTCGTAAACCCATGCGTCGTCTGCAGTGATCATGCTTTTGGCGACTTGTTTTAAACAAAATTGAGATATTTCGGCACAAGTTGAGCGGCAACGCATCGCTACCCAAAATATTAGTCAGAATGTTTGAAGCGTACTTATATGAATTGTTACGCTCTTGTTCAAACTTTTTGACACTCATCCGACAATTTTGGAGATATTTTTACTCATGGCAGCATATCGGCTTTTATCAACTTTTCCATACTTAGCGATACTATTCGATATATACAACTGTTATCGATTTTTTCGACTTTTTACAATGTCATTTGATACTCTACGACATTTTACTTACACAATTTACTTTCACATTAGTGAAATGCTGCTGTTTAGACACCAAATAGTGTAAATGGGTTAATCAGCACAAACAAAATACCAATGCTGCATAAGCAGCAACATCAACAACGCAACAACAACAACAACAACAATGCATAAAGTCAATGTGAAGGCGGCGGCGGCATAGGAAAAGCGCCACATAGCTGCTGCAGCTTTTTACGGTTGTGTTGCTTCAATTTTCTTAGGCAGCCAGCAGCCAGCAGCCGCTCTCAATTGCTAACAGAATTGGAAATTTAAAATAAATTGTTGTTGTTATTTTTAAATTACCGCCTGTTCGCTGCTGTTGCTGATGGTGATTTTTATGCTGTTGCCGCTGCCGCTGCTGCTGTTGTTGATACATGGCTCAATTCCAGTCATGGATGCTTGCCATATGCTTGGAGGCGCATTAGGGCGCAAGCAAGCAGTTTTAGTTTGTATTGATGTTTTTGCTGTTGATTTTGTTGTTATTGCTCTAGGCAATATGATGATGATGATGATGAAGAGGACGATGTTGTTGATGACTATGTTGACGATACTTCAATTGTTGCTGCAGCAGAAGGCGTTTAAAAATATCATTGGCAATAAGACGAACAAAACAAAACCGATCAGCAGTTGGCTTAAAGGGAGTGTAGCAAAAATAAAAAAGTTATAAATGCCGCTTAGAATATGGTGCTAACTTAGATGACAGTGGGATGAATTGAAAAAATAAAACGAAAATATAGGCAAAACACAACACAAAAAATTTATTCAAGCTTTGAAATAAATACTCGTAGTGTTGGGCAAGTTTTGTTGTTCCTCTTTTTTTCTATGAGGAATATTTTTACCAAAGACAAATTAAGGTCTTAGTCAAGTCTTTACTCCATATGAAATTTTCTTTTAAAATTTATAAAAAAATTCTTATCAATTTTCATCTCGCAATATTTTCTCTAATTTATTGCATTCAACAGTGTGCCATTTCAGCTCGCTGCTATCTAAATTTATGTAAAAGGACATGCAACCAAACTCTTTATTAGTAGCAATTTACACGCCTCTTAAGTTCAAATGAAATGCAATTAATTTCACAAATTTCAAAATGTACTCGTATGCTTACTGATTTTATGGGCTGGTAGCATTAATTAATGAATAATCACTTCAAATACTTAATGACCCTGTAAGAGCACATACGATGCGCTCATATAATCAGCAGACACTAAGCCAGCCAAACACCCATATAGTGAAGTATAGTGCTGTTGAAAAAAAAAACGCTTCACAAGGTACTTCAATGCGAAAAATGCGTTGGAGTTGATGTTCAAAGGTTTTCGCTTAGTACTTCATAACAACGATTGACTTCATGGGGAGTTAATGTGGGCAGATAATCAGCCATATTTCATGAGCTTAGTTATGGGTGTTGTAATAATAATAAAATGATTTGAAAGTTTCAAAAGCTAATGTAGCTCAGTTGAAGAAAAATATATTTTTAAAATATCAAAGTGACACTAAAATCAACTGAACAAAAAATGGCATGTTTAGAACAAATGTGAATGAGACTTAGAGAGTTCTTTATTAAAATTAAAAAATCAACATCATGAAGTGAAAAACTTAATATTAAAAAAAATTAGTTAGGGAACTGAACAAGTTAAATTGGCCTTAGAACACTAGAAGATAGTAAAACCGGATCAGTTTGAAAAAGTAGGCGTGATATTTTTCATGGATTTAACAGCTTCAATTAAATATATTCAGACGATTTCCCAAGCGATCTCCATTGAAATTTATTAAACGAAAAGTTCAAGCATCGTGTGATGTAAAATTTGGCAGACTTGAAGAAGTGGGCGTGATCATATATAGAAAAATTTTAAAAGAAAGAAAATGCTATAGAAAAATAAATATTATAAGTGAAAAGCCATCAGTTTGATCTTAAGATCGTGGCCCGTTTGGTTTCATGAAAAAATTTTCTTATCATTTTGCTATGGAACTTTTTTTTCTACAATTTCACCACAAATGAAATTACAGTTTAGCCAATAAGAACAAAACTGAATTTTTACACGCAGGATCGGAACATACGCACACTTTATCATTTGGACTCATATACAGTCCCAAGTAAAGCTCACGTACGTAAGGCTAGAGCTATCCAGCGATATTCAAGCGGAACTACAAACTTAAGTCACGTCACAGCTCTTAAAGTCTCCACGTCACTTACCGATCTCAAGTACTTTACATGGTAACCACTTTGCTGGAGACTTAGTACTCAACGAATTGAAATGGCAAAAGTATTTAAATCGGAAGCTAGCCTACGAAGTATCACAAATACTCAATTGGCAAAAAGAGGTTAAATAGTGCTAAAATTATTTAGAATATTTTCCAAAAAAGATTGTTATGAAACTTGGCACAAGGACTTTAAAGAACACAAGCAAGCACACACATCAGTACCATTTATTTTATACTAACTTCAATGGATGAAAAAAAAGGTCATAGCTCGAATAACTCTAATCAAAATTTAATGACTCCTGCACAAAAGTTTCCTTAATAAACAATGCTCCGAACTCAGTTTAAGTGTGATGAAGTTCAAAAGTTTTATCATAAATACGAGTATAGCACAAAAAATTTTAACTACACAAGAGAGTTTTTTTAAAATTAGTTTTTTAATATTTTAATTCTATCGGTTCAACAAGCGTATGAGTAATATTTGTTTTTAACTGACTGTTTTGAGTTACATTATCATAACTCGATTCTGGTTTGTTAAAATTCAATGATTTTTATACATTGTACTTTCTGAAAGACACACTACGTAATAATGAATTATTATCAAATTTGGTTCATGGACTTTGGCTTAATAGAAATTCAAAAATAAGAAATAAATAGGCAAAGTTGGTTAATAAGTTTTTGAGCAAATAATTTTTGGTTGTCTACATTCCACCAAAGCCAACATATAGCTTTTATTGACTTGACTTAAATTTTTTTTTACAAAACACTCAAAAAAACTTATCATAATAAAGAATGCCAAATTATCCTTTTATTTTGAATTCACGCTTCATTATTATATTTGTTTTTTTTTGCGACACCCCAACATAAGACGATAAACTGAACACGAGTTCTATTTCGCGGTGATAAAGCGAAACAAAACAAATAGAAAACAATAAAAATGCAAAATAAAAAATAACAGAGAGAAAAACAAATACCAGAATTAAAACAAACTAAAAGATGCATCGAAAATAAAAATTCCAAAATCAACAGAATTCGTCGAAAGTTAAAAACAAACAGCAGGGTTTAGGTTTTAAATACGTAAGCACTGCATAAATTCACGTAACTCCAACACAAAAAGAACCGTAGTTTATTTATTTATCATGCCACACTGGCCAAAGTTTATTTACACAATGTCTCAGGCCATACAGGGTGTTGCATTCAACGGATGCTTAATAAATTAGACAAATCATGCCTCACCGGCTTCGTCCGAGATAAAGTCATTAATGATAACGGCCAATAAAAAGCTGATTCAGGATATTGCTACATAGAACTATTTCAAAAAACTTTCAAGGATGGAGTAAATGCATTAGGTTAAGTAATGAAATGCCGATATATTAGAGCTTTTATTTATTTTCGGAGGTTTTGACATTGAAATTATTTTCTGCTGTTAAATGTTAACTGACAGAAAATATTTTCTTTACGTCCCCTTCAACATTGGCGGCACTGTCATCAGTGTGTTGCTATATTTACTTTAAGCGCTAAACCACTCAACTACCACAGCAGCCAACTTCGTTGTTAAACAAATAACGTGTCATGTTTCAATAAATACATGTTACATACTACAAACGAACCGTCAGTTTGTCGGTTGGTCGGTCAGACAGTTTGCTTACACCCACAACTACCGCATAACCAAACAGAGTTGCACAGTCAACTGATGACTTATAACCAAAAAGCCCAACAGCTAACCAATGAAGCTGCCTAGAGTGGACGCCTACCTGTATGCAACATGACCGACGACCAACCGACTAACCAAACGACATCCAACAACAGCACAAATGAATGGCAATTTTGAAATTTATGACTGCAATGATTTGTGTGAAATTTGAAAATTTGTACATTGCTTTCTTGAAGCCCTTGATAATGAGAGTAACTCCCCGTTGTTGTTGTTGTTGTTGTTGTTGTTGCGATTCGCGCCTCGTATGTTTGTGTGCATGTATGGATCCTTGTTATTAAGGCGCACCGGAAGTGACTTGTTTTATACTTCCTACCGTGACGGCCGGTTCGGCACTGACTGTCGAAGAGCGTAGTCCGTATTCCACAGGTGCTGAAATGTACGCCGTTTTGTTGTTTCAAATGAACGACTGTCGTGCAGTATCGTTAGTAGAATGTGGTGTTCCTAATAACCGCCCTTATAAATCTAAATTTTTATGTTGCGTTTCATTTTGTTTACTCTTTGAGTTATGACAGCTTTAGCTAACGTTAGCAAAACTGTAATTAATGGCTCTATTTTGACCTCACGTTGTTTTAATTTGTTGCAGAGCATGTATTCAATAATGGGGTTTTATGAGTCAGTTGTTTTAAAAATGACTGCAGAGATTATAAAAGAATATTAAAGTTGCAGTTACACAAAATATCAACTTATGCTAAGCTCAGATATCGAATTATGTAGCTGCTTTAGACCTTACCTATAGTTTTTTGCTATCACGTCAGAATTTTGAGACATCATTACTCAAAAGCAGAAACGAACAGTTTTTGGGAGTTTGTAGCACTTCTAAGCAAATTGACTCTTGGACTGAGTCCAGCAAGGAATCACTTAAGTAATAAGTAGCATTTTTTACAGTTTCGAAGGATACTGAAGTCTTCAAATCAACTTTATCATTTTATACCTGCTATGTATGCTACAAGAATCACTCCCAAGCATCGTATCACGCCTAGTAGATTTATCTTTGAACTCATTGCTGCAGGAAAAGCGGCCTTTGTTCCTAAAGCAAGAAATCCAGCTATATCACCGCAAATCACAGCCCAATAAGTCCATCATTTTAATTGAAGACACATGTTATTCTTTGGTATTGCTCTATATATTAAATCAAAAATTATAAGCCTTAGTCTGTTTATTCTCAAAATGCCTTCTTTGAAAGTACATCAACAGCACTGAGGAGCTCCTTAGGGTAGCTAAGCTCTTTGATAGTCTGACTGATATATTCAGGTTGGAAATGGTGCAGTTAACAAAGCAAATGGATTTCTGATACGTAACATTTTTATTAGGAATAAGGGAAAGTAATAATGTAGAATAGGGGCTCACAATGCACTTCACTGAATTCAGTGTGGAAATGATCCAGCTGAACACTCTTCAAAATCTTATCTAATCAAGTGATATATTTTTTGAAAACTGCGTTGCATGTAGTCTTTTTTATACAAAAGTCTTGACTTTGTCTTCATAGTAAATGTTCTGGTAGAATAAATTTGCCTCATTGGTATTGAATAAACTTTTTTGGATTTTTGATTTTATAAAAAGTGAAATAGAGTTTGCGAAGGAATATACAAAAAATTCCTTATATTGAATTTTTGTCAATTGTTTCTTAAGCCAAGCTTTACCAATTTTTGTTACTGACACTCGCTTCACATAAGGGATTGTTACGATGACTGTAATGAAGCGAAAATCTAAAAAACCTGCAATCTGATTGGATCTTAAATTGCCTTCTGAGTAAACACAAACATATCCAATTTTGAACTGATGCGCTGAAGTCATTATGCTACATATCTATATATATATATGTACATAATCGTTGGTGCGTCTGCTACTGATCGTGTAACTTCCTACCGGACCCAGAGCTTTAACATGAAACTCCGGCCACTTGGCAACCCTGGCTGTCAGTTTGTCCCAATTTTTCTTTCATCATTTTTTAATATTCGTTGCCAAGAGATTCTGGCAACGAAGGCGCTGATTGGCAAGTTTCTCTTACATTTTCCTGACTCGAGATAGGTGCGGAGCCACCATCTCCTCAATATTCACCTTAAGCAGAAATTTGCAAAAATTTCTATCCGTTGTCTATAGCTTCGATTATCACAGTGCTCTTACGGAGTCAAATTGTGGCTACTTGCTAAGCCTAGTAAGGATGATTTACATATCGGGCGACCTTAGTAACAGGAAGGAAACATTGTTAGCATAATCCAGCTCTTTCCAATGACTCCAATATTCCCTACGATCCAATAAATTCCAGTCAAAAAAGGGTGTAAGAACAACAGGAGAGATCTTGTTTCATCCCAGTGTTTGATTCGATTGTCGATGAGAGATTGTTGGAAAGTACATTCGACAAATAGTCCTTTCTCTCATAAGAGATCAATATTTCATTTTCTTATTAAACCAACGAAAAATAGCCAAAATCAGCAACTTATTTTACCAACAAAATGTCATAGTAACAATATTTCATTAAAAGCACTTAAACAATTAATATAAAACATTCATATTTCAAACATTAAAATGATTAATATAATTCAATCATTTTGCATTGTTATGGAACACATTACATTCGTCATGGAACTTAAAAAACTTTTTTAATAACCCTATCCATTATGGTAGTTTTTATTCTCATGGCACCATGTCGCCCTACAGTCAACCAATCGATTAACGTAATTAAAAAAATAATAATATTGATGAAAAGCACTCACAGTTGCACCAAACGGCAGCGCCAACAATAATTTATTGCAACAATTAATGTGCCAGACCCTAAATGCAATCCACAACATGATGACTCTGCCTACCGCACTTATTTGCATTGCAGCTGAAAAAAATGTGACACGTAAAAAAAATCGCATGCGAGAACTTCAAACGATATGAAAACGCTGAATGCACACTGTAAGATAATTCGATTCGCATGCATGTATTGACATTGATGCCGATGGCTGGTTGAACAGCTGCAGTAAAATTTAATTCCTCCATCCACAATTTCATTTCATTGCTACAGTAACTGCTGCAATTGTTATTGCAAATTTATTTAACTGACGCGTTATTGCCATAAAATAGCTACAGTTGTTGCTGGTGCTTTTTGTTTTTCAACTCCATTTCAACGCCAATTGTGCAAGTACTTTGTAGCTAACCTACCGTTCAACCATCGACAGTGATGATGTCTGTCGCCCAATGATGGAAAACAAAAAGATCAGCAGCAGCAACATGAAATGAAATGAAGTAAAATTGCTACGTATGTTGCTGATGATATGATATATCATATTATATGCATGCTCCATGATGCTTGTTCTTCACAGCTCTACATTTTGTTGCTCTCGTTGTTGTCATTTTACGTGGCATCACTGTGCGACAACAACAGATGTCACTGTCACATATGTTGCTGATGCAGTTACTATTTGCTCTGAGGGTAGACGGCACAAAAATCCCGTAAAATGACAAGTTACAGCAAAGACTGACTCGTGGACAGATGCACGGACATTCCTCAATTGCACGTACATAGTTGGTAGTGTCATGTGATGTGGTGTGATGAAAAACAGCACAAAATGCTGCATAGTATTTATTCAGTTACACCATGGCAGTGCGTTAAACTCTCAATTATTTAAATCATGCCGCTGAATCAACAGCAACATCAACGCTGCCTTCATTACCCCACTATCTGCGCTGTGTTGCAGTGTGAGTCCGTCACAAGTGGCTGAGTAGTTTACCGGCAACAACATGATAGGGTTGTCATGTTTGCGCCCCGAACGTGTGATATACAACGTTATTATCATACATCATTCATATCGTCAACATAACTAGGTATTCAACGTCGAAAGAGTATAGAGGTCGGAGAAGAGAGAGAATGAGTTGGTGGAAATATGTGTGAGAGAAATCGGGGAGAAACTTTTTCATTAGCAATTGCCCCAACTGCCAAATACGGAAAACACGGCAAGCTACAGTAGGCGAAATTCTTTTTTAGATTCGTTTGCTTTTTTCAATTCAATGACTGCTAATTGAGATAAGTTTTCTATTTCTACTATTTCTACACTAGTCATCAACAAAAATGGGAAAGTAAAAAAAGCTGCATGATTCGAAAGACCTAGTATACAATGCTTTTGGCCTGCTAAATTCGAGAATTTCAATTTTTTTGAGGTTAAACATATTAGAACTGTATTTTTGACCAATCGAATACACCAAACCTATAGAATATTTTTGACTGCATATATACACATTACTAGTGCCGATATTTTTTAAATGGCCATATCCTTTAAAAAATCGTATTTAGCACATTTGTCATGATCTTCAAAGAAGAAATCAAGTAAATGTTGAATGTAGTCAAATCTGTTTAAAAACACTGGTGTCAATTTAGAAGCCAACATGGTTTTAGCCCTAAGACCCAAGAAAATGGTCTTTGAATGCTGGTACTTTTGTCTGTCAATCAGTATTAAGTCCGAATTATGGAGGTGAGAAATGCCGAAGAACGAAATTCGTAAAACAATTCAATTCATAAGCTCTGAATATTAAAATCTGGACAGTTTAACCCAAAAAGAGCGCTGTATTGAATAGAAATATTATGCTATATCTTTTTTACTGAATAAGCTATACGGCAGACAGCTACAGACTGTGAAAATCGGTAGGCTTTTTTAATATTTAAATATTTTTAGATTTTTTTCAATACTTTTTCATTATGTTTGATACTTTTCGATAACTTTTATTTCTTTCCTTTTGAGTTCTATCGACTTTTCAACTATTATTTTCGAGTTTATTGACTTTTCGATGCTTTTTGATACTTTTCGATGAATTGTGATACTCTTCCATACCTTCCGATGCTTTTCAATATTATAAGTTTATATATTTATTGCATACTATCTGATATTGTTGTTACCTTGTGAAACTTTTCGATATAATGGAAAATTTTGATACGTTCCGATCATTTTTAAAAGGACTCGCTGTTTTTCAATTCTTCTGATAATAACATTTCGATACTTTTCGGTACTTGCGATATGCAACGGATGAGTTCTGAAGCGTTTGGTTTTTGAAAAATGAAAAAAGAACAGAAAATTTGCCATAGTGAATGAAATATTTATTTGGAGCGGTACATCAGTTCCTTCTATTTATTTTTTAAAGATTATTTGATGTAAATATTTCCTGCGGCTGCACCTGAGGTGGTTCCTCCGTAAGCTTCAAATTTTCCAACATTTCGGCCGGTATCTCACCAATGGCAGCTGTAATGTTGTCTTCCAGGGCTACAATTGTGACTGTTTTGTCCCCGTACACGAGAGATTTCATGTAGCCCCACAAAAAATAGTCTAGTGGGGTCAAATCTCATGGCCTTGGTGGCCAATGGACTGCTCCAAAACGTGAAATTAATTGCTTACCAAACTCGCATTTCAATAGGCCCATCGCATGACGTGCGGCATGTGGCACCGTCTTGTTGAAACCGCATATCATTTTTGGCATTTTTGATAATCATCACACGGTACCTTGCTCAATTGTCAGTAACGTTACGATTTTCATTATTTTTGAAAAATTACGGTTCAATGATGCCGCCGGTAGACAAACCGCACCAAACAGTGCAATCTTCAGGGTGCATTGGCGGCTCTGGGACTGGGTCTGGGAATGCCTCTGGCTCATCTTCATACAAATTTCGGCAATTCTGTTTGTTGACGTACCCATGGAGCCAAAAATGAGCTTCGTCGCTGAATAAATTTTTTCGATAAAAAACAAATTTCTCACAGAGCACGAATTTTGATAATAAAATTCAATGATTATCAAGCGCTGTTTGTCTTTTAATCTATTTGTGGCAAAATGGCATACTTTACTGAGCATTTCTGGCGTTAATATGTGTTACAAATCTATGCGTGAGGTGTCAAAAGAAATACACTGAAAAAATATACCAAAAAAATCACCCGTTATATACATATGTACATAAATACATATATGTAGATGTTACTACAAAATCCAAATAATATGTTTACACGCCGATGCAACATTTAAGCACAAGTTTCCTACTATGTTTTGATACTTTTCGAAATACATACTCTTCGATACTTTTTGACTATTGAATACATTTCGATATTTTTCCAAGCACTTCGATACAATTCAATAAATTCACATTTTTCAGTATTTTTCCACATATACCAACATATGCGTGTTACATTCACAATCTCATGCTTCAACAATAAACCCCTCGGTAATGCACTTAAAATGCACCAACTTCACAAATAGTCAAAGAAAACGCTCAAAACATTCAGAAAGTCTTAAGTTCTAACAAGAGCAAATACATACAAGCAAAGTCATAGTTGCTATTGGCAACAGCAGCAGTAGCAGCAACAGTTTATAACAACAAATATTATTGCTGTTGCTGCTGAATGCAAAGCTGCCTTTTTTATGCTGCATGCAATTTATGCTGTCTGCGTAATAATCTGTCTATATGTCACTCAGTACTCTGTTGGCTTGTTGTTGGCTTCATTTTGCATATTCAGATATTTACTTGGTTTTTGGTATCACTTGATGTTGTGTGGTTGTTGTTGCTGTTGCTGTTGCTGTTGCTGTTGCTATTATTATTATTATATCATTCTTCATCACATCATTCATTGATGTTTTGTATGCCAAATAATATTCCATAATTTGTTGTTCTTGTTGCTATAGCTGTCATGTTGTTTCTTTATTATTTGCTCCCATCATCATCATCAACAGCATCATAGCATCATTCATTTTTCGATTCTTTTTTTTTATAATATTGTTGCTGTTGTTGCCAGCCGTTGAACGGATTAATCTTTTGATTTACCCCTGAATTTATTACATTTCATATTTATACACCCACAATTTGTATTTCATTTCTCGCATCCCCTAACAGCACTCTTTACTCCTTTATCCTATCGGTTTGTATTTTTGATTTTTATTTCCATATTCTTTTGTTGCTGCTGTTTGATGATGAAATTGCGTGGAAGAGATTTTCATTTATTGAAAATGAACATGAAAATATGGTAATTCATGCTCTGTGCACCGCCCGACTTCAGTAGACGTGAGTGGGGGGCTTGAGCATTTTTTCGCACCCCTACTATGCCATATAGATTTCTTTTTGTTACCGCTACCGCTGTTGCATGCATCCGTTTTACCCAACATGGGTTTTTATGATATAACGACATTTCATTTCTTTTTTTTTACGGGATTAAATTTTTTATTGTTTAAATTGTAACAATTGTTGTATT
The DNA here is from genome assembly GCA_963680825.1 of Meiosimyza decipiens. NCBI lineage: Eukaryota > Metazoa > Arthropoda > Insecta > Diptera > Lauxaniidae > Meiosimyza > Meiosimyza decipiens. Next base: position 69,233,098 of record OY804259.1, read on the forward strand.
TTTATTTTATTACTGTGTTTTTTTTTTTTTGTTTCAGCTGGTGCTTGCGTTGTTGTAGTTTTTGTTGCTGTTTTGACATTCATTGCTTTGTTAATTGTGAAATTTCCATAAGATTATCCCGGATTAAAGTTAAGAATTTTCACACATTTGCGTATGTTTAATTTAAGGGCAGTTTGTTGTTGCTGTTGGTAGCGATTTCAATTTTTATGTTTTTTTAATAACTAAAGGGATTTTGACGAAGGGTTTTATATTGACATATACTAATTGCATTTGCAAATTGTTTTCTTTTCAGCTTGGTTTATTGTTCAAAGATCTAGGGATATATTCACTATGTATATCAGCAAGAAATAGAACAACGATGTAAATGCTAATTTCTGAGATAATTCAACACTCTTACTCTTTTACTTAGACCGACCTTAAGTTGCCAAAAAGCAAACAATAGACATAAAAATAGTTAAGCTAAAAAAATTGGAAAAGGTATCGAAGGGTATAAAAAAAATTAAAAAAGTATCTGACAGTTTCGAAAAAGTCATCAAACACGAAGATGCTGATAATAATGTTGATAAAAGTCCAAGTGCATTGAAAATTATAGAATAAGATGATGAGATTTTAATCAAAAATGCCGATTAAATAAAAAAAGTCGAAAAGTATCGAAAAGAATTTGGAAAGATTATGAATATGATAGCGAGGCACCACCCAATTATTCAAATTTAAATGCTTTATGTTTCGAAAACATCATCATTTTACATGTGTATGGGGAAAACACCGGTTCACTGACTGGTGAAAAAATTTTGGAAACCAAATAAAAAAGCGTGCCATTTTTTTGTGTGGAATCAGAGTCCATCTTGCTGTTGCTTTTCTTGCACTGCCACAAAAATTATTCAAAATAGACGTGATTGTGATCATTATTTCATGTATTGAATACACTAAAATCTCGTTTATCTAAGGTAATGTGAAGATGTGCTACCTTGCATAAGTGAAAATTCAGATAATATGGAAGAGATAAGAAACACGAAAATTTTAAGCAAAACACTTCACGGCTACATTTTTTTATCTGAGTTTTCCCGTATTATCGGAGTATACGAGTATATGTACCTCGATTAATACGAAATACTTGATTGACTCGGATAACGCGGCCGAATAAACGAGATTCCACTGTATGTGTAAGCCATATTACGAATTTTTTATGGAAATTGGATAGTCGAACTCAAATTTGGTAACCGTATTTTTGCTCCGGCTGGATTTTTTAAAAATTTCTTTTGGAATATCGAAATTCATTAAAATTTTTGCCAGCAGCTTTCTAGGTATATAAGAAGTCCATCATCATAACTTGTTATATCAACATAATGTCATGTTGCGTTGAAAACTTTACGATAAATAGAACATTTAAGTCTGAATAAAATTTTCGAGAAAATTCGCCCCAATTACTTTTTGATTTCGTCTGCTTTTTAACAGTGTCTATGACGTTTTCTAAATATTCACCATATCAATATCTCTCATAGTCTTTCAGATATCAAGCATTTCCATTTCGAAAATCAAAAGAATTTCCAATTTGAAAAACATCTTATTAAGGAGATATATTCATGTGATACTAATCTCAAAACTGATATTTTTCATCCATAAATTCATAAATTACAAAGTTCGTGTGAGCATTCAAGCTACGAGGAACAATATGACGTACTCCGTTTTTGTTGAAACCGTTTAGCATTTAATTTGCTTCCATGTGAACGAGAGCGTTACTATTCGGCGAATCAGCATACATTTTCTTCCATGTTCGCCAGTAGAGAGATTTACGCATCGAAGAGAAGAGCCATGTGTTCGCTAGATCTAATTAGGCCATGCATTAAAAATCGCGTTGCCGGATATTGTGCATGGGCTACGTATCAGAAATTTTATACTGAGTAACCTTGAATCACTGACTTTATGACCAAAAATCCTAATTTTCATTAGCTAAGTACCTTGTAAGTAGTTTCATTTTCACGAAAAAACTGAACTTTTTTTAAACTTTTTGCTTAGTAAATAAATAAAAAAAGCGTATGATTTGAACACAATGTCTGTCTTCTTACGTCCGAAATGTGCAAGTTTTGCTCATTGTTTGACTTTTGTTTTTTTTTTTAATAATAAAACAAAAAGTGAACGGCTGAGTCAAAACAGAAAAAAAAACACTAAACTATTTAGCAACTCATCTGTTTGTCATTTGTTTTTAAACGACAAAAGCAACAAAAAACAATGAATAAAAATAAGCAAATAAAAAAAGTATAAAAAGTTTTACTTTCGAACATTTTCCTGGAATCAGTCGTCGTCGTCATCTACGCAGCTCAACTTTATGTGCAGATATTAAAAAAAATTCACAGAACTTAGGAAACTTCGTTATTTTCACACTTGCTACAAAGCGACAGTCGGACAGACGGATAGGCGGATAGATGGAGGGGTGTGAAAAGTACATGAATCGCTTATTTACACATTGCCGACCATACCCTGCTGGTCGCAGTCCAACTTCATCACTGCCCACAGATAACTGAGTAACGTTTGGGTAGAAAGTGTGAGGCATTTTTTTTGTTTTTTTAAGTTTTGCAAATTCTCATTTTTTGCGCCAAAAAGTATGCATCGCAAATACGCGCCCTTACTGGCCTCTGTGCTAGCAATGCCGTATGGTTCGCTGACACAATTTGATTGGGGATTTTTTTTTTCAATTTTGCACCGAGTTTTGTTGAAACTCTTTCGGGCTCCAAATTAATCAAGCAGCTGCTAGCGCGCGGTCAACCGAGCTGTGTGAACGTAAGCAGAGTTTTTTTTTCTCAAGTTTTTTGCTTCAATTTAAATTTTTTTTTTCAATTATCTGAATTTCTTGTTACTTTTTTAGTTGACTGGCAGTGTATAAATCAATCGAATTTCGAGCCCAGGTCTTAAGTTGTCATCGCTGCAGGGTGACCCATTTAGCTACATCACGTTGTTTTGCTGCACTATGCTTTACTTTGGCTGCAAATACTTATCCCGGATTGGTTCTTATCCCCACGAGCGCTGCAGCATTCTTTTGTTTTTTGTTCTCGCCTTCCAGAGATTGTATTACAGTTGAATCACGAAATGCTTCATGAAATCCTTTTTCAATTACGTAATTACACTGTGCCACTTTCTAATGACGTATGGCAATTAGCATTATCATCACGTGACCCAAATTTAAGTCAATAACTAATGATTGCATTGGTATTGATGACTAAGGTTGGCGGTATTGCACAGTGGATTTGTTTTCAAAAAATAGAGGACAAAAGCATGAGAATTTAACTGCTGTTGCTGCAAATTCGCTTAAGAACTTAGTAAATTTTTAATTCTTAAAATGAATTTAACGTAGACTCAAACAAACGCAAGATCGCAGCACTCAGGCCCTCGTATGTTCTTTCTAGTCGTTGAGTTCGAACTATTTGTATACTTTTCTGGGAAGGTATAGTTATTTTTATAAAAAAAACATAGTTTAAAATTCAAAATTTTGAATTCTCTTCTACGCTGATAAGCAGATAAAATAAATGTGAATAGATTTAATAAAAAACAAGTTAAAATGTACGTTTATTACCCTAAATGAGTGATAATATTTTATTCATGTTACACCTCTTTGGTCAATTGAAATGATGAGAAACTACTGAACAAGACCTTCGACGAGGCAAAATTTCAGAATTGCATCGAAATATTCGAGGGTTTTGTATAAAAAAGTTTGTATTCACAGCAAGTAAGTCGAAGTTTTAATCTGTGTTTATCAATATTGTATCTGAAGCAAAAGTATTTGGAGTACATTAGCTGTCCTATTGTAAAGTCAATGAATTTAAAAGACTTTTGGTTTTATATTAAAAAAGATAATTTAATAATTTGAAAGTCTTTTGATTGCATCACAATTCAGAGGTCAAACTCATAGCAAGTGAAGTTGTTATTTGACATAATAATATGGCTTTTGACCAAGGCAGGTAAAAATCTCACTCCATGCACAGTCTAAGGAAAGTTTAGTCCACCAGATCAACTATTACATCGGTACTAAAATGTTTTAGTTTAAGCTTTTTAAATATTTTTTACATATCGCAGCAAAAAAAAAAACCCTTTATTCTATGTAATGGCATTCAGGACTTCTTTAGCTTACCAACTTACTAATAGTGCTTTCAAGAAATTTTTACCATTTACGAGTACATACCTGAAAAAAAAAGAATATATGTTTTTATCTAATTTGAAATGAGTTCATTAAAAATGCTTCATCATAACAATAGAATTAAGCTACTTCCGCTTTTAGCCAACTTAGCTATTAGGATTGAAGCTTTGGCTTTTTTTTAATCAAATATATAATAAATTACATTCAAATCAAGATTACCGTATCTGGGACTTTTACAGCAGTCGATCTTTTTGAATTTATTTTTATTGCATCATTTAACCACATAAAAGTTCAACGTCGTTAGGTCGCATAATATTGGCAAGGAGTTGACGTCGCCACAATGTGAAATAATTCAACCTGTGAACTTTATCGCAAAATAGCAAACATTGCACCCGATATATGGCAAGCTGCGCCATGCTGCTGAAATTTTCAACATTAATAGCTTGATATCGTGTCAAAATTAGCAATTACTACACTCAAAATAAAGCTCAAGGCCGCCGCCTGATCACAATGCGCACCCAATAGTTACTTTTTGGGCATGTGATCGACTCTCTTGAACGACGTTTCATTTGCTTACACCCAGGGAGGTGGACCTCTCAGAGAAGAATTTACTTTTTCTTCTAAAAATTCAGTATCAAATCATGCCCAATTTGCCCAATTTACTTCACAGACTCATCAATGCTTTCCTAGTAGCCAAAGTTGTCGAAAATATCACCCAAAACATAGTAAGGCTCGGTCAAAAAATTCCAAGCTATGAAAAGTTTTTACAACTTTTAAGCTATAATTTTTTGTATTATAAGAGATGATAAGCTAAGAAATTTTGGAATCTCAACTTAAAAAAATCTCGCAATAAATGTTTGAACTTAATGGCGCAAAACGGCGCCTGACGTTTCCGCGGTATGAATTTTTGAGATTGCAAGGTTTCGCATATTAATCGTCTCATGTTAGCAAAAATATATAGAACAAATTTTTAAGTAACGGTGTATCTATATCGGTTTTATGGCTGGAAATAAGGCCCAAAAGTTTAATACAGAAAATACCAAGAATAATTTTTAGAAATGGGTTGTGCAACAGAATTTGGGATGTTATTTTTACAAGAGATTTGGATAATTTTTTCTATAATTTTTTTTGGGCAAAATTTAAATTTTCGGTTTTTGGACAGTTAATTTATTTTCTAATGCGATTTTGTTTATTCCCGACAATTCAGGATTTTTGGAGGATTTTTTCCATTTTGATTTTTGGGCAATTTTTCAAGGAATAATGAATAGAAAATAGAGCATAAATATCGGATTTTATAGTATTTTAGTAAATACTCGTATTAATATAGATATATATATGTAATCGCAAGATAAGTACAAAATATTTTCTGTACTTTCATATAAAATAAAAAAAAAAGTTTTAAATTTTCTATTAAATTCTACACAAAAGTGCCCACTACATAAGGTAGCCGATACTGTCGCATGCGCTTAGAAATCAACTTCTTTTTAGTCCAACTCTAACTCAACCTTCATCACAGTGCACTTAAGTCCTGATGTGGTGGCAGGCAACACTGATTTACTTTGCGTCAAGTAACCCATTAATTATGCAATCGCCTGTAAATTAGCGCTTTTCCTTTTTTTTTTGTCGAACGACACTAAAGTGGCTACCAAGATGGGTATTTTCCCCAAAATAGGAAAAAAAAACACTCAAATATAACAACAGTAATTAACGTTTACAATCTTTTAGGTCACATCCAGCATATTCGTACAAAAATTGTTTAAACAGGAATTCGTTGGTGCGTTGATTTTAGTGGAAAACAAAAACCCAAAAATAATGAAGGAAGTTAGAAAAAAAAGTGGTTCGGAAAAATAAATACCTTTCTTTTCACTTGAAAAAACTGACAAGGAAAGATTTTAAATTGGAGCAGCAGCAAGAAACTAAAATTGAAAAGAAGACGCTGCAGAAGCCGCAACACCGAAGTCAATTCATTTGATTCATGAAAAGGTGTGGCAGCAAAGTTATCAGATTACATCTTTTGTTACTGCTGCTGCTGTTGTTGTTGCTGTTCTTTTCGAGAGTTTAAATGTATATGTACTTGACTGCGATACATTTGCTGTTGCTATTTTGGTCGTTGTTGTTGCGTCCCGAGTTCAAAAGTTTAATTATTACTAAGCAAAAGAATTCGTTCGTTCGGTAGAGCGGTCGAACGGTCGGTTGGTATTTTGTAAATTCTTCTACTTGGCGCTGTTCGTACAAAACCGCATCAAAAAAAAAGGAGAAAAAAAATCAAAATCCTAAATTGTTCTTGAATAGAAGAGCAGACAAGAAAGCTTATTGTTGTTGGCCTTTTTGTTGTAGCATCTTTTCTATATTTTAGTTTATTTAAGAAAACTATGACTATGACACGGAGAAGAATTGGTGAAAAGATTAGAATTTTGTTTTTGTATTTTTTTTTTAGCATACGGCACCATTTACTCGACAAATATGATTCTATTGATTTGTGTATAAGTCCCGGCAAAAGACATTCAAATATCTAAGATACACTCATGAGGCATCTATTCAACTAGATGAGATCATATGAGGTATACCTACGAGTACATCGTAAGTACCCAAATAAACCATTATCTTACACAAACATGGCAAGAATCATCGAAAAAGTAAAAAAAAAATCGATAAGTATCGAGCAATTTGTAAGTAAACATTGCAAAACATCGAAAGATTGACAAAAGTATCGAAAAACATCATAAAGATCAATAAAAGTCGGAAAACATTGAAATGTAGCAAAAAAATATAAAAATATCACAGAAGTCTTAACAGTATTTTTTAAAAATGTATCGAATTGTACCAAGAATTAGTCGAAAAGCATCAATAGTATTGAGAAAATCGATATGTTTGTAAGTATGTAAGTGATAAAAGTCTAAAAAAAGTGCAAAGGTTCCAATAGCATATTTAAAAAATAGAAAAAAAATTGAATAGTATCAATCGTATCGAAAAACATGCTAACAGATTATCGAAAACATTATAATTTATCGAAAAATTCAACAAAAATCGACAAGCAATGAATATTGCTAAAGAATATCGAACAGTACAAGTCGTAGAGCATTGAAAAACGTGATAAAATTACTGAAAAATACCGACATATTCGTTAAAAATCGGAAATGGTCGAAAAAAGTCAAAAATTGTCTAATGGTATTAAAGAAGTTGAATAGCATCGAAAAATATGTCAAAGGTCAAAAAGTTTTGAATACTTAGTACATAAATGACAAAATAAATCGAGAGGTATCAATCGGAAATCAAGAATTAAGTCAAAAAGTATCAAAAGAAAACATAAAAAAGTTTTGAAAAATTCGAAAAGTATAAAATATCGAAGAAAATTTAAAAGTCAAAGAGCATCAAATAGTTCCAAAGAAATATCGAGAGTCGATAGAATTGAAAAGAATCGAATCGTAAAAAACAAAGTTTTATTGAAATCCAATATGTACTTAGTTCCAGAACTATTGGCAAAAGAATAATTTTTGTCTATAGCCTATGATCAAATTGTTGACACCTTAACATTTTTTTTAATACAAATCGAATGACACCATAATAGTCCTGTATCTATGTGTTAAGTTTTACTTCGAATAAAACTATATCAGCGAAAGCGTAACCTCCCACATTTTGCTATACACTATATGGGCGAAATTTTTTTTTACTTGCAAAGATTGTGGCATACCGTTGAGTACTTCTTTAAGCTGTTTCAGTATTTTGTTCCAATTCAATGTCAAATTAACATGTCTACGTTAAAGTAAAGTGGTTTGTGTCACCGCTAATTTCGATATTTTCACAATTTTCTTCAGTGCATCTCTCCAACATACAAGCAAATCAAAATCTTTGGGTCAGACAAAAGGGACTGAACAAAGGCAGGAATTGACGTACAGTGGCCGAAAACAATTCAAACATGCGCGTCCTCGTCGTCGTCCCTTTTTGGTCTACATACCGCCGCTTAGCGTCGTCGTCGTCCGTCATCATCATGATAGCCGTTGTCTGGTATTGAAAGAATGCAAAATTCTTGAAAGTCAACAGCATGACGATGTTCTTCTCGTCTCGTCAAGTGTGGAGAGAGAGAGCTAAACTAAAATCGAAAAAACAAAAATGAGAAAAGGGAAATGAAAAGCAAAATAGAGAACGGGGGTAAAGAAATAAATTGATTAATGGATTCAAATGATTGAAAACCATCGTCATCGTCGTCGTCGTCGTCGTCGTCTTTAATGCAATGCAATGGAATGCATTGCGATACGATGCGGTACGATGGATGCAAAGTGATGAAGCAGCGAAGCAAGGAAACCGCTTGAAGCATTCATCATCAAAAGATTCAGTACGAGAATGGACTTTCGTTGCTGTAGGATGTGCTGCGGCGCATAACACTGTGGAGGTGGTTGTGGTAATTTTACGTGCACTGGTGTGCTTTTGAATTGGCAGTATTTTTGTAATTCTGATTTTAATCCTAAAAGGAATTGAAATCTTTAGTGATTGAATATTTGAAAGTGGCTCATACAAGCTACAATTTTATAGAATTTTAACAGCACTTTATCCAGGACATCACTATTCAGTTTAAATTGATTTTTTTTTTTCAATGTTGATTGGTTCTACTTTACACTTGAGAAACTATATATGCAGACAACCCTAGTGGGTTACTGCTGTTGAAGTTTTGTTTACTTACAGCTGGTTTCAATTCCTTTATGAAAAGAAAAAGAAATATTAACTTGCAACTTCAGTGTTGTTCGGACATTTGTTTATTTTTCTTGAAACACTTAGTTTATATATACAACAACACTTCAGCAAAACGTTCATGCGCTTATTGCAGGGGCTAAGAAATCTCTTTGAAATTTTGCAAAACAATATGAAAATGATCTGGCTGTCTGTATGCATTATGAAAATAATTTTTAGCTGATGTGGCCCCTATTTACTGTTCTATTTTCATGAAAACATTCGGGCAATATTACAGAAGAAAGTGAACATTATTTAAAATATGTTGAATGAAACACTCCAGAAGTGTAGCTCTTACATAAATTAGGAAAGTCAGACTATTTTTGAGTTTAATATATCGGGGAAGCAGTTAAATACGCCATCTTTATCTCAAATATCGAACACATTGAAATTGACAGCTTGGATTTTATTTGAATATTCCATACCGGATAGTTGCAAAATCCTCTTCAGTAGCGAAGAGCCTTCGATCCTTCGTTAAAAAAGCAGACTGACATGAATTTTTTGAAATCGTAGTTTCTACTTAACTTATCCTTAAGGCAATAAGCTGAAAAAAGGATCAGGAATTAACTCTGCTGTCAAATTTTTTCCTTAAAAAAGCCAACTTAAATATTACATGAGTCATTCTGTAAGTCAACATTCAAAGCTCTTCAACACAACTTGTTGGACAGTGATGTGCAGAAAACTAGACAGCTATTAAGCAGAGTCGAATAGCTTTAATTTCTTCAAAAATTCTCCAAGGGCAGCAAGAAAGAGAAAATTTTGTGAAAGCCTCTAAGAGATCAACTTAGCAACAAGACTGCAAAAACTCTTATCAAAGGTCGCAATTTCGCCACTTTGATGACTATATAACTGGAATTAGGCATGCAGCTCGTGCGCTGCTTGTCGGAACTGACAATCTTGCACATAAAGACGGAGATACCTTCGAATATCCAGGACGAAATGTATTTTTATGAAATTACTTATGAAAGTGTTTCATTCTAAAAACCGGAAAAAGTCGTTTTTCTTACAACTCCAGAAGGAAGTCGTGATGTTTACGTTAGGCGCCCTCAATATCGCAATCTTAGCGAGGTTCAACGAATTTGTCTAATAGGCTAACCCATTAAATCTGCTCTTGACAAGAAAAATAGGAATGCTTGCTAGCTGCATTTGTAAACATAAAAGTTGCAGTATATCGTTGCTGATTCCGGAATCACTCGACGGATCAGCACCAGGCTGGGAAGCAGGTTGAGCCGCTACGAACGTGGAGAGGAAGAAGCAAAAAAATTAAGAAGAGGAACTCCTCATAGAGGTATTTCACCACAACCTTCAACTTTTGTTATAAATAAAATAGTTCTTTCGCTGGCAGGGAATGGAACGCTGACGATGATGTTCTCATTTAGTTAGTGTCAACAATCCGTATCCACATGTAATCGACGTTAAAAGGACTATCAAGAGGAGTGAAGGAATACAGCCTGGATGTTAACCCCAAGGTAAAACCGTACTCATTTTGTTAACAAAATGTCTGTCTTCAATCGTAGACTGGCAAAGATTCTTAAGCCCTCTGCTTATAAGTTATAAAGACTCCGTTTCATCATTAAAAAATTCAAAATTTTCTTACAACCTCTTTTACATAAAACATCATTTCTATAAAATAAATACCTTTTAAAATGTAGCAAACAAAACTATGCAATAATAGAAGATTAAATTAAATCCCGATTTTTTATTGTTCCAAATGAAAAATAATACAAAATTTACCTGCGGCTTAAAAATGTTAATTTTGTTTCTATTTTGGTTCTGATAGGTACCACTTGTGCTTGTGTTGCATTTGGAATGCTTGAGGTTACTTTGGTTTTCGCGGCAACAGAGCATCAGCAGTTAGAGCAATAGCAACAGCAACAACATGAGGCATAGTGTTGCTACGCTGCAGTTTAACTACAAGTTCCCTGAAGTGTATTTTTTGTTCTTCTGGTAAAACCCACTCATATTTAACTATTCATTCAAAAAATGCCAACTTCGTGATGATGAGTGTTGGTCGGTCGATCGGTCTGTCGTAGCATAGACGTTTGCGTCGTACTGTCGTGCTTTTTCAATGCAACCCTGCAGCTTTATTGTTTTTCTATGCATAATTTTCTGGATAAAGATCAGCTGTGTGCCTTTGGCTGTTAATGTGAATTAAAATAAAATGTGTATGGGCCATTCCATGAAATGGTTAATATTATTCCAATATTTTTATGACTTGAAGTATAACATGGATAGCCTGAAGCTAATTGATACTTCAATTTTAAGATTTGAAATTTCATAAAACTTTATTTAAAAATGGAATCAAAAGAATCTTATTTAATAAAAAGGACCCTTTATCATCACAATTTTAATACTACGATTACATATGGAGATTATCTAAGCAACGGAGATTAACGTAATCGTGATACCTATTTACACAGGCAACGAGATTAATTTTGACGTTTCATTTGCTTATTTGCTTTGGTCCTTTCAAATAAACAAATTTTTCTTTTCCAGATTTGGTGAAAATAATACAAATAGAGTTGTTTTCACAAAAGTTTTAGATTAAATTATTTTCCCACATTCCGTAGCAACACTGAAATATCTGAAACTTTTTGTATACCTTATATTAAGTAGTAACAATATCTTCTAGTATATGATATTTCATTACCATGACCAAGTTACACCCGGTTCCACCGTTTATTTATATGGACGGTTAAGGTGGCAAAGATCCAAATGCGTAAATTTATGACTTATTTGAGTTAATTTGGATACAACATGCAATGTGAACTTTTTAAAACTTCTTCTTGGCTGGCCATAACAACCCGTTACCGGGCTACGGCTGACCTCAAAATCTCTCTTCAGCGCCTCTGCAGTCAGTCACACCAGATGTGGATAGGGTTTCCTCGGCCTGGTCTTTCCATCAGAGGCATGGTGTTGCTCTTGCTCGTCGTCAGCGGCCTCCATTTCAAACACCTGTTTTGTCGGACCTTCTTCGTATATACGCACAGCATGTCCTAGCCAGCGCAGATGTTGGATAGTGACGCCCTAGACATGGTTGTATATAGGCAATCTCGTATAGGGCTATAGAAAGCAGCCTTATAATCGATAAAGAGATGATGGGTATCGATCTGTTTTCCGTTGGTTTTTCTCGGATATGACATAGTATGCAGATCTGGTCAATGGTGAATTTTTTTAATCATTTTCATTAAAAAAAAATTTAACAACCAAATGAAAACGTTCAGAACATATGTAGATTTCATAACACTACTTTTATTTTATTTTTTTTCAACTTTTTTCCATATCCATATTTGTCTTTTTAAACTGAAAAACGCTTATCAAAAAGAATTAATGTTTCATATATACTTCAAAACCGACAAATTTCTCGAACATAATTCGATAGCTTTGCTGGTTTCAAAACTAACATCGTAATACAATCATTTTTGAGATTTTATCATATGAAAGGTTTGATTAATATACGGCTCCTATAAGGTTCAAGTAATTGCTCATGAACCGAAATTGGCTAAGTTAGAGCGCGACCTTTCGCCAGTGCTTTATTTTTGAACAGTCCCATATGGACTTACCTTAGCAAAAATAAAAAATAAAACCAATCTCAGTCTAGTTCTCTTTTTCAATTTATTCATTTGAAGATCTTAAAAGATTTTTCCTAAGCTACTTCACCGCTTGATCCTCTTTTAGTACCTTGCTCATAGTCATCTTGGAATTTTTCGTTGCACAAAGGCGTCTGCAACTGCTGCGTGTTTATGACCTGCATTCAGGTTCTCTCATTTCATTCTTCAGTCGTTTACAGTTTGTATTGTTATTGTGATTACTTATTGTGTTATTAAGTATTATTGTGTTACTCATTTTTTTTGGGTCTATTTTCTTTTTATTATGTCGAGGTCTCTTACACATAGACCAGTTGAGAGCAGCGCATTTTTACTGCTGTTGTTGTTGCTGCTGATTTGAGTTATTATGTGCAGCACCACAATTACATGTGTTGAAAGTAAAGTGTGAAGAAAAGGTTTTTGGGTGCGATCGTATTAGAGGGTTTTAGCATTTTAAAGAAAATTCGTGGTAATTTAAAACGACATTCTTATTCAAATGTGTTTTCGAGAATGTGAATAGTTCATGCATATTTTTTGCGATGAGCGATGATGATTGGATGCAGCATGTAAATAATGATATTTATCATCTCGGATTAGACAGAAAACTTTAAACGTATTAAATGCTTTCAAGTTTTTGATGTTTCGATATTTTAACTGAAGAGAATGCTGGCTGGTATGATAGAAAATCTATATTGAAGTGTACTGATTAACGTAACGACACAACGGTAACGTGATATCTATATCAGGCTTCGATGACGATTACATTTGAGACTTTTTCGATACTTTCCGACATTTGACGACTTTTCTCTTAGTTTTTAGAGTTTTTCGACTTTTTCAACATTATTATTGTAGTTTTTTATTCAATATTTTTCGACTGTTTTAACATTTTTCGATTTTTTTCAACATTGTTTGACTTTTCGACCTTATAATATTTTTGACTGTTTCAGCATAGATTGAATCTTCAACTTCTATTTTTTCAACATTTGTCACATTTTTTGACTTTTATATCATTTATTCGACTTATTGGAAGTTTCTTATCTCTTGAAAATTTTTCGATATTTTTGAAGTTCACAAACTTTTTTAACATTTTTCGACCTTTTCGCCAATATTCACTTTACTTATTCAACATTTCTTCTTTATAAAGTTTTTTTTCTTTGAAGTTTTTAAAAATGTTTGACTATTTGAACATTTTGCTTGTTATTCAGAATTTTTCAATAACAGTTTTTTTTTTAACAGTTTTTGACCGTTTCAGCATTATTCGACTTTTTCTACATTATTTACTTTATTTAGCTTTCAATTATATCTCTTACGTTTTAAAATTTTTCAAAATTTCAAGTTAACTAGCTTACTAAAGATTACTCGTAGTTTTCAATATTTTTCAACTCTTTTTGAACTCTTTTCAACATTTTCGAAAGTTTTTAGATTTTTGTTAACTTAATTAATGTTTTTTCAACACTATTAAACTTTTTATATTTTATATTTAACAATTGTTTGACTTTTTCATTAGAGTTTGACTTTTGAACTTTTTTCAGCATTCATTAAGTCAAAATATCACGCCGCGATTGATTGCAATCACTTGCTTTTTTTACAAAAAAAAAAATCCTAATAATCTGCATATAACGCTAAAAGCTATTTTTTTAATTCAACTTGTTCACATGTCTTCGTATTCGAAAAGATACAAGATACTGGAAAGAAACCTGCGTAGTTGTTTTCAATCAACTGCAGCAGAAAAAAAATAAATAAATAAAAAACAAAAACCCAAACAACAAATAAACAAACAGCAAAATCATAAACTAAGACAACAGCAAGAACTGTGCAGTAAACAGTAGCCATCAACTCTTTGCAATGCAGCAAAAACAACAACAACGTCAATTTGCAGCGCCAGCAAATTAAGATCAACAATGAAATTGAAATGTAAACTAAGACCTCAGCCAATTCATTCATATAACCAGCCATCCATCCAGCCAACCACTCGACCAAACAGCAGTCGCCAGTCAGTTGAGCCAACAACACTTTAATACATCGAGCACAAGACCAAATGAAAACGACCCCCCAAAGGAGAACAAAAACCATGAAACAAAAAAGACCGAAGATGCGCGGTTGTCACTCGATTTGATTGAGTAGATTGGCGGACGATTGAGAACACAATCGATTTTAATGGGTTAATTGCTGAAATTGTAATGCAGCAACAAAAGCAGCAGCAGACGGAACAACGCATCATCGATTGCTTAACCACTTGACAGAGATCAAGTCAAATAATAATAGCAACTGCAACAACAACAACAGCACCAGAAACACTTGATCATCATCTACGATATAAACAAACAATTGAAATGAAAAATCATCATTGAAATGATAAAAATATACTGCATGCAGCTGGCCACTTATGTGGAAGTGAATGGAGTCTAGAGATGTTTTTGAAAATTTTGTTTTTAATAATTTTCTGAATGATTTTATTTAGAAAATTTACTTTTTAACTGTGGTCTGAAAAGTAATACGTAAGAAGTATCTTAAAACAGACAAATATGCTACAATAAGTTTTCAGCACCAGGAGACCTTTGTTTTTGGGTTAAAAAAAATATGCAAATGTTGAAAAATATGAAAAATATTTCAAAAATTCAAAGAGGTTTTTAAAGTGTGAGAAAGGCTGAAAAAACAAAATATGGAATGGTTTTAAAAACGTGCAAAGAGGTGAAAAAAGTCAAAAAAGAGAATAAAAATGTTGAGAAGGGTTGAAAAGACCGAAAAGTGTTGGAAAAGTCGATGAAAACGGAACTGGTTGGGAAAATTTGCAAGAGGTTGAACAAATTTTTAAACAGATGAAATGTCGAAAAAACATGAAAAATATTGAAAAATGTGGAAAAAGGTTGAAAAACTCGATCAAAGTTAAATGAGGTTGAAAAAGTTGAAAAAATGTGGAAATTGTTGACAGAAGTGGAAATAGTATAAAAAAGGCTGATAAGTCGATAAAATATGGAAAGTGTTGAAAAAAGTTGAAAAGGTTGAAAAGCTCGAAATACGTTAGAAAACTCGAAAAAAGTTAAATGATGTTGAAAATTCAAAAAAAAAAATTGAAAGAGGTTGTAAAAGAGGAAAAAATGTGGAAATTTCTGAAAAACAAGTTGAAGGTTGAATAAGCAGAAAATATATTAAAAATATTGAGAAACTTGAAAAATCTTGAAAAAGTGTAAAAAATGGAAGATTTGAAACAGGTCGAAAACATCGATGATATTTGGAAAACTACAAAACAAGTTGATTAAGGTTGAAAAATCGCAAAAAAATTAAAGCGGTCGAATAAATTTGAAAGAGGTTGAAAGAGGCTGAAAACGTTTATAAAATATGGGAAGTAAGAGCATTGAAAAAAGTTGAATAAGGTTGAAAATGTCGAGAAAAAAAAGAAAGCGGTGGAAAAAAGTTAAAAGAGGTTGAAATAGTTGAAAAACGCTGGTAACAGAAAATTAGTTTTAGCGACTGATAATTTATTTTATTAAGAATTATTATATTGAACTTGTAGTCATTTCGAAAAGACCAATATAAAATAAATAAATAATTGATCATAGCTTTTTTATTCAACAAACATGACAAAGATAACAAATGGAACAATTTAACCTGGTAATTAATTGGTGACATATGTTCCGGCTCCAAGTTTCGAGTCCAAGTACAACATTAACCAAAAACTGGTCTGATGAGGCTATGTATATACTTATGAGAATATGTATATATGTGGTAATGGCCGAAAAGCATTGAAAAAAGTTGAAAAAGTTGAATGGTTGAAAAATTCAAAAAAATATGAAAGGTTTTGAAAAAAAAAAATTGATTGAGATTGAAATATTGAAAAAAGTTGAAAAAAAGTTGAAATAAGTTGAAGAAACAGTTGAAAAAAAACTAAAAAACCGATCATATATGGATAATGGCGAAAAAAATTGAATACGGTCAGAAAATTCGAAAAAATTAAATAAGGACATGCCCAGAAAAAACTTACGTTTTGCTTTTTAGTTATAAAAAAATATACAGTAATTTTTTGGTCTTTTTCGTTTTTTATCAATCTAGTGTTCAGAATATAAATAACTAAAAACTAAGTAACTATTTTTTTTTATAAAAATTTCTTACTTTTTTCGTAAGGCCCTTCATTAAATTTTGTCCAGTCGTTTCATCGACAGTATGGTACGATTTTTTCCACTTAAGTCTGAAGTCTTGTGAATTTTTTGCATTCTTACCACTCCTTCGAAAATCTCTTTTCATTAGAGCCCGATATCTTTCAATTGGGCGAAGTTCTGGGCAGTTGGGCGGATTAGCTATTTTTGGTACGAAATTGATCTTTTTACTTGCATACCATTCCATCGTAGCTTTAGAGTAATGAGAGGTTGCTAAATCTGGACAGAACCTCACGGTACCCTCATTTGCACGAATAAATTGCAGAAGACGTTTTTCGATGCACTTGTCTATATAAACCTTGGAATTGATTGTGCCTTGCGTAACAAAAAATCTGCTTCTGAGACCACAGGTGCATATGGCATGCCAACCCGTATATTGCTTCGGAAATTTCTAAACTTTTTTCTTTGAATTTACAAGACACATGCCCCTTTTTCGGTGATGCATAGTATTCGTGCCCAGGTAGCTGCTTAAAATCTGCTTTGACGTAAGTTTCGTCGTCCATAACACAGCAATGAAATGTAGTCAGGTACATTTCATACAATTTTCGGGCTCGCACCTGAGCCATCAACTGCTTTTCATCAGAACGGTCTGGTACTTTTTGAATTCTTTATGTCTTTAGCTTATTTTTCTTCTTGATCTTTTGTACAGTAGATTTTAAAGTACCTGCTCTAGCCACCATGTCTCGCACTTAGGTGTTGGGCTTTTGCTTAAAAGGGCACTTCAAAAGGCAATTCTGGTTTTCTGCCTGAACCTTTTTCGTGAAACAGGTAGACCCTTCTTATAATTAAAAATAACCGCAAAGACAGATTTTTCTGATGCACCAACTATTTTTGCTATAGCTGAATATTTTAATTTTGGATTTTGCAGGTATGTGGACAAAATCAGCTTGCGGACCTTTTGTTGCTTGCTAGACATCTTTGTCGTCAAAAGTGTTATACTTTATATAGAACAAATATTATGTCTTTTTAGACCTATAAGATTATCAGGTAGAGCAAAATACAAAAAAAAAAACGTAAGTTTTTTCTGGGACAGTCCTTAGGTTGAAAAAAGTTGCAAGAGGTTGAAACAGTAGAAAATGCCTGATAACATCGATATTATACATACATAAAAAATATTGAAAACATTTTAAAGAGGTTGAAAAACTCGAAAAGAGTTGAAAGAAGTTGAAAATTTTAGTTGAAAAAGTCGAAAGGTATTGGTTGAAATAAGTTGAAACAGTCAAAACAAAAAATTTTAAAAATTAAAAATGTCACGCTGGTCAACAAACGTTGTTTGCTTGCATGGAAGGTGCCACGCCTATTGATGCAATCCCGTCAAATTCCATTTAATTTCGATGCTTATAGTAACCGACATCTCTATAGCAAATTTTCTTAGGATCACTGTGACTCAATTTACCATTAAGTAAAGAAACTATAAACTACATTAAAAATCAGCAACCCTAACCTTTTAACTTAAGTGAGCGTTAGTGGAGCAGTAGAAGAAATAAGATATAATTTACAATATCGGTCTTCGCCATATTCTGAGCATTCGGTGACACGGAGCCATGTTCAATGTCAAGCTGCACATCAGTTGCTGACAGGATTCAAATTATGTCCAAATCAAACCGCAAAAATGAAAATGAATTAAACATAGATCGCCAATAAAAGTTTACCGACAAGCATTGACTTAGAATACTTAGAATAAAACGCTACCATTCTAAGTCATTGTTTATACCATGATTGCCTTCATATTCAAATATTTGATGTATTCTTGTCCTAAAGTATTTCGTCAGAATATCTGAGTTGAAATAAAGCATTTGAATAGTGGTGCTAACTTCACAGACAGCTTCATATTACGGACACTATAGATATTTTTATGTCTAAGTGAAAACCTTCAGGCAAACACCTACTAAAGCTCATTTATAAGGCTGTTGAGCTAGAATACCAATTTGGTTTAAGACATCCAGTTTTTACCAAAATGCAACGACAAGTCTTTAGTGCTGTGGAAGTTCTACTGAGAAATATGTCTATTTGAGACTCTCAAGACACTACCACAATCAAGAATTATCTCCAGAGATTTGACATCATTCCATTGACCACATAAATTTCTACTTCATTACTTTCTCTAATAAAAATTACAAGACTTTTGTAGCAACTAAGTAGTTAACGACTTTTCTAATGGAAGCAACAAACATCACGCGCTACTGCACTTACTTTACTACGTGAGTGCATCTATTAGCAGTTTGATGCATGAATTCTCAAAAAAAAAAAAATAACGACTGATGCATCCCAAACGTTGCGATGCGCTGCATGTGAATCAATGAATCAGACAAATTTTGTTCTAAACGATGTTACCGCTGCTGCGAATGCTAATGCCATGTAAGCAAACTTCCAACTCTAACAACCATCATCAACACTTGGTTGGTTAAATCGATGTATCGTTGATTAGAGACTGAACTGGGCAGATATGTTCCATAGTATGAGCTAAAGCAATGGGGGAGCAGCGCATTCAATGTCAAGCCGAAGCGCTTTTGACAATAGAAAAATAAATGAAAGAACAACAACAAAACGCATTGAGATTCTGTTGTTCTTAATAAAGCAATTGTTGTTGTTGTTGTTGTTGTTGTTAGTGTTATTGCTATTGTCGCGCTAGCATCCATTATCAAATTATCGTACAGAATAGAGTGCAGAGTTCCATAAACCATAATCAAATATATAGTGTGAAACGCGCATTAAAAACAACAACACCAACAACAACAACCATAACACTTTAAAAGGTGCCTTTTTTATTGTTATGGTTGTTGTTGTTGTTATATGTATATATATATATGCATAAAAATCGTATAAATTATTAACTATAATAAATGATGCCGGTTCTGGTTGTACGATCACCGGTTTCCATGGTTGGGCCACAATTTACACCGACCGACCGAACGAACGCCGCCCGTTGGTACCTCTAAGTGGATGTGGTGTTAAGGCACCAGACGCTCGGTCGAATGAAATAAAATGAATTGACATCGTAACGTGTTTCATAAAATGGTGCAATAAAGAGCTTAAAACATTTTTATTATGGGACAACAAAAGCCAGTGGTTGTAACTATGGGATAGAGTTGGTTTGATTTGCAACGCAAAGTTGTTGGAGAAAGAATCAAAGAAGAAAAACCAAAGTTAATTGCAGGCATTAAGAAAGAAAAGCGGCCTTAGGTAGGGCGAAGACAAAAATAAAAATCCGATAAGAATAAACCCTAAATGCTGTAAGATGATAGAACAGAAGATTCATAAATGTCATTTAAAATTGCTTGGTCAATAATTTTAAGAAAATATTGTGCCAGTCAAAGATTGTGTTAAATAAGGTACAGATTATTGGCGAAAATTTATTGGATACCACATTTATGAAGTACAAACAGGCATTTTTTATTTTCTTATTCAATTGGCATCTATGTAAAGGGTGATCCGATATGAGGTCCCTTTTCCAACTGGGTTATTTTGACAGCTGTCATGTGTCAAATGGCTTGTCAAAATGACGTTTGTGTTCAGTATTAAAAACGACTCAATCATAAATAGAAAACGTTTATTAATTGTGGAAACTTACCACCAAAATCAGTCGTCAGTTAGAGAATGTTATAGGGTTCTTCAACATCATTTTGGTCGTTATAAGCGTCCAACTGACAGACTATATAAGTCCAAAAGATGTTTATGTTCTTAACAAAACCGTATTTCCAGATTTTTCTATACATTTCATATGTGTAAGATATCCTTGCTTAAAAATGCAAAAAACTCTGAGGCATATCTGAATATCATACTACTTATTTGAAACTCATACGAAATTATCTGGCTAAAAAATCTTCCATTGAAAGGGTTAAAAAGTAGTATTTCAAATGGATGTTTTTTGCAGTTTGATTTCGTAATCGCTATCATTATCCATACTTTTTGCAAATGTGCGTTATGTTCAAAAATGCCTCAAGTCTCGTTAACTTTTTTCATACGAGTATGATCGAGAAATTTAAAAAAAAAAATATAAAAACTTCTTTGGAACACTACCATTTCTGATTATCATTGCGGGAAAACTAAACAAAATAATTGAATGAAACTCGGCACACAGACTATACTTTCAAAGAATCTTCTTGGGATTGAAAATGGACGAAATCGCTCATGCAAGCAAAACATTAAAAACGCTATATTTAGAGTGTTATTTGATGTAGTGTAACTCATAAATACTAGAAAAAATTTTAAAAAAAAAGCTTTGGACAAAAAGTTGGCGAACTTTAACGAGAAGGCGTGGTACTTCCCATGCAAGCGATAAATTCAAAACGATATACTGAGCGAATTATTGAGGAAGTGAATTTAAAGTTCACACAAATGCAAGAAAAATTCGGTATAGTATCAGACAAAAATTTAACAAATTTTTACAAGGGGGCGTGGCACCTTCCATGCAAGCATAAGTTTCAAAACGCTATACAGAAAGCTATTTGAGTAAATGTTGCTGAATTAGATATGGGTGCGATAAGTTAAATCAGCTAGCACGTTGCGAGGTAAAAGGGATACCCTTTTAATAAAAAGTTAGACCTAAGCGCACTTTCACTGTTAACGCGGTGTAGGGTATTGAATTTTTGGCGAGGCCAGAGATAGCACCTTTACTAGTTAAGATTATGATCTATTAATAAATGTAATATATATGTTTGTATACTAGTGTTTCCGAATTGTCGTTTTGTGGCAAGAAAATGTGATTTTCAATACAGCGTTTTAAGTCTTTTGACAAGTTTTCTTTTTTGCAGGAAAAGTCAATAGCTTGCAGACCCGTTTGTACTATGAAAGAATGTACTGTTTAATAGAACACTAATTTTAACAGAAATCAATCAGTGATCTTGTCATTGTATTCGTTTGAGTTGTATAGGTCGACAAATTTACCAAAAGTGGATTTCGGGAACAATTTTTACTGTCAGATTATTTTGTAGAGTTTATTAATTAATTTGAAGAAACTTTTTAGTCATTCGCTTTGAACCATTGAGGAGGACAAATGGTAACTTTGAACTTTTCTAAAAAAAATTCACTTAATAAAATCCATAAGTCAAATGAACAAAAATATCTTATAAGACTACATAAATTTCTGATTCCATACTTAAATGCTGCGCTCAGCGGGCACCTAGGCCAACATTTGGTGAGGGTCCTGCAAAAAAGATGAAAAGAATTTTTTTTGAACACAAGCCTATGCTTAAACACGGCACTGGCTGCGCCACATACGAAAGTTGGGAAGTTAGCAGTCAATTAAGAGGATTGTAACAGCAGTGTTTCCGCAATTTACAAGGGGTTAAGTTTCTTGCATGAAACTTTTATTTCCACTACTGAATAAGAGTAAAAAAAACTTTTACAAGTCGATTTTGAAAAATATACAAAGTATAAGCTCGATGGAATTCTATACATTGAGCATAGAAATATAATCTAACCTGCATAGCTGCTCACCAATGAAAAAGTTGGTAGCTTTTTGGTCATTTATTTAAAAAGCAACTCTTACATATATGTCAAAATACGTTGTGCACATCGTTATAGAAGAGAGAAAACCCAACGACCTATCATTGGACTAGTCTTGCCATAAAAATATTTAAGCATTTGGCTGGCACCACTTCTTACATTAATATTTTATTGGATGATTTGTTTCTTTTATTTATAGATTTGCAACTACTGCACCTGAATAACCCCTCACTAAACTTTTTGTACGCTACCACTGTCACCATATAATCATTAACACAAAGTAAAGTGTCACGTCAGACTTTGTTAGTGCTTTCCTTGCAACCACATTCAAACGAACTTGGCCACTACTGCTGATGTTGCCGATAATACAGATGACGATTGCGATACAGCATGATAGCATGAGATACTATGCGATATGCTGTGATGTTGCTATGTTGTGATATGTGAATGGTTAATACTTTTGTAAGCATGCGTATTTGTGGCTCCCACACTGACCACAACGGATTCATTACGCCACGATGTTGGTGTTTTATGCTGATTAAATTCGTAAGCATTGGACATGGATGGACGCGGCAACCAACTAAATGGACGAATTTAGTTCGAACGGCGCATAGCAAAAAGAATTACGGTATGGGACAGAAGGTAACTCAATGACCACCAAAGCCAACACAGGCAAACAAAGCAGCAAAGCAAACAAACAAACGAACGAATGAGCAAATAGACGGACATGTGAGCTGTGACTTTTGCGCCGAGTTGCTCATCACAGTGAATGGTCGCAGTCATCACAGGTTTAATTTAGTAGTTGGCTTTATGTTGCACGATGGGACATATAGCTTATGCTGCGAAATGCAATGGGCCGAAATACCGTACAGCAAATGTCGGTCTAATGTGTACAACAATGATGACCCAATAGGAAAAAGAAGGTATATTTAATAAAAATGTAGAATAAAGAAAATATATCACAGATAGCCAAATTATAAAAAAAAATAAACTCCACATTATGCTGAGTTCCAAAAGAGCTACTAGGAATCTATACGAAATTCCGAAAAAAAATGTAGAAAAATTTCGTGTCTTCCCTTAAGAAATGACATGAGACTCAAGGAGATTATTAAATTTTTTGTAGATTTTTTTTTCAATTTTGGATTTTGTAGAGTTTTTCCAAAGAATAAAATTTTCTGCTTTTAAGAAATATATTCCAGATGACACACTTGAGCTAAAATTTTATATTTTTCGAAATTTCACACATTTTGCACCAGCCATTTTAGTTGACGAGGAAGAATAAATTAGTGCACACGTCGGAAAGTCCCAAGTGGCCGGGCATATGTGGCATAACATCGCGCAATGAAGCAACGCATTGCATAAATAAGAAGTTCGCTTGCTGGAGGCAACTCGTTTTTAGTCTGTCTACGCAAATCTACAACTCTAAATAGCGCCTACGAACAAGTTTATTAAAGGCGTAGATTACTGCGGGACCGGCGGTTGAGTAGACGCATGAGACAACAATAAAAAAAAAAGAATTAAAATTGTCTACAAAAGGGTTAGGTTTGAGTTGACTTGGCTTAAAAGACGCGAATGCAACAGCAACAATAAATGTGGCTTTAATTTCAGTTGATGTTTTTGTTGTTGTTGCAATTATTGTCAACCAACACACGTGCAGCAGACACGTATTTAACACGACTAGTTAAATTTAAATTGGTAACAAACGCATTGATGGCCAAGTGACATTATCAAAAACATTGCATAGGCCGTGCACATATGAACCCAGTAAGAAATATTTCTAAAATTTATAGTGTTAATTTTTATAAAAGCTTTAATGTGAATCATTTTTTCATTAATTTCCTTAAATGTCAATAGTGTAAAATTTAAAAAAAAACTATTGACAGCATGAGATTAAGCGGGGTAAAGTCAATATCGAAGGAAATTTTGTATGCAAAACGTGCGGTGTCCTTTTAGTAAGATGTGATTTCTTCTCTTCATGTTTATACTTCAGGATTTCTTAAGGCTTTGCAACGCACATTCAAACAAATTCAAATCTTAAGAGTTGTTCAGCTCGAACAAACGATTGGCTTGAAACTCATGAGTTGCAATCGTATTATATGGACAACGAACGAATTGAGCATGAGATGAGTCGAACGAATCTAGTTGTTCGACTTTGTCTCGTTTCGAACATGTTCAATCAGCTCGTTGCACAGCCTTAATATATTTCGATTGGTAGCATTATTTTCGACTAAGTAAGCAAGTGCTCTCTTTGGGCTTCTTCTCAGAGATAGCAGTTATTCGGAAATATATAAAAAAATAATAGTTTTTAAAACTATTTTATGTTTTAAGTTTAATAACACTGGTCTGCAGATTTCAACATTCTATCTGCTAATGGCCACACTTTTGTAAGATCCGCAAAGAAAAGCTAGGATGGTTAGTTTCAAATGGCTTATAGACACTTCATCGTTTCCTCTGTGATTAATTTCTTAGAGAGTTTCGAGTACAAATACACGCCTAGGTCTACGTTCACAGAAGATAGTAGTACAACCCGAAGGCATCTATAGTACTGTTATGTTCAAATGGACTTTACCTATTTCTATTGACCGCCTTCAATGCGTAAAGTCCAATAAAAAAAAAAGGAAAATATCTGAGATAACGATTTTGTCGAGAGTAACTCATGAGAGAAGAGTACGAGTTGGTATATTCCCAGCATTTGGATTGCATTTTAGGTGAAAAAATTTCTCTTGCGAAATAATTTACCGAAATCTTTGTCGTGTAAACAGTGGCTAAGTGCTTGACTTTTTTCAAGACATCAGTTTCTTATGAACTTTTCCACAGGGATGTTGGCATCAACAACATAGCACACGTCTGTCCTTCTTCCATCGTGACACTTTTATACCTTCGAGAGAGCAAAAAGTAGTAACGAAGACGTGCTCGCACAGGAGAATTCCAATAAAACGGTGAAATTGTTAACTATGGCAACAAGTTCTTTGTATTTACTGAGAAACAAAAAATGTTTATTTTTCGTTTGTCTTCTTGGTTTCTTTTCAAAACTCTTAAGGTGGCCAGATTTGTAATGTAATTAATAATAACAACAACAACTCAATTCAAGTGAAATTTTTCTGGCCTTATTTGACAATGATCGATGACTGATGATGTTGGCTGCACTGCTTTTTTTTTCTTTTGTATTGTGCTTACGTTGAATGTTGACTTGCTGTCCTCTCAAAGCCATTCAAAAGTAATCAAAATTCTTTAACATGAGCAGTTAGATGCCGATTGTTAAGTTAAAAGGGAAACCCATATGTCGCAGACTACTAACAAGATTGATTTCGTTCTATTGAAATTAAGTTGCATTCGATGCTTTGTTAACATAATGGATATTATTATGGTTACATGGTTATTGAATTACAACGTCGAAGGTTTTTCGGATCAAATGCACAGTTAAATAAGGTGGACTGAACATACCTGAAATGTTGGTTTTATCAGATGAGAGAATCATTTTAGTTTTTATGGGAAACAAAAAATGTTTATTTCGGTAATATGCATAAATTAGTTGATATTGGATTCTTGTTATTCAAGATTTATATTGAAAAAGATATCATTTATTTGAAACTGAAATTTTGAGAAACAATTGGGTCTTAGAAATAAAAAGACTTTTCTAGATGGTGCACACTTTGACATTTATATTTGAAAGCTTTGGCCACATGAAGTATTTAAAGATCATTCTTTAGGTCAATTGATATCAAATTCGAGCGTTAGCGTTGAGATCTTAGGAAAGATCAGAATTGATTATGTGCTACAACTACTACACTTCAATGTTTCAAAGTGTTGTGAAATGCAATACATTTGACAGCTATCAGTCAATCTCGCATAGCCTCTTCTACCAAATAATGTGGATTACCGTTCTTAAATCTCAAAATTCCAAGTAAACTTGCTTAAGATAAGATCACGGTTGCGTTAAAGGTCAGGAGTCAGACAAAACTAATGCTTTTAAAAGAGAAATGAGAAATTGACGAATGAGCAAAAATAGAATCAAAACAACAGAAAAGTCTCCAGGATACCGCTTGGATATCGGATAGAGAATATAATCAAGACACAAACGACAAAAAGTAGAACGTTACCGCTGGCTGCAAAACATCTCGAAACATGCGGCCTAAACTGAACCTAGAAAGTACACAAACTCTCTTAAGGTTCAGCAGATGAGGGTTAAGAGCTATTGTATGAGTACTAACGGAGTACTGTGTCATTGGCTCTATGGCTGCCTGATATCGTGCCTCTTTCAGAGATTTCTGCAGGAGTTTAGGAGACGAAGAAGATGATGAGATGACTAAACATCTACTTTTTCCAGATTTAATGAGAAAACGAACCAAATATTTTGGTTACGCGTTCTATGATGGTCTCGATGAACAAACCATCATTTTAATTGATACCTTACTTATATCTCCATGGTAAGTACTAAGCCCACTCCAATTCCATTCACTTTTAGTCCATTACAAGTTTATATTTTCGCTCATATTTTGGTAAAATTTCCATAAATCGTTCGCCTCGCTTAGCGTAAAGAGATGAAGGAAAATTGAAATAAATCAAAAAATAAAAATTTCTTCACCAATAAATTGTTTGTATGTTCTCATTATTATCCGCAAACTTCCTACTTTATCTTCGTAAGAGATTTAAATTTTCCCACATCAAAAGCAACCCACCTGATTTCTGCAAGATCGCATCTTAAATAAGAAAAAGTGTCAGTGATATTTTATACAACTGTGATTTATCTACTTTTTATCTTATTCATATCCGACTGTCACAATATCTCACTGGCTAAAACAATACCAAAAACCAAGCAACGCAGCAGCAAACGAGAACAATAAAACATAAAAAAAAACAAAAGCAAAAAGATTTAACTATTTGTCACCGAGAATGAAGCCATTTATTATCTATCATAAACCAGTATTTATCTCTAAATATGAAGGTTGCAAATCCCTCAGCGATGGCATACGGACGAAATTCGCACGCACGCGGACTCTCAAGCAAGACCAGGCGCTGCAGCGTGTGAGAAAAAAAAGGAGCTGATTCTGCTAATGTGGATGTCGGTTTTACCACCTCGTCGAAGTCGGTTGCGACAACAAACAGACAGACAACACAATAAATCATCAGACAGACAAACAAATGTTCGGAAGGTCGAACCACCGAATGGACGCAGACGGACGTAGAGTAAAATATTAAAGCAAATATTACACGTAAGACCACAACAAAAAGATTCAATGCTGCAGCCAGATATGAAGAATTGAGAAGAAAATCTACTGGAAGCCAAGTTAAGTGGCAGGGACAAATCGAGCACAGACAAAACGCATACAAAAATGCGGTACAGCATAGCGGCGAGTACCTATACAAAAACATGACACGAGGCAGTGAGTAACCCAAAGCAACAAAAAAAAAACAACGAGATTAACAAAATATTTATGCAGCCGAAGCGACAAAATCTGCTGCATCCAAAAATAGTGATGCGAAACAAAAGAGTTTTACGAAATATTTGTAAATCATCCAGAAAGGCAATGAAACGAAATGCAACGCAGAGTCACGTTTTGAACGCATTCCTCTGCACATGTCCGTAGAAGCAATGCATATTAATAGTTCCGAGCGATGGGAAGGAAGCACTGTGCTTTGATTTATAATAAAATGGCAGCGAAAACCAGCTTGTAATTTTCCTATTGTAGTATTTGTACTTTTGCAGTATTCCTGGCATTTTTAGTATTTGAAATAGTAACGAGAGCGTCATCTGAATCCGGCCCGTACCCACCATATGGGTTAGAGAGGGCTTTGCCCCCCCACGCGTATCATTTGATTATATATTTAAGAGAGAAAAATAAAAAGTCATGCTATTGGAATTGCATTTGCCCACACGCAAGGTCGGGTTGGTACGGTACTGATCTGAATGTGGTGAGTGATAATATTGAATAATTTTGACAATTTTCAACCGATCAGCGACACCAAGCATATTTTGGAGACTTTAAGTCAGTACAATTTTAGCTATGTATCGAAGTATACCGCAAAAATGCGCCCAAACAGTGGCGCTTTGCATTGAAAGCAATCGCTCTGTTGCGTTAATTCGGCGTGCATATCGTCGCTAGTATTGTGGTTGTTCTGCGACTAAAAGCAACACAAGTCGTCATTTAACCTCAAATTTAATGAAAATGCGGCGCCCATAACCCTTATGTACATGACCCAAAAGCCACCATTGATTGCATTGTCAAAAAGTGACTGTTTGGGAAGGTGTTTACTCCAAGGCCCATATTGGACTAATCTTCTTCCGAGTAAGTAAGACAGTCAATGACGATCGATATCCATGGATGTTGGAGCATTTTGTGTTACCGCGAATTCGTACAAATGTCTGAAAGACTTCTGGTTCTAACAAGATGACGCGATGTGCCATAATGAACGCTCAACAATAAAATATTTTTGTCGGAAGTTCCCGGAATGATTAGTGCCAAAAAACAGCCAAAATGGGAGCGATATCGGTCGAAATGCTGGCCAATGTGATGGAAAATACTTGCAGAGCTAGAAGAGCTCTGTTTTATGTTATCAATAGCAGTAGCAACTTTATCGATACAGTTTTTCAAAGCTTGTTGAGATAAATTGCTTCTAGCTTAGCTAAGGAAGGACTAGAAAACGCGGGATAATCTATTAGCGCAAAAATATGGCGAATGCATTTTAAGGGCAGAAATGTTTTTTCCTCATGTGCAGCAGAGTCGTGACCGAAGCTTTAGCTTAAATTAAATTTGTTCATGATGTTCTCTTCTGAAATCATAAAAGACATTTCCTAAGGTGCGTTTTGACATCAAAAGGAATGACAGAAGTGTGGGAAAGAGGCTGAATAACGAAAGAAGCTGAATTGAAAGTATCTTAACCTTGATGTAACAATGGGAATGACAGTGATTTACCCATTATAGTTTTTTTTTTAATGCAGATACAACTAATCAAAACAAAAACCTTAAGGAAAAAGAATAGTTTTCGCAATTTGAGAGCTGAGTTTCAAGTAGAGTAGACACCAAATGTTTTCCGAAACGGTTTAGTTTTTCGAAAACTCAATTTCTGACAACACAATTTGTTCTGTACAAAGACAACATCCGATTCAATGTAGCAGCACATTTTTCATTTCAAAGTATAAAATGCAACCTGATATATTTGAGTTCTATGAAATTCTTCTTGAAATAACATTAATTTCCAACTTTGTTTACCTCACATGCCAACATACAACCAAATGGCCAAACTGGCAACCAAGTAACCAACCAACCAATAAGTGAACCAAATGGCGAGAAAAATATTTTCACAAACGACAAACAAGCTTACAATCATGTGCCATGCATGCTTCCATGGGCCATGAGCCAGAAATTCTCATAAAAAATACAAAAATGAAATAAATTTGTCATCAGCAAACGACCCGACAATGATGACAACGACCAAAAAATGAAAAACAAACGAAACGAAATCAAACCAAAGAACAGGCAAATGGCGTAGGATCCTCTGCCACACCATAAATACAAGAGGAAACAAATCATGATGGCATAGCCCTGTGTTGCTCCAACCAGCCGACTACACCTCACCCTACCCTAACCTAACCAAGCTGCTGCCCCTTTCTACACATGGCGACAAATGATGGCATTTCGCATTTGTTTTTACTAATTAATTATTTGTTTCTTATTGTTGTTGTTATTTTTATAACATGATGAATTATTTATTGGCTATTAGTAAACATTTAATACGAGGGCGTAACAGCTCAGCAGCAAAGAGCCGCCACCGATGCGATCTGATTCGATCCGAGTCACGCAATGGCAACATACAACAACAAGCAGTCAGTATAATGAAATATTTCGCTACACCGACCGTGACACACCACATTGTGTGTGTGTGTGTGTATGTGTGTGGAGCGTGCCACAAAGGTAGGAATGAGGATGACAGCAGAAGGATTTCAATGGAATGCGTTCGTTGGTTGTGTTGTGGGCGAGTAAAACAAAAAAATATAAAATAAAATCAATTGATTTTACAAAGGCGAACAAATCGTTACATATACATATGTGAAACAAACCACAACAATTACACAGGTACACAAACATACACACAGACTCACCCACAAAATACACAATCAAATTTAACCAGTCAAACGGCAGATCAAAATTGAAAAAATTTAATAAAAAAAATTACCACAGAAATCAATATCTGTTCCATGAAAAGGATTGGAGTGAAAAGAATCTGTATAAAAAACTGATTCCAAAATGCTGCGCCTTAACAAACTGCAGCCAATCGAGGTTGACGGCCTGAGCTCATAAGCTTTTTTCGATACGCACGATTTGTTTTTTTTTCTGTGCCAATATAAACCGCGATCGAATTTTTGATACTAAATTAAATAAATAAAACGATTTCGCTTCGAAAATTATTAAAATAATTATATCCTGCTATAGCTCGGAGGCTAATCTTATGAACCTTCTCCTCCATATACCTTCGTTCTCATGTTTCGAATCTCTGCTCACTTTGGATTTTCAGGAGAAGAGTTTCAAGCACAGTTTTTTAGACAATCCGAAATTCTATTAACTTTCTACTTTAACTTTAAATTAATCCTAAAATTTCTAAACCACACTACTATCTCCCGATTCTGCCAATCGAATGTAAAATTTTGTCTCAAACGATGAAAATATGTCAATCTATAACTGAACAGCAAGTAAGCACTTAATTTCATCTTCACTGGGGTCTCACCTATTTTGCTTTATCTTATGTCAACTCTATAAATTTTATATTTTAAAAGTTTTGCCTATTCTCTCATAATCTTTGTCTTGGGAGACCTAGAACATATGTAAAGACAATCGATCGTCTCACTTAAGCCAACACCTCATTCTTTCCAGACAAAAGAAGGACTTGGAATTTCTTATCAAAGTTTTATGTGATATTATCCATATTATCCAGGATTGTTCGTAAGAATCCTAACACCCTGAAGTGAATCCTGTTCTGCACTTTCAACGCTAAGTGTAAATCATTCTCCTATTTAATTAACCGGTAGGGGAAGGTGGGGACCCTGCGTACGGTTTCCACATTTTATTTATTTTTATTTTTTCATGAATCAATCACCTGACAGCATAAATTTATAGTTTAACTATCTGAGATTCATATAAAAAAATGACAGATGATTTCATCTGATGTTTCAACCATAATTATGATTTAAACTAAATCTGAAATATGTACGAATCTGCCCCAACAACGGGGCACCTATGTACAGTGTAGTGGGTACCTTCGTACTCTGTGGGGTAGTTCAGGAAGAATCATTTCAACATCAGTTATATAAACAGTATGAATATCTTCAACATTAGGAAAAACAAAATTCCACGAAAAGCTTAGCTACTTTCTTAGATAAGATACTTTAAATTTAGTCTGTGACCGTCAACTTTTCCTACATAGTAAATAATACATTTTTCTTAGGAAACCTCAGTAAAAAGAAATAGGTATTAAAATAGATATACGTACATCGACTATAGCAAACTACAGGACAAAGTTAATGCAAACATTAGCAATTGGCACACTAACACACTAAATCGTACCTACCCACCAGCGTTCAAACGTGCCCCATCTAGTTCTGCCCGAAAGTATCCCACTAACTAAATAGCAACAAAATATAACCGCATTTAATATGAATAGGAAATCGTCATAAATTAAGTATTGAAAACGTATCTTAAGTATATTTTGCTACTTACTGATAGAATACTCTACACGAAAACTTATTTTATCTACGGTAACAATAGACAAAAACATTGATCAAAAAATTACTTTCCGAGCGCGAAAACACGTTCTTGCCTGTCACTTGACTCTCACCGGTGCGAATGGCGCGATACTACGTTGACGTAAAGTTAATACCTCGACTCACGCACACATACAAAAGCAAGACCGTACGTTGTTCGTTCAAGTTTTATTTTGACTGAATGAATGTGCCCCGCGTTCAAAGGGTAACGATCTTCCCCAACGTCATAAGTTTGAGGGAATATCAAATGTCATATAAAGTTCAGGCGTAATGAGAACTTCACAAGACAAAAAAATTAGACTTAAGAGTGAATTGCGTAAAAAAAATTGTGTCACTAAATTTTTGAAAAAGTTAGGAAACAACTCAGCGCATCCCTTTGATTCCCATCAGTATTCTATGTAGGGTGCCCTAGTGGCATAAGGGGAATTCATCAAGATATAAGTCCAGCCCACAAAGCAGTGATGTTTTTCAAATAGCTTGATATCGTTACTAAATAGCTAAGTATCTTTGCCTATGTTGCAATATTTTGATGTTATAATATCTCTCTAGAGCAAGATAGACGTAAAATGTCTTTAATGTGCATTTTTAAAGCTCATAATTGAATGATTATAAGGACATTAAGTGGCATGTCTAGTATGTGTAACTATAATGTGCAGTATATTGACACACACGAGACATGTCACTCCATTTCGCGTATGTATATAATAAAAAGATTATGAAAATATAAGACGGGTATAATGGGTAGTGCAGGGCTATGGATTGTTACGAAATGGGTTTGAGAGCAAATAAAAATTTAAAGGTCTATAATTTGTATATAAAGTCTACAGTACATCACTAGCAAGACGTCTCATACGCAATTCGCTTATAAAACTTTGTCGTGTACGAAAAGGTATTCATGTTTATATACTTGATACGCGAAATGGCTCTTATAAGGCCCTATAACGAATTTATAACTATAATATGTTGTCTTTTTACTTCTCTTCAAAAGGCCTTTGAAAGAAACTATAAAAACTTTTTTTGCTACTAGGGCTTAGAATTTGACTTCAATTGCCTACAGCAGCAATTATGATATTGAGAAGAAGGACTGATTTGATGACGAGCGAGGCAAATGTAACACGCAGTAGCATATGGAAAATGTATTTTTACAAAATTTAATTTTCAGATTGACATCTTCACATTTAATGAGTTTGACTTCTGAATTGTGATGCAATCAAAGCACTTAAAACTTCACACAGTGTATGTACATCACGACGTTAGTATGTGCACATCTAAACTTCAACATCTGCTGACTTAACAAAACACTAGAGCATTTTTGTGCCATCCTGAAGACTAACAAAATTTTGATTTTCAGTACATCAAATGCATCTTTCTCTGGTTTTTCGATACTTGAAAATTTCATTCACATTGTGAATGAATTATCATGGCTGTTCAATTGTGTCTAAAATTCATAATCTAACAGCTAAATGACCCTGTTTTGGTTGACGCTTCGCACATTTATAAAGAAATGGCCAGATGTTTTAATTAAATTTCCCGTATTTTTCTGGGACTCCTCATACGTAATGAGAAAAACTTCAAATTGGTAGAGATAGCTTGACATCATTTTTTTGGCAACTTCCACTTTAATTGTGGCCGAGATTTTTTTTCATTGCCGCTTAAGTAATGAAAAAATAATTCTCTGTGTAGCCATTACTCATATGTATTGAATAATGATTGTATACGTACATACAAGGGAGTTAAATACCGAACCCTTTTTTCAATTCAGGGATTGTACAGTGCTCCCCCTAAGAGGCTTGTGTCACTAGAAAAAATGTTTCGTTTATTTAAATTTCCATGAGGTGCGAGACTTCATATAACATATGGTACATATGGCTAAAGAACCTTACCATAAAAATTTGTCCAATGATGTAATTTTTCTAAAATTTCCTTAAGTTATTGATCTAGTGATTCGCTTTGGTCTTCTTCACTTGTATCAGAATTTTTTTTTTGGTCCATTTACATACTTATTTAGTATTAACCAACGACTAATTTCAGGTTAACCAACCTATTGGTGTTCAATAGTTGATCAACTATTTGCGTGCATGTATACGCTGGACATTAACAGTGAATATGGTAGGAGTATTAACTATCTAGCCAGGACATTTGGAAAATTCCTCTAGACAAATCGAAAAACAGTCTTTTATGTGCTTTCAAAGCGATAATTATAGCTGAATATCTTACTTTATCATGAATTGCGCTCAACTGCCTGGATGGTTTTGCCATAAAATACCGAATAAAATATTTCTAGCGATAACGGTTTTCAATTGAAAATTTGAGACTTATCCATTGACATGCATCCTCATCATAATTGGTCTATTTGTCGTTCGTTTTGATTTATCAACAAAGCAAATCCCGATATAAAGTTCCTGGAATTGAACTCCCTAGTACACACTATCATTTTGTGGTTATTGTTGCACTGTAGTACACAAGTATGCATGCAGTGCATGTTCGGAAGAGACACTTGAACGAATTATTCCTTAATTGGGAATTTCCATGGTCGTAGGATACAAACGAAGTAACATGAAAAGCATATGACTGACTGACTCTTTGGGCGATACCAAATGGAACGAACTGAAATGTAATGCAATGGGATAAAATAAAATGGCACAGATGCAAATGGTGAAGGATGTTGTTGCAAATGCTGTAGATGATGATGTTGATGATGAGCATGATGCTGCTGTTGGTTAAAAGGACTCGAACAACATTGGGCAACAGCTGAAGCAAAACAGCATGAGAAGATAATAAATTAAGGGCATAGTCCTCGAGCAGCAGCAACGTGTAAATCAGGTTGAAATGACCAAAATGAAAATGTCATTTGCACACAGAAACGGAAATGACATTTTAAAGAGATTTCAAAGCTGACAAGAACCGGATTAGATATGGTCAGCATATATCTTTCAGTTGTAGTTGTAGTAGTGCTGTTTGTTGTTCCATAGGACATAATAATTGAAGTGAGCTTCCGAAATGCAGGGGAGTGGATATGCGAAGGTATTGATGAAGAGAATGCCTGAGTAGTTGTACTCATAATTGGTTAAGTTTTAATTAAGTGTGTGTTACTGATACCACTGACACAGAGCAAAGTGTAGAAGGAATTCATACAAGCTAATAACGAAAGTACAAGAATATGTGAAGTTGATCAACTTAAGAATTAAGAAAGTGTCAGCCTTAGGCAAACAACAATTACGCACATAACATGGTTATGAATTACAGAGAACTTTGACATTTACATTACAAATAAAATGAGTTGAAGAGTTTTGAGAATTCATTGTGCTTGAATAAGAACTAAAATATTTAAGGTTTATATATATTTATTTGAAGTAAATATTTGTGTTTCTTGTTTACCGGAAAAGCACTTTACTCATGCTCAGAAAAAAGATATACATGCGCTGATTCTTTTAATACCAGATTTCCAGGCAAATAAGTTAGCACTGGGCTGTTGTTTAATGAATTCGGCTTATAAAATTAAGGTTAGAGGGAAGGGAATAGATGTAGTTAGTAGTGTCAATGAAAATGTTTCTTGAATTTACCGATGTCACTACTGTCGTAGAAAAGAGAGGTTGTTCCACAACTGGATCCCACAGTCAGAAAACGAATTATCACAATAGCCCGACACCTTATTAAGCAATGGTGGTACATAAAATGGATGGGCTCAATGATACATCAAAGTGCTTTGAGAGAAAATTTACACTGAGGGCACCATTTCAAGTATCTCTCTACAGCACACCCCGTTTTAATTAATATACTTATACAAAAAAAATGTCAATACATTTATTTGTATCTGTGCTCCTCTTGAGAGCCCCAATCTAAATAGGCCTACACTCTTGGCCGTTATTGACTTGTATCAAACACATGAACTTTCCTTCTCTATATGCCTTAATCATCAAAAGTTGTTGATCTATAAATATCTATGACAGCTATGTAAAAAAAAACAATTCATTCGTTTCCAAGACAACAAACAACATTGGGTTTGGAAGTTAATCTGGTTAAGACGACTCCGTTCGGATATTGTTTTGAGGTCGTATGAGAATGTAGCAATTTTTACGGCTTTGATAAAAATACGAATTTGGACCGGCGAAAGGACAGAACTCTGTGGTACTCCACCACTGATGGTAATTGAATGTGAATCGGTATACCACAGCACGGATAGAACAGTCACTGCACAAGCTCGTTATGGTTTCATGAAGAAAACTAGTTCCAAAAGCGGACAAGCAGGGGGGGTCAAGGCCTTTTCGGATA
Organism: Meiosimyza decipiens; assembly: GCA_963680825.1. NCBI lineage: Eukaryota > Metazoa > Arthropoda > Insecta > Diptera > Lauxaniidae > Meiosimyza > Meiosimyza decipiens. The sequence continues at coordinate 69,269,170 of OY804259.1, forward strand.
TCTATTTTTTTGTTTTTTTTTTTGTTTTTTGTTCATAAGAAACGATTAAAAACTAAAACAAAAAAGGTAAAAGGGGTAGCATAATCTTTTGTGGACGTCTTTTAGGAGGGCAGCGTGATTGGTAAAAGTTGGACAGCCAGGAGGGAGGAGTTAAAATTTCAGAAATTTTTCGGAAAGGAGCTAACGACGGCAAATACAGTGCGAGCAAAAACCGATTTTTGAATACAACTTTTGTCGCACTTTTCGTTCAGGAACTCCATTAGACCTCCAGTAGAGCAAGCTCTACGGAAACCGTAAAGCAATCATTAATCAATTTATTTTGCTCCAGATAATTGAGATGATGGAAGATTATTACGATTTGCATGCTTAACTTTTGAGATCTACCATCGATCGATTAGCAAAATCACTGGCGGCTTTCTTGATCGTATTAAAAACAAAAAAAAATTCTCCTTCCTCCTAAAATGGCAACTATCCACTTTAGTGGTTTTTGAGTATATTGATTGCATATTAAATGGGTGCGTAGTACTTTTTTAATTTCGTTTTTTTTTATGTATACTTTGCCAAAAAATTCATACATAAAGTTCCCTCTTAAACAAAAAATTTTACATAAAATATGAATGGTCCTCCACCACAAAATCACATCAATTAATTTAATGCATTAAATACGCCAGTATTAAATAGCACACATAATATTTGTCATCATAAAAAATTCACCATTCTGGTCAGCCTCATTCCACATATGCGGACATATACACCAACCGTAATTGCCTGAATGTCATCAAAAGTTGTGTTGTAAATTCCTTTGAAAAACTTTGCCATTTAATGCAATAACTTGTGCAAATGTGTAAATACTTTAAGCCTGCATAATCAAACTTTATCTCTGTGAACAGCTATCAGCAACACAAATTTTATTAGTACTTCAGTTGCAGAGTTCCCACAAAATATCTCAAGAGAGATACGATAGAAATCTTAGCGCACCAGTTGCGTCGCCAATTTGTCCTCATGTACTCGTACATAATCGCATGAAAAACTTTGGGTTTCTTTGTCTTCAACTTCCGTTTATTGACGAAACAAGACAACTTGAAGATTTGTTTTATGGATGAAACACTTTTCCAATTAACTAAATCTCTAATCTGCCATAAATTCAACACCCAAATAATTAAATTTCATGACTCAAACACGATGGCAATGCAGCAAGGAAGAAAGAAAACCCAAACCAAGTAAGCAGCATATAGGTAGATAGGGTATGGCAACCCAACGCACACCAACACCAGCCTCAAGTCTGTCTATTAGTAGCAGCCACAAAATATTTTCATTACTCATGGTCGGTGCTAATTGTGCAGCCACCGTGTGACTTGGTGCCCGACACTACCACCCCCAATGGAACATTAAATGCCAACACGCCACAGTTCGACAATTTCAAATAGAGTGAGTAGCAAGCAGTTCGCTTAGATGAGTCAGGCTGGCCATGCCACAACAAATAATCATTGATTCGGTGCATGAGCAAACAATGAAATGAAAGGACACATAGTTTTTCAGATACAGATAAGTTGACCAGATTACAAGGTAAGGATTTAGTTTTTTGTTCATTACAGTTGAACATTACTTTGATTGAACTTAGAGTCATTAGCAAAGACTTTTTTTTACACAAATCGGTCAAGGCATTTTTCTTAAGCAAACATGATAAGACAACAGATAAATCTATTTGAATTGTTAATTGGTGGCTTACCTTTCGGCTATTAACACATACATACAAAGTCTCATTATGCCATTTTTTGCTTAATTTAGTACCCATTTGAGACCTAAACCTAAGCAATTCCGCGAATTCTATAAGACCTGACGCTATAGCCGTTGTATGTCACGCACCTCAGTTGTATTTACAAATACGCTTTTCAGTACGCAGATTGCGCCATTTTTCATTTGTTTGTCATTTCTTGTTTATTGCTTCAACTGTCCTTCAACCTGTGAACACACACTATTTTCATATTGTGGCGTTGTCACTTAGACCTGAAGGATGGGTGAGTTTTTTTTACATTATAAAAATAACCTTAGTACTCTTAAATGCAAAAATGCCAGACTTTTAGTAGCAGTTAGTTTAGTTACAGATATTTCTACAGTATCGGCCAGATTTGACTTTGGTACAAGTTTGTCAGTTTTGAAATACAGGTAGTTTTATAAAAAAGAGTACTAAGTAGTTAACTTACTTAAATATAAAATAATGAATCCTTACAAGAGTTTGACCTTAGTTAACGAGAGGAAAAGAGAGAGTGAGAGAGAGTTCCCATTAAAGGATACCACTAACCAACATCCAATAACATCATCTGTTCCACATAAAGCGAATACAATCAGCTTTTGCTTACTATGTTAAATACGGTTGGGTGCACATTAGACCGTACCACCTTACAGGCACAAAAAAGTACACAGCACACCATCGATTTCGAAGCATTTTTGCAGTAGACCAAAGACTATCAAGGCAAATCTGTTACATCGATAGCTAGAAAATTAAGGCAACGAGCTTATTTGTCTTAAAGTAAACTCAAGAAATGAAAAAAAAAAAACAAAAAAACTTCATGGAGACTTGACCAAGAATCGGCTATAGGTATGATTCTATTGTGGCTCATACCTGTATTATGTGTTGTGTTACCAAAGATATTGAAAATGTAATAACTACCACTAGCTACAAAAGAATGCCAACAAGGTGAGATATAGTCATCAAATCACCAGAAAACTAACAATACTATTCACAGTTACGCTTATATAAGAGATGCTTTTCGGTCAACTATTTTCACCTTAGGAGAGATTTCAGCAGTAGAATAGCCAAGAAGCTCTCAATTGATTTATAAACAGCAATATGCCAGTTCATTGGATATCTCGATTAAAAATTGTTGAATCACTAAATGATACTTGCAAAAAACGTTTCAGGTGCATATCAAATAAATATTGGTAACTAAAAATCAGTAGCCAATCACAAACTGGTAGCCTTGATCATCAAGGACAACGTACAACGAACTTCGAGTGGGACGAAAACAAGTATGGTAGTATACCTCAAATAGTTGTGAAATAATATAACAACATAATTAACTAGTAAAGTATACACATACCTGCAGTACAGGAACATTCCGTTGGTTGGTGCTCTGTTGACGCTCCATTAGCGGTCTGTCGTCGTTGCTGCTTACGGGCCAATTTAAGTTGTGATACATCACGTCGTAACCGATGCAAATCGCTCATTTGTAATTGTGATAGCCTACGCATCGTTTCATGCGACATGTCATCGTTGCTATTTTTCTCGTTTATTTTAAGCGCATCCTGCTCCGAACTATCTGCCTCTGTCTGCTGCCGTAACTCTGCGTGCTGATTATTTTTCGTATTCAAATTGCCAGTAGACAGCTGCTGGAAGCTATGTTGCAGCTTTAACTCGATTGTGGTTATTCGATCGTCAAGATGTCGCAAATGTCTTAAGCGTTCTTCGGCGTTTGTTTGTCGCACGTTGCAATACAACGAGAATCCCAGCGAACTGATACACATCACGTAGAAAAATAAATTGAACAAGGACACTGACTGCAGGATATGGAATGGCTGCTGTTGCTGTTGACTGTTGAATAGCAGATGGGTAGCCTTCTGTTTTGCTCGTATGCCGGCATTGTGAAGGCTGCTTTTGGGGTTGATATTGGAGTTGGAGTCGGAGTTGGCTGAATTGTCGTTTGTATTGGAATTCATCTTGTTATTGAGTTCAATAAGGCGACTAGTGTTTGGATTTCTATTTGTGGTGACTGCATTTGTCGTCGATGAGGAATCTTCTTCTTGGTTTGACATGGTCGAGAAGGACATTTCGTGCGCAGTTAACACTGTTGCTTGATAGCTGCTTGTGATGATGGTATTGTGTTGTATTGGAGTCGCCGTTACAGACTTGGTAGCTATTCTTGTTTTTGTGTCTGCCAGTGGCACTCTGCACCCGTCCGCCGCAATCGGTCGCAACGTTTTATCCTTGCGCATTATTTGCTATCTCGAGCTTACACTATCAATTACACAGCTCCGTAGTTTTCTTGTTATTTTTGGTAATTGTTTCTTTGTCTTGTTGCTTGATTTGTAATCTTTTTTATCTTTTATTCTATCCCTCCCTTGGTTTTCTAAATATTTCTTGTTCTTTGTTATGTCAAATCAAGCATAAACAAACTATGCTACTAGCAGCAAACAAAAGGACCAAAGTCCTTGCGGGCATCACATGTAGTAGCTCCCCAAATCAACTTGACTTGCTCCTGCTGCTTCACTTGGCGTTTGTTATGTTGTTAAATGTTTCGTATACCCTAGCAGTCTTATCCTTCGGATATTTTCTTTTCTGCTCCAATGTCCTTGCTAACAGTTTGGGTTCGTTGCGAGTTCGTCGTTCGTTGTGCGTATGGAATTTTGGATTATCTACATGGCCACATGTTGTAATTCTGCTCTTTGCTTATTGTTTGTTGTCGCTACCATGCGACAGCATCAGCAGCAGTGGAGCGCACAAAATGTCCTTGCGTTGTCGCACTGTGTGAGTTCACCACTGCTTCATATGACAACCGCACATGAAACACTTGTTTCTTCAAAGTACCAGTATGACAATTCCGTTGTTCGTCGTTCCTCTGCGTTTTGAGCAGTTACGTACTACTCCTCGTTTGTCATGCTACTCTGCACCCAGACAAAGTTGAATTTTTATTTTGTTTTTACTTTAGTTGCTGTTGTTGTTGTTTTGTTCCTCCTTGTAGGATTTATATGTATTGGTTGCTCTTTTCAGATGCTTCTCGTTCTCGTTTTTCCGCTTTTGGTGTGCTCTTCTGCTTTGAGCCTTGCTGGTTTGACAAGTTTTGACAGTGTTGTCTTCTTGCAATGACTGCGTCAATTGCAGCTTGGTTTTTTTTTTTTGTTTTTTTTTTCTTTTGAGGTCTTTGGTATTTTTTTTTTTTTTTTGCACAATTTGATCACTTTTCTTTCATAAATTTTTCATATTTTCTGTTTATCTTTTTCATTTGAACTTGTTTAGCTTCACTTGGATTTGATTTTCTAAATGAAAGAGATTTTATTATACACATGAATTCTGCAAAAATGTTTGGCTTTAATTTACTCTCCAAACCCTTTGGAAATGAAATTGCAAATACTTTAAGTAAAACTTTTTTTAACGATGAAGATTTTCTACTTTACTGTGTAGGAGACGGAAAATAACGAGAAAGATTACTATTTAATTTCAAAAATATTTGGTGCTTGCTAGGCAAAATTTCACTTGCTGCTTGAAAAATATTTGAGATAGCATTGCTTCTTATTATTTCAGGAGCATATGTGAAATTTTTCCAAACCATTGTTGAAAAAAAAAATTATGGGAACTGTTATCCAAAGTAGTGACAGTTAAGACCTTCCTTTGAAGCTTCAAAAGTGAGCAATCTAGTAATAAGTCTATTTGAAAGATTCCTCTAAGTTTCTGCAAAAAGTTTAATGTAATGTTTCCATATGTCTGTCAAATATAAGCATTTCAGGTTTTTCGTGAAGTTAGTTCTCGTATTTGCATCATAAAATATTTATTTATTTTACAAATTTCTTTTTCATGAAATGATAAAAGAGAAAAAATTAGATGTGAAAAGTGTGAGTTAAAGCAACTTTATGAGAAACATCTTTGCAATTATTCGTAATCAATCATGCAGCAAATTTGCAGCAATGTACTTGGTTTTATATAAAATACCTAATTTATTTTATATTGTATTGCTACCAAAGCATTTTTTACGCAGTCGTTTCTGCAGACAATTGGGTCTATGTAACAAGTTTTGTAATTTGATATGTGTAAGTACCAATAATAATTATAGGAGGATCCACGCCCTATTATCTAATCCCATCAAAATTGTGAGCTGCTTAGCATAGACATAGCCCTATTTCTGAAGTAATGACTTTAAATTTGCAGTAATGATTACAGAATATTGTAAAAAATTGTAGTAATGATTTTCTGCCAAATTCATAATACTTTATTGGGCGTTAATCCCTTGTTTTAGTTGTTAGCTGTAAATGGAAGAGAAAGTAAAAATAGTAAAGATGAAGATGAATTTGAAGAAAATTTCACTAATAATTTTCAATTTTGACTTAGACTCAGTGTTTGCCGCAATAATATCTGTTAATTAATTCTACTAATCGCTTAATTTAGGTCTTCTAAATTGAATCGTTTTTGCCGTGTTATTCAACATTAATATTTAATATTTATCACTTGAATAATCTCTTTAAAAAATGTTGTTAAAAAATTGCCAGTGAAAAAATTTTTCTGCAGTAATGATATTATCTTATTTCAACCCCTGCAATGTTGTTCCTGCTAGCATTAAATTTCAATCCTTCTTCTTCCAAAGGCGCTAAGATATTACTTGAAATAGTTATGTATGTAAAAAGAATAGCAATATAAATGTTTTTTGTTGAATGAGAGTTGCCACGCTCCGTTTTCTAATGCGGTTCATATTTCGTGAGATGCTTAGCATAGACAATATACATCCTAACACAAGATTTCAAAACTACCGCTATCAAAGGCGCCAATAAATGGAGTAAATAAATTTTCACATAAACAAACAAAAAAATGTTTAAATACAAAAGAAAACCCATTTTACCTCATCATAGCTATGCTACTACCTGCAACGTGTGTGACCTTAACTAAAAACTCATCTCTATCAACTTAAGTGAACCATGTATTTCGATAAATCCGTTAAGGTTGCTTGAATGTTATAAAAAAAATTACCCCCGTAATACAATATGGAACAAAGTCTTTTAAAAACATACCATCAATCTTGGCTTTCTTTATGTTACGAAAAAAAAGGGTGGCAAAGTAAGCACAAATATAACATTACAAAAAAATTATTGAGCTCCATGCAACGTTCCATCTTCCAGCAAATTTTCGCTAAAAGCACTTAGAAAACTTTTTAATTGAATTAGAAGTAAATGTTTCCAATTAAAAGTTGTGTTCAAAATTTGTCAATTTCATTAAATATTTGTCATTTTCTAACTCTCTTTCAATAAATGGCAAGTAACTGTCACAAGAAAAATGTTCAAATCAATTTAAAGGAAAGCCAATATTTCTACTGATTGATGCTAAAAATAGAAATGTTTGTGCATTGTATTTTGTATTCATGGAAACCTAATGTCTAAGCCAACACTTGAGTATTCTCTTATGTTCCTAATCAAATGCTCACCACCTTAACAGAGGGTTTTATTATTTCAACAACATAAAATAATTTTCTGTTTCAAAATTCAACAGCTTTGGCTTTGTACCGTATGTTGCCAAGATTGTTGTTGGCAACAAAAACAATAAAGTTGTTTTATCCCAAAACATATGTAAGTGTAGATATGTTTGCTTAAATGTCTGTCTGTCCGTCTTTCAATCAATTCAAATGCAAATCAAAAGGAAAAATACAAGATATTTCCCAGAGTTGATCGAAGTACAGGGTCGCCGTATGAGTTTGTGTGCGTTTCGCAGTGTATGTTACAAGAAAATACAAACACTGAAGCAAAGTGTTATCGACACCGTTACACACACGCAAACACACGCAAACACACAAACAAAGAAAGGATTATTGATGTTATTTATTTGCTAAATTTATTATTTTCGCACAAATGCACAATCCCAACAATAAAAACAAAAGCAACAACAACATTAATATCATATAATGGAAATCCCGTAGAGAAAAGTTTTGTATTTAGTTTCTTCCGTTCTTTTCTTGGCAGTTGGCAAAGGCATTTCTACGGAATGCCCCAATGTATTCATTGTGGTTTTCCATGTAAAAGGTTAAAGGTTAGGGTTTGCTTTCAAAGTTCAAAATTTAGTACTCAAAAAGTCAGGCAAAATGAGAGGAATTTCTCCCATATTAATTTTTTGGAGACTGTTCCCTTATGATAAATCATCAAAAATTCAATCCAAAAATTCGATTAAACGAAATAATTGGCAAATATTAAAAATTTGTATCTATTTTTTTCTTTAGCATTTTCAAACTTAACAAAAAAGGTACCATAAGCAATCTTATCGCGTTCGCAATGATATATGTATACAAACTTTAGTGATTTTATCATCCGGCAGATTGAGGTTAATGCAAAGATTATGCCATAAGAAACGAGAGAAACAACCTCTGCCAGTTATGTAGATGTTGCCACATTTAAAAGTTGCAATATTCCAAAAATGTAAGAAATAAATTAATTACAAAATCACTTTATCGCGTAATGCCTCTTGGCTGACTGGTTCCTTTTTGAGCACTTAAGGTTTATATTATTAAGGATATATATATATATATATATATATATATATATGTATATAAACCTAATATTGTGCAAATTTTTTCTTTTAGTATTAATTAATTAAGCCTTCATACTTCTTAACTGTTTTTCTAAGAAATATCGTTATTTCTATATTTTTTTATCTTCATACGGATCTATTTGAGTTCAAGTACGGCAGAATGACTAGAAAATTTCATTTTACGACACCTCGAAAAAAGCTACTGATACACTTGAAAGAAGGTTTTAAAGGAAAAATTTTAAGCTTTACAACTATATAACTGGCGTCCCTAAAATTAATATATGATTTTGAAATACACAGCCCCATATATTTTGAAATGGAAATCTACATGTCTGCCTCTTTCATTTTCAGCTTTAAGGGTATTGCTCTATTCTATGTGGCTCTGCTAAAATCATCATTAACGTCAAGCTAAAATTTCTCTGTTAATTTTCAGTTAAGTTCGTGTCTCTACTAAATTTGCAACGAATTTATTTCAATTCTATTAGAAAGTCACTCGGATTAACAAAAGGGTTCGCTCATTAGAAACACATTTATTTGATTAATTCATAGCAGTGGCGTCGCTTCATCAAATCTTGGGGAGGCGAGAATCAAAATTCCACCACTATTCGATGAGTTTATTGAATGAATGTATTGAAAAATAACTAATATCAGATTCTTGGCAAGATGGGGGGCAATGCCCTCCTCAGCTCTACTGAATTGACGCTACTGATTCATAGTCTTTTATTTTGAAATATTTTTTGTTCTTTTTTTTATGATTTTTTTTAAGGAAATTCATGGAAAATTTCAGTGTCAAGTAGCTCGGTAACCTAGAGTGACAGTCAGTTTAAGAACCGACTCACTTAGATCTACTGTTGATCAATTGTAATACCACAGAACTATAACTATATCCTCTCATTGAATCAAACAGATGTCATAAGAGAATTATATAGCTGACCATTATTATATGTCTACGGACACCCAGGTTATCAAATAAAAACAAACCAAGTGGAACAGGAGCTAAGAACATTTTAAATCTTTTCCTCCTTCTCGAAATTATGCAGAAGTCAAAAGATTGAACACCTAGCCTGATGAGGTCAGTTATGACTGCAACAACTGACGAGACACGAGCTTAATGTGAGTTATCAGTTCTTAAAAGCGCTAAGAATCGCATTTTGTTCAGATTTGCCTTGCTATGTTACAAGTTGTCAAAAATAATGGGCATTTAAGAGACTAAATTTTCCGCAAGTACCGTAAAAAAAATTTCAAACTAAATATTTTATTCCTTGGAACAAAAATCTATAACTATTATAGAAATTTTCCTTACGTGATTTTTTTGTTTGGATTTTAGATAATTTTTCCAATGTGTAAATTTGACTTATGCTAAATTACGTCAAATTTCCTCGATTTTTATGTTAATTCAAAAGCAAAATGACACTACAGATCGCATTTTATAGGAACTTACGGCGAGTAAAAGGTAACTTTTCCTATTGGGAATTTATTCATCACAAATTCAAATACGCTCAAATGATGATAGTGATTCGGGGTGTATATTTTTTTACGTAAATGTACGTATTTATTACGATGTCTCTCAAAGGTTTTTATTTTGGAATCATTTTTTCAATTTTCCATTTTCGTTGGCTTTTCTTCATTTCAGTTTTGTGTTTTGTGTTTTGTGTTTTTTTTTATCTTTTTGCTAGAATTACTTAATTTTGGAATTTTCAAAAATTGTGCCTTTTTTTATTTAGCTCTCATCTCATATCATTGCGTTATGTTACGTTTCATCACATGACTTCAATTCTGAACTCGATGCAAACATTTTAGGAATTTTTGGCACGCATTTTTTCATCAACTTTTTTCCTTTTCCTGGTTTATATTTTGTGATGATTCTTTGGTTTTTTATTTTTTTTTTGTGTCGGATTTTATCTTGTGTGTTGTTTTGTGTGCGCACTCGTTTTACTTGTTAGTTGTTGTTATTGTTTTTGTCGTTTTTGTTGTTCTATTGTATTATTGTTGTTTTTGTAACTGAAAAGGTGTTTAATAAAGAAAAGAGGAATTACAATTAACTGCACACCAAATAAGCAAAAAGCTACAACAATAAGTGAGCACACATTTAGTCGCAGGAGACACAGAACAAACAGAAAACACACAATGCTCAAAACACGAACTTAATGTCGGAAAAGTGGAGTTAGCATGGAGTAGTAGTGGAACAACTATCGCTTGCGACGATACTTTCTGTTGATACTTCACGAATTCAATGTCGTTTTACTCAATTTATCTTATAAAGTTACCCGTAATCGATGAGTTTGTAAGTCAACGCTTACACGAGGAAATTCGGTCAGACCAATTCTTGTGTATTCTCTTTTGTGAATTTGTTTTGCGTTTACACACGTAAACTAGAATTGCTTTGTGCAAGAAATTGCTTTGACAAAGCAATCCACAACAAACTTAAATTCAAAGCATAATATCAGGTAACGAATAGAACGAAAGGGAATTTGCGGGTACGACGAATTCTGTACACCACCCTTTCGTTTTTCCCTTCTTGCTTACAAACAGGAAAACTTTTTCTGAAGAGTTTTCTCGTGTAAACGTTGACTAAGAATTTTTCTATACGCGATAGACAATTTAGTTTTGAGAGATGAGATGGCCTTTAGCGACAAGACAATCTTGTACTGTTAGCCTCTGCTAAGTGAAATTATTAATGCCAAGTAAAGCTGTTACTGCTCTATAAATGCTATGCCAAGAACATACAGGCTGATTCACTTCGCGCTTATAATGAAAATCTGACAATACTTTTTTCAATCAAAAATAAACAGCTCAAATCAGACATCTAGTAGTATGCTGCTATAGAATGGTTTTTAAAAGAAAAAATTTTGATTGCTAAAGTCGATCTTCAAAGTGCAGAACACTTAACTAACCATAATCGTCGATCTTGCGCTATATCTTGTGTTAGTTAAAAAATCAATCGAAAAATGCAATAAAACTGTATGGGTGTGACATGGCAGAAAATCGAATGGCAGATTTTTTCTACGTTTAGTGAAAACGTCGTTCTTTATGTTAATTATAATGGGGAAAAAACTCTTTGTGGGAGAGTTTTCTATATATCCAACGCTAGAACATAGGACAATAGGACCAAAAAACTTCTTCGGATGTATATTGTTCACAGATTCAGCTACACGAAGCCTGTGGATGTGGCCTTACAACAGTGTGTGGCACCACTCATATAACTAAGCCAAATAAAATGCTTATCTTCCCACCTGTGGCAGATTTTTTACGTTTTAGTAAGAACATTTTATTTCTCAAATTCTCAGTTAAATGGGAAACAACAAACTGATCTCAAAATCTGAAATTTCATGAGGATAGATAGCTATTAGAATCAAAGCTGAAACATTTGCTAAAAATAAAAAAACAAAAAAAAAATTTCGAAATAAAAACACCTTAGTACATGGGAACAAAAGTATTTAATTTTCGGACTACGATATTATTTCGATACTTTTTTACACAATTTCTTTCTTATCTCTATTTATGAAGGGCCAAAAAGAATAAAACTATGCTGGCACCACATAAGGCAACAAAAAAAGGTTAACTCAACTTGTGAATGAGCAAACAAAAGCATCTTCTCACTCAACGACACAACAAACGACACAAAGGACCATGTTATTAAAAAGGCCAAGGAAGCAAGCCAGCCAACCAACCGGCCGAGCACGTTGACAGACGAAAAGGTGGTCAAAAGGTGTCTGTAGGCCAAGTTAGGCCGTAGTTTAAGTCAGCTCTCTGTCGCTGCTGTTTTTTTTTTTATTTTTTTTTTTTTGGAAAAGCAGTCAGTTAGCCAGTCAGACTCTTAACCACAGCGTGCAAAAGCAAATATAAACACACACAGCTGGACACACGTTACGAGACAGTGGTTACGTGGTTCTTAGTGCTGTCTGCATGTAGGCAAGCAATCAGCAGTTAGACATAGAGCCAGGTATTGTGGTAACTTGGGGTATTTAGCTTAATGCTCTGCGGATAGACAGAAATGAGCAACAATGAGTCGCATTTGCAAGCAATTTGCTCATTTCTTTGCGGTCAATGCAAATTTTTACTTTTTTTTTAATTTCACATGCGCACACGCCCTAAGTGCGGGCTCTGAGGTGCACAGCAAAAGTTGCAGGTAGTAAATTGAAGTATTAATATTTTGATGAACTTTTGCAATAAAGTGTTAGTATTTATTATCCTAAGGAGAAGATGCACTGCATTTACACATAATTAATACTGGCAAGAAAATTTCAGAAATTTTTTTTTTAAATTCAGTTTAACTTGAAGAAAAAATTCTAATATTTTAGGAGTAATGTGTTTACGAAATAGTGCAAAATAATAGCGAACACTTTGTAGAAATTTTATGATTACTGGAGATATAAATTTGATTTTTAGTAAAGACGGATGAATTATGATTTAATTAGGTTCCATGAAAATGTTCTCTAGTGGAATAAGCTGTTTTAAATTTCTGTTGCTTAAACTCCATTTATGCTATCAAAAACACAATTAAATTGTATAACTACATTGAATTTTATGAAATAAATATTTGTTATAAGCTTCCATTCCATATAGATTTGGTAATAATTACGAAATTATATATTATTATAAGTATTATTTAAAAAAACCGAAAAAATTAAATTTTTTTAATTTTTGGGAATAATTTTTTTCTGTGTGTTTTTTTTACACAAAAAAGAGGGCAAAAAAGAGAGTAATTTTTGCCTATTATTGTATGATTTTACCAATTTTTAACTTTAAACCATGCTAGTTTCAATTTCTCACACAAAAATAACTTGTATTCAATAAAAAAGTTATTTTCAGCTCATCAATGATAATGATGAAGGTATTTGTTCAAAATTTCGGTACAAAAAAAAACTTCAGAAACATAAATTTTTCGGTTTTTTTAATAGTTTTTTAAAGTTATTTTGTTGAAAAAATATGGTTTTTGTCATTTTGATAGTAAATTTTGTTCCCTTCAAAAAATCTAATAATTAGCATACCTATACCCTAAGCATATAGTTTTTGATTTATAATTAAAAAGGGACATATATGCACTGTTCTCAAAAGTCCAGGTCCAAATTTAATAGCACTTTTGGATTTATCTTTTATGGTGTACAAGCAAACATATAAGATAATAACATATCTTTAATGAGATAGTTCCTAATTTAATTACATAGTCAATAGCCTAAATACGGGAATGTATGAAAATATATAAAGTACACATTTTCATTGATTTTGAAGTTAGCACTCACGGTTTTTCCCCGACTTGGACAAAATTAAACTGAAAATATTTGTAAAAGAATAAATTTTCATCCTGAATCTTAAAAATATAAAAAAGATAGATTATTGGATTTAAACGCATCAATTTAAATATTGTGACTTTTAAAACAGACCAGGAGCACTTGCAACTCCACCGAATCTAATTCGATTCTCATAAACAACAGACCATAAGAAAGAATGAAAAAAATTTTTTCTTAAGCAGTGTATAATTGACTTAGGTCAAAAAAAAATTGATAGAAATATGTCCAAATAAATTCAAAAAAGTTAAAAACACGGGTTTTTTGGGGATATCTCGAAAACTATTCTTAAGAAAAAAAATGGTTGGAAGCTACCCCCCAAAATAAAAATTTTCAAAAAGTAGAGAAAACGACTCCTATTTACGAGGATTACACTGAAAGCGCCTCCTCTTAACAAAAGGAAATCAATTTAAATATTTTAAGCTATGGTATTTTTAATCGGAACACTTTTGTATTAGCAATCAGTAAAATATTTCGGCCATCGATTTAAATGCATCATTTACATTAAGAGCGCATCTTCCTGACGTCCAGGTAATCGTGGAGAGTCTTTTGCTTCTGAACCATGGAAATGCAACAAGAAGCTTTAAGCGAATTTTTTTTTTAGTTTCTTCATAGAACACGTGGTGCACAGCTTTTTGTATTCGTCACGAGGTTCCTTTGAAAAGTGCTGCGCTCAGTTATCAATACCACTTTCCGGTAGGCCTATTGCTTTATCACTATAGGACTTTGAATTTCCTAATGGTATGTATTGCTATTAACTATGTTTTGAATCGAAAATTGCAATTTTTGCCAAATGGAAAAATCGGTGAATTTCGGGATATAAGGTTTTTGTATAAGCCAGCATCGGTTGATATCAAAGCAAATCTGTATTCATGTACAGATAGCTACATACTTTAATTTTATTGCTGCATAAAATATGTTAATTATCTTCAGCTAATTCAGCCCACTGTGCATTGACGACGATGTAATTACATACGCGTTGCCCATCAACTCTGTCGACGTTGTCGAAACTGTAGATAATAATTTGCAAAGAGAAAAAACCACAGACACAATGGGACAAATGGACAGACGCACTGACGTTAAGGCAGACATGCACGTAGTGGCAGAGCAGAGATTGCAAGAGAAAAGTGGCAGCAACTACATAAGCATTTAGTTAATCCTTTTTTTCTACAAGTTTGCGGTTTTACACTGTGATCGCGTTCTTAACACTGTGATTGCTGCACTTTAAATTGCTGTTATACGACGACGACGTCGTACAGTTTTGTCGCTATCGCTTCTGCTTCTTCTGCTGCGCGATTATTTTAAATATTTCCGCCACGCTTCCTGACGTTGACTTACGGTTTCCCCGATTTTTTTTTTTATTGTTGTTGCAAACAGACAGACTGGCAGGCAAGCCAACTTAAATGTTGTCAGCAAAATTTTAATTACATTCAACGCATTTTCGTGCACAATTTAACGCAGGGTATTAAGGTTTTTGGCTTTAACTTCGTCAATGGCGGCAACAGTTGCTCATTTGCAACGCTTCGATTGCTTAAGCTGTCAGACTTTGTAGTTGATGCTCTTGCCGTCGCTGCTACTTGGTACAGTATACGCAAGTGTGCAGTAATTTTTACTCAACTGCCAAGTAGTTTTTCCTTTTTTATTGTTTTTACTTTGCTGCCCGCTTCTGCGTTCACTTGCAATTTGGCTGCCACTTTAAACTGATTGTGCGACAGAAGAAGCAACGACAGCAACTTAATTTCTTAATTTTCACCTTCCGTTCCATCATTCAGCTTACAATGCAAGCAATTTGCTGAATGTATGAATGAAAACATGAACGAATGAACGAGCGAATACAGAAATGTACGCAAGAGTGAATGAAAACGGGCGCGCACATGAACAAGTTTGGGGATGTATGGATGCGAAAGTTTTGTTGGCAACCAACAAAACGAATCAGCCTGGAATCTACAGCAGTAGCACAGTAGCAACAGCAGCAGCATCCATTGCTGTCAGAATGCCAGCAATTCTAGAGCTTGTTGTCGACTACCAAATTATTTCCGTATTTTCTATTATTGTGACTTTTATGATTATTATTAATATTATGAAATTATTATTGCTGTCGTTGTCGTTGTCGTCGTCGTTGTTGTTGTTGCTGTTGTTGTTGTGGCTGCGTTTGCTGCTGCCATTGTAACTACAGAGTGTCGCTTTTGTTGATGATGACTTTGATTATAACGCGCACATTTAATGGACTGAATTCGGTTGAAACCACCATTCACTGGGATGCTGGAATTTATTTGTCAGACTAGTGAACGGCGACTGTCGACTGTCTGTCGTTGCGGTAGTCATTTCTAATTTTGCTGCTCAATTGATTTTGAAGCGTTTGCTGCATTGCTATTGATGCTACGCTTTTTAAACTAGCGCTCGTGTTTTCTTATTTTAATGACCAAATTTTATACGCGCTTTTTCTCGTTTCATTGCGTGCTGTTCCCTTATTGAATTCGTCTCGCTCCGGCACAGCTGGACTCAAATCAATTGTAGTCAATCGACGAAAAAAGTTAACTATGTACATGGTTCAACGCGCCTTTGTCGAAACAAGCGACCAGCAAGCATCTACTAAATGGGTTAACATTTTGCCAATGAATGTTGGAGGGGAGTGGTCAATGTCATTAATTTTGAATGCTTTTTAATGGAAGTACACCCTTTGTAAGTGCGGTTTAATAGTGTTAAATTAATGAGGCACATACACATTTTGGTTTTCTTGAAATCTATTTTTGTTGCTAGCTTCTAAGGTTACATGACATATTCACTACTTTAATATCAGATCGTTGTTTTAAATACCAATACATTGTACAATTTTCAATAAGAATCAAAAATCCAATTTCTAAACGTAACGTACTTTTACTTTGCCCATTAAAGGATTTAAGATTATAGCTGATGTAATCTGGTTTGCTGTTATAATATGTAAAAAGTTTTTCATATTATCAATAAATTGAAGTTCGTTTAAAGACTTGTAAAAGTTGGACCAAGAACTTATTAGTACATTAGGGTGATTTAATTTTTTTTGTTTCAAACAGGTTTTATAGTTGCAGGTATATGAATAAAAAGTTCTGTTGCAAGGAGAGCACATAATAATAATATTTAACGATGGCTCATTAAACTTTTTAGTTCTCACTAGGAATTACATGGGGAAGAGTACTTTATTAAACAGTTTCGTCTATATCTCATGAAAGAAATCCCATTGGAAAGAGCATAAATTTTCCTTAAAAAGTTTTTAGTAATTTTTTTTTTGTTAAGATAAAATTTCGTCAGCTTATTAGCTTTCAGAATTTATGAATATTTCGAAGATTGAGAAAAAAAAAAAGTTTTTTTTTTTTGTATACACTCTTCAATGGGCTTGGTGCCATTCGTGTTATATTTTCCTTTCACTAAATTTAGGCAAAACTGTCAAGTGAAGCATTCTTTCCCATGGGAAGCAAAAAGTTCATTTAGCCACCAGTAAATATTAATATTATGAGCTCTTATTGTCCTTATAATTACATTCGATATCAATAATATAGCTTACATCTGGGAATACTGTCATCATAATATTTTAAAACGATTTTAAGGCCTTTGATTTCTTCCGTCTGTATGCAAGCTGGAAAAGGCAACTATTTTTGATCATTATTTATCGCTCTTAATTGGGCTAATCAATTCAATTCTTATTCCCGCAGTCTCACTAATCTTGGAATATATCAATCAGTGCTAGTTAATCCCTAGATAGATAGAAAGGTAGGCTCATGTATTTATAACTTGAAAAAGTCTTACATGAGTTACAATTATTCCCTTCCTATAATGAACTAAGGATAATTGCAAAGGCTTGACAGTACCATTTCACACTACATATTTCCCAATAATTAACATTCTACATTTTAAAGCATCAGTAAGATTAGCAAGTAGCTAATCAAAATTGCCTTAAAATCAGGTATCTGTTAAGAGAATGTTGGATTATTTTGATCTACCTTAAGTTCAGATCTCATCAAAGTTTCCTTAAAAAAAATAATTTATTTGTATTAAACAATATTAAAATTTTCTTGAGATCTATTTTATTCGGATTATTATTTGTGTTCCAATGAGCTTTGATTCATGCAATACATTTCATTGTGCTGCATAATTCGGATTTTCGTTACTCTTTAAGTTTCATCAAATTTACTAAAAATAACAAGACAAATAAATGGTAATTAATAAGTATAAACTCGTGTATTCCTAATGTATTGAAAATGTGCTGAATATTCGTGCATTGGTTCGAATATACTAAAAATGAGTCCAATGCACTTATTAAAACTGTCATCACTGCTCTAGTATGCATACAAATACTGAAATTTGTGTACTTTGCATTTAAATTATTTTTTCAAACTCATTGCTCCATTTCTCGTGTTGAACATACAACTTCGGTATCGATATAAAATTTGGAGTCCTAAGAGAGACCTTTAAAATAAGGTGCAACTACTGAGTTGAAAATATCGGTCTGTGGACACTCATCACAGCAATATACAAAGAAGAATGAAGGATTGGGTATATTTTGATCCACAGGGCTACTCGTATAAAATCAATTATACTGCTTACTCAGGAAACTAAATACTCTTCAAAACATTTTGCGTGAAGTATATGTTATTAAGTTAAAAAAATTATGTTTTAATTCGCTCGGAACCCACTACAGGACTTCCGAAAATGTATTTACATATGACCTTGAATTTTAAGTTAAAGTAGAGATAAATACATTAGGATTGAGGCTTGAATTAGTTTATTTCAAGATGTTTTTATGTGCTCCAAAATGCTGTTGCACCATAGTATGTTACAAGCCGACTCTGTGTAGTTATTCTGGATATATTCATTAGAGTAGTAATTCTGTCTTTTCCTTCCTATTAGTTTAAATTTTTGTTTTCATGACTATGAGAGAACAGACAATTATATACCAATTAATATATTTGTCGGTTCTGCAGAACAGCACACCAGTCTTCACTGAAGGCTCTCCAGCATATCCGACTGTTGGTATGCAAACCCGACAGCCATAATACGCAGTTAATGCGCAATAAAAAGCTATTTACGACCAGTAGCAGGAAGTTTATTAAGTAACATGCACTAAATATCTTTATTCTATCAATAAAAACATTCACTGTTGATATGACAACGTCTGGTAAAAGTATCTTTCATGGAAAAGTTTTATGAGAAATTGCATAAGGCATTCGTTTTATGAGAAATTAAATTTTCTCACGTAATCTTTTTAAAGGTAAGAAAAATCGTTCTTAATACACTGAGAAAATCGCATTTTTTCTTTGAATATGGTTTAAATCTTCTGAAAATGTTTATTAATAATAAACAATATTTGGTAAGTAACAATATGCTCAAAACTGAGACCCTTTAACTCAGCAAAGTTAGCAGAATGCAACGTAGCCAATGCCATAGTTTAGTGCTTAGTAAGTGCTAATTTAGTGTTGTCAAAAAAAAAAACTTAGCGCTGCAGCAATTCTTGAAAAAATTAAGGTTTTTGCTAGCTGAATGAAAAGTTAGCAAAGCATATATGAAAATTTTACCAATGCCATAATTTAGTGCATATTAAGTGCTAATATAGTGCTTTAAAAAAAATTTAGTACTTCATGAATTTTTGAGAAAATCGCGGGTTTTTGATTTTGCTAGCTGCATGAGAAGCTAGCAAAGCATACACATGAAAATTATTTCTAAATTATCTCCAAACTTTTGGAAATTGGGAAAATAGTTTAGTGCTGAAAAATTATTGCAATATTAACCATGTCAATGACATTTTTTTTAAAAACTTGTGCTTCATACAAAATTGGCAGAGCATATGGTGTAGGTACGTTAGAAAACGTTAGCAAAATTCAATTTAACCTATGCCATAATTTAGTGCTTAGTAAGTGCTAGTTTAGTGCTGAAAGGCAAAATTTAGTGCTGCATGATTTTTTAAAAAAATTAAGGGTTTTGCTAACTGCATGAGAAGCTAG
Source organism: Meiosimyza decipiens (assembly GCA_963680825.1). Classification (NCBI taxonomy): domain Eukaryota; kingdom Metazoa; phylum Arthropoda; class Insecta; order Diptera; family Lauxaniidae; genus Meiosimyza; species Meiosimyza decipiens. The sequence goes on from OY804259.1 coordinate 69,288,711, forward strand.
CAAAAAAATCAAGCAAGCGTGATTTTCTCAAATATTCGTGCAGCACTAAATTTATTTTTTCAGCACTAAATTAGCATTCAGCTAGTAAAAACCTTATTTTTTTCAAGAATTCGTGCAGCACTAAATTTTTTTTGACAACACTATATTAGCACTTAATAAGCACTAAACTATGGCATTGGTTATGTTGCATTCTGCTAACTTTGCTTTGCTGAGTTATAGGGTCTTCAAAACTCTATATAAAAAAAGCGCTATTTGTTGGTCGAATTATTGCATTTGCTTTCACTTTAAATTCATTTGAAGATTATATCATTAAACACTCTGCTTGGATATAATTATGACTTGGTTATTCTTTACCAATGAATATTTGCGATAAAAGAACATTTTTTGCAACTCAAATATTATTTGGTAATTATTATTAAATAAACTTGTGATGATTCATTAAGATTGTTCACTTATTATTTAGAAGTTATTACCAAATACAAACTCGATTAAACTAAAAACATTGTTCAATACTGCAGATTATGTGCCAAGTTTACTTTTATCAAATATTTATATCATCCTCATGAAATTTACCATTTGGTAATTACTACCAAATTTTATCCAAATTAAAACGTTTTCTCCGTGTACATATTTATGGGCTCACTAGAAAAGTTTTTGCGCTTTTAAAACACAAAAGACATTTGCAACTAAGTTTAGTGCTATTTGAGTGTTTTTCTTTAAGTTTTTACTTTTTCTTATAAAGATTAAATACTTTTAAATTGCCAACAATATTTCCTAGAACAGAAATGATATTTGACTACAAGACTTAAATGATGCAGCAATGAGATAGTCCTTTCAACTTTGAAAAACTTCGGCTAGTGGAAATTTGAATTTTAGCTCTTTTAAATAAAGAAATGATAACGCTGTTTTTTCGTTTTTGGGAATGCCAAAAGGCACAAAGTAAAGATAAAACAGCAACAACATGCAGCGCTCAGCTGCAGAAGACTTCGACACTAAAGAACATCTTGAATGAGACAAAATTCGTCAGGGTCCCACTATTAAAGAAGCGATGACTGCAAGAAGCCAACAGCAGACGCTTGGGCACTTTGGCAGCCAAAGTTGTTTCAAGTGCATGTCAAGTGTGCGAGCTGCAGCAATTGTCGCATCAGTTCAACAGCAGCAGTGCCTGCTGCTGTTCAAGTGGTGCACAATGTACTCGCTATTGGTTTGCACACTGCTCAAAGGATCTACATGATGATGGAATTCCAACTGGATTTGGCAGAGTAAATAGAAGCATTTTTTTGTTGATTTTTATTTTGGATTAAGTTTTTTCTTTTTATTTGCCTCCATGCAAATTTTAGTTAAATTTTTTTGTAGCTATAGTTTTTTGTTGCAACGTTTATTATTGCGTATCGATATCCTCGTTTGCATTTGCCATTTTTTCTGTCTTTTTATTCTATTTTCTACGTTTGTGGACATTTACAAAAAAAAAATAGAAGAAAAAGGACAATAGAAATTAGTTCAAGCCAACGAATGACATGAATGTGGTGGTACACCGCCACACAACGCCTTCACATGTTAGCTTACATTGGCGCTCGCTCGTAACACAGGTTTTTGGTCCTGTAAGCCAACAATAAAAACTTACGTCGGTTTGTTTCGTACTGAGGCAAAAACAAAAAAAAAACACTCACAAATTGTTGAAAAACACACAACTTCGTCGCACCGCTTAACTTCGGCACCGCGCGTTCACTTTAATACCGTTATTCGTATATCCACCCGTACGTGCGAATTGTTGTAATCCACCCCAAAATATTGGTTGGTCGTTAAAACAAAAAACAACAGCAAAAACAGGAATTGTATTTTTTCAGATTTTTTATTTTTTTTGTTTTTTTTACACTTTTTTTGACCGTAATATTCAGGTTTTTACTTCACCGTATTTGTTGTTAGCTCTTGAATTTTTTCCTTTTCTTTTGTTTTATTTAATCTTTATTTCTTTATAAAACTTTTCACATTTTTGTATTTAACATAATTTTCCTGCTTTTTTTTTTATTTTCACATCACTATTTCACATTGCTCCCGTCTTTTATCCGTGTCTGCGCACCACACTCTGTGCTAGTCGTCGTTTAACTAAATTTTAAATCAAAACTTAATTCGTCTTCTTCGTTTGCGCTCCTCGTTGAGCCTCAACGTCCGTGCCGAATTTAAATTCGTCCACTTTGTGTAGATTCTACGATTTCACATACATACGAGCACGCACACACTATTCTTCCGTCTTTTCGATTACAACTTTAGACTCCAGTTGCGTTCGTTTACGACTGAATCTGGCGCTGCTGTTGTTCGTCGTCGAACCAAAATTCCCTACGATTCTTTGATTCTCATCTCACTCGTTGCTTACACCATGGACTTTTTTAGTATTGTTGTACTTGTGATGTTGCTGTCCAGTACTCGCTGCAATGCTATTCAGCAACGAGTAGCGGCATACAACAATGGAGAGTTGTTGTTTTACAACTGTTCCCAGTTCTTTTTGAAATCTCTCTCTCTCATTTTTTTTGTAAGTCTTACCATCAACCTGGAATATGATATAATCAGTTTGATATGGAAATAATTTAGGGCTGTTATCAACAAATAGCCACAATCATATATGGTGAGAGCCTGCGCTTGCTTACGATTAAAATGCTGAGTGATTTTCATAGACATTGAGCCTTAGAAAAATGCACATTGCTACAATTAAGTACTTGAACGATATTACATCTAAAGGAATTGGAAAATATATATGCGGCAGTCGACCAACTAACAAACTCGAAAAAATTTAGTTGTTGTGTTCACCTTTATTGAAATAATATTATTAATTTTTAGTGTTCCATATTAATTTTAGCTCTTTATTGCAGTGGACGTTCAACTATTAAATTGACACCGATTATTTTATTGATAACCAATTATTTAATAAGCGAGCAATTGCAGGTCAACTAAACTATTTGATTGAGGTCAATTCATATCCCAAATATCCTTTTTAACTTAAAGTCACCAAGCTGACCGGAATCGAGAAACAAATAAAAAGTTTAACAGGGAAATCAAACCATTTGATTCATGATATGGAAAATCGAATGTCGATTACTTTGAATAGGAAAATCCCCAGCGTGTAAAGATCTTATGAAATTATATTTCACTCATGAAAATATCCGATATTACAAATAATAAAATTAAACAACTATGGTGACGAATTCACAACAACAAAATAGGGACTTCGCTAGAGTCAAATAAACGAGGAACTTGACTCTCATCCTCAGATGTGCTAGAACATTTAGCAAGTTCTTAATAGTTCCTTTAAATCTATACATGTGTTTGATAACCTCATTTAAAATTAAAAACCAAGCCTTACTGCTTTGAATTGCATGACAATTCAGAGACAGCGGCATAGCTAGCATAAAGCTAATCTGTCCAGTGAATGGGTCCAATAGCTTATGGGCAATTATAAACTTTTTCCGAAACAAAATTTATTCGTATCAAATGAATTTTCATGAGTAACATATTTAATCTTATTAAGAACTGATAAAAGTGAGCAAAAAAATAGCAAATATGTGGAGCTATAAAAAATCATCGATTTTTTAGCCAAAACATTTTTTTTTAAATCGGTGCATTGAATTTTGTGATATCGTCAGTAGGCACAAATCTGGTTTTTTAAAATCAATTTGATAACTCAGCTATTGTGTACTGAAAAAAACTTTGAAAGTCAATAAAAGTTGCAATTTATCAGAAAACCTTAAGAAACCGAAAGAATTTAAAGTGTATTGAAAAGTCAAAATATATTCAATGTCTCTAAAATACATCGAAAATTATGATAAAAGTCGAAAAGTATGGAATACTATTGGGAAGTCTATAAAAGCTGAAGAGTATTTTATTTATTTTTAGTGATATTGACGAAATGAATCATTTTTGCCTGCAGCGCCACCTATAACCAAATGTTTGTGGTGCTGATACCCCAGTTGTAATCTGCTTAGTAGCATTTCTTCTTAAATGGTTTAGTAGTATGTGTGTATTTCCATTTCACTTTTTCCGTCTTAAATATGTAAATCTAAGCCTTAGTCAAGTTTCATGTTAAAAAAATAGCTTTTAAAATATAAATTATAAAAAGTAACACGCTGGTAACTCTAAAGAGCTCTACTCGTTACTTATTCACTTAAGCTACCACTGTTCTTGTTATGTCTGCAGACAATGCTGCCAATTTGATTTTCAACTCCGATATGTTTGTACGAGCATCCGTTCTCATTTCCGATTTCCGGGCGGTAACATTTACGACAGCAAGGATAACAACGACTGTTCGCTTGATAATTTACTAAACATTTAGTAAGGTAATGCGTAGTTTTGGTAATATCTGCTGCTGATATTTAACGATAAAATATTGGGGGACACATTTCATGTTAAAGTCTTTTCGGAAGGGCATATACTCGTAGGAAAACTCTTGTTGCGTTTCTTTTGACTTCTCTGTTGTTTCTAAGGATTTTGTTGCGTAGTTCAATGTTTGTTTGAATTTTGTTGAGCGGATGTTGATAATTTCCTATTTTGCATACTGCAGGCGGATATTTTGACGCACATCCCCCATATCTTTGGATCATAGTCATTTGAGCCAACAATTTACTTTTCGATTGTGTGCTTGCTGAAAACTGGTTGAGTTTATTCCCTTACTCCAATTCGATTGTCTGTGCAACGCCTACGATGCCGGTTGTTAAATCATTTTAGTCAATAAATAAATTTCCCATAGCAGGCTAATCGGAAGTTAAGAGAAAGTATTTAGTGATTGAAAATCGAATGAATGCTATGTTGACAAATGAAGTGTTGCCAACCCTAGCAATTTTATTCTCGCTGTTGATATGTGAATTTTAAATATTAATAAAATTGAAAACTTAAAAAATTTCTAATTTAAATTTTATTTAGCCGAAAAAGTCTATTCCCAAAATTTAAGACGCAACACTGTGGAAATTCTCTCCACATGTGAATTTATTGCCAGAACAATGAAAGTTCTTATCAAATTTTAAACTCAAACGATGATATACTGGAATGATAAGATAAGCACAACAAGTACCCACACTTGATGGCATGGAACTACCATACATTGCAAACGTTAGTCATTTTTCAACACCGGTGTGGAGAACATCCGCATAAAGAAACAGCACCCAGCAAAAGAACTCAATATGGATGAGACTGATCTTTCCCTTTTTGGTAGTAAGAAAGATAAAAAACATGACAAGGCAGATGCCTCGGGCAAGAATTCCAAATTTCCCTCAGATATAGTGTATGCTGGGCCAGAAATAACAGAAAAACCAATAATTGTGTCGCGTCCCACCGACGAGGACACCTATAATACAAATAACCAAAATGTTGGCATTGCACTGATCTTCAATCACAAAGAAGTTAAGGGACAATCACCCCGACTTGGAACTGAAAAGGATCGTGATTGCATGAGACAAACATTTCAAAGTTACGGTTTTGATGTGAGAGTCTACGATGACCTGAGCTTCGAAAAGGTTGTGGAGATATTGAAATCTAGTAAGTACGGGTAACACACAATCGTTCAGCTGTCTTTGACAATTAGCTAAGCGTACTCGTATGTTAATGATGACGCATGGGCGCGACATCTTATAATCGATTGTTGTGGGTACATACTTTGCCAATTTATCAATTCTTAATCAGTGATAAAGCACGAAAAAACGGCATTTGATGCGATAAGAAAATTTTATCATAACAATAAAAAACAATAAAAGTACATTGTTTACTTGACGGTTGCCAATAAAATTGGATTCTTTTATTTATATCAATTTGTGTTAACAGTGTTTTAAATAAAAATGTTGTTATCAAGAATTATTTATTTATGTTTAAGAAAATATCTATGAGTTTTCAAATAATTTTGCATTTTTAGCGGCCAATGAGGATCACAGCAACAACGATTGCTTTGTGCTGGTTGTCATGTCGCATGGACTGGAGGGCAAAGTGTATGCCAGGGATATGTCCTATCCGGTGGAGCGTTTGTGGAATCCATTCTTGGGAAATAATTGCAAGAGCTTAATTAACAAACCCAAATTATTTTTTATTCAGGTGAGCATACAAGATTTAAGGGAGTGAAACTAGATATTATATTATTTATTGAATATTTTAACATAATATCTTTTAATACTGCTTAAAACATATTCCACATATTTAAGAATATTGTGACGCCTCAAAATGTCCCTATAAGTTTTTTCGATTTACTGCTTAGTGACTTTCATTTTATCTAAAACTGCTTTGGCCACTTGCAATAAATTTTTATTATGTACTTAGTTATTTATTGCTTGAAATATTAATGCTTTATCTTTTAAATAGTTATAAGATTCTTGAGTCGCCATTGTCATTTAAAAATCATTTCGCAATTAATCTTTAAACAACAAAATGTATTAGTTATGTTTGCTGCCTTTGGGAAAAGCCAATAATTTATAACAGTGGCTATAACATATGTAATAGTAATCAATAAATTAGGCATTGATTTAAAGATGAGATTTTAAAATATTTAGACAGTTAAGTGAAATTTTAAGGATATAAATATTATAATGGCTGAGATAATAAGTTATAAATACAAATCACTTAATAATCCAATTCAATAACATTTTCCTTAAGAGCAATTTAATCAAAAAACCTATTTAAAGTGTTTTAAGATCTTTTATCTCGAATATATAAAAAAAATAGTGTAAGGTAAAATGAAAAAGCGGATATTATTACCTCGTACATGCAAAAAATCTTAAAAAATGTGTGTTTTGATTTTGACTTTCACTTTCAAAGTCAATTGCTAATGGCATTAGAATTGGATTATTTTTCCGCCACTCGTCATGTTCGAAGTTATTTTTCAGCCTTTCTTAGTCGGATAAGGGAAATCAGACTTTTCATTAGATTTCCCCGAAATATCCCATTAAAAGGTGGGGTGTGCTTATGTAAATTATGAACTTCTCTGATTTAGTTGGTAAAAACACTGGTCTTACAATAATTGAACAATTTTAGTTTAATATAATATTTTGGTTGATGGTTGAAAGTCACATTCAATTTTTATGACAAAGGCTCATCAATTTGATTTTATCTCTGAAAAAAGTTGTTAGAAAAATTATCATGTCGCACAATAAAAATTAATAGCAAGTCTGTGAATTATGATAAGTGCGACAGGGAATTTTTACATCACAGGATATTAAAAAATTTTAATTTCAGATATGAATGTAAATTCATGATTCTTACTATGTAATTTTAATTGGTGGAGTTGAGGATGTTAATAGTAGTTATTTAATCAGGTAATTTTTAGTAGCTTACAATTTCCTCTCCAAGTACCAAATAAATTTTTCATCACTCTTCCGTTAAATGGAAAATGTGTGTTTTTGAACATCCCTTTTTTTATCCCAAAGGTAATTTTATACCCATATTTTTTGAATGTTTACAATCATTACAATCTCCAACAGGGAACTGCAATTTGTAAAAGTTTTCGACTATTTTATGGCTGCTATGTGAATAAGCTATTACACAATTGCTTGTTATAAACGTTTAACTTACACGTAACAAAAATTATAAGCCTTTTGCATGCACTACGCTCAGGGTATATTTACTGTATCAACTCGTTTGAGACGCATAGAAAGGGTCGTGACAGTTATAGAAAAGTATTTTATTGATCAGCGTCACCGCCTGAGTCGGCTTAGACATATCCGTTTGTCTGTTGATATTACGATTATGAGAAAATCGAATGAGATAAATGAATGAAATTTGGTACGATTTCAAACATAGCTCGTGGCATTGATAATGGATGAAATCGTTACACGGACACGCCTACATGCAAAAAAGAATATTGAGAAGTTACTTTAGTTACTTTAAATGCAGTACATATAGGGTATGCAGATTTCGGCATGGACGAAGATACCATTGCAAAAAGTTGAAGAGATGAAAGAGCACATCATTTTTCTTCCCGAAATTCTCCGTGTACTAAAAATTTGATCGAGTTGGCAAGCTTTGAAACTTAAATATTTTACCAATGCTTTTTTTCAATAACTTCTATAAAAACATACGTTTTTATTTAACACTCTATATTTCCCGTGAAAATTAACAAAGATTAAGAACTTAGACTTAACAAAAAGAAAACAATTTGACAGCCATGAAACTCTTTTTATAGCCGTTAGCACAGCCCAACTTTTTTTCTCAAGTGTTCGAAAATAAGTAGGAAAAAAGATGGTGTGTAGTCTGAACTCACACCAGAAGTAATATTTTTTTTTTCTTGAGCTTAAACGAAGCTGTAAATCAGTAACAAAATAGAAAACGTAGCCAGGAAAATGTCATTATTATCGAATAGCAAAGAAAGTCATTGTATAGTAAAAAAATGGAAAGTTCAAAAGTATCGAATGCTTTCAAAGAATATTAACTCAAGTCAGAAGTATTGAGAGGTAACTTAGCGAAAATCACGGAACATTTAGAATAGTATCACATCCCGTAGCTACTTAGATTTTGAGTCATGAAATTCATTGGACTTTACTAGTAGTGTTTAGATTTAAGTAGTATGCTAAGTTCAATGCCTAGAGTTCGGTTATACCTAGGACTTAATGTGCGTTGTCCAAAAACCTATCCATTACAGCCTTTTCTACTGTAGTTGCAAGCGTTATTTTCAAAAGCACCCTCCTTGTATAGGGATTATCCAATTTTGTGGCAGATTAGAAAGCTGCAGCCGTTCTAATCAGCCTAAAAAAATGTATCGTAAATTCCCCAAACATTTTTTTCCTAAATTTTTGAAAATATTTTTTTCCTTTGCATTGAAACTGAAGGTATTCTTCAATCGTGTCGTGTTTAATGTAATGAATTTAATATTTACATTACAAAAATTCGATGTGTTTTTCTCGCCACTATGAATTTGTCTAGAATATATATTTCAATTTAACGCACACTTTTCGAGTAAATGACCAAACTTTATCACTCAACCACTTTAAAAGGTCACCAATGGTAATTGTAAATAAGTACAGAAATTACCTTATCAGATTTTAGTTTTTGACTTAAAGTCAAATATTTTCTATTCATTCGGTATGCTTAGATTCATTTAAACGATTCGCTGAAAAATTTTGTGGAGAAATAAAAAATTTAGCTTTTTGAGTCCTTGTAAACCTTTGAATATATTTAAATATCAGAAAAAACAGGAGCTAATTGAAAAACTGGCTTTCGGAAAATTAACTTGAAAAAGTAAATTTTTTTGTACAGCAGTGGTATTACAGTTGTTACATCATGATTTACATTAAGAGTTACAATTTGAAATTACATTCACCGTTTTTAGTCTTAAAAGATAACATATTGATTTAATAAAAGCCACTTGAAAAATTTAAGAAATGTAATTTTATCAATAAAAGTTCTAAATTATTCCAGAGTTACATACCATTACCAAACTTTAACATTAATTTTTTCATTTAATTTCAGGCCTGCCGTGGTGAAAATTTAGAAAAACCTGTCGTATTCTCAGCTTTCGCACCTATGTCACGAGAACTGAACTTAATGGCTGTGGAACCTCAACAAACTGTAGTTAACTATGCCATACCAAATACTGCTGATATGCTTGTGATGTATTCCACGTTCGAAAGTAAGTACTTCTTTACTTATATCAGCAGGAATTATTTATTAAAGCTTTACTCTTTCTATAGAATATTATTCGTTCCGCAATGTCGAAAATGGTTCGTGGTTCATACAGAGTCTGTGCTCCGTTCTAAGTACAGCCGCAGGAGCGGTTGACTCCAGCACACAGGGTGCTGAGCTACTGCGATTATTAACAGCAGTCAATCGAAAAGTGGCCTATGAATATCAGTCTTATGCCAAAGTTGAAGCTCTAAATGAAATGAAAGAGATGCCAAATTTTCTCTCAACTCTGACGAAAGTTTTTTACCTCAAGACTAAGCGAAGAAGTTAATGATGAAATTATTATGAACGTTGTGAATACTTAAAATTTAAAAGCGCACCAGTTTTCTTTGTTTCCAAATCGTTATCTCTGAAAGCATAATTCCTCTTGATATGATAAAATTAAGGGAATTTGTTAAAATTATTGAAATAAATACGATAGTTTTTGTTTTTTTACTGTGCAACTTCAGTGTTCTGCAATTAAGTTTACTTAGCCATATTGTGATTCATTGCTTAGCAAGAAAAAATATCTTTATATCAAATCAATTAGTTGGGGTTTTTCACCAATGTTTGTTTGCATTAGATCCAACGAAGTAAATGGGTCAAATCAAAGTACAATTTTTTTTTTCATGTCATGAGAGCATATGGCAATTCGGTTTTTTGAAGTGTGAACAGGAACAGGAAGAAAATCTCTCTTGAAATGTATTGGCTGACTGCTTGGCATGGCGATTATAGTGAGTGAGCTATACAAAAATCGTTTGCATGGAATAGTGAACGTTAGTGTAACGCTAACGCTATGCGTCAAAGAATTTTTATATTTAGATACCTAATATCTGCATACTTAACATAATATGTAGTTGTAAATTACATACTTCACATGTTATACATGATTTGCATGCATAACATTCTTTACATACTTGACATTCTTTAAATTCTATATAATTTCGAGTTCTTCGAAATTGATTGACCTTTTCGGTTGCATCGAAATTTTTCGACGTTATTTGACTTTAACGAACTTTCAACTTTGATCGATTTTACCACTTTTTCGAGTCTAAGCAACTTGTTAATCATTAAATGACTAAATCGGCGTGTATTCGACCTTATTGATTATAACTGACTCTGACGATTCTATTTGAAATTTTTCGAAGTCTTAAACCGAATTTTTTGACATATTTCGACTTTAACTGACATTTCACAACTTTTTCGATTTTTATTCGACTACTAACTATTTAATCGACATGTATCGACTTTTATCGACAATTTACGACACTAGTCGAATTTTATTTTTCCAAATTTTCATACTAATTGGGCATATTTCGACAAATGTATATCTACTTTGTCGATTGCTTTCATTTTAGCGCCTTTTTCTACACAATCAACTTTTTCGACCATTGATTGGCATTATTCAATTTCCGTCGACTTTTTTGAATGTTTTTTAATTGCAACCAATTATTTTTGGACGATTTTAATATTTATTGAAGCCCATGAGACGAAAATAAACTTTGATGCAATATTTCAGCCTAAGCTTATAGAAAATTTGCTTTCACTTGCTTTTTCCCCTTTGTTTATAAAAGAAAACAGCAAAATATCCAGCCACGCATCATGTAAGAAGAAGTTTCATGAAATAATTACTCTTTAATAGGAGACATTATTCCATTAGACTACATACAGCTACCCATACTTGACTGAAAAAAAAAAACAGTTTTTATATATTTTCTTAATACATATTGGTGTTTCGTATAACTTAATGCAAAGTGTTGCATTCTACCCTATACCTCTAACCATAAATCATTAAAAATTAAAGTTATGACGCCGCCTACTTTGCATTTTAATATAATTGCAATGTAAACACGCGCAGCAGAAATTTTCAACCCTTTAGCACGGTCACTCGTTCATTAATCAGTCACTCTTACAATTAATAAGTCACGTTTCGCAATGTCGTCGCATCCGCACTTCTGGAATACTGTCGCATTGACGACCATTAAACTGGTGTTTTGTATAAACAAAGCAATGGCCTTGGCGCCTATACGCTACGACAACGCTATTCGCGAATTTCGCACGCATCAGCCATCCATAATCCGGTCCTTGGTCATATTTGTTGTACTGGTTTCCAGTTCACCATTTTTGGTGCTCTTCAGTACATCGCTACATTTGATATCCAGATTTAAAGTCGATACGATTTTCTCAGTTATTGCATTGGCAACACTGAGCATAGATGTTGCTCTATCGGTATTACTATTCGGATTACTAATCTTGCAGCGTTGCCAGCTGGCGCAAATATTGACATCGTTGCTACAAGTATATCGCCACTTGTTGAACTATAGCGATGACATCTTTGACCGGCAGACAGTTGTGTTACTTTGGCTACGCCTATCGCTTACGCTTTATAAGAGTCTGACTAACTTACCATATCTCATATTCTACGCCAATTTTACACAATCGATGCTGTATCTTATCAGCTTATGTGCTGAGGAATTCAGCGCTATTTTTGCAGTTAATATGTTTACAATATTTGTGATCATCGGTGCATTTATGCGTCAATTGGAACGTATCTTAAAAAAGATTCAAGCTGACATATCATATCCAGATATTGCTACCCTTGATGATATCATATGCATTGAGTCTGCACTACAACGTGTTGTACAACTTTTTATGCAAACCTTTCAATGGGGAATATTCCTACAGCTCGCCAACCTAATTTTTAATATGTTGGCTAATTTATATGCATTATTGGAAATTTTTGTGACCATACACCATGCGTCGGCTAATAATTTATTTTATTTATTGACTATATTTGCGGACTTGTTTCTATTGATTTTGGCAGCCCAGTTATGCATAGATAGCGCTCAACGTGTTAACTGGCTTTTTCTGAACCTTGAAACTGAAATGGCTGAAAGTAGTGTGGTAAGTTTGAATTTGAAAATTTTTAATCAAAATATTTGACCTTTTGTAATTTTAGTATTACCTCTCACTTCAGCGTTGGCAACAAGTATTGCCATTGCAGATGGACTTAGAGGTCTTGGGCTTGTTCTCGTTAAAGAATAGTTTCATTTTGTTTATTGTGGCATATAGCATTAGCTTTGGTGTTATAATAGTAGAGTTTGAACTTACAAAATAAGCAAAAATGATACAAATATTAAGTTACATAACGCTGGAAAAACTACTTGGAGCATTTTATAATAAAAGCTATAATGACAGAATTTACTTATCTTTTAAACGTAATTTAGTCTTAATTTTTTTTCACTACACAAATTAATTACTGTTATCAAGTTTAAATCGAAAATGTTCACAAATCTTCATTATACAAATAAATACTAATTTTGACAAACCTCCAAATCTGTTTATATAGTTCTTTTGGCGTATCTTGATTTTGGAATATTATATTCTTAAGACCGTAAGGCTGTCAGTAGGAAAAATTTCCGTGATATATGCGCTTAGGCCAATCAAGTTAATCCAAACTGTTCTAGGATGAACGAATTTAGCCTAGGACATAGCGATAATGACTTTAACGACCTCACTCTCGATTTTCTTAAAATTTGAGTATGTTTGGGTAAATGGGCGTCCATCGGCTGAGGCTCAGAGTTTATATCCTACAATAGCTCTGGCTTGGCCAGCGGCCACCCCAAAGCCGGTGTTGGATATATTGGCATATATAAGCCCTGAATCGCTGCCAAATACCGCCCACGATTTGAATGAACTAGTTTGGCCAAAGAAAAAGTAGTTTATCCTAAGAACTAGTTTGCCCGGTAACATATATGAACATATTATAAAATTATGACATGGTGCCAAAGCTCATGCTTCGATTTTACCAGATTAAAGCCTATGGAACTGCAGTAGTCACATCCCCGATAAATAATCTTTTTTCATTAAATTTTTTATCAATGAAAAACCAAGTCAGGGTAACACTTTCGTGTTTTTAATTTTAATAAATCTTGAAACCTTAAAGAGAGCATTAGTCGATTGTAAAAGATTTTCGCGAAATCAAGATTTGTCATTTTTGGATCCGAAGCTTAACCAAGTTTTATATACCCTTAATTCGTACTCTTAGGGAAGTTTCACTTTTTCATTCCATTTGCAACTCATAGAAGCAGGCATGACAGATATTTAAAATTGCATATATTCTTGATTCTTGCCATGTCCGTCTGACATCCCAATGAAAGAAAAATTAAGCGATATAATTGCATAGACTTTGGTGCACAGTTTCACCCGCTAACTCGTGAAATTGAAAATAGGCAAAATCAGCTAGATAACAACTTAATTTGTCTTATTTGTCTTGGCTATAACCTCGACTTTGTATGCGTAGCCTGGTTGTTAGTCTTTTCTGTGAATGAACGCATTTGAGAGTTCATACTGATATTTAACAAGAATGTCGCAATAATTTTTATAGGTGATTGAGACCGAACGTCTGAAAAATGAAACAAGACAAGTTTAATCAAATTTGATCAAGTAGATTTTGTGTGAAGTGCGAACATGGAAAACAGCTGTTATTTTATTTATATAGATACATAAATATGAAAAACTATAGCTCTGAAACCCCAGTTTATCGGGTTATCTTATAACAAATTAATCCTATATAGTTAGGTTAATGCATGATGGAATCGACTTAGTTCACATTTTTGTTGTTGTGCTGCAAAAAAAAAGCGGAGGGTGTCAAAACTTTTCTTATATCATTGTAAGTCCGATATATTCAATCATAATATATGATTTTTTTTTATACAAGGCATTTAAGGGTTATCTATCAGAATTAGCTTGAATCCCGATATTGCAAAAAGTTCTGTTAGGCCCTTTCTACACTAAGCTAACAATATAATAAAAATAGAAAACATTTTTTTTTTTGGAATTTTTTCAGTTCTTAAATAAATTTTAAAATTAATGAATATTAGGAAAGAGATTTTCTACAATACGTGGCAACACTTCATCTGCTGGTTTCCGAGCCAATACACAAACCTGCAAAAACCGCTTGCGCTAAGTGTTGTTAGTGGTGAATAGGTGAACTAGATGCGTAGCAGTTGAAATTGAAAAATAAACGTCAAAACTAAAAAAAATTAGTTTAGTGTCGCGTCATGGTGTAATTATTAGTTAAAATCATGGTGTTGAGTAAAATTATATTAAAAATCGGTAAAATGATAGGATATGATGGAAGAAAACGAATACTAAAATATATAATTCATGCTCAATGTAATTGCATTAGTTTTAACAAGCGTAAAACTTGGAGCTAGAAGGACACCACACAATGGTTCAAAAGTGGGATTAAATACCGTAACTCATGAATTTTAATGGTGAATGTTTTATTTTCTAAGGGTTGTTTAATAGCTAACGGTTTTGGCAAAGTTTCCCAGGATTTTTGTGCAGAAGCCTTAAAAGTCAATTAATTTTGAAACGCTTAAGGAATACTTCCAAACAAAAGGGAATACGTATGTGAGTGTAACAACTTCTAACAAGAGATCAACTA
This sequence comes from Meiosimyza decipiens, assembly GCA_963680825.1. Classification (NCBI taxonomy): domain Eukaryota; kingdom Metazoa; phylum Arthropoda; class Insecta; order Diptera; family Lauxaniidae; genus Meiosimyza; species Meiosimyza decipiens. The sequence continues at coordinate 69,303,787 of OY804259.1, forward strand.
TAGATATTGCAGGTTAGTTTTCATTGGTTATCAAGAAGTTGGCAATGATCGGTGATCGTTCATTGTAAAATACATCATTATTGGAGTCTTACTGAAACTTAAAAAAATTGCAGTGCACACTTTTGCTAATTGAATGTTTTATAAGTAAAAAAGTAAAGGGTATTCGTCTAAATGCGAAAACTCGAAAAGCATGCTCGAAAAGTTGCTTCTCATTAAATTCGAAAATGTTTTCAGTTTGCGTAGTTTGCACAGTTTACGAAGTATCTTCACGTTTAGAGGAATGCCTTCAATGTGCTTTTCGAAAAAAAATTGATTTTAGCGCATATAGCTATATACATTAAGGCCTTTAAGTAAATATAGCAGTCGCAATTGACGAAAATGCAATATATTTTTTAGACAAGGCCTAAGACTATGCACCGACGATTTGTAAAAGCGCACAAATTTAATCAATTAATAAACAAGTTAAATAAAAATAATATAGGCATAAGCTTAAGAAACTTTTACAAAAAATACTCATAGCTTATTTGCTCTCAACTGCAGTTACATCTTTAACAAAAAATGTTTCATTGTTTGATAATAACTGACTTTCAGCAAAAGTGTGCAACTCAATCTAAAGACACCAGTAGGTCGCAATTCACATTAACTTCTATAACAAATACAAATTAACACATATTATCAATACAATTAATAATTTTCCTATTTACCACTTAAAACCTTCCTTATAACTTTCCAATCCTTAAAGATTTTTCAAATCAATCAATTATGCAAAAAAAAAACACTGACCACGTTTACGAAATTCGAACTTTAGTGCTGCTTCTAAACAGGAAATCTCAACAAAGTTGCACCCATGCAAACGATACCAGCAATTTAAAGTTGCAAACTTGCAATGTGGGTCACAAGACCATCCGACTGCCTTGAACAAATAACAACGTTGCGCACGGTTTGCAGCCAAAATTGCCAAAAGTGATTTTTTTAGTCGTTAGAAATTCGGGTTAAGAGCAGATTGGCAGATACAGCCATAAGCAGCTTTAAAAGCAAACAACATTCTGTCTGTAAGTAGCTGCTTATCAAAAATAAACACCAAAAGAAAATCAGTAAATAAAACTTGAACTTGGTACATGAATTTGCGAAGTTTGCAATTGAAGATGGAGATACTTTTACAGTTTTCAAATTGAACTGCAATATTCCATCAGCAAATTATCCCAACCTCATTCACACAAAGTCCTGCTTAACTTTTTACTAAAACCAGCTGTGGCACTGGCATTGGAATCTTCTATTTTCTTGTTGAGCTGCTGCAATTTTCATAACCATCCACTAGATAAGCGTAGGCTTTCGCTTGAGTGGATTACATAAACGCTTTAATGGTAAGTGCATTTTGCGCTTTTGTTTTGATCGCTATATTCCAGCGTTGTTCAGCGTTGGTCAGTCAGTCAGTCTCAGTCTCTGCCTCTGTCTCAGCAATGCAAACTGACTCTCCCAGGTATTGTGCTGGAAAGAGATTTGAAATTTGTATCTTTAGTTTTTTTTATGCGCTACACCGTTAGTTTTCTTGAATGAAGCACCTACATGGTCTTGTAACATAGCTCTTGCTATTGTTGCTGGCTTATCTTTTAAGTCTTTTGTTATTTTGCTTGGTTTCTCTTTCGACTTCAGTTATTCGTGTCTTTCTCATGCTAATAAAAGTGACGATTATTACAAGCCAAACAAAACACAACTTTAAAATAGCTACTACCAAGTCCAGTATACCATGTTGGGATTTGGTAAAATCGCAAGCAGCCAAACAACTCTAAAACGCGTCCTCACGAATCTCTGTCTTTCTTGTAATAAATTTGCATTGTTATTGTTGTTCTATTGTTGTTGCTATTAAAATATTTACCGGATTCTCTGTAATAACAAGAAAGAAACCTAAATTAGCTAAGAATTAAATATTTTATTGCACAAGACTTAAATTAAACTCGGACTTGGAAGACAGTGGAAGCTGAAAATGTTTATGAATTATTTTATTTTATAGCATAGATACCCAGCAGGCAACTGAGCAAGGCCTTCCCCAGAGAAGGCCTGCTAGCACTGCTCCGATTGTAAGAGGCCTTCTCAAAACTAAATTTTCATGTAAATAACAAAAAAATATTTTTTTTTTTACTATGATTTTTGTTTTTATTTACAATCTGTCAATATTAACAATAAGTAAATTTTATAAGTAGTGAATTTTTAATTAGCAGAATAGTTATACTCCATTGAGTGTATACTCATTAAATGCTATTATGTACTGCTATAAGGCCTTCCCATAGCAGCAGTGCTATAAGGCCTTCCCACAGCAGCAGTGCCATAAGGCCTCATAATAGAAGGCAAAAAAGAAGGACTTCATGTATTTTTTTATTTCATGTATTGCAATGTTTTATGATTCGACATTACTTTTTTGTCATTGCATTGTACTTATACGACATCGAAAGTAAATAGATAATTGGTTACAAGTAAGGAACGGTGTGCATGTTGCTAGGCTGGTCTTCTGTTTCATGTTATGCTAAAGTGGTAGAGTGTTGTGTATTCAATATGAAATTATAAATTAAGAAATTGTCACAAAAAATAAACATTAAAAATATGAACGTAAGGGAGGTGACGCAGATAAAAAAAACATTTAACTAAAGAGTCTCACGACGTATTAAGATTTAATTTTTTCAAAGTACTTCTATGACCCCTTCTACGGTAAGCGCTCTTAGAAGGGCTCTTGACGCATGCGATGTAGGAAGACCTGCTCGAAGAGTACTTCTATCAGGCCTGCTAAATGAGGCCTTACATATCGGGACGTTTCATATAAAAAAGAAAGTAAGTTTGAAAGGAGGTGGTAAGACCTTAATCTTACCAGGTAAGGCCTGGTAGAAGGCCTGCAATCTCCTGCCCTTGCCTACTGGGTAGCTATGAATTAAAGTGTTTAAGTAATTCTATATATTCACTCGAAGGAAATACTTACATATACACATTAATACACACATATTTGCATATGTATATGGATATTTATTCAGAACAAGATTTCGTGAAGATTTCATGCAAATGTTAATGTAAAGATTACAAAATAAACTTATAGCCAGTTAGCATCGATCGATAATCACGTAAATGTACAAATTGACATTAAAAGAATAAAAACATCTCAGATTAATGCCATGTTAGCACTCAAATTATATAGTCTTTTAAATCATGCAAACATGTCGAATTACTAATTTTTAATCCAATCCAAATGTGGTTATCAATAAAAAAATATATTATTCTGATCATATTGAGAATAAATTTACAAAAAGAAGAAACTTTAAGGCTTGAATGACAGATGCCAAAAATAGTTCCATATATATAGTGTGCAATGAATTGAATTTCTTGTACTCCATTTGAATTCCCCCAGTTCAATATCTCGAGACCTAAGTAAGGTATTGATTAATGTTTTAGATTTAGGGAGTCAAATAATCGTGGCTTTGAAACCAATCTTCAAGGTAAATTCGAGGTTTACTGTGGTTTTCGTAAATGTCCTTCATCATTATTAAATTAAAGTTCTTCAGATAAATTTTCTGATCAGTATTTTCCCATAGAATGCAAATCTGCAATAAAAAATATAAATATCTAGTTAAAAAAGAACGACTAAATTTATTTAATGTTCAATTTTACACTTGAACACTTAAGCTACTCTACGTGGGAAGTACCCAATAATATTATCTTTGCATAAAAATCCGTTCTTACATAGGTATTTGACAGCAAAGATATTCATGAGTCAAAAAATACATTCGGTCTCCAAAAATTCATTACATTGCGACAACAAATTCAGTACATTTGCGAAATATCCAAATGCCATCACTGCTGTGATCATGTCCAAAAACTTTTTTCGACCTTTCCGACCGATTGATGTAAAACATAAATGTTGTCTAAGCAGGCCGATGCAAAAAAATTCTTCGACGTTTCCTTATCTGTTGTTCTTTTTTTTTCATACCTTTCCAGATAGATTGGTGCAATAGATTTTGTTCATATACGTGGTTTCAAAACATACAGAATCATTACGTATCAGCGTTGGCGTTTTTATTCTACCAATCTACTCCAGTATGATTTTTTTTTTTGCATACACATAATTATCAATTTTTGCCCACTGTGCCCATACAAAACAATCATTCCGCTCTAATCAGGTATTTAGCATACATTTCATTAAAATTAAAATTCGAAAAAGCTCCTCAACACAAAACGCAGCAGCTATGTACTTCCACCAATTATTGCATCAAAGCGCATCAAACCTCGCTGAGGTGGAGCCGTCGTCATTGCCGCTGGCTCAAAACAACATGATGCCGTTTTCTTTTGGATTTACTTTGATTTAGTTTCCACACAAAGGCGAATAATTCCAACAACATTTTCATAATAAACAAACAAAAACAACAAAGTCAACAACAATGCGACTTTAACATCTTCATTCAGCAGCGGCTGATATCGTCCAGTAGTCGCTATGATCTGCTTGGCTTCTCTATGCTGTGCAGTTGAAGACACTGCTCAGTTCGTCTTCAAGTGCGGTCGTTGCTAGTGGTGTTCGCGGAAAATTCATAGGATAAGTGGAAAATCATTTGAAGAAGTGCATACAAAACGAATATTGAAATTTCGGTTTATCGCCATGAAAAAGTAGATGTGTGTGGATGCACCGGTGCAACCAGTTGTATAAGTGAAACGAACTACGCTGGCTTAAAAAGAATAAAGGATTAACTCCGTTTCAACAGGATATTAGGCAAATGCAGAGTTTCGTGTTTTATTCAATGAAATATGAAGTATTAAAGGATACCAAGTGTATTCACAGCTGTGTGGTTAAACTGATATTGGAGTATTTTAACAAAATATAGAGAAAGCAGTTCAAGCAAAGGATTACGCGCAAAATGAACTTGACTGCTGCTAATCCTTGGATTAATTATTGCATTATTTTTGTCTATTTTGGATGTGGGCTTTTGAATATAGTGCGAGGCAAGTGTTAATCATATTTTTCTTCTTCTTTATCACATTACTCGTTGGCTGCTTAAGTTGTAATTAATGCTCTTTTATGGCATCAGACAACTTCAGGTTCAAGCAGGTCTGCACTGCGCCGTCACACGTTCAAAGCGTTGAATGATCCGTTAAATAACCTCAATTCGCGTTAAACGCAGACTCGTTTTTTATGTCTAAGCTGGAAAATTAAAAGCTCTATGAATGATATGAGCCATGTTCATATGCTCGCGTTTACTGTGCGCCTGTTGAGCAAAGTGTGCAAGCGTTAAATGCATAACTATGGCAATAGGTGTTATATTTGAATTTTACATAGTTTTTTGACTTGCAGTAAAATTGAATTAATCGGTTCCTGCTAAATTGTATAAAAATTTCGTTCATTGTGCTCTGTCGTATTGAGGAAGTTTGCATACGCAAACTACCCAATTCACTGGGTGTTGCAAATTTAATTAACACTCTACGACGTCATAAATAACGACTTAATATGGAAAGGAAACCAAGCAAAAGTTATTAAAATAAAATTGGCGGAAGTTAAGACATTTACATTATTTACATACGTAACAATCTTTAGCAATGCCATCAAATATTAAATAACTTTATGAATTTTGCAATACTTGTTTCTATCCAAATAAAACATATTTGTAATTCGTTTATTCAATGACTTAATTAATAAGGTTGGACTGACCAAAACTACCAATTATTAATATGCCTGTTTCTGCACAATAATGTGAACTAAGGACTAGGATTTGTTCAGATTATGTCGGACATTTTTTTTTTGTAGTTTTTTCGATAACGAGAATGCTTTTCGGATCAAAACCTGTAAATTAGATGAATTATTGTACGGCAACGCCGCCAATGTGATTTTAGTTTTAAATCATTTTACTGAGCTTCCTGTTGAGTACTGTCTGTGTCAATACCAAAAAAATTAAACAAAGTACTGAACAGGAAGCTCAGTAAAATGATCTAAAATATTATCTGTTCCGATACTATGGCGACACTTCAAGCTTAACTGACTTGTTTCCATGCAGTTTTAAAAGTAGTATACGGTAGAGTCCGTTTTTTTGAAACTTTTTTTGAAGAAGGTCACACCCATTACAAGTTTGGAGTTAATTTGTATTTTTTATTTAAAAGCTTATGTTAAAAGTTACTCATGATTCTAATGAAGGTCACATGAAATTTTTTAAATGTAATCAATTTATCACTCACTCCTGCAAAATTTTAGGCAATTTAAACTCAAAATTAAAATATTGAAGAAGAGCATTTTTCAACGTCACACCCGTAACGTACTTTAAAAGAATTTTCTGAATTGATTACACACAGTTGTCAAATTTTATGTTTTCAAAAAATATCGGAAAGTATTATACCATAGTACTTGTTGCAAGAGATGAAATTACATTCTCACACTTGTATGAAAAGATATGAATGGAAATAAGTCTTAAAATGTCATACACGTTTCCCTAGAAGTGTCGAAGTGTAGTAACCTTGTCACTTTGAAGTAGGCCATTTGTTATTCCATCAATTCTTTATAGTCTTAATAAAACTTATAAGAATCTCATTTTTCAGCGAATATTAACACATACAATGTAATTTTTATGGTTTTTTCATAACACAGCAATACAAATTTTTGCTCCGAGAATAGACAAGTTATTCCGAAAGACTGTTAGACATTAAAGTGTATAAAGCAAATCCTCATTTAAAAACTTCCGTCAAAATAGTACAATAGAAATTTTTCGAACCTAACTTGCGTGATGAAAAAATTGTTATTTGTAGGTCTGTGCAATTATTTCTACAGCGACGTTTGTTAGAAATGATAAAGCAAAATTAGTAGTAGATAGTACCGATACTAACTTTATTTTCTTTTAAATTTGGAACCTTTTTAAAAAAAACCAAATGGAAATTTTTTTGGCATACATTACCACGCAAGCGCTTCATGACGTCCAAATATAATTCCAAATTTACCGTTGGTTCATATAAAAGAAATACAGTGTGCACTACACCGCGAATATTGAATAACCCTCAATTCTGGTTACTTTATGAATACAAAAATGGAATCATTTTTAATAAATCGACATATACGGTAAACGTATTCTGAGTTATTTTATCTCCAACTTTACAAACAACGATTTAAGGCATTAAAAATATTTGTGTCGTTCGCTTGCCATAAAAAAACAAAAAAAAAGGTTTTGGCTCTCTATATACTATATACATGCACTAGGCGATAGTTGAAAGTATTATATAAATTTAATTTTTTCTTAAATATAATTACGCTCGTTGATAAATTATCCTTAAAAATAATATTTTGTAGTAATTGGTATTTTCACCTTTGCCTTGAATGACAGGTCGACGTTTTTTTTAACACTTTGTACTAAATTTGTAATAATTCGTTCGGGGATATTATATTATTAAGTTTGGGATGTTAGAGCGGCTCGTTATTGAAATTTTCCTATCCAAGATCGACCACAAACATTCTATCGGGTTCAGATCTGGGGATTGTGCCAGCCATATTAATTTATCAATTGATTGACAATACAGCCCTGCCGATCCGGACACTCGCTAATCCGGACTTCCCAGTAATCCGGACATTTCTACGACTTAGACATTTTTGAAATTTCGCCACTACAGCTCGAACAAAACTAAATCAAAGTATGTTTTGGTTAGCAAATAGACACGAACGAGTCAACTTTGATTTTTTCAAATTTATTTCGTTAAGTTGCGGGACTTTCCTTGAGTACATGTCCATACTCGTGAGTTTTTGCAGGCACGTTCCCTATTTAAAACAGTATTCATAAAATACTGTATGTATTGCTTACATTTATGATGACAATTTCTTTATGAAAACAAAAAAAGTCAATGAAATACAAACAGATACGCCTCAAAAATGCATTCCACATAAAGTTTATGTAATAATTATTAAACTTTCTGTATTCCAGACAAATCCAGTTATCTGGACATACCCTGAAACTATATTAGCGCGACAGTACTGTACTTCCAAAAAGTTGTTTTGCAATACATGAAGTATGCTTGTTAGGCATAAGAGTAACGCCAAGCACATTTTTACTTCATTTATCTTTCCATTGATTTTTACCAAGTTCCCAATACGTGCGATCGAGAAACAACCCAATACCAAAAGGGACCCATCTCTGTGTTTGACGGTAGTTTGCATAAGGTATGATTTTTATTTATCTGATACCAAGCAATATGTCTAGAAAATGATTATTTGGTCTGATTAGTTAAAATTTGAGTTAAAAAATGCATTAAAACGTAAAAGAGTCTGGTGTATAACATCAGATCACCGAAAACCTCCTCATCTGAAAATAAGGAAAAAAAAACATTAAAGTAAAATTGAAATGCAAAATAGCACCGCATAGCAAATTCATGGCTATATACATAAATTTGCAAATTAATGAATTTCGGACCGAAAATTTAATACAGTTTTTGAATTTTTTTAATTCAATACTTGCCTTGGCAAAAATCATTGTTCAAACGCTTATGGCTCCAACTTAGTCTCTTGTTAACTTATTTTTATGGCTACATACCTAAGCGTTAATTCAGAGGCTTAGCTATTTCAGCGTTTCATTAATGATGATGAGGGCTTTGTTTCACCAACCGTTTTTTTTATTGGTTCTTTACTAATTTAACCACACTAAGCCTCCCTAAGCCCTTCCAAATATTAATATTTCTAATCCTGTGTGATAGCTAAAATATGCTACCTATAATATTGCAAAAAAAACTGCAATATCTTTGATGTTATTGCTAATCGTCAAGCAATAAAAATTTAATTGCCACACCTTCTAATTCCCATTCAAAATAAAAAAATAAAAACGTAATTTCAAAGTGAAAATCTCTTACAATATCACTTCTAAAATCTTAATCAAATGCTCTATCTAAATTTCACCACAAGGAAAAACCTTCACAGCAGTGCTGAAGATATTCATTTCTTAACTTAGGAAGATGCAGAAATATGCATCTGTTGCATTGTGTCAGTCACAAATCGCAATGATACGAATATCCGCGTAGCTAGGAAAAAACAAAAAAATCGTATCAAATAGTTCGCGAAACAAAAGCAGTAGAAGGAAAAAAAAGAAAAACTGCAAAAATGAGTTAATTATGTCATGAGGGTGGGAAAAACATTCAAATCCAGTGGTTGTCGTATTTCATGTGTTGCTGCAAATGTTGATGCTGCTCTTGCTGTTATTCTTAAGATTTGCGCTATGTCGTACGTTAAGTTACAGATAGATACCATGCGATTTCATGTCATTGTTTTTGTTGCACGTTGTTGTTTCAAACAACTACTCTCACATTGTAGTTGTGTTGCAATAAAATGCAGTTAAAAAATCAACATCAGCCACAGTCGGTGCAGCATCAAACTTTACAAACGTTGCAACGACCAACAATATAGATTTTGCACCAAATTGTTAATCCGAAATACGTCTCCTGCCTTAACTGTTTAAAATGATCTCAGTGATGCATTAACTCTCGATACTTGGCTACATCTGCTCTTAATGCTTTTGTACTAAATACTTTTCTCTGGATCACATAACAGAAACATATTTTTTGTAAAAGATAAAATCACAAAAAGTTTTACGAAAGCATGTAATTTTTTTCGAAGTGATAAGAATTAGATCCAACTATTTTATCACACGAACATTATGCTTTATAGATGCAAAATATCTTAAGAGTCCTAAGACCCAAAACTGCAATTTGCAAACTACTATACCCTTAGGCACAAAACTATAGCATAGCTTTATCATATTTTTTTATTAGAGCACTTTGACTATGAGGACATAGAACCGGGTGTGACATCAGACATGAACAAAGGCTCTAAGGAAGTGTGAAACCACTTAAAAATATCTCTTAAGTGGACTAACAAATTATTTGAAAACTTACCACTTGACGCAGTTCAACAACAAACAAATTTATTGAGACTATAAAGTCAGGTTCGATGCACGGAAATAATAAAGCAATTTTTCAACGTTTCATAACGCTTTGTAATTGGAGCACATAGTTCAAACAAAGAATTAATTTTTAAAGGATATCCAATTAAAAATTAATTTAAAAAAAAACGAAAATGATTTTTTTTTTTTTTGGAAATTTTTAGTCTAAGCCAGCGATTTATAATGGAACACAATATCTGTCAAGTGGCCTTCCCTACCATTTATACAAATTGTTATCTTAAGCAATGGAGCCGCTAGAGCGTCAGTGATATACGATTATTCAAGTCAGATGTTAGTCCAAATGTAAAAGAACTTAATGCTTTCTGCTCGAGTTTCACCTAGGTCTCTTAAAAAACCTGCGTCCTATGATAGCTTAAAGATTTTACTCTACGAGAGCTCCATCACCATTCGTTCAAACTTTTCCACTTTTCATACGTTTTATTACTTTGTATCTTGTTACAAGGGTTCACTACATTTTGTTGGAAAACTCTCTAAATATATATTCACCTGAGATTCAACGTCTAAAGGAAGTGCCACGCCGACGTTCCAAGTTCCACATCAATCCATTGTATTGATTTTCAAAAAAATATGAAATAAGCCTTCGTTGAAGCTACCCCGTCTTGGACTTCACCAAATTCTTTCGTAGTAGCTATTAATTTGTATGAGCATCTGACATTCTGAATTCCATGTTACTGGGGCAAACTGTTGGTCAAATAAGCAAAATAATTTTTGCATGGAAATGGTGCGTTTTTCCTTCTCTAACCAGTGCCAGATAAATTTTGAAATTGAAGTGCCAAAGAACGTTCGTTAAGTTGTTCTATGCGTTGTTTCTTAGTCACTCAGTCAGAGAAAAAAACTTTTATTGTATTGAAAACTATGTTTTTTTTTTTGGGGAAGCATATCCGCATACGATTTTAATTTCGAGAAACTATTCTGAACACTAGCATATGCGCGATAATAGACAAAAATTGGTAAAAAAAATGAGGCATCGGAAAACTCGATTAATAACGGGCACCCGGAACTATCGTTTTTATGTATGTAAATTATTTATATGAAAAAGTAGTATGTTCAAAAACGTTAAGCTATGTCACCCTAAAAAAAAAAGTTATCAGAGATCGCCTACCTACACAACACTTAGATCGAAGCACGATTTTTGGGTGAAATGATTGGATCTCAAGCAGATGGGTCCCATTGCACTATACAGAATTTTATCTTTCTGAAATCATTCTCGAAAATGCCATCCCAAGAGCCATCGAGGTTCATTTCTTAAACTTAACAATAGGCTCGACCTAATAAATGCTCTTAAAGGAGTGTGGCAACGTAGTTAATTCAAAGATTAATCGTGTCTTATCTCGCAAAACATACAAGACTTAATGACGAAAGTTTATAATCGGATGTTTATCACAAATATCATATTCTGGACCAAAAGTGAGTGGGATTGGAAAAGTGTGCGTGGCACCATTATACAGTAAATTAATATAATTGTATATTGCTCATAAACATTTTAATGGATTTTGGAAAAAAATTTAAGAAATATTATTCTTGGAGACAAAAATTAATATGAGGTAGACTACTAATTGTTGAAGGACGTGGCACCACCTACAACAATTTTAATAAGAGATCTAATAAGATAGTCGTTTTAAAACTACTTAAGTATAGCAGGTAAAGTATCTCTGCACTAAAAGAGAACGAAATAGCAACAGTGGGAGTGGGGCACCCTACAAGTACAATGCATGAAATGATATATTAAGTGGTTTATAGGAGCTATTCACTTTGTTAACGATCAAAATAAAGTTTTGTGAGAGGGTGTCGGAATCCATAAACTTTTGTAACGGAATGAATAAAACGGTTTGCATCTTTGGGTGTGGCAACTTCCATATACACAAAAATATCTTAACGAAATTTCAAGTGGACTATTGCAGATATTATAATAGATTTTTTGTAGTTATAACGTATATTTAAAAATGTTGGGAAGAATTCATCAGTAGGCGCGGGACCTCCCATGCAAACAAAAAGCTATAGTTAAAAATATTTTGCGAACAGAAGAAGCAGTCATATTGAAATGCTGTGTTTATATGTTATTTACTATAAATTTTTATTGGATCAAGATTTAAAATATTTGAAACAGTGGGTGTGGTACCACCCATACTTAAAAAAAGCATCAAATATTATTAGTGAACTAACTAAGTAATCATAATAAAATTCGGTACGAGGATGACGGTTGCTACAAGCTAGATTGAATTGCGTCAGTGGGCGTGGAACTTCTCGCGTTATTTTGAGTGAACCATTGAAGCATTTTTTATAAATATTGGTATATCTAATCTACTTGTTATAAGATATCGGAAATGTATTCAATTTAACACTCGTACGTATCGAATATCAATATTTTGAACTTTCAACACTTTTTGTTGAATACTTTCGGAACGTATAATAATCCCTTCTTCATTCGATGCTGAACAAGAATATCGACTTTGCTTCATTTCATAGCGTGTCACTAATGTGGCAAAGAAAGTTTTTGTGTTGCATTCATGGCAGCGATGCGTTTGCAGTTGGAAGGAAATTAAAAATGGAAATCAAGTCTTAACAACATATAGACTTGACAGTCAGATAAACAGGCAGACTGACAGACATTTGGACAAACGAAAAGATAATTCGCACGATCTAATGTTTATTATAATTTTTATTGTTTGCAGATTTTTTTTTTGTAGATTTTCTGCTTGAGAGTACGTACAATTTGTGTTTCGAATTGCAACCACTATTTGTCACAGTTTTAAAAATCAGTTTGTTTAGCAAAGCAGCATGTCGACTTGCAACACTGACAGCAAAACTCGTAGCAACAAAAAGCAACCAGCAATTACTCATATTCCCAGCAATCACACCCACTCACCCACTCACCCACTTTTACTTTATTATTGCAGCTACACCAGGTTGCGCATTTCATACGCTAGATGGCGTTGCTGCCGAAAGTGAAGGTGTGCGATTTATACGCCTGCGCGAGGATGCTGAAGTTGGTAAAGAGATCCTTTGGTTGCGCGCTTATCCACGGTCTACAGTTTTACTAAAGAGCACTGAAGCAGCAACGGGTGATCACAAATACTTTGCGTTAACAGAAGTGAATACAACGACGATACTTATCACTTTGGCGCGTTCACTGGAACAGCTTGTGGACAGAGATGTTCCCAGGAATTTGCTTAAATTTCGTATTATGTGCGCGGGTAAAAATGAAAAAGTCGAAGAGGTAAATTTAGTCTTTTACGATTCTATTTTTGAAACGCAATTCGATATTTTAGTTTCAAAACTCTAACCTTTAAGATTTGTAGCAGAACATGAGAAAGTGTGAATACTTTTTCTGTGGAAAATTATATTCAAAATCATTTCCCAACAGTTTTAAATCCTTCTCCACTCTCTTCGCAGGCCAGCTATATGTCAATTACCGTTTACATTGAAGATGTCAATGATAATGTGCCAGAATTCCTCAATACGCCATATATTGTTGATGTAGATGAGAACACAGCACCAGGCACAATAGTTTTCGAAAGCATACAAGCCTTTGATCGTGATAAGCCCAATACCCCTAATTCAGAAGTGCATTTTAGCATGTCAACTGTTCCAGAACAGCTATCAGCTGATGGTAGCCCCTTTTTTGCGCTCAAGAGTCCACATCGTCCGCTTTTAGTTTTGAAACGTGAATTGGATTTTGATAATGGCATACGGCTCTTTAAGTTGCCACTATTTGCCTGGGATCGTGGCACACCAGCCAATCAGGCGAATACAACGATAACTATAAATGTGCGTGATGTAGATGATTTACCGCCAAAGTTTACAGAGGGAGTTTATCGTACAAAACTCAATGAATTCTATCCAATGACGGTGAGTTTAATGGACTACAGACCTTAAATTTTCGTGTAACATAATTATCTTCATTACATTAATAGGGCATTCCGATACGCATACCTTTGTATTTTTCACCACCGATTATGGCATTCGATCAGGATTCACTAAACGCTTCTCTTGTCTATGATATCATTTCTGGCAACGAACGCATGCTGTTTCGAGTGAATCCGAACAATGGTATTATTTATTTACAAAAAGAAGTCGACCTGGAGGAAGAAAGTTTACCTGGCAATACCTTTGTGCTGCAAATCGAGGCGCGTCAGAGGAATAATCCAATAAAGAAAGCTTTAGCCAGGCAAGCACTTGTAATTTAATATTTCTCAAATTTATTTCATAATTTTTCCTTACAGAATTGAAGTAGAAATTCTCGATCTAAACGATAATGTACCCGAATTTGAGGCCGATTTCTATAATATTTCGATAGTGGAAAACTTACCGACCGGCTTTAGTGTTCTTCAAGTGAATGCTGTCGACCGCGATCAAGGTGAAAATGCTGAATTCCTTTACAACCTCGTTGAAGAGCAAGCATCTGCTGGTGCCTTTCGTATTGATTCACGTTCTGGTTGGATTACAGTGCGTGATGATCGCTTGTTAGATCGTGAGCTTCGAAAATCTATACATTTAGTTGTCGAAGCGCTGGAGCGAAATGCACCATTTTTATTGGATAATCAACTCAAGAAACCTGGACCAAGTTCAGTTAAAGTTGAAATTACGCTACTCGATACAAATGACAATACACCAAAATTCGAAAATGGCAATTTGTATGAATTCAAAGTTGCAGTAACCGCACCAGTGGGATATAAAATTGGGCAAGTTGTTGCACTGGATCCAGATGAGGGTACAAATGGTCTCTTACTTTACGAGCTACAAAGACCAAAAGGTAGTGGTTACATACCATTTCAATTGGACAGCAAAAATGGTACAATTTACGTAGCTGGTCCTTTGAGAAGAGGTCGCATAGCGGTATTTGTTGAAACGAGTGATCAGGTAAGTGTGACTTACTCAATGAACCGGTTCTATTTTAATAATGTCACCATTTCAAGTTTTAACAAAACACACAATAATTCTGAATCTGGATTTATTTAACGGAGATCTTTTTATTGTATGTAAATAATATCGGATAAATGATCTCCGCAATAGCGTCTCCGGAAGTGAATTTCAGATGTTCAATTTCTAACCATTTTTCAAGAATTTGCGGTCGTATCTCTCATCCGAATTGTTCTGGACTGTGGAGGCCAATTCGCAGGTCGCTGTCACTGAAAGTGTTTTTGAACAAACTAATTGCATTAGGCGTAGAATGCCTCTAAGCTGTTCTATTTAAGCCAGATGTCACCATATGTGGCAAAAATGTGCCTCGCTGAAGGAAATTTTGCAATAATTCTTTAGTTCACTCCTTGAGTTGAATTGTGTAAGCCTTTCACCGAGATCAAATGTTTTATGTAGTTAATGGACATAAGCCAAGTTCGTGAGAATGGCGAGAAATATACAAATTCAAGCCTGTTATCGACAGTTGCGATATTTTCCTGGATTCACTTTCGAATTGTTGATGCGCGCTGGTGTCAAAAGACAGTGCAACGATTGGTGATTATTAAATTCACGAAGTGCTCTTTGAATTTCAACGATTGAACATTGACTTGGTTAGTAAAATCTGCTACTTGCAACCATTGTTTCGCCGCGAATCTTTACATATGAATGTTGTCAAACTCCCAGGAAAATAAAATTATTTTAAAAGTATAAATTATTCAGCTGGTTTGCCAAGCTAAAATGGTGACATTTCTAAGAAAACTATCTATTGTTATATGAACATAATATAAAATTCTCTTTTATAGCCCACAAATCCTTCTGAGCGTCGCTTCTCGCTGGCAGTCATAACCATTGAAGTATATACCACTGTTGATGATCAAGCCATAGATTTTGTTGGTGCACCATATGAATTCTGGGTTGGGTCGAATGTACCACTTGGTACATCTGTGGGTCAAGTGCGTACAACGTTAATTTATGATGGAGAAGAAGAAATAATGTATGATTTGCTACATACCTACTCTGAAGGAGTACCTTTTGCCATTGAAGAACGTTCTGGTATTATAACCGTCATACGAGAGCTACAAGAGTTTACGAGACACTCGTATAATTTTGAGGCTGTGGCGAATTACGTATGAACATTTAAAAAAAAATGTTAGTTTTACTAATAATTCTGATTCTTACAGCTTTTTGCAAATTCCACACAACCATTGCTGATGTCACGTAGTTCACAGCCTTTAACCACAGCGCCAGCACCTGAGTTGACCGATGAGGGTGTCTTAATAACAAATGTCACCATACATGTTATAATGAAATCGGAAAATAGGATACCATTGCGTCCTGTTATTGAGTAAGTTTTTATATTTTTTGTTGTTACATTTATTACCAATAAGAGGGAATCTAACAAAATTAAACAGAAAATCGCTTGAAATTAGAAAAAAATTGTTCAAAAAAAATTGTCACAAAAAGTTGTAGAAAAATAGTTCAGGAAGTTTTTTTATTTTTATCAAATTTAGTTCCCAAATTAGCTTATTTACTTCATATTTTTTGAATATCAGCTAAATAAATGATTTACTAAAATAACTCAGATATAGTTGAAATTTTTACAAAAATAGTTACTCTTTCAAATTTATGTCAGTATACATACATCAAATCTTTAATTGATTACGGATGTGAACAGACTTGCTTTTACATCAGCTTTCAATCAGCTCGTCAAGAAATTGTAATACCAAAAGAGCTACAAAAGCTCTTGGTTTTGGTTTTGGCGCACTGTGCTTATGTTTTCTGGTATGATTCTTAACTGGTCGATGCAAGAAATAATATGCTTGCAGACTCTCAAACGTCGGCTAACAAAGCTTACTGAAGATATCACGTAGCGGTGATTGAAACTAATATAAGCAGCTTGTTGCCCATTTTTTTGTTCTTTTACAATTGTTGGAACTATTCTCTAAGAATTAATGCATTTTGCGGTTGTAACTTTTTTGTCCTCTTGCACTTAAAAGTACCGAACAATAAGCTCCGTAAAATACAAAGGTATCGTTATATTAATTTCTGTTCAATGTGTATGTAGGAAGAAACTCATTATTCTAGATATTCTGTCTAAAAACGTTATTTCTTTTTATTCAATATACTTATGGTAAATTTTTTCATTCAACAGAGAGATCAATATGAACATAATCAAATTTCATGTGGAGGAGAACATTATCGGTGGTGTTATTGGTCAGTTACTCTACAAAAATGGCATCAACGTTGTAAACAATGAACTCGGCACTTATAGAGACCTGAAAGCACCCAGCAACGTTACCATGGGTAGTCGCTTTCGCAGTCGTAATCAACGCCACCAAACCAGACGACGTGTGCCACGGCGTCTTATTGGCGATTCGAACATTAAACTTCGTTACATCATAGCCAATCAACAGGAAGTGGTTAATAAAATCAGCATAACCGAAGATGGCACTTTACTAACGCTAACCGGACTCGATCGTGAGCAAAAAGATGCATATGATCTGACTGTCATAGTGGAGTATTCTACGGGTCACATGAGTGGCGCAGGTATTTACCAAGTCAATATCAAAGTCGATGATGTCAATGACAATGCACCCAAATTTAATGGACAAGCGTACGTTGGATTAATTGTGGAGAATAGTGCAAGTGGCAGTGAGGTCTCTATGAATCAGCCAATACAAATTACTGATGCAGATGAAGGCAAAAACTCCGAGTTCCACGTTGTTTTGCAGGGAGATTACAGTGATGTTTTCACAATTGAAAAGCATAACATGAGCTTCAATTCACGTAACAGCAGTCGTCATAGTTTAGCTACTGTAGAAACTTTTAACGCTTTCAATCTTACCGAACAATGGAATGAAGAACTTAAGTTCAAAGAGATGCAAACGATGTTTATGCAGTCTAATCTGAAGGTAAATACTGGTACGGCATTTCGCATTACCTACACAGGCAAACGTTCGCTCGATCGTGAAAAAGATCAGCTGTACAATTTGAAAATACTCGCTATGGATACCGGTGGCCTCTCTGGTTATGCAACACTTAGCATTCTGGTTGCTGATGTTAATGACAATGCACCGATTTTTGAACGCATATCCGTATTTAAAGATGCGAAAATAGAGATACGTGAATATACCACCGAAATGGAAATATATTTTGTTGAGAGCTCTGCTGCAATGACGCAAATTCCTTCATCGTTAGCTATCCCTTCAACAGTTATTATGCCTCCACCTTATCACATGCCTGGATCCCCGCGACTGAACAATGTTGATGCGGATGTTACCTATAATGCGTCGATACATCAACGTGGTTTGCGTTCACGCGGTAGATCAAGGTTGCGCAGTGTACGTGCGATTCCACAGAAATGTCCGCTGTTTGCTATATATGAAGATATACCACTCACCACCAAGGTACTGCAGGTCACCGCATCCGATGAAGATTTTGGTAAAAATTCGCAAATACATTATGAAATCACGAGCGAACATGTGGATCGACCAGCGGGTTCACAATTTATGCCAAAAGTGAATGGCGTCAAATATTTTCTCATTGATAAACTGACAGGAGAGCTTATGGTAAACTATCCGCTCTCTGCAAATATCGAAGTTTTTCTCAATTTGAGTGCAACCGATATTGACGGTCTGAAAGATACCACATGTTTGCGGTTTACTGTCATTGATGTCAACAATCACGCGCCAGTCTTTAAGAAATCATGGTACAGTTTTGATAGCGAAGAGGGTGAATACAATGATAGCGTTTTGGGTCAAGTGATCGCTGTTGATTTAGATTACGGACAAAATGCAAACATAACATATTCATTGAGTGAACTGAACTTCCCATTCAAAATCAAACCTTTGTCAGGTGTGCTGAAAATTCATGGACTGCTAGATAGGGAAGTACGCGCAAAATATAACTTCCAAGTTATAGCCAATGACAATGCGGATTATCCATACAGAATGTCTAGCTCAGTAGATATTGAGGTAAATGTACTCGATATAAACGACAACAAACCCGAATTTATTGGCTATGACGATATGATAACAGCTGAACAATATATTGCTGATCTACCAGATAAATCCCTTATGCTACCCATATACAAGGCCTACTTGGATAGAAGCACCAACCCGGGCATGTTTGTTAAGCAAGTGACTGCAATCGACAAAGACTATGTTGGCAATGGTAATGGCTTAGTGCTCTATTCAATTTTTCACCAAGACACACATTCGCCCATTTTTCAAATCGACTCCAGAGATGGCACCATCTCAACAGTTTCCGGTTTTAAAAGCTACAATGACTACGAGCATTTAAATGTCACAGTCGTTGCTTCTGACTTGGGAAGTCCGGTGCATTCATCAATGGCAATCGTCCTTGTAAATCTGCAAGGCCAAGCAGTTACTGAATCCATTTATAAAGTCGATGAAAAATTAGAGCAAAGCGGCACACCACTATTTCCGCACCAATACTATGAAGTACAAATTACCGAAAATAATGAGATACCAACAGAGCTCTTGAAAATTAACCTCACCTCAGGTCTAAGTGCCGATTTTTATCGTTGGGCGCTCTTCCTAGAAACTGTTGTGGATGAATCAGACAACGCACCATTTGAGATTGATGCTAAGACCGGCATACTTTATGCACTGAAGAGTTTCGATCGTGAAAGTATGGTACAGTATCAGTTGCGTGTACGCGCCGAGAAGGCAAATCGTGAGGCCCGCACCTACAAGAAACTTTCATATCCGGTGATGGATGAACGCATTGAAGGTTTGGATTATAATGAATGTCGCATTGTGGTGCATGTGCTGGATGAGAATGATAACACACCCAAATTCAAGGGTAATGGTCGTCCTATCATCGCAGTTGTACCGCGCACCGCTAGCTTTGGTTATCCTGTGACCACTGTTGAGGCCACCGATATTGATGAAGGTATAAATGCGGAGATAAGGTATCGTTTGCTGAATGAACATTCGCGACTCTTCAACATCGATGAATCGACGGGGAAAATACGTCTGGTGGCAAACGTGCCGATGGATGAACGCGTTTATGGTTTCGACGTAAAGGCCACCGATCGTAGCGGTGCTGATGATGGCCATAGTAGTATTGCGAATGTGTTTGTTTATGTAATTGACGAGATGCGTCAGGTGCGTATTGTTGTGGCGGGAAAGCCCGTGGATGTTGAACGCAAAATTGATGCACTCATGAATGTGCTTAGCGATGCCATACAAATGGAAGTGCGTGTTCGGTTGCTGGAGCCACATGTAGGTGGATTGGAGCCGGCGTAAGTCACAAAATAATTTACGAACTTAATATACTAGCATTTTTTTATTTTATATACATATGTATGTCTAATTAGCAAAATTTTTTTGAATCCAGAGCTAAAACTTCAATCTGAAAGGTTTTGTTTTTGTAGGATAAAAGACCTAAAATTTTCTTTATTCTAAAATATGAATTGAAAATAACTTTTAACTTTTGAAAAGAAAGTATATGCTAACTTAAATCCG
This sequence comes from Meiosimyza decipiens, assembly GCA_963680825.1. NCBI lineage: Eukaryota > Metazoa > Arthropoda > Insecta > Diptera > Lauxaniidae > Meiosimyza > Meiosimyza decipiens. The sequence continues at coordinate 69,324,125 of OY804259.1, forward strand.
TTTATTATCAGTTTATTTAAAAAAAAAATGTTCACGACCATTGCAAAATATAATTTAGTTCATTAGGAAACTAAAAGTTAAAAATTTGCTTCATATCTCTTTCTCTATACTTTTTTAAATGATAGAAACGCAAAATTTTTGATACTTCAAAACGAGTAAAATAAATGGGTCAAGTGTGAAAAGTGCTTTTAAATGTACCTAACGACTTTCCAAACTCTGCATCATTTTCATAAAATTTATATATAGTAGGTAATACAATTAGAAAGGTTCTGCCATTAATCAAATAAGCTCAACAATTCCCAAGCTTAAGGGTTAAAAAAGCTATGTTTGCTTATATCTTGCTTCTTATAGGTCGGCCACTAATTTTCGTAAGACAAAAACCTTATGTAGATAGAGCTAATATTAGCTAGACTTAAAAATTTAATGTCTACAAAATAAGGAGCTGAATCTGAAATTACTTAACTTTATGATTAAATCATGACGAAGCTAAGTTAATTATTGTATCGAATTCAAACTACTTAGTTCACAGCTTAAAGTTACATGGAGTCTCTATAATTAAAACTGAATTTTTATTTCCTATTTTGATTACTCGTATATGAATTTCAAACCTGCATCGATTTATGAGGTAATCGTAATTTGCAATTTTCCTCATTTGCAGCACTGACGCCTACATTTATGCCGTTGACTTCCGGACCAACTCCATAATGGAAATGGAGCAACTACAAGAGTAAGTTGTTTGCATGCACATACTCTTTCTGCCAACACGAAAATGGGAACAATTACCACATGTTTTGTTATCTACTTGCAGATCATTGGCCAGCCTGCAGCTAGATACATTGCAACTGCAGCAGCATCAACAACAAGAAACAGCAGCAGCTGATGGTAAAATTGACACCAGCAACGCAATGCCACGTATCATTGAATTGGCAGAATTTGGTCAACTGTCGCGTAGCTCACAGGCGTCCGCTTCATTAATGGGTGGCGTTGAGATTATCAGCATTGTATTGATTGCATTGTGTGTACTTGGAGCTGGGATGACCGCGCTGTGTTTTTTATGCCTGCGTCAAAAACGGTAATAACCACAAGAACAAGAACCATCACTACATTTTATGTTACACATACAGCCACAATCACAAATACAAATACAGCACTGATATTTTAAGACTGATTTTATTGTAGCATTGCAAGCCATCGTATAGTTGCGCATATGCGCCTAAAAGTAGATTTAAGTTAGCAAGATAGCCATAGTAGATATTTGTATTTTTTACAATAAGCTTAACGTACAATACATTTTTTTAAAAATATTTTTTTCTTAATAAAACCATTGCAAAGCAAATTTAACACTCGTTTTTTTAATTGGTATTGAAGCACTCACCTCTTGCACGCCTATGCACTGCCATACCAAGCATATCTTAGTTGGCCATTTATGGCCAGATTGTGCACTAAATGTTTGCACTGCACCAATAACCTGTTGCCATTCATTCTATCAATACGTTCAACTATAAGTAGTTCAATTTTATAACTGTAAATAAAATCAAGCATACCAATGCATACACAATTAAACACAAACACTAATCGATGTGCATATACAAATAGCTGCATAATATTGAAATATTCTTAAGCCTTAAGGACAATAGTTTAGTATTTTCTTTTTTAAATTTTATGTTTGATAAAAATGAGTGTTAAGCTTGTAATGGTTGTAGTTATAATATTAAATAACTTTATTATCAAAATATTTTTTAAAACTTATTGAGTAAAGAGAAAAGATGCGTTTGCTTTGCGAATGGTGCTGTAATGGCAATAGCTCCTAAGTTTATGATTCTACGAACATTGTAGTAAACTTGAAGAAGCTAATAATGAGCACATTTTTTGTATCTCTGCTTTGTAATGAACTACAACAAAACAGAGCTAAGAACTGTTTGCCAGTCCGATGAAAGTCGAACAAAAAACGGAACACTAGCCAACTAAGTCTCTTGAAACTTCTCAAACAAATATTTTGTTTGACCAAATAAACAGCAATTTAAATTCCAATTCAGACCATATCAATGTATGCAAAAACACATTTGTTTTCACAGTAGCTATTCAGCCCAAAAGATTAATAACGAGTCATACACCAAGAGGTATAATTTCAAAACTCGTGCCATTTTTGAACTCTCAACATGCAACTATCATTGAGATGTCTTTTGATAAGTAAAATGTAGTTAATTAATTGTGGATCGAGTGAATTCACTACTAATTTTCTGGAAGTCTGATTTCTCGAAATGGAGACTTCAATTGGCTTTCGAACTTAACGCCATTAGACTTTTTTTTGGCAATATTTTAGGATTAAAGTCTATGTCAATGCTTGCTCCACCAGCGACTAAGCATTAAAAGAAAATATCATAGCTGATATTCACGAAATACAGTCCAAACTACGTGATGAAACCAGATAAAAAAAATTATCTATCACATGACAATTTAAAGGGTGAGTGGAGGCGGATATTGTAACCTATACTTAAGATTAAAATAAAAATATAATCGATTTTCTCAAAGCTATTGCGGTTGTACGAGTACATTGATTTAAAATGGTACGTCTTGTTGAATGACCCAAAAGCCGGTACTTGTTGGATAACACTAGACTTGCAATTTCTAACAGCGGTGATATTTGCTCAATACTCTGCAATAGAAAATCAACACACAAAACTAAACTAAAACCAATAATTAAGCTTACTAGTAGTGTTGGGATTATTCCTTCCGAAAACTCCAAAAAAGTTCCAATACATAATTCTCCACCTCTTATTGTGTACTTCAACAGAAGAAAACAGTAATACTAGTATACTAGCAGCTTAGACCTTCATAGCAGCTGGTTCTTGTTGGACCTTTCAAAGCCTACTTACGTATATGAGTAGAAAATATTCCTTTTTTCTTTGTCTCGCACTATTTTGAATCCAACAACGAATGATTGCCGTTATCGCATTTTCTTTTCATGTCATCATCACATTGTCTTCGCATGACTTGTCAACGGCTGGCTGGCTACTATTCTAAAACATGTCAATCCACCAGTAGCGTTTGGTCTCAACAAGAATTTCCTTCATCGGAAACTGGTCTAACTTACACAATTGCGCACGCAGGTATTGACTCCTATCGTCAGCGTCGACGACTTCAGCAACAACACCAAAAACAAAAGCAACAACAACTATGCGGTAAATCGAGCAAGACAATAACTTCATTTGTTCCAGAATCAGTTTGTTCTTCTGCGGCATCACAATCAACAGCAGCAGCTACACAAAAACTAGAACAGCAACAACTGCATCTTCATCATCAGCAACAGCAGCATCAGCATCATCAGCACCATCATCAACATCATCATCATCAGCAACAGCCACATTCGCTAAACGAGTGAGTAGTGTAGGAGAAATATCATAAGCATTTATAGATACATATATCCCATGATGCAAGCAGAAATAACGCACATTCAGGTTTTGTCTGTCTGTCTGTCTGTCTATCTGTATGTTTGTCTGTCTGTATGTTTGTCTGTCTGTCTGTCTGTCATGCTGTCTGTCTGTCTGTCTGTCATGCTGTCTGTCTGTCTGTCTGTCTGTCTGTCTGTCTGTCTGTCTGTCTGTCTGTCTGTCTGTCTGTCTGTCTGTCTGTCTGTCTGTCTGTCTGTCTGTCTGTCTGTCTGTCTGTCTGTCTGTCTGTCTGTCTGTCTGTCTGTCTGTCTGTCTGTCTGTCTGTCTGTCTGTCTGTCTGTCTGTCTGTCTGTCTGTCTGTCTGTCTGTCTGTCTGTCTGTCTGTCTGTCTGTCTGTCTGTCTGTCTGTCTGTCTGTCTGTCTGTCTGTCTGTCTGTCTGTCTGTCTGTCTGTCTGTCTGTCTGTCTGTCTGTCTGTCTGTCTGTCTGTCTGTCTGTCTGTCTGTCTGTCTGTCTGTCTGTCTGTCTGTCTGTCTGTCTGTCTGTCTGTCTGTCTGTCTGTCTGTCTGTCTGTCTGTCTGTCTGTTTGTCTGTCTGTCTGTTTGTCTGTACGTTGTAAACTTATTAAAAACTTTAAAGTGCTTTTAATAAAATAAAAACAGGAATATTATGCCTAAATAGTCTTAATGTAATATAATGCTGATGATTGAATACATGCCACATGGAAAATGTTTTAGAATCGGTTACTAACCCAATTGCATCACCCAAAAATAAAAATTAATTTTTTTACCATTTACAGGCAAAGAACACGAGAATACATCGATGTACCACTACCGAAATCAATAGTTAAAGCAGTCGCTAGCCGTAGCGCTTCTCTGGAACAGGATCAACCAACATCGTTTGTATTAAAGTACAATGCCTGCCAACCAGTTAATAATCTGTAAGCTTTTAATACCTTAATCTCTTAATTTCAAAATAAAATTGAAATCTTTAAAATTAGTTCCACCAACCCTTATGAGGCCTCTATGTTTTCATTACACTCAAGCGGTCAAGACTCCGGCGTTGATTTTCTCAGCAGTCGTGAGTTGTATGAAACATCGCCTGATTCTTTCAATACATCACAAGCGACACCAAAAAGTCTAGGTCAATTATGTCCACGTCATGCCAGCGAACAGGTGGCGGCAAAAAACAACAACATCAGCAATAATAAAATCCACAACAACAGCAATAGCATAAGTGCTAATCACTTTAGCGCTACAGATAGCAGGTGGGTTAAAAGTGACAATACCTCATAGATTGTATATTCATAAGTAGAGAGATAAAAATTTTAATTTTCAGCGATAACTATGAGGACTCACTCAAGAATGTCGAATCGTTGACAACACATTGTCGCAATAATTTCAGCGTTGGTGGTGGTGGTGGCGGCACATGTAATCTACATCGACATGACTATCAAAATACAAAATTCGAGAAACGTTCTTGTGTGCGACACTCATTTTCGGGTGTTAAGGATGATCTTATGCAAAATTCACCACAAATATCACTGAGGCCGCGCGGTCATATGCTGCGAAACTCAATGAATGATTTGGAAGAACGTTTACACAATCTGGAAGAATCATTTCGTAGGCCTATGGATTTGGGAAAATCAAATTCAATATATTAGATTAAGTTTATTTAAGTCACAAATGATACAGCCTCACCAAAAAATAAAGAGAACATTGTGTTGGGAAACATGAATTTTGATGCGTTGAAAACTAAAGTGTAGCTGGAACCGTTCCACACGAGAATTGTAAACTGTTTACCCTTGATTTAAATCTGTGTATACAAATATACTTTTATTTTAATATAATTGCTTGTTCAACCCTTGCTCTCCAAGTAAAGTAAAGACCTCTTATCCAAGCAAATGCGATCTATATATCATACATACCGTGATAAATCAACAAATTTTTGCTTTCCGGGAATAGAGAAAATTGTCTTACTAAAAATCACAAAACTGTCCGTACGCCTTTTTATACTTCTTCATCTATCCAACAATTTCTTTTCATCACTTCAGAATCTATCTGCTGGCATCAAATAATACCCGCACTATAATTTTTCTGTGGGGCTGTATTACAGTTTCTAAGTGCGTAAGAACCCACAATTGTAATGAATTCTTAATGAAGCAATATGTAAAGTACCTGCTGCGAACGTGAAGTCGATATACTGTATATTATTAATTTATGAAATGTAGAAAAAAATAGAAAGCATAACGTAGTTTTTTCAAAGCACCTTAAGTAGCTTAACTAAACTTAAATAAATTCAAATGAAAATCTAATACTTTGTTAAAAACTTAATTAATCACATTTAAATTAAAAAAGGTTCATAATAAAAAAAATCCTAAGTTTTACGATATTTTCCAAGTATTTGGCTACATTTTTTATATGATAGTATTGAAGCCGATAGCACTGACCATTTTGGATAAACGGGGGCAGTAGACCTAGAGTCCTTCTTAAATATATTTAATTGAAACTCTTTACCAGGCCCTTTCGACCCAAAAAGCCAATTTTTCTGCAAAAAAATTCATTGATAGCTAAAGTCATATTGGTATTAACTTAAATAAATTTGTGTCTGGAAAAGTACATAACCCACGTAGGTTATAGAATGGTAAACTAATATATGAATAAGAAAACTAGATATTGTGACATTTAGAAAAAAAAATTCAATTTAAGAAAAAAAATCCACTATTATCACCAAAAAATATGTAAGTTAATTAAGTAATAAAACTGACTCAATTTATTGGTCTAGCTCTATTACTATGTATGTATGGATGTATTACTCTAGAGCAACTTTGTTATATACCCTTTAACTCATTTTTACGGTTGGTGCTAAGCCGGACTACCCTGCATATGGGTGATTCATCGTAAATATAATACCCACTATAGGTACGGAGGATGTTAAACCATTCTTGACTTTATTTCATATTATGGAGAAAACAAAATAGACAAACCATGCTTATGAAATATTATCAAAGTCTCATGTTACGAAAATGTCTCCCCGTTCTTCTACCGCTTTTTTATTGTTCCGGCTAAGAAATATTGTTTTACATGCAAAATTCTTAATTTCAACTAAATTTTTTTTCTTAAAAGCTCATGAAATAAAAATCAAAGAATATCAAATAATTTTATTTTTTTAGTACAAGTTTTTTCACGCTATACTTGGTGAAAATTAAGAAAAAAAATTTTTAAGTGAAAATCTTTGATTTTTTTAACAAAAAACCTTGATCCACCCATTTTTCCGGTTAACGAACGTTTTGATAAATCGCTCGATATCAACAGTACTTCTGCATTAAAATTTCAGTGCATACCTTTAGGCAACAAATTTTATTAGTTTTGCCGGTAAAATATATATGTTTCATACGGTACATATTTTGACACTTTAAAATAAATTTTATCATTTCAAAAGAATAGTATTTTGATAAACAAAACAAATTAATTTTTATTCAAATGGCTGGTGATTCATACAGGTAGACATTTTTAGGAGAGTTGCATGTAAACTTATGCCCTAAACCTTGTTAAAATACTTGTCATCTAAGAACGTTTCCACAAATTTCTGAAAAAACTAAAAGAGAAAATACTTTACAGAGCTAATCAGGTACATATTTTCTTCATTTCTGATACATATAATTTTATTCATTTCGCAACAATTTATCATTTCCAGGCAAAACGAGGTGGGTAGCTTATTTTATTTTCCAGTTTTCATCTTCTGTAGGGTTAATGATATTGAAAATCAAACAACAAAAATTCGATAATTTTAATTTTTTTTATCAAAATTGATGTCACATAAAAAGACTGCATACAACTTGAAAACAGGTTAGGAGTTTTATGTCATTTGAGATAATTACCAACTCTTTATTAAAAGAATTGATATTGTTATCTCCATCTTTTATCTTTACAAACAGAAAATGAAATCTAAATTATTTCATTTCAAGTGATGCCTTATGATTTATTTTCTGTATAGAAAATTAAAGCAAATCAGCTGACCTTACAAATTATAAATGGCACACTATTTCCATGTGAAGAATTGACTAACATTTGATATCTCTTATACTAGGGATTTTCTGAGCTATTTTTTTATTTAAAAAATAAGTGAAAAAAAAGATATTTGCTTAAAATGGCATGTAACACTTCACCAAACCAAACCATACCAAAATATATATAAATTTATTTATTAAAATATACATATATAAATGTAACTATAAACTATTTTCTGAAAACATTAGTTTTGTAACAGTTCAGAGTTAAAAATTGGTACTAACTCATTCACTACTGATTTTAATATTTATAGCTTTTGAAATAACTTCTAGAAGATATCAATTTTGTTACAATAAATTCAGAGCTTCCATATATATAGCGATTTTCAGAAAAGATGACACAATTTCTGTTAATCATAGCTTTAACACGCTTCCGACCCCTAAATTTGTTTGTTTTAATGTACTATTTAAAAGAAATCGAATCAATATTCGACATTTTGTGTTTTCGGAGAAAACAGCTTTTTGTTTTTTGCTCCCAGATTATACTCATCACTATGGTACTGCACTTCAAGCTAAGTTTATTTTTAAATAGTACAACCAAATTTTCTGGTTCGTCGGTATAACCTTTGACGCCTTATACCCCAGAAAGAAAATATATGTACCTATTTTTTTGTTGCTAACATCCTCAATCAAACTTGCATAAAATATAAAAACAACTACAAAATTTTGCTTTCAGTTTTGTTTTTCTTTTATTTAAATAAATTAAAGATTCATAAAAATAAATGCATTTCTAATAACAGAAATAGTAGGTGTACACTCATAACAATATGTGCGTTATTCTAATCAATTACAATACAACTTAAACAAACGTTCAACGTTTGCAGCTTCGGCTCAATTGAAATATTTCTTGAACTCCAAGCAGCCAGCCCAGTTTTCTTCCCAACCAGGAACAACTTTCTTTGCATTTGCGTACCATTTAGCTACATTCTTGTACTTGCTCATATCAAAATCGGCAACTTCGTATGTTGATACTGTGGCAACCAGCGCAATATCAGCAACAGTCAAACTATCACCAGCAGCATAAGTTTTTCCCTCCAAGAAAGTATTCAAGAACTCGAATGCATTTTCCATTTTCTTGAATTTCTCTGGATCAGCAGGTTGCTTAGCGAACAATTGTGGATACCAGTAATCCCCGAAGGCGGTGTACAAAGTGCCCATGTCGAAGTATAAACGTTGATTGATCACAGCGCGTTTCTTGGGGCACTTAGGGTAGAGATCGTCATTCTTGCCATACTTCTCAACCAAGTAGACCAAGATTGCTCGCGATTCCCACAGTGCGAAACCATTGTCGACAATTGTGGGAATGGTGTGTTGTGGGTTAATCTTCAAAAATTCTGGAGTGAGATGTTCACCACCTTGGAGATTCAATACTTTTTTGTTGAGTTCAACACCAATAGCTTTGGCTGTCATGATGACAGAGCGGCAAGGAGCTGAACCAGGCAAGTAGTAAAAATCCATGTTGAAAGCTGAAAAAATAGAAAATGAAAGTATTGTTAGGGAACAAGTGTTTCAAAAAAAAAAAAACATTTTAAATAAAAAATTTTAAAATTAATTTATTTAATATTTTTCAGTAAACCTTTTTATAAGCATTTTTTTTCTCAAATATTTAATAATTTCAATATATATTTTCAATAATTAAAGCTTCGGAAATTAATTTCAGTTTTAGTTTCTTTCGCATTCATTTTCGATTTGAGTTCTATGTAAAATGGCCACTTCATATTGTGAATAGAAACGCTGCGCCATATTCAATACGAAAAAATAATGGCAAAAACTTTAACCAAAGACAAATTTATGAATTTTTAATTAGCACTAATTTATTTTATAAATTATCACAATTAAATCGGAATGATTTATTCTTCACAAACTCTTTTATTCACACAATTCAAGATGATGTCATTTACATCCTGAAGTGTTTTTTCACTTTTCTATTTCAATAAGATGCCAAGAAAAACTTACTTTTTTTTATTTGAAAAATATAAACACACCACACAATTCGAGCGACGACTAAATTTTCCGGCTGTCTGTTGACGCTTTTATATCATTTGCCGGATTCGAGAGAGCGTTTGCTTGCCGGTTCATCATCTCATAAGCACGCACACAAATGCGCTCTATTGCATATAATATGCACACACACGCACGTACGTACATATATCAAATTATGAGAAGCACCAAACAGTTGTTTTTTCTGCAACTGTTTGTAGTCTTACACCCCAACAAAAATGTTAGCACATATGGCGTAGCCCACAATTAATAATCGCAGAAGAGTTATGTTTCAATCGTTTAGGTTCGCATATCGGTCAATTTTTAAATATCTACACACTCTTTTGACTTTTTCCTACGATATTTTTGATTTTTTTATATAGGTTAGTGCTCATCTAAATTTTTAATATAGTAGGTATTAAGATATCAAAAATTAATGCTGAAATAAGTTATGAGTATATACCTATGTACATATGTATTTCATAATTTTACTCAAACATTTTTTGAAACGGAATATTAAAAAAAAATAAATATACGGAACATTACAAAACACTTGAGTACTTTTTTGCTTAAAAATGATGTATCTGCTCTCATTTTGAAATTCCCGACACATAGATGTCTGAAGTTTAAAAAATACATTATATATCAATTATTTCTGGTCTGCAATGGGTGATTAATAAATTGCCTGGAAAGTGGAAGAATAAACAATCTTCCAAATGTTGGCTAGGGCACTACGGAGATCAGGTTAATGTGTCAAGAAAAAATGTATTACCTTTAATAAATTATATTAACAAACTTGTGCACTTGTTGAAAAATTCAACTGCGTTTTTCTCGATATCATATTTTCGCCAGTAAATCTGCATTCCGTAATCCAAGGCACATGTTTGAAGATGTGTTATTAGGCCGTGTGCCCACACCATTGTACTTTATATTAACTCCGGCAGAGCTTACTGCAAGGAAGTATCACGAAATGTTAGTTGAAAGTTATACCCTTTTTTTTGATTATTAACTATTTTTTTTACTTATGACCGAAAAAGCTTAAAGAAAAAAAAATGTTTCACAATTTTTCGTTTAAAAAAATGGCTCAGAAGGTAAATTGCAAAAATAGTTTTAATTAATAATTTAATTTAAATAAATAAAATAAAAATAAATTAATAAAATTTAATAAATGAGACAGATGTATATAATGTACACCACATACAACTAAACAAACAGGGTGTTTCAATTAACACAAACTGTGTATGCATATAAAGGGTGTCTTAGCTAACAATCCAACTGCTAAATTTAAATATTTACAAACAAAAAGAAAATATCAGTTCACTGCAATAATTTTTTGCCAAGGGGTTTGAATACAAAGAAATAAAATATTCAAATATTCAACAAAATATCAAATTACTAATGAATATGTCAAAAGACAAAATGCGAAATTTTGAATCAACGTTTCTGACTTACTTCGAAATTTTATAAGAAATGTTTGTGATGCTGAAACAATTTCGTCAAAAACTATCATTACAAGAGATGACACCTCTAACTTTTCTTTGTCAGGACTCGACACACTTTCGTGGACATCTTCAGCCAAACTTAAATAATTTGAGGAAAACAACCAAAATATTATATTATAATTTTTTTTTTTAATTTTTTTATTTAATTTAAAGATTCATAAAAATTAATGCATTTTACGGTCATAACAAAATGTGCGTTAATCTCATCAATTACTATACATATAAAACGTTCGTCTGCAGCTTCAGCTTAATTGAAAAATTTTTTGAATTCCTAGCAGCCAGTCCAGTTTTCTTCCCAACCGGGAACAATTTTCTTTGCATTTTCGTACCATTTAGCTACATTCTTGTACTTGCTAATATCGAAATCGGCAACTTCGAATGTTGACACTGAGGCGACCAAGGCAATATCAGCAACAGTCAGACTATCACCAGCAGCATAAGTTTGTCCCTCCCAGAAAGTGTTGAAGAAATCAAATGCGGTTTCAATTTTCTTGAATTTCTCTGGATCGGCAGGTTGCTTAGCAAATATAATTGGATAGTAGTACTCAGCGAAGGAGTTGTACAAAGTGCCCATGTCAAAGTACAAACGTTGATTGATCACAGCGCGTTTCTTGGGGCACTTGGGGAAGAGATCGTCATTCTTGCCATACTTCTCAGCCAAGTAGACCAAGATTGCTCGCGATTCCCACAATGCGAAACCATCGTCGACTAATGTGGGAATGGTATGTTGTGGGTTAATCTTCAAGAATTCTGGAGTGAGATGTTCACCGCCTTGGAGGTTCAATGATTTTTTGTTTAGCTTAACACCAAAAGCTTTAGCTGTCATGATGACTGAGCGACAGGGAGCTGAACCAGGTAAGTAGTAGAAATCCATACTGAACTTGAAAGAAAAATTAAATTTTATTAGGCAATAACAAGCGTTTAAAAAATCAATGGCCCGTAACGATAATCGTAAAATTAAGAGGGCTCCAAGTTAAAGCACGGTTTTTGCCTAAAATGGAACATTTACAGTGACCCATGAAAAAAGAAAAATATGCATTAAGCTATGAGAATATTTTAAAAAATAGATTACCCTGCGTTAATGAGAAAAAACATTGTAGACACAGTGAACACAAAAAAAGCTGAGAGATGGCAAGCAGCGTGGCGAAGTGGTTAGGACTGTGAGCTCATAGCTCCAGTGCCTGTGTTCCGAACTTGTCTTAAGTTTGCGTTTGTAATTACTGGCCAATATCTTTTAGGACGAAAAGAAAACTCTAACATTTAGACATATAGATACATATATGTATGTATCATGAACAGTTTTGTATTTTTAAAAACAAATGCTTTTTGCGCTGTTACTTAAAAATAAATTTTTCAAACATCCAAGTTCGAAGAAGTTATTTGAACTTAAAATTTTCTTTGTCATATATGTAATATTTTCAATGCAATTTTGTTCCACACAAAAGAAAACTTCGGAAATATACATTTTCTTGAACTGTCGTTTCACTATTATTTTCAATCTTATTATTGAAATAAAATTGTGTGTAGATATAATCGCAAAAGCATTAGGTTGACAAAACTTCATTAATTTTTAAAAAACTGAAAGTTATTTCATAAATGGTCATTAAAACTCTTTTAGCAAAATCTCTTCTATTCGCACAATTTAATGGGATTTCACTTCAATAAAATTCAGTAAAAGAACTGCTTAACTCGAAAAATATTACCGTATGGCGTAAATTCGAACGACGACAAAATTAACCGGGTGCCTGATGCAGCTTTTATATCATTTGCCGGTTTATAGATAAGGCTTACTGGCCGATTCGATATCTGATAAATTCGCACAAAAATGTATGATACATATCAAATAATGTTTTACAAGATCAATTTACTCGTCATATAGCTAAATTACCCCATATCGATGATTATAAAACAAGCCCTAATAATACTTTAAAAATCTGTTCACAGAGGGTGCTGATAGCAAAAAATTGAATATTTGTTATAGAGTAATAAATACAATCTTCGAAAGTAATTGTATGTATGTACATAAATCTGTGGTACTAAGGCATAACGCGTTAACTCCATTTCTGTGCATAATCGAGATAAGCGTGTCATTCGATTTATTTTGAATTAAAGTTTAACTCTACACACAAACTAGACGTTTTTATCAAACAGCTCCACAGTAATTCTAGAATCTCTTTACCATTTATATCCATTATTTGAGAGGAAAAAAGCTTTGAACATCAATATCTCAAAATCACTAAACATGTATCTAACTCGTTTGGCCTTAGTGCCAAAGGAATGTGTGATACTTAAACTGAATTCAGTTTAAACTGTATATTCACGAATTCATTCGAAAATTCGCAAAAGCACTCAAAAACACAACACAGCAGACTTTTGTTTTAACGAATACATATAGGATTAAGAAAAATTGTTCAAAAAAATCCTCGATAGCTTGCGTTCCTTATTTTTGGTTTCTTAACCCTCCGGTCATGCATATTGTACCAATCAATCTAAACAGGTCGAAACTAAACTTTGGAGGGGAAGTGTTGGTTCCTATTCGACGTTATCCATTATCAGTGCAACACATTTTTTTACCCAACAATGTATTGGACATAATTTATTTTGCTTAAACAGAGCCAAACAATCGGTTTGGTGCAGCTACCTCCATAATCTTGTTTCAACCTCTTCGCATCAATTGGTGCTATTACTTTTTTTCTTATATAATACCTTAACAGATGGAAGGAGATCTCTTCCTACTTTCAAAATCCATTTTCAGCCTTTTTGCATCATTATATATATGTACAATGTACATATATTCCTTTCATAGTCATAGGCTTAGACGAAATTCATAATCAGTAAAGCTTGATTTTGGTCATTACAAAGGGTGATTGGAAAAAACTTTTTGTGGCGTTGAAATACTCTCGTTATAATGTCAATAAAAGAGATGGCACTTCAAGCTTTTCTTTGTAAGGACTCGATACACTCTTGTGGGCATCCCCAACCAAACTAAATGAACTTGAGAAAAACGACGAGAATATTTTATTTTAATTTTTTCTTCTTCATGTATTTAATTAAATTAAAGATTCATAAAAATTAATGCAATAACAGAAATAACAGAAATAATAAGTATACACACATAACAAAATGTGCGTTAATCTAATCAAATACAACACAACTAAATCGTTCGTCTACAGCTACGGCTCAATCGAAATATTTCTTGAATTCCAAGCTACCGGCCCAGTTTTCTTCCCAACCGGGAACAACTTTCTTTGCATTTGCGTACCATTTCGATACATTCTTGTACTTGCTAATATCAAAATCGGCCACTTCGAATGTTGACACTGTGGCAACCAGCGCAATATCAGCAACAGTCAAACTATCACCAGCAGCATAAGTTTTTCCCTCCAAGAAAGTGTTGAAGAAATCGAATGCGGTTTCAATTTTCTTGAATTTCTCTGGATCGGCAGTTTGCTTAGCAAATATAATTGGATAGTAGTACTCAGCAAAGGAGTTGTACAAAGTGCCCATGTCGAAGTATAAACGTTGATTGATCACAGCGCGTTTCTTGGGGCACTTGGGGAAGAGATCGTCATTCTTGCCATACTTCTCAGCCAAGTAGACCAAGATTGCTCGCGATTCCCACAATGCGAAACCATCGTCGACTAATGTGGGAATGGTATGTTGTGGGTTAATCTTCAAGAATTCTGGAGTGAGATGTTCACCGCCTTGGAGGTTCAATGGTTTTTTGTTTAGCTTAACACCAACAGCTTTAGCTGTCATGATGACAGACCGACAGGGAGCTGAACCAGGTGAGTAGTAGAAATCCATATTGAACCTGAAAGGAAAATGAATAAAATTAAAATTTCGTTGGGCAATAAGCTTTTAAAAACGCAATCTTTATTTTGAACTGAGAAAAACTCTAAGATGTAGATATAGGTACATGTTTTCGTATTTTAAAATGTATGCATTGCTTTCTGGGCTGGTATTTAAAAATAATTTTTTTTAAACATCTGAATTTGAAGAAAATACCAGGGCAGATTTGAACTTAATCCATTTTTTTGTATTTTTTCTTTCCCATACACATGTGTAATATTATCAATTCAATTCAATGAATTCAATATTTCTCCACATAAAAGTAAACTTTGGAAAATTTTATAAATTTTT
Source organism: Meiosimyza decipiens (assembly GCA_963680825.1). Taxonomy (NCBI): domain Eukaryota; kingdom Metazoa; phylum Arthropoda; class Insecta; order Diptera; family Lauxaniidae; genus Meiosimyza; species Meiosimyza decipiens. Next base: position 69,339,210 of record OY804259.1, read on the forward strand.
GTTTTAACTTTTTATTCACTAGAATTTTCGATTTTTTTATTGAAATAATATTTGTTTCTATGTTGGCTGTTACTCGAAAAATCAATCAACAAAACTTTCGAAAAACATATATCCATTAACTTTTAAATAACAGAATGCTATTTTATAAATTATCACAATGATGTAGGTTAAAACTTTTTTCACAAAAATTCTTCAATTCGCACGATTGAATGGGATGTCACTTCAATAAAATTCAGAAAAGAACACTTACTGCTGGGAAAATATAACCGTGTGGCGTAAATTCGAACGACGACAAAATTTACCGGGTGTCTGATGCAGCTTTTATATCATTTGCCGGCTTATAGATAACGTTTATTTGACGGTTCGTTATCTGACAAATTCGCACACAAATGCATTCTAATATATGTATATGTCCACATATGAATGGCTACATATCAAATTATGAAAAGCACTAAATAGCTCCCAGCAAACATTTATTCGACACTTAAATATTTCATCACCATATATGATGATGAATTTATTACTCTTCTAGAAGTGTTTTACGCGATCAATTTACTTGTCAGATAGCTAAATTACTACTATAAAAAAATAACATCGTTTCGACTGAAAAAATCGCAAAGACATTATTTTTTGAGGCTTAAAACTATTGTTACTCATTAAGAATAATTTAAAAATTATCATTATAGCACAAAATCAACTTAAACTTACTTATGATTTTACCACTGATTTATGAAGGCTTGTACATATGTACATTATATACCTAAGGAAAAAGTTTTTTATATAATTTTCACTTCAATGGTATCTCCTTCATCAGGCTCGTCTCAGTTTCTGTACCAGTTGTTAGGTAGTAAGCTCATCTTAAAAATATGATATTTCCTTAAACAATGCCCAGAAACCATTTTTATCAGCAAACTGCACTCGTAAATTATGTACTCGTATATGTATATTTAATATGCTGGGTTGCCTTATCTTGCCTATGCTTAAGTTTTACACTCCGTCAAAAATAATAGCGTATGTGACTTCGACTTGCGCTCTCCATTAAAGTTATAAGAGCTATCCAAAATCGGAGGCAAGACTAAGAAACCTAATTTTGATCAATATCTTAACCTTTGGTAAGATTTAGAAAAAGAAAGCTGTGGCCACAATCTTCCCAATTTTTCTTTACAATCTAATGTCGTTAATCTGCGTCTTTCTGCATCCTTAGTAGAAATCAATGATTTAATAAAAAGGTTAATTTTGCACTTACATAAGTATGTATACGAGTATCATAGAGTTTTTCTGTATTTTGTTAATCTTTGCAAAGTAGACCGCATCTCCGATATATTCGGATTAACATAGTTATTTCAACTAAAATATTACCAAATAGATATTTATTAATTTTTAGTTTTTGGACACTTTTTTAGAATTTCTAAATTTTTCCGACAGAGTATATCTATCATCAACCCGTATCATGACAATTTAAGAAATAAATATTATTTATTTTAAAATGATTTAATTGATGACATATGCACATATATTCCTTTCATTGGCATAGGCTTAAATGAAATTCATAATCAGTAAAACTTCATTATGCTTATTACGAAGGGTAATTTGAAAAAAACTATTTGTGGCGTTGAAGTACTCTCGTCATAAGTTTTCAATGTAAAAGATAGCACTTCAAAATTTTCTTTGTCAGGACTCGATACGCTCTTGTGGACATCCTCAAGCAAACTTAAATAATTGAAAACAACCACAAGATTTTATTTCAATTTTTTTTCTTCTTGTATTTGATTATATTAAAGATTTATAAAAATTAATGCATTTCTAATAACAGAAATAATAGTTATGGGCGTTAATCTCATCAATTACTATACATATAAAACGTTCGTCTGCAGCTTCAGCTTAATTGAAAAATTTTTTGAATTCCTAGCAGCCAGTCCAGTTTTCTTCCCAACCGGGAACAATTTTCTTTGCATTTTCGTACCATTTAGCTACATTCTTGTACTTGCTAATATCGAAATCGGCAACTTCGAATGTTGATACTGTGGCAACCAGAGCAATATCAGCAACAGTTAAGCTATCACCAGCAGCATAAGTTTGTCCCTCCAAGAAAGTGTTGAAGAAATCGAATGCTGTTTCCATTTTCTTGAATTTCTCTGGATCGGCAGTTTGCTTAGCAAATATAATTGGATAGTAGTACTCAGCGAAGGAGTTGTACAAAGTGCCCATGTCAAAGTACAAACGTTGATTGATCACAGCGCGTTTCTTGGGGCACTTGGGGAAGAGATCGTCATTCTTGCCATACTTCTCAGCCAAGTAGACCAAGATTGCTCGCGATTCCCACAATGCGAAACCATCGTCGACTAATGTGGGAATGGTATGTTGTGGGTTAATCTTCAAGAATTCTGGAGTGAGTTGTTCGCCAGCTTCAAGATTCAATAATTTTTTGTTGAGTTGAACACCAACGGCCTTAGCTGTCATGAGAACAGAGCGACAAGGAGCTGAACCAGGTAAGTAGTAGAAGTCCATATTGAACCTGAAACAAAACTTTATCAAATAAAAATTTTGTTAGGCAAAAACTGTTTAAAAAAAAAACAATCTCTTTTTGGATTAAAAAATCTCTATGGCTTAGATTTATAAGTATAGACTAATGTATATACATATGTATGTATCATGGTTTATAAAAACAATTTCGTATTTTTTAAACGTTTGCATTGCTTTTTTGTGCTGATATTTAAAAATAAATTTTTCAATACTTCCAAATTTGAAGAAAATATCAGTGTTCATTTGTACTTATGTTGAAACGTTTTTTTTTTCTAATTTTTTTTTCCAATAAACATATTAAATATTTTCTATTAAATTTTTTTGCACATAAAAGAAGAATTTGTATTTTTTTAACTTTTTTTTTTACTATTATTTTCAATTTTATTATTGCAATAATGTTGTTAGTATGTAGGCTGTTACGCAAAAAATTAATGGTCAAAACTTTAAAAAATCGTGTATCCATTAACTTTTAAATAACTAAATGTTATTTTATAAATTACCACAATAATGTACATTAAAACTTTTTTTTTATAAATGTTCTTCAATTCGCACAATTGAATGGGATATCACTTCAATAAAATTCAGAAAAAAACACTTACTGCTTGGAAAATATAACCGTATGGCGTAAGTTCGAGCGACGACAAAATTTACCGGGTGTCTGATGTAGCTTTTATATCATTTGCCGGCTCATAGATAACGTTTATTTGCTGGTTCATAAACTGACATATTAGCACACAAATGCATTCTGTTACATGTGTGCACATTTGTAGTTATGTTTACATATCAAATTATGGAATGCACCAAATAACTCCCAGCTAACATTTGTTAGATACTTAAATATTTCACATACAGGGGATGAATTTACACCTAAGACTGTTTTTACACGGTCTTTTTTTACACGGTTTTGATATAACACGGTTTGAAAATTGAATATTTTTAATTTTTTTACACGATTTTATTCCATTTAGCACGATGATAGTGAATGTATACGCGTTCGAAGCAAGCGAATGCGAATAACTGATGACGACAGCAATTAAATTTATGTTGCTGTATTTATGATTATCACTTATTTTATTTTATTTTATTTTATTTTTTACCTTAAAAATTGAATAACATATTCTTTTCGTTCACAACATAGTTGTTTAGTTCCTGAACTTGCCATACATTTAATTTATATTACTTTTAAGATTAGAGTGCATATCTTTTTTATCATTAATTACTATGCTTGTGAAAATAAGCATTATATATTTGATTCAATAAAATAAACATGAATTCTTGTTCTTAAAAATTCTTGTTTTTCACTAATTTTAATAGGTTTTAGAGATTAGGAACAAATCACCCATTTTTGTATACGATCAATGTCTTTTTTTACACGGTTTTTTTTTACACGGCTTCTTCTGGAACCAATCTACCGTGTAAAAACAGACTTAGGTGTATAAACCTAGTAGAAGAGTTTTACGCGATCAATTTACTTTTCAGATAAAAATTACCACATATTCGTGGTTGTATGAATTCCCCCCGTTTCGAGCGAAAAAATCGCAATATGTTTTATTGGGTTGAAAACTATTGTTAATTATTATGAATAACTTAAAAATTATTAAAATTTACTTATGATTTTCCCATTTAATTATGCAGGCTTGTACATACATATAAGGTTTTTATGTATCTGGAGTACAAACTAATTCGGTCCATTTCAAAAGATTGCTCTGACTATTGTAAATTTTTATCTACGACAGCTGATTTCCATGGTTTTATACAGATTAGACATCTGCCGATAACATTCAGTTTATATTGCTTTGAGTTTCATACAAAACGTAGCGTTGAAAATGTTGGATTTTGTGATAGAATATTTGATTCCAATGGGGATGAGTTATAAACTCTTCCAAAAGAGTCGAATTAGTAGGTTAAGTATTTTTAAAATGATATAAATGTAGCAGTGCATTATGATTCCAATCATCCAACTGCACTCGTTTCGATTAAGGGAAAATATGTACTCCTTAGAATACGCTGGGTTGTATTATCTAAAAATAGTTAAGCTTTACACACCGACAAAAATAATTGTATGTGTGACTTGGACTTGTCTGTCAATTAAAATCACATGAGCAATCAGAAATGTAAGACTATGAAACCTAATTTTGATCAATATCTTAACCTTTGGTAAGCTTTTGAAACAGGGAACTATAAAAGCTGTATAAGGCCAAATTCTCTGCAATTTTTCATTACAATCAAATATCGTTCAGTTGTGACTTTTTGCATCCCTCTCAGAATCTTATGATTTAATATCAAAAGGATAATTTTTGGACATCCATATTTACATGCATACGAGTATCATAAAATTTTGCTACATTCTGTCAATCTTTGCATAGTAGACCGCATCTCCGATTTATTGGCATTTACATGTTGTAGACGAGACTCTTCCTAGTTATTTGAACTAAAATATTACAAAATAGATATACTGTATATTGCTTTTTTAGTTTTTGGCCACTTTTTTCAGAATTTCTCAATTTTTTGTAAAAATTTATTATTAACTCTTCATTGACAAATTATGATATAGAAATTAATTTTTTGTCTTATGATAATGGGTCATTCCGTTCTACTTACAAAAATAGACGACGCGTTTTTTTTTTTTTTTTGGTTTTAAGTATGCAAAGTTGTTCAGTTATGAATACTTTAAGTTGAAAATTTGAAATTTGTCGATACACAATGCGGCGCCGTCGTTAATGTCTTTGTGTCTTGTTTTTGTTTTCTTTTGAAATCAAGTCAACGCTGTTCGTCGATAGCGTTGAAATTCTACGAATTTTTTTTTGCTTATTTGTGCGGTTCGGCCCATGAGGGCGGAAAGTGCCACTACGTGCCCTTCTCTACTTTAAGCAAATATTTGATACACAAAAAATATGTGAATAGGCTTAGGCGAATATTCATAGCGTTGCTTAGTCCCGGGTTTGAGGTTAGCAACAGCTATAGCACATTCACAGTTTAAAGCTGTCGTTAACTTTAGAGTCGAGTCTAAAAATGACTTTGAAATCGCGCCATAATATTCCACTATATATGAAAAAGTTTACTAACAGAAATGTTTGAGTGTAAAAGATATATAAATACAGACGCTATAACATGATTCAAACAATTCAAAAACAACTACAAAGAAAAACCCAAAACACAAAAAAAAGCAACAAAAAAAAGCTATCAACTCGTATAATCTCTTCTCTATATTCGGCATGAGCAATCACTGAAACTAACAGCTATTAGTTAGCTATTGTTGTTGTTAATTTCTTCACCATAATGGGTGTTCATATCTTAAGTAGCATTAACCTTACCTTCAGCTAATTAGATTTTCTAGAATATTCTCATAAAATCATTTCGTCAGCATTTTTGATTACCTTTCGCTTCAAAAATTATAAGAGAAAGACCTTGAAAATCTGTTTCTTAAACTGAAACTAAGCAACTGATAAGAAAATCTTTTATTTTAAATTTAACGTAAGATTTTGTATGACACTTTTGCAACAGAATGAGTAGAGAAAGCAAAGCACACAAGTGCAGTTGAACAAGTAAAACAAAAAAGATTAGATATATATGTATATATTTTTTTTTTTTTAGCGTCTTTCCGGCCGGCTTTTGATATGATGCCAAACATTTTTTCTGTTTTCTTTGACTTTTTTCCTCCAATTTTCGCACATTTGCCACAAACGCTCCTCCGGATTTGCGCACACCCTATCTTAGGTATAATGTGATTTGATCTATAACTAAAACCATAATTTCATAATAGACGCATTTTTTCCGTTTCAAGTACTTATATCATTTTTTAGTATGCATAGATCTAAATAGCACAGTTCCTTATTATTAAGTTGCAGTTTTTTGTAGTTGCTACAAAAAGAAAGAGCATTTGTTATCAGCACCAATAAACCTACTTAATGGTTAAGAAAATATCTAATCAGATAGTTGGATAGGTTGTGTCTTCATTTATTGCATGAACAAATTTTAAGTATTTGCAATAGCTAAAAAACAACTACTTTTTATTAAATTTTAATGGTGAAATTTTGTGTACTTATAATAAAATGAAAACACATTTCAATAATTAAGTGTTTACTTGACTTGCTATCAATGAAATTAAAGTGCCTGCAAAACTCGAATGCACATAGAATGAAATAAATTTGTGCGACCTTCAGCCTTAACCGGGTCTAAATTTATTTTTTAATCATTTACTACAATTTTATATTCTATTAATAGGTAATTTAAGGTGAGGATAGGGATTTTATTTATATTTTGTATATGAAAGTTAGGATAGGCGGTCGGCTTTTGGCCATTGCTCAGGGTTTTCATCCTATTGTATATCCAACACGGGCTTTGCTAGTCACAGCGCTTTTGCATTAAAATTTTGAAAAAAAAATAATATAAATTTGTTTTTCTGAAACGTCATTAAGTCTCTCATCATGAATTTACCATTTAAAGGTAGCAGAGAGTTCCCGATGGTTAAAAAAATTTTGGAAGACGATGAAGATGAAAATTGATACATGACAGTAGCTGTCACGCGATTTTCTATAGGTTACGAACGGAAAATAGCATTGAGTATACCCGTAGTGGAAAGTTAAACAAGTTCGTACTAGTTTCATCTAAATTCGCATGGTTATTTTTTTTTTAGTTTTTAAGCATAACATTATGAAGAGGATCAGTAAAACAATTGCTATTGCAATTTTAATTTAATAGTTTTATTTCATAAACTAAGCACAACCGTTGATATTAAGTACGGAGCGAAATCACAGGTTTGGCGACCAATCGTCATCCGTTCATATTAAATAATTTCGGCCAAAGAAAAGTGACTGCAATAGCTGCTACTTTTTCAGTAAAGTATGGTCTCCTACACACTATTGGGCTCTACGTATTACAAATTCTTCCCATATTTAGCCACACCAGAATTTGAGTGCATCACGATTTTGATAAAGTGTCGTTATATGCTTAGGTTACCATATGATCGGCGTTTTGGGGAGCAAGTCCGCTTTTTCATAAAATCATCAAATAATAATTCTTATTTTCTTAGGGTTTTCCGTGAAAGTGAGTACCTGTTTTGTTTTAGTAGATAAAAATAATTGCAGATATTAAATATCTAATAATTGGAAATATCTAATTTGCAACGGTTTTCGGGATGTGAAAGTAAGGACCCTTTTTTTACTCCATAAATTTTTTTGCAGCTTATACAAACGAATCTATAAAAAAGTTTCATGAACTTTTTCTTGTTCCGCGTTTTGGTGAAAAATATCTGGTCACGTTATGGTATGATCTTGCAGCGTCGATATCCTGTAAATGTTTTCGGTTTGAGGATGTATGTCTGTAAAAGTCATTCTTTAGGTGTAATTCAATACATGTGATGTGCATCTATTTTCGATCATCAATTTTGAAGATTTTCATAAAGTAAACAGCTACCAGGATCGAGAACTATATAAAGTACCATGCGAGTAAATCGAAGTAAGAAGTTGTAAGATTTTGAAACGTCCTCGATTTGTCTCTTGGTAGCCATTCTCATCTTGTAACCATTATAGAAAGAATATATCTGTGTTTAAATGCAAATAGAAAAAAAGTGGAGTGAAGCTTAAAATTTATGTTCCTATGAGACCACCCTTGAGTTCAACACAAATGCAGATATTATAAGCTTCTGAGCTTAGCCGTTAATGCCGAACGTAACGAAGTCCGCGAAAGCTGACATCATGTACATTAGTTTGCATTTTTGTTGTAAATACATATTTTATACATTCTCGCGATGTTGACACATTTCCATACACACAAATAATACACGACTTTGTTTGTGTACAATACGTGCAAAGTATTCACATACATATGGATATATGCTCGCATGTTGTGTGTACTACAGTTTTATTATTTTTTATTCATGAGAAAAAGCCGGTATTAAATAATACCAGTTATCCAAAGAGCAATGAGAAAGAGCGAATTTGAAAGTGATCACGCTCTCAAAAGATAATTATGGTTAACTTTAAAAATTACATGTTAAGAAAGAAATACATTATTATTTACATAGCTACATATGTATGTACATATATCATATAATAAAAGAAATATTAATTAATTTTAAAGTAATTTAAATAGAGTTAATTACACGATAGAACATTTTTTCTTTTCCACATAGTTGAGATTATGTTAATAGCTTGGAGGTACTTTCGGTATTTTCTGAAATAATTTACGTACTCATATCTATGTACATGTATTTACATATGCATGTAATTATGTCTCAACCACATCAATGCAATGTATTGAAATCGAAATTGAAAATTCCTCTGAAATTCCTCGTTCTGAAATATTTTGAGTGCATTCAAAAAAGTTTTAAAAACGATGGAAAAAAGTTTTAATGTTAAAGTTCCTAAATCATTATTAATATCCATTGGACTTAAAAAAAGTCTAAAAATCTTACATACAATATACATAGGTATGTACATACAAACATATATGTACATATAAAATAAGATAATTCTACGATTTTATTAATTTCAAAGTAGTGAGTCTCTCTTTGAATAAATAGTGGGTGTGTACAAGCATGTAATGTGTGAACTTAGTGATATTTCGGTGCATTAATGTAGAAGTGTCGAATACCATCGAAAAATGTTGACTCTTATTTAAAATTTTTTATATTTCGAACTCGAATATCATCGAATAATCAATAACTGTCCAACAATGTCAAAAATGTCAATGTCAAAAAGTCGAATTAAATCGAAAGAGTTAATAATGACGATAAAAATCAGAAGACTTTGAAGACTGTTGAAAAGGTTGAAAATTATCGAAGAAGGTCGAATAACTCTATGTAGTTTTGTGTATATATACATAACCCAATAAATGTCGATTAATTTTGAAATATGTCGAAAGAGCTATTAAACGTCGAAAATGTTAAATATGCAAGGTCGAGTTGATTAATGTGGAACATTATCAAAAATTGTTTAATAAAGTTGTATAGTAGAAGTCAATGCCTATATGTTGGTCGAAAGAATTGGAAGATTTCGAAATCGTAAAGTATATAAGGTAAGTATGTGATGTGAAGTATATAAATTCAGCATGTCCTCTGTAACACTATGAGTTAGCGTCATATGTTACATTTCAGCCACCCAACAAAAGATAATTACGCATTGTTTATGTATTTTCGATAACATTTAAGTTATTTTTTTTTATTTTTCAACTAATACACAAAAAATCCTTAAATAAATAATGACTTAAACTATACTATATACAAAATACAATCTAACTCATATACTTCTTCTTCAGTTCCAGACAGCCTTCCCAATTCTCAGCAAAACCAGGTGTCACTTGTTTGGCATTTTCATACCATCTGCTTACATTCTGCCACTTGCTAAAGTCAAAATCGGCAATAGCAAAGGTCGATATTGTGGCTAAAAATGCAATATCAGCAAGTGTTAGTGAATCGCCAACTGCATATGTTTGATCTTCCAAAAATGTATCCAAAAATCCGAAAGCTGTTTCAACTTGTTTGAGTTTCTCAGGATCTGCAGGTTTCTTTTGGAAAATTTGAGGAAAGTAATATTCACAAAATGACTTATATAAGGTACCCATATCGAAAAATAAGCGCTGATTAATGATGGCCTGTGTCTTAGGACACTTGGGATAAAGCGAGTCGGTCTTGGCATATTTCTCAACTAAATAAACCATAACAGCGCGTGATTCCCACAACGAAAATCCATTGTCAACCAATGTGGGTATAGTGTGTTGAGGATTTAGTTTAAGATACTCAGGTTTAAGATGATCACCACCAGCTAAATTCAATAATTTCTTATTAAGATCAATGCCAATGGACTTAGCAGTCATAATGACTGCACGACATGGTGCTGAACCGGGCAAGTAGTAGAAATCCATTTGTAAACTGTTGAATGAATAAAAAATAAGTAAAGTTAATATGAGTTAGGTAAGAATATACGTAAAAATTCAAAATAAATTATTATTTTCTTATAACCCGAAGTCATAGCATTAAATAAATTTGATTAAAATATTAAGAAGTTGTTGAAAAGATATAGAGTTGATGAAACCATTTCGCATATTGGTAGGCTTACAAAAACTCTTTCCTTGAAAAGGAAGGCTTACACTGATCAAATCCAGATTTTTATTATTTATTTTTTAACGGACTTGTAGCTACTTTTGCACTACTATGAATAACAGCTAAAACTTTTTTTTTTTTTAAATCCCAAATATTACATACCGGTTTGACTTGTTGTTGTTTCTTGTTTTTGTGCTAACGGAGCTTCTTGGTTACTAGTTGTATGCTCAAATAACGACTGAATTGTATTTTGTACTGATTTTGTTTTATATTCTCCTAAGCGACCAACTTGCATTGGTTATAATTGTAGCTACGCCTAAATGAGTCGGCGTATTGGGTTTTTTAGGGCATAAACATAGCGTCAGACTTTTAAATTAGATAACCGTCGTCGTCGATTGACTTTAAATTGATACTCATATCTTTTTTGGTGATAATAAATGTTTAAGAGACATAACATTCTGGAAGATTATCTTCTGGAATGTTACTTCAAATAGTCACCAACAGCAGTTACCAACAACACAGCAGATACCAGCACCTTGTTAAAGCTTTGTTATTAAGCAATTGCTGTTGTCCAATAAAAAATTAAAGTATCGGTTAAGTTATTTATGAAACTTCTAAAAACGCCTTGAGAATGGAAAAATGCAAGCTTTTGTTGTAACCACAATGATATATTAGGGGTTTTCACGTGTCGATGCAAACGCCCCTTGCAACGATGTTAGAGAATTGTGCATAATTTTGCATCACTACAAAAACAAATGTCATTGTAAGCGAATTTGCACAATCATTTATGTGCTATCAGCTGTTTTTGAAATCAGCGCTTGCTCTTTGCAATGAAATGAAAATCAAAAAAATGGAGTGCAAAAAAAAAGAAAAGTGGACAGAGGAAAAAGTTACAAAATTTTATATCTATTTGGCGGAAAGTAGGAAGTTTGTGGTAAATGCACTTTATACATATTAGGGGTCTGCATGAGTACACTCGAAGCGACCGTCAAGCCAGTCGGCACGTTCCGAGTCAATCAAGTTTTGTGCACAAAAACCACAAATCAAATCAAAACATATCGAAACACTAAGCAGGAGAGGTGAGTTTTTGAGAGAGAGTGAAATTTTCTAAAACTTCAAGCACTCAAGCTTATTGCATTCGGAGGCTTATATGATGATCATTTCGAGTGTACTCATGCATACCTCTAATACATCTGTATGTGTACCAATGAATAAAAGTTGGGTGAATTTGGGATTGTCAGAAATGCGGCATACTGCGCTGTTACGGTTAACGTTTGCCAATGTACATGCAAGTCTACGTATGTCTTTAACATATTACTGTTCTCTAATACCTGCTACCTCGGAAATATCTTCAGTTTTATTAAATGTGTTATAAATTAAATAATTGATTAAAACCTTTTTGCACTTTGATTCAGCATCATAACTCCATAAATTTGCTCACTAACAGCTGTTTGACACATTTCACTGACGGCTGTTTGGCAGCTCATTCTTTTGAGGAAAGTACAAAGCATAAGTTGTCCCAGAAAGCTCACTTCCATTTTTGCTTTTATGCATCATCGCATGAATACCCTTATTGTTTATACCACCGTAAAAGACGCTTTAAATACTTGAGTAATGAGATATTTTTCTTGTGAGAATGAGAAAAACTACAATTCTTTTGGGTAAAAGATAATTTATTCATTAATTATAACCAAACCTCAATATGCACAACTAAACCATTTTCTCTGTTTAGTCATATTGCTCAAAACTTGGGAAAATTTCATAACATCCAAGGAAGATGACACATTGATTGCCCAAAGCACAAAATTTTCTTTGCATAGGACTTACAGAATTTAAAAAGGTACGGGAGCCAATACAACGCAATCCAAATCCAAAACAGCGCAAGTACGAGAATGCGGCGATCCTGGCAGCAATACCTACCATAAATGCTTTGAAACCTTATGTAAGCACAAATAAGTTTGCGACTTAAATCATATTAATCCCCCCAATATCCCCTGATAAAATAGCTCTTACCAGCTGTAAATAAGCTTGGTCAAACTAGACAAGTTCGCAAGCCGTAGAAGCAATGATTCATAAGGAGTAGCTCTGTTCTGACAAAATGTTTCCAAAATTTTCCAACACACAGCGAGCGCAATTCCCACTGATTCTTTTTAGATGAATTGGAAAGAGTGCAGACAACTACCACTTAGATTAATTGGACACTTCAGCTCAGGTCACGTCATATTCAAAATATACGAGTATACATACATACATGCTGTATGTAGTGTACTCAACATTTATTTTTAATACGTATGTTTATGTATCGCAGTAATTACTGGATTGTTTAAATAAAAAACTTTATTCACCAGATCTACTAAGAAACTGGGCAACTCATTAAAAAAAAAAGGTGAGGAGGTGAGTGCAGTCACTCGCGGTTTGAACTTAATGATGTTTCCATGTGTTGGTAGAGAAAAATATTAAGCGTTTCATTAAGTATCCCGTACAATTGAAAGTTATCGACAATCTCGAAGAGTACTCAATACGAGTAGTTTCGAAAAATATAGCAAAAGTCAATAGAACTCGAAAATATTCGATTGAAAGTGGTATTATATCCGATCTGTTAGAAGTCATAAGCCAGTTTAAGAAATGTTTCGTTTTGATAGCGAAAAAACTTGCTTTGCATTTTCTTTTCGTATTGTCACCTTGCCTTGAAAGCAATATCATTTTTTAGTCTATTACATCTCAGAAACTTTTAGAGATTATTGGTAATTTTTTTAATAAAGAGATCCAAAATTTTAAAATAATCACTGTCTCATACATTATTTTGCTCAGTTAACTCTATTCTTTGAGATATTGTTTTTAAATATGTCAATCTCCGCCTTTTTTGGCTAGGTCTATTTATCTCTATTTACTGGAAATACCAATTTTGATTCCAATATTTCAGGTAAGGAATTTTGAAAGAGAATAAAACAGATTAAGAAGTTGATTATGAAGTAAAACAATAACTACCGAATTCAAATTAAATTCTTAAAACGCATTAGATTAATAGTGCAATTCTAAAATAGAAGTCATAATATTAATCACTATGACAATAAGTATCTGTCAAATGCTTTTATCAGACATCGCTTGTCAATTTCTTTGCTTAATGTTTCTTTTATCGTAGATCATGTGGAAAGACCCATGCTTACTTTCATCCTATTTTCTTCTTTCATTTGTAAATTACATTAATTTACCATTGGGTGGGTGTTGACCATAAATGTCAAAGAAACAATGAATTGTTAGTACTGTGCATTATATATGTACCTACGTATGTACATGTAGAGCTACTATTAAAATAATGTTAATTTATTTAATGTGGTCAATATCGATTGGAAAAAAGAAAGTGATGGTAAGACATATTAAAGTAGCTACTTTTCGATTTGGCCGGATTATATAATATATGTATATTTGTACATGTATTTATTAGAAGCAATAAGTGTTGTGAAAACCTCAATGAGCTTTGGAGTTCAACAAATCTAACATAATTGTCAAGGTCATACATACATCGAGTACGAGACACCACCAACTATTGAAGTGTGCGTTATGAAAATGGGGTTAGGGGCATTGATTCATATTTACTTTCACTGACCCAATTCTGGGAGGAACCAGAGAATATAATATTGCTTCCTATACTCTTTTCTCAGTGTACATATATAAAGAATATCGTTAACACACCGTACTTTTTGAGTGCTAAGCTAACTTATTATTTCTTACAAAAATTCCACCATTGAGGCACAATCGTGCCAAACTTTCACTTTCAAAAAATGTTCGGCACTCTGACTCTCATGACACTTTTTGGCACTGAGCGTGTTAATTTTGACTGATCAACTTTTATATAACTTTAAAAACATTGAACATCTGAATTGTAGTATATTCTTGCCGCGAACTTTGTATGAGTATGTACAATGCACATAAAAGAATGTTGTTCAATAAGAATAAGTTATTATTCCTTAAACAGAAATATTTGTGCATACTATTTATAGCAATGAATAAATATTATCAATAAAAAAATACCTATGTACTACAAACAGAATACATGAGTTGATAAATATCAATATGTCCATAGATCTTTGTAGGTACAATCCAGAAAATGGAATATGCTTTTCGTTCTTAATCAGACTTGAATTTGCAACCTAAAATTAAGATAGTAAAAGGAGGCGAACTCACAGTTGTATATTTTGACACGTTGCAATTTTACTATAAAGTGTGAATTGCATAAAATTCTTAATTTTCCATTAGTATGTTATCAGAAGTGTAAGGGTTTTTGTTTCATGGGAGGAGCTATGACCCATTATCAAACCAGATTTAAAGTTAGCAAGGTGCTTGGTGTAAACAATTTTCATTTACGTATCAGGTTTCAAAACTGTAGCTGAGATATATGCCAAGATATGGCGTTTTAAGTAAATTGTTTCTATAAAGGTGCCACGCCCTTTTCTCTAATCTCGTTCAGATTTTGTTAGATACATACATCCTAGCACCCAATTGCGTTTTAAGTCTTTTTGTACTATGGAAGTTCTGGCTGAATCTCTTTCTCGGTGATAACTTAGTCCGTATCGTACGATAAACATTACATAATCGTCGAGAACAAGATATCGACCAGACCCTTCTCGTTTTCGGCCTCAATCGTACGAGAAATAATTTGTTGGATATCGTCTCGTTATCGTCATCGGTCCCGATAACGTGAACGATAACGCTATATATCGGTTCTCGTTGAAGCACTATTGAAGGCATATTTGCATAAAAAGCTGATTCTGAGAAGACCTAACATAAGTGATTTCATTAGCAGTAATATTGAAATATGTATTGACATTCAATCGCTTACTGGGATATGATAGTACTTTATTTCTAATTAATCCAAGAAAAAGTATTGACTCACAAATACAAAAAATATTGATAACTACAAAAATCAGAGAGCGGTAATAATTATTTTACATTTAAAAATGTTTGAGATACACATAAATATGTATTAACGTTATATACATTCGTACATACTATATCTCGCGTGTCAACAATTGAACCGCGTCTTTTGAGAGCGCATTCAAGTGGAATTCTTCTAGATGTATTCGCGATTCATGTCATTCTCGTTTGCTTTTCATCAAATTTGTTTCTGCTGCCCTCCGGGTGTATATACTGTCTGATATGAGTTTGTTTGGCGTTTTCTTGCCAAGTCATGGTGACAATGTTGATAATGCTAAATCTATTATTATTTTTGTTTTTCAACTTCGTGAGTAGAAAATACATTTCATGTGGGGCATACATGAGTAATGAGTATTTTAACTGCTCTAGTGAATAAAAATAGTGCAAAACCTTTATTCTGCTAACTTGTTTCATACTCTGCTTATTTTTTTTCCTCCATATTTTACACTTTCGACTAATACTGTCAATTTGTGAGAAGTATCTGGTTTTATGCATTTGTACAACATTTGCTTAGAATTAAAATTAATTGTTGCTATGTGTATAGTGCATTTTGAATAACGTATTGAAGATCTCTTTGTGTTGAAAGGTTACCAGCAAAAATGTTTTAAAAGTGTTCACATCCAAAGGTATTTGCTTATTATATTTTTAGATTTTTCTCATTAGAAACTTTGGCAAGATTTTTATGCCATATTCTTAGTTATAGCATAAAGCATTTGAATTTATAAATATTAGAAGTCGCTAAGTCTATTTTCGAAAGTTTTTTTTGTTATTCCATAATTAGAGCAGATTTAAGCAAATAAATCGAACTTCATATAGATAATTAGAAATTAATTCATTAAAAAACTAATATTTCTTTCTTAACGAACCGGTTTTTCATCCATGAACGGACTTTTTATCTTTTCTTAGTTAGAGTTACCATAACTGCGCCACAAAGTATGAAACGTCATATAACGAAGTTTTGATTGAGAAAAATGTTTTATTTTTATTTCTAAATTTATAATAGAATTCACATGGTTTAATTACCGCAATAAAATATTTAATTAGCATTTTTTTGTGTGCCCAGTGTAAAAATAGAATTCATTTCTAGGTATAGCGCTACAAGATGTAAAATGTGAATTAAGATTTTACTGCCTGCCTCTTATTCCTACAGAAATCACGTTTAAGCACTTTGTGCAATGTAAAATAATTATGTTGAATTTTTTTTCTGTTTTAAATACTGCCCTCAGAAGCGGAAAGGGCGTATCTCAATAAAATTCAAAATCGTTATTCTTATGGTATCGGATAGCTTAAAAGATTACGAATCAAATTAACCTCTTAGCTCAAACCTAGAAGAAGTGTCCTTCGAAAACTCCCACTATCTCAATTTTATTTGTATTTCAACAAATTGACATAAGCTAAACATCAATTATATTGAAACAGGTTTTTTTGAGACACGCCCTCGCCGTTTCTGAGGGCAGAAGAGCCGAGAGAACCTCATAAGTACTCGTACCTAGAGTTTGCTCAACGAACTTAATGATGTTTTGTTATTTTAGTACTAAGCGATGCCAAGAAGTACCGAAGAGAATTGCGAAGTATGGACAAACTCGAATGGCACAACTAATTTTGAAATACTGTCTAAAAATCTCGAAATTTATATTTATCAAATAATTAAGAACAAGATAATATGTGTCGAAAAATATTAAAAAAAAATGTTGAAGCAATGAAAGATATTAAAAAATCGAAAAATATTGTAAGGCATCATAAAAATCAATACATGTCACCGTCATTGTTATATTTAACCCAATTCAGTTCAATATAGATTTTCTTTCATAACCATAGCCGGATAGTCTTTTTTGATTTTAAGCTCTGCTGAGAAATGTTGCCATGGAAAATAAGTTCCAATGAATGAGGGGCGGAACTTTTTTTTAGTGAATTAAACATTTTCTAGACTATTTATCCGTTGGTACCAATAGCTCATTAGTTTAAAAGCTGATGTTTATATATAATTCATGGAACGGCTGGGGTTGAAATCTAAGCACAAATGCACCAAAACAGGTCTGATTCGGCTATCTATATATATACATGTTTATGAACATGCACCAATTTCCAGGTCCAACTGTTATCATGTCTAAGGAAAATATTGACTGATATGTCAAGTTACATGAAAATCGGTGTTTGCGAATGACTGCAGGCTCGATGAAAAAATGTTTAAAACTAAATAAATTTTTTAAGTTTAAAATAATTTATGCAACTGTTGAGGGCATTAATCCCACCATATGCAGCAGTACGTTACTTGTTACAAAAAAATAAATTAAAAAACGCGCTGCTGCTGTACTCGTAATGTAAGGTCTAACTTTGGAAAATCTTTTGACTTTGATATAAATTGTTATTGTTTCCCCGCGGCGCCACTTCCATTCTTAAACAATTAATTGAAATGGAAAATGTTTTGAGAAAATTTGTTTAGAAGGTTTAAGTCGTTAGCACAGGGCCCTACAAAATCGTAACCAACGGCTATTCCTGACCATTATATCAATTTCTAATATAAAAAAAATTTTAAAAAACTTATGATATGGGCTCTCTATGTCACGTTAAAGTTCAATATAAATTTTTTGTAAGCCAATGTTAACTGATTTGAATTTTGACAAACTTTGTCTAAAACAGAGCAAAAACTGAAACCGACATATCAATGGAAAATTCTAAGCAATGTCTGTTCCTAATTTCTAAGGGCAAACATATCTTATAATTAGCTTTATATCAGTTACAATCTTATCCAAAAGTTTAATTACTACTGAGATATCAATCGGAATTAAATAATTATTATAACTAAAGTTGACAAAAATGCTGATAGCATCTTCAAAATTCAATTTCAAATTTTTGAAAGTTGTAAGCAATGACTTTTAAGAAATTAGATATGACCTTGAAAACATATAACAGAGCAAGAATATGCATCACTTTGAGTTTCACAATCAATAAAACCAAAAAAGTGTATGGGGGTACGTGTCCCATGAATCGTAATCTACTAAAGCTAAACTGCTGCGTCATTCAAGCCTACTAACACAATGAATCAGAAATTGTGAAATTGTGAACTTGAGCGTTAAATGGAATTGCGTGTGACAGATATATGGTATATACCGCATTTGGGATAAAACGTTTATGATAAAAGCTAAAACAATTTCAAAAAGAAATACCCTCGTAAGCGAAAAGAACGCCGATACAAAAAATAAAACCCAAAGCATAAGATCCAAAGCCGAAACAAAAAGTTTAGTTTTAGGAAAAACCCATTAAATACTGGTTCAGACAATAGAATTTGCCGTCGTCATTTGAGCAAAGTTTAAATACTTTACATAACAAACACACAGGTGAACAAAACACGCCATCGCACTGTGGTATGAAATTGAGATTCCTTAGACAAAATAACTCAATATGTGATGTTGGAAAATGTAGCTTGGGCGAACTGTTGCTGAACACAAGTTCACTGTAGATTTTTCGATTTTCCGCTTGGCTTCGAGCGAAATTGCCATTTATTCAGTTTTATCAAGTTACTGAAAAGAATGCCTTTAAACAAATAGCATTTCATGTAAAACTTTGTACTGTGAAATTAATTTTTTCAATAGAAATTCAATTTTGCACCACAGCGCCCGCTAGTGAGTCAAACACGTGTCGATTATGTAGTAGCGTCAAAAGCAACGATCAGTAGCTTCTCATGTGGAAATAAAGATATTCGTGACTCATAGCTTGAAAATATATTTAGGTAAATGTAAAATGGAGAACTTACATGCAGTTAATTAATACAATTTTCGCATTTCCAAGCATCTTGAAAAATTTGACAAAATCAGTGTTAGCGAACATAACGAAACAACCATTTTTCACTCATATATTATTCGTTTCACGCAGCGCGCATGGGCGGCTAGTTTGATCCATAATCTTTTTGTCGGATTTCGAATGGAACCATCAAATGACACATCTTCGAGAAGTTACAATGACAGATTATCAAAAAATTACAACTTTTCCAAACTGGTACCGAGCCTTTTTGAGCAGTGTATGTAGCACCATTTCATTTTGTCAATCCCCTAAAGTGCACCCTACGTATTGGTTCATTTTTCATTTTCTCGCGTATGCTTTCGTTTTGGTAAAAAACTGGTGCATTAATCGTAGTTTTTGACCCCGTTTCACTGACGGCATTTGACTTGCAAACTAAATTTTTATGTAAAAATTTTAGTTTAGCATTGCCCAAGTACAAATAAACTCACAAATGCGTCCCAGAAAAATATAGATTTGGCTTCAGTAGTTACTGAGTAAAAACTTTTTAGATTTCGTGAACCCTTAATGTTAGCAGTATTAATGAATTGAAGGTGACTATATCACAAATTTTTTATACGCAAATGATGAACTTTTATTTTATAGTACTAGCAATAATTTTTCGATCAGTCGATAGGAAATTTGGGCCCGGGACAGCAAAATAACTGGCCCATATACACAACGCATTGATAGTTGATCAGTGCATTGCTTAACAAAATTGCAAAAAAATAGAAAATCTTTCCCGGCTTATATATCAGTTTCGTATTAACCGATCTTGAAAGTAATAGTTTTAGCACACTCTGCTCGACTTTAATTTGATACATAATTTATTGCTGTAGCTAATTTTTTCAATGACCCCTTGCTTAAGAAGTTTTACTTCAAAATGCAGTTAAGTCGATTATTTATCGACTGGGGGACTTTTTTAATTATCGATTTAATCGATGCTTTAGTGGCGCCAATCTCAAAATAATTTTTACCTTTTTACAGATGTGAAATGTTTTCATGCAAAACATTTTTTTTTATATTCGGACGATATAAAATTATAAAAATTTCAAAAATTTCCAAATATCCGGGTCCCCTCAAAAAATTCTGGTCCGGGAGGGTTCCTCCCTTCACTCCCCTCCCCCCTCTCGACATTCCTGACTGCGACCATTTGTTCCGTTGACTACCTACTTCATCTCTTCATATTCTAGAGTAGGTTTGTCATTTCAATAATGCTAACATCAAGAGTTGACTAAACACAAAAAGTTTTACCCAGACAGCAGATCTAAGCTTTCCAAGAAAATTAAATTTTTTCACTTTGATCTGATATAAAAAAACTTAAAAATTTTCCTAGCAGGTTGCTTTTAAGGTGGAATGACGTTCTCGTGACGACACGGTGGGCATGTCGCTGAAATTAAAAAAAAATAATTAGAAATAGATTGATTTATCGTTGCATTTTTTAATGAGTTAAATAGGTTGTATTGCAAATTTAAAGTGGTCACTGAGTTCATTAGCAATTGTAAGATATATACGTACATAGAAATATATGTACATATGTATGTAAGTATATTTATGTGCATATCAGTGATGGCATATTCAGTACATTTGCGTTTTAAAAAGTACGCAAGTATTTACAATGGATCACTTTTAGTGTATGCAGAATATTTTCAGTACATTTTTAATGTACTTTTTGAAGTTAACTTCTTTTAATTGTTATAAACGTACTTCTAGCTTAAAAATTATATAATTTTCAACTATAGTATGGTTAAAAGGAAGGGCAAAAAAAGCACATTATATTATTCCTATGTAGGAATCACTTAGAAATGAAGGATACAAATTGTTGAATTTTTACGCCGTTCAAAGGTTTCAATGGTAAAACAAGAACCTTTGGGACCGCAAAAAAAAATTTCCCAACATATATATTTTGTTCACATTTTCAACCACACGAAAATTGTGGGCATGGTTTGAAAAAAGGTGTGGTACCTCTTACACAACTAAAATATCTCAAACGCTATATCTAAGCACCTAAGATAAATTTTCTCTTCATTTTAGCTAGGAAGCTCAAACTTTGTGAGAGCTATTGCTAATTTTAGAAGTGATGCCTAACCTTTTAATGGGAATAATTAAAAGCTTGTAAGAGAAATAAATATGACTCAGTTTGAAAATTTTTTCGAATAAATTACTTTTTGCATAACTTGCCTTCTGGTCATAAGTGTCGTTTTTACTACAGAAAATTTCTTAAAAATTATTACTTCATCGAGAACCGATAAATATCGTTATCGTTCTCGTTCCCTATAATGAGTCCCCATTAAAAAGTTCGATCTTGGCGATAATCAAGTGTTCATTATACGATACGTACAATTTCGTCGAGAATGAGACATCGGACAGAACTGCCACAATGCGTAAAACATAAAACGTAAAATCTTGGTCGTCACACCTTTATACAGAAAAACTTTTTAAACGTTATACATATCTTAGCATGTATGGCAGTTACAGTTGTGAAACCTGATACGTATATTTCTTATATTGTTATTCTTGGTACTTATACCAAGTAGTGAAATTTGGTACATGAACCCAATTGTCTGCAGTAAAAACTGCGTAAAATTTAGGCGGGGTTATATAAAGGGCAGTGCGCAGGTAAAACTGCTGGGCCAGTTTGTACTAAATATATAAATGTAAAAGAGAATTACCGCGAACGATACAGATCAAATCGATAAGATTCGGTGCCACTACGAGCACGATACGATAATTTTTTAGCTATCGATAATTTTTAAATTATTGAATCGTTCTCGTACTGTGAAGCACTAATTTTTTTTGCTATCTTTGGGAGCATTTCAGAAAAAAGTACGCTCGACATACAAAAAGTACTTTCCAAATGTAAAACCAGTACATTTGCAAAATGTCCAAGTTCCATCATTGGTATACATGTGCTTATGTGTGTTTTTAATTACATTCTGCTGTAATAAATTTAGCTATTTGAGCAATTTCATGATCATGAATAAAAACAACGATTGCAATTGTAAACTCAATGCATATTATTGTGAGGTATTAACTTTTCATGAAAACGTGTAGGGTGGTTTTATTAAATTATTTTTTAACTTAAATTTACGTTTTTAGTATACGAAAGAGAAAATCACTCCACCTGTGAAGGAAATTTCCGAATTCATATATTTAAAGGTCGATCAAGGTCGTTGGTCGATTAATATAAAAATGTACGAGAGCATATTTGCTTGAATTATGAAAATCAGAGCCACATTTATAGACAAAAGCCTATGTTGGCAGCATTTTATAAATAACGTTATGTTTTTTAAAAACGTTTTTAATTGAATTACTATTGTTAAAATCGTTTTAAGGTTACAGATCTTGAAAATGAATTGTTGGTTAGGTTATTTTAATTGGAATATTCATTTTAAATTATATCAATTTAAAAAAAAAAAATTTATTGACAAACATGTCGATCGAAGGCTCTCAAGGTATTCAAATTTATCCATATACATATTTATGTATGTGGGTGCATTTGTAGAATATATGGTTTTGCACTTTATTTCGGATCAAGAAATTATTAAATCATCATATCTACAAAATAATATATTGTTTATGATTGAGCCTCTTTTGGTTGAGAATCATTAACACGCTTAACGCTGAGGGTACTTTTTAGGAAAATTTAATTTAAAATTTTTTTATTTGGGTTAACCATTTGGTAACATATTTTTTTTATAAATAAAAATATAAATAAAATGTGCTTTCAGCGACCCATAAATTTTCAAATTCAGGGCATTCAGTGACGTATCCAGGATTTTATTTCGGGGGGGGGGTTTTGGACATGAGATTTTTTCTATGTAGTGTATATTCTTTGCAAAATTTATATACAGTGTCCGTCTAAATATTTCGGGGGGGGGGGTTCCATCCCCTAGCATACGGCCTTGAGGACATTCCTTGAGTATGGATTTCTCTTTCCATATATATGTATGTATGTTTTTATATATTAAAAAATTATGATCTATATTTCAGAAAAGAGAGCCACCCCAGTGTAAACATTTATATATACTTAGTATACATTTTTCTATAAAAAAATATAAATCCAATAAAAACAGAAAATTTCGCTGTAATTGCAACGTGTTCTGCTGTATAGTAGGCATGTAAGTTGGCAGTAATACGAGTGCAAGTGTTTAGTTGCAGCCGGTGTTTAGATTTCTTTGTGCGAATACTTTCATAATGCCATAAAATACAATGACCGCGCCTTTTCATGGCTACCCACATTTTAAGCAAATAAATATGTTCATTTCTGTGTACGAGTACTTCTCTGTTTATTTATTGCTCAATAGTTTGCTTTTTATTGACATTGCCAGTACGTGGGTATGACTACATTCTGGTAATTATGACTTGCATTGATTTGTTGTTGATTCACTGTTTTCCTTCATAGCTCTGCTCTTCAAAAAAAAGAAAAAAATAGTTGCAAAATTCCAAAATCACTTTCTTCGGTTATCTTGAGCCACTGATTAAAAATATAACCACAATTTCTTTTCAATCTGCAATATTTAAAAAAGCGCTGGCTTTCAATAACAAGAAACAATTCAAAAACTCATCTTTTTATTTTCAAAATCGAGTCGATTTTTGACAAAATGAGGAAATCGTAGCCAAATTTTCAAATACGTTATGTGGAAAAAGTTTCCAAATTTGTTAAACAAAACGAGACAAAATTATTTTTTATCAAAGTTTATTTCGTCGTATCCCAAGTAGGTCTCACTGCGCTACATCCTATCCTCCATATATTTTTCATAGTCAGATTTGCTTTTATGGCAAATTTTAGATTCGGTAACAGGAAAATGTAAAACGGGGCCATTTCACTCTTTTTTTTTGGCGGATATTCTCAAGAAAGCGCTGATTGGTTCAAACATAACTCAATTTCGAATACTTTTTTAACATCCTTATACTGCGGTTGATATCATAATTTAGTTAATATTTTATTCTTAAGAAATTGGAAATTAAATATTCCAAAAAAAATTCTCGGACCAAGCTGGAATAAATGAATTAACAACATTCCCAACCTTCCTTCAAATTATTCAAACTAAAATAAATAAAAGTACACTAATCAAACGAAATGAGAGATACTGTTCGTAATGTGCCCATTGTTGACTCCTTGTTCGCTCACTTCGTTTTTATTTTTAAATGATGCAACAATAACAATAATAAACTGGTAAGTCCCGTGTTTAGTGCGTGTAAAACACAACCACAACGATTAAAATGTGCGTAGCAGTGGTAAGTGCATGTGTTTGTTGTTTTTGTTATTTTTCTTAAAAAACCGACGTGTTTGTTGCAAAGAGCTGTGGCTCATTTTTCCCATTTTGCACATCGCTAGTGTAGATGAAAACTAGTAATATACAAGGTGTACCAGATCTGAGAAATCATATTAATAAAATCGATTCTGAGTAAAAATTGTATGGAAAATGGGGTTCTATATTGAAAATCACGTATGTCACAAGGTGTCATCTCATAACTTTTTAAGTAGTTAGGCCAGAGCAATAACGTTTTTGGTGCGTAATTTTTTATCTGATATGGCAAATTGCGTCAATTACAATCCGATCCCATAAAACTCAATAGAACGAAGTTTTTTTGGAACAAAAAAAAACATTGAGTATAGTAGGTACAGTAAACGTCCAATATAACGTACTAATTAATGCACGGGTCAGTCGTAATATTGTAAAATTCATTATATCGAAGAGATAAACTTATAGGTACCTGAAAATGTGTACAGCACAGAGCAAAACTTTCTGTGGTAAACCGCAATTTATTACGGTATTTTTGGAAAAAAACACATGTTAAAAATTTTTTTTTTTGACTTCATCCCTCGATAATTAGGAACTGAAAACACGACTAGTAACAATATTACTACTTAAAAATATGTGAGTTAAATGCCTAATGATAATCACTAATTTTATTTTTATAAAGTTAAATCATTATCGGGGTACTCCCACGAAATAAAAAAACAACAACTTTTCGTTTAAATTTCATTGTAATTCCAAAAACTTTGCATATTAATATGATATTTCGATATAAAAATGTTTTTAATCTGCAGCCCACTTTTTGCACTTAAATTATAATTTTATAAAATAAAAATTATTTTCAATAAAGATTTTTTTTTACAATTTGTAAACATTTTCAAGAAAATATTTCTAACTTTTGTCGTAGTTTATTTTATTAATAAATATACCACCGATCTCCGGCAACTTCAATTTATTGTATATCATTTTCATCTAATGATTTCTGTAGTTCCTTATACTTGCGTATGGCTTTCCATACGAATTCTGTGGCACGTCTTACTCTTTCTGGTGTCAAATCTTCTGCAATAATTTTGCCAACACGCTCTGCAGTACCTTTACGTCTCATGTATGTGACTGCCCTAAATGTTATATCGCAAAGTGGTGTAAATGAGCAAATGGCAGTAGTAATAGCGCCCCCAAATAAAACAACACCCAAAGCTGAAATAATGCCAGCAATCACTCGGAAAACCGTCGAGACCATTAAGCTGGGAAAGATCGCGTTTAAGAAGGTAACTACACCGCTTGATGATGACGTATCGGTGCTATCGCTTGTAGATGTCGTTACAGCAGTAGGTACTAAGTAGCCCTCAGTGCCTGTTTGCATTACATATGGACTGGGATAAGCTTGTAGTGGAGCATATCCAACTGGTGCTGGATAGGGTGCGCCGTAAGGTCCATATGGTATAGCACCATAGGGATTAATATACTCTTCGTAATTGCCAGGATTGAAGGTATTTGTTGCAGCCGCTGACTGATCAGGAATCTGAAAGAATATTGATATTGATATTACTAAGAAATACTATGGCCATGTGAATATTATTAAATTATGCAATTGAACATTCATAACGAGATGGAATCGTATCTCCTCTACAAAAACTTCTAGCAAAAACCATGATACTTAAAAAAAACTTTATCCTGTCTGTTCTCACTTTTTATATCTGAATGATCAAGTTTTGTTTCTACTAATTATGTTAAAAAATTTTCAATTCATAAACAAAATCCAGCCGTACTTACCATTACAGTGCCAACAGCGCCAATATATTGATTATTCGCCTCTTCCGAACCAGCAGCTTCTAAATCTGTTGACTGCTGCGTTGGAGTCGGCTGCTCCTCTACTGCAGTGGCATTTTTGGTCACATTCACAGAGTCGCTTGAACTTTCCGCTTTTTCTGCGCCATCCACTGGCCACGCCTCCACGCGCGTTTTTAAGGCTAAAAGTAATGTCAACACGTAAACTAAAAACTGTAATTGCATTGCAAACGTCTTGTACTGATCACGTTTAAAGGACAACTATTTGAGTGGCCGTGGATCCTGTCAAATTTATATATTCTATTACGCATATCGAACTGATAGTTTTTCGTGTGGTGAATTTTGTACACATTTGTAATAAGAATTGTATAAGTACAACTAAAGACAACAAAAACCCAAAAAGGATACAACACCACCGAAATTTTCCCGGAAGTCCTGCTATTCAAATAGTAGAAATTCGTAGAAAGTCCTTTTCAGATCTCATTTACACTGATTCATGCGGAAAGAATTCAATTTTGCACAGATTATTTCCGTGTGTTCCAACGCACAGGTAAAGACTACAGCAGCGATTTTAGGATTGAGTTTCTCGAAAGGTGCAACAGGTATGCGTCTTCGCAGTGAAATGACAAACTACAACTATGACAGGCATTGCAAGAACTTTGCAAAAGAATGCATGAAGAGACAGTGGTGGCTATTAGATTATGCAGTAAATAACAGTAATATTTTGTAAAAGAACTAATATGGGACAGGCTTACTAATGTGATCATCCATGGAAGAAGCCACCTTATCGAAGATTTGCTTGAGATTGTCTTCTGAAAACGATGTTATTTTTAACATTTCTCTAGTTCAATTAATTAAGGATTATGAATTTTAATTACCATGAATTGTTATAAATTTTAAATAATGCATCAAAAAATAAAACCGTTAAAATTTTCTGAGGCTTTTCTACCATTGAATTCGAAACTAAATTATGTAACTTTAGCAATCGTTAGCGACCCAACTGATCGATTCTTGATAAGAAAGATAATGCCCTTTCCTTTGGATTCTCACATTTCTCATTCGACATACATATATCGCAGGAAGATGATTCACTTTTATGACCAATTCCTCCATCATTCAACTAGAACACGATCAAAGTATTTATTATTGGCTTGTCATTAGAATATATTTTCACTTTGCCATCACTGTACGACTCATATGTTCTAGCTACTTATCCGACAATAGGAAAGAAAAAACTTGCCGACCATCTCGCTATGCATAAAGAAGTTTTCAATGTCATCTAGTATAGACATAATATTAATTTTGCTTTTCTAATTACTGGGTGTCTTACATTTTAGTCCGGGACTATTTTCTCTGCCACTAAGAGTCATTAGGCTTTGATGACAATTTACTTTTTACATACTACTCCTTTTGGAACAAAGAGTCCGTGATCCTACAATGTTAGCAAAACTGCAGTGTCACCATGACTACCTGTTAGTGGCAATCTATGCAAATATAACCAACAACAAATGTTTTTCTTTATAGAGAGGGATGCTAGCAGCAACTTATGATGAAACAATTAAGGTTTTTAATTTTTTGTTAACTTAAGACATCATATTCGCCTTGTGTGCGGTTAATTAAAAATTTGAAGATTTTTAAACCTAATAGCTGACTTTCTTCATTGTGGTTATCAGAACAGCTAAGTTTGTATTTGCTAGACAACAGCGCAAATATTTAGAAAGCCATTCATGTTAAGGGTTAATACGAATATGCAATTTATTTTTCCAGATAAATATTTAGAATGAAATTTTGATATCAATGCTATTTGTTTTGCAAGCTTCCATGTCACATTCATTCTCGAAATAATTAATTCTTCTAGTGCTTCGAAAGAAGCTGACAACTTCTCAAAATGATCCACATTTTACCACGCTCAAATTTTCAAATCTTCGGTCATCGATGCAAAAATCACCACAATCTGACGTAGGACATTTGCAGAGAAATCATTCGAAGAATTATACTAAATGCTCGTCCTTGCAGCTCCTGCAGTTGTCGCACTGGTGTAAGCTGTGCTTTCCGTTCTGGTTGTGTAGTGCCCTTAAGAACCCCATAAGTATATGGAACAGCTTTTGCTAAACGATCAAAGGTTTTTAATATTTTGTTGGTTGAAAATCGATCATAACGAAAAGGTGATCCTGCATACGGACGTGATGAAACACCACATCTGAAAGGTGTTCAAGTATTTAAATTTGCCACCATTTTTTTTAGGCAATAGATAGCACCGATGTTTCTTTAGGTATTGAGAAAATTTCGTTCCAAATATGGTAGAGAAAATTTCCCGAAAAACCGTGCTATTAAACTTATTATTGATAAATTTGAAGAAACTGGTGCAGTTTATGATCAGAGTAGCAGAATTTTTGTGGAGTCAATTGCAAGATATTGATGTTAATCGAAATTTTGAGAGAGAAGTTTAATAACCGATTAATTTATCGAAGAACAGACGTGAATTGGACACATGCTTATGAGGCTTATTGAAGAGTAATGTTTATACGGATAATCCACAAACTGTTCGACATCTCAGAGGCAGCATTGAACCATCGTTAACCGAAAATGTTATTAAAAATATTGGTAAAACATTGATAGCCTGCCGAGCTAGCAGTGGAGGTCACTTAAACAAAATTCTTTTTCATTATTACCTGAAAGCAATGTACTTAAACATTGGATAAAATTAAATAAAGATTTCACACAATTAAAGACTTTTATTTAAAATTTAAAAAGACATCTCAAATTTGAACACCCTTTGATTCTTGTATTGGCGTACTTACGTTCGCCACCATATTACCCTTAGTGCAATAATGGTCAGGTACCCAATAGAGCCGGATATTGAAATTTATATTATACTTTGAACTCAAAAAAATAATCGTTGCCATGCTCTTCACCACCCCTTCCCCCCATATAAGAGAAAAATCAAATTCATCATATGTGTGACATGTCAAAAGATCATTTTCCACTTCTTTGCCGATTCGGATAGACGAAACGAATTGTTTACCTTTAACAGCTGTTTCTTCGAACTCTTGTTTTCGCAAGTAAGCCCCCTTTGCATAAATCAGGTCACATATCATCATGTCTCATGATAAGATTATATCTCATCAACTATTTGACGCAGATGAATGAGACTTGGAATATATATAACATGTACGGGAGAAAGTAAATTTCATTGTAAAAAATGTTTGGAACAATCTGACATTTTTATATCGTATCAAAAATCAATGTTCGAACTTTGAGTTGGAATTGTCATTACCAATTTTCAATTTTAAACATCAGGCAGTTAATTTTTCCTCATTCAAATAACCTGCATATTACCGCGTTTGATCATTGGCGCAGCCATTTTCGGTCCACTTCGGCATTTCTATCATTTTTATTGCGAATCGAATTTATGATTTATTTTCGAAATTTTATAAGAAAATCTTTACAAATTGTTTCATCCAATAAAACGTTTTTCATGAGTTAAACAAAATATCAGTATCCTCAATCAACCTGAAATAAATTGAAAAAACAACCATGACATTTTGTTCTAAAGGTTTTGTTTTTTTATTTAAATAAATTAAAGATTCATGAAAATAAATGCATTTCTAATAACAGAAATAGTAGGTGTACACTCAACACAACAATATGTGCGTTATTCTAATCAATTACAATACAACTAAAACAAGCGTTCAACATTTGCAGCATCAGCTTAAGTGAAATATTTCTTCAATTCCAAGCAGCCAGCCCAGTTTTCTTCCCAACCGGGTACAACTTTCTTGGCATTTTCGTACCATTTGGCTACATTCTTGTACTTGCTCATATCAAAACCGGCAACTTCGAATGTTGAGACTGTGGCAACCAGCGCAATATCAGCAACAGTCAAACTATCACCAGCAACATAAGTTTGTCCCTTCAAGAAGGTATTCAAGAAATCAAATGCGGTTTCAACTTTCTTTAATTTCTCTGGATCGGCAGGTTGCTTAGCGAGAAATTGTGGATAATAGTACTCAGCAAAGGCGCTGTTCAATGTACCCATGTCGAAGTATAAACGTTGATTGATTACAGCGCGTTTCTTGGGGCACTTGGGGTAGAGATCCTCATTCTTGCCATACTTCTCGACCAAGTAGACCAAAACTGCACGCGATTCCCACAATGCGAAACCATCGTCGACAATTGTGGGAATGGTGTGTTGTGGGTTAATCTTCAAGAATTCTGGAGTTAGATTTTCACCAGCTCGGATGTCCAATAATTTTTTATTGAGCTTAACACCAACAGCCTTGGCTGTCATCATGATGGAGCGGCAGGGAGCTGAAGCAGGTGAGTAGTAAAAATCCATGTTGAATCTGAAGAGACAATAAATAAAATAAAATGTATGTTAGGCGTTTAAAAAAACTTAATTTTAAAAAAAAAAACACTAAAATTGATTTATGTTAAGTTAA
Source organism: Meiosimyza decipiens (assembly GCA_963680825.1). NCBI lineage: Eukaryota > Metazoa > Arthropoda > Insecta > Diptera > Lauxaniidae > Meiosimyza > Meiosimyza decipiens. Next base: position 69,369,980 of record OY804259.1, read on the forward strand.
AACTTAATACATCGAAACTTTAAGTAAATATCTGTAATTAAATTCAATTTTTTTGTTGTTGATGTTTTCCTTGCTCATATTTTGAACATTTTCAGTTTCAACTCTTTTCTACACAAAAAAAAATTACTTAAACTCAAAATATATATAGTTTTTTATATGTTTCTTTTCGCTATTATTTTCAATTTCCTCCTTAGAAGGTCGACCTGATATTTTGAATATCATTTACATGCTGAATTAAGATTTTTTGAAAATATTTTTTCACATTTCAATGTCAATAATACACCATTCAAAGAAAAACTTACTGCTTTGCTTGAAGAACGTAACCGTATGGCGAAAATTCGGACGACTACAAAGTTTACCGGGTGGCCTCATGCAGCTTTTATATCATTTACCGGCTTATAGATAACGTTTGCTTACCGGTTAATTATCTGATAAGCTCGCATACAAATGCATTCTCTTACATACACACACACATAAATATGAAATTATGAAAATCACTTAACGCCACCCAGCAAACAAATGGAAGATTCCTATTAATATTGAACAATTAAGGTGATGAATTTATAACTCTTATAAAAGAGTCTTACGCGATCAATTGACTTTTCAGATAGATAAATTACAACATTTATATGTAAAAGTTATCATAGCTGTTGCCTGGGAAATTTCGCTCATTTCGTGCAATGATTTAGATAAGATTGTGCGATATCGCCGATTTGAATTTTTCGAGAGCTGTCGCATGATTCGTGAACTATCGCAGAGATTATGCCCAAGAGTAATAAGAGAAAAGGTACGGTAATTTGTTCGATAACATTGTCCATGTTAGTTGTCAATGTTTCACCATCAAAACATTAATAAAAATATCAAAAATTTCTCAATTTATGGCACATTTAAATTGTAACCACGAAATGAATCAAGGTGTGCACTCGCAAAGCTGAAAAAACATTAGAAAAACCATACCTGTTGTTTGGGAGAATACATTGAAATTCGAAAAACGAATATCATATTTATAAATAAGAAAAAGGAAAACAAGTAAATTGCAAAAAAAAAAAATCAAAATCAAATGAAAGGAGAATAAAAAATAAATAAACGAGAACAATGTTAATTGTAAGAAAAGTTAACAATCCACACGAAACGTTTCTAGAAATCTGTGAATAGGTAGCGTGTCAAAGCTCAAAAGTGAGCTGAAAGATATTGCTTCCAGAGCGAACATTTAAAATAAGTAAAGTTTCTAAATGCTGTAAAAATTTTAGTTTTTGAATAATTTCATTAAGGTTTGTGAACTGTTTTAAACAGTAAATAAAGCAGTGATTTTTAAGCTTAAACATTGTGTTTTTGATTGCCACAGAATCCAGTTATGCAACTTACAATTAATAAGACAATTTCGTAATGTTCCATGACTCTGAAATTAAAATCCAAGTTTTCCATTGATAGCGTTGAAAGATTGTACCTGTCGTGATGATTAATAAAGATTCCGGGCTCCGAACATGTCCTAAATTAAGAAATAATGTTTTTTTTTGAATTTGTCTTTCTTTTATTTATCTAATAGAGTCGATACCTTCATTTGGCAAAGTAGCGCTCGGGCCTGGCTAAAAATTATTGCTCTAATATTGAGATTTAGATTTGCGTGATCAGATGTTGATCTGAAATTGAGGCCATAGTTTTATATCACACATTTTTAAAATATATTGACGATTTTCACATCCGATGAATAAATTACTTTTCATTTAGACTGTTTATATATAATCGTAATATATACAGAATAATTTCAAGTATACTTAGGGCTTGCCGTGCATGATATACATACATGATATAATTCACAAAAACGTTGGTTGTCATTGCAAGTCGTTGGTAAAAGAATTCTTAAAAATCCTGATTCAGACATGTACATATGTATGTCACCGGTTGAATAGTATGAGGGTTATCAAGAGCTTCTTGAGACGTATGCACATGCAAAAATCTTCCATCAACAGTATTGACTAAAGCTTATCGAGTATTAGAATACGTTTGTCGGCTGTAATTCGGGGTTAATGTCCTGAATCGAACAGAAGTTTTCAAAAATCAGCACTTTGTGATCGAATTCAAAGAAGTAATCACGGAGTATCTAACAATCGGCTACTCAAGAAATCGTTTTATTTTAACATTCAACTATTCAAAATTTTGGGAAATTTCATTCCCTCTCTCTTCCTGCAAGAAAAACATGAGCTCCAATGGCGTTTGTTTCCGCTGACGAAATTGATACCATATAATTGGTTTCCTGATGACTCTTCAGGTCATCTAGTCGTACGATCAATGGAGAGCGCTCTCATTTGAAGTATTGTCAAGACATATTGATTACTAAGTGCAAAAAGTTGATGTTTACTGGGTGAAATTACTATCCTGCTGTGATGAAAATTTAGTCCTTATTTCCAAAAATCTGTCAAAGTTGAGTTTCGCTTCCACATGTTAATGCAGAAAGTAAGCGTCTGTTGAACGAAAATAAGAAGATATTGATGACGTTGAATGGATTGCATTTGAGAAAAAAAGTTCCAATTTGAATTGAGTGTGAATCTGGCGAGAAAAAATATACAAAAATATAAACATTTCTAAGATATAAACGAAATTGTAATATGAAAATAACATGAATTTCGTTAAAATAAAAAAAATGTACTTAAAACAAAAGTATAAGTAGGTTTTCAATTTACTTTTATTAGTTTTCCACATAAAGGATCTGCTAGTACTTAACTCAATGGCCCATTACAAGTGATAATACAATACAATCACTAATTTTGTAATTTTCATTATTTTCATAATATATATTCCTATTTGGGCTGAGTCTTAAAAATTGCAAAAAGTTTTCGTTTCCAAAAATTTCATGTCATAAACCAACAAATCATTTAGCATTTAAATTATTAAGGACTTACAGGGAAAAAATCGTGTCACTACTCAAACCATTTGGCATGACACAACAAAAAAGCTACAGAGTGCCATACACTTGAGGTGCGATGAAACAAAAGTGACGCTATCAATCAATGAAATATGTATGGACACAACAAATCTTGCCCTCACTGCGAAATACCATGAAAAACCACTGTGTACTGTGCGTCCATGCGCAAATTTTGTTTGGCCCATTTATGCGTCTCTAGGCAACCAATAATGTGAACCAGAAATAAGGCAAAACAAACAAACAAATAAATACAATAAAAACAACAAAGTTAATTATATCATCAGTGGAAGCAGCAGAAAACCAGCAAAATGTCAACAGCGGCGATTGCAAAGGACTTCCTGCAGTAGACGCCTTGCTTACATAGCAATATATTGGATAGATACACTTACATACATTAGCAGATTCATAGGATTAGAAGTAAGGAAGAAGACGCAGTGAACTTGAAACTCTTGGTCAAAGCTAAATCGTTGCAGACTTTCAGTTGCTGAAGGAAGAACAGTCTGATTACTAGACATCACACTGGGGAACTGCATTGACACGGTCGCTGTTGTGCAGCATAAACTCGTGCATCAACTAAAGTGAGTGAGTGCGTGAATGTGTGTGTACTAATAAGGCACTACAATAGTGGGTGGGTGAAGTGAAAGTTCACAGCAAGGGTATCCTGCAGTGGCTGCAATTTAAATGACATAATTCGAACTGTGACTGCGACCCTATGGCGGAGTTGAATTGATATAATCAAAGTGCGTGACCTTGGCAATAATCGCTGTCGTTGGTCAAAACAAATTTTCGATTTATATGAACTTGTCAATCGATTTATTGCGTTCAACGCAACGGTTGAACAGTTGTGTTCGTTAGCCCATTTGTTTCCTTTTCTTTTATCTGCGCTTTAATCTGACATTTTGTTGCTTATGAATTATGTTCGAGGATACAGCTCAAATTGTTAAAGAATTTGTTTATTTTTTGATTATCAGGGGTGGCAAAATGATTCCAGTACTTTATTATCTACCTCCAAGTCCACCATGTCGTGCTATTTTATTACTGGCCAAAATGCTTGGCATCGATTTTGAGCTAAAAGTGATCAATATCTTGGAAGGTGAGCAAATGAAGCCAGATTTTGTCGAACTGAATCCGCAACATTGTGTGCCAACTATGGATGACCAGGGTCTTATCTTGTGGGAGAGGTTAGTATTATTTGATATTTTTCAATGTTGTTATATCTGTTTCCTAATATGGGCAAAGTAAAAAGTGGCATAACTTCATATTTGCTTGTTGTGAGATAACAAAGAGTTTGCTTTTCAACCGATTTGAAAGAATGTAGTAATATTTTAAAACTTCTACACAAAATGTGAAAAAAATATTGCTGATATTTTTAGATTTCTCACACCCAACGATAATGTTGCAAGTGCAATGCAATTTTGCTGCATCATTGAGCAAATGAAATGGTGTATCATATATTGAAAATATTTGAAGTTATGCCATTCTCAAAATTAACAACTCACATATTTCAATTCAAATTATGTTCGACAGTCGTGCTATTTTGTCTTACATGGTCGCTGCGTATGGAAAGGATGACAACTTATACCCCAACGATGTGCGTGTGCGTGCATTAGTAGATCAGCGTATGATGTTTGACTTGGGAACGCTTTATGCTCGCATGACAGATTACTATGTAAGTAAATGTTGAAATGATATCTTGATCGTAATTATTTTTGCTCAATGGTTTTCCCTTTTTGGTCCTAGAAAATACAGGTAAAAGTCTTTAAAAAGTTTTTTCTTCGTTCGCCATAGGCGACGAAAACTCTCGATTTTGCTCAGGGAAATTTGACATAACGGGTGATTTTCTTGATGTTTGTTTTTTCAGTGTAAATTTTTTGGCACTTCACGCGTGATTCGTATCATGTGTTCACGCAAAAATGCTCAATAAGGTTTGGCATTTATCGAAATTCGTGCTCTGTGAGAAATGTGTTTTCATCGAAAAATTTTCTTCAGCAACGAAGCTCATTTTTGGCTCAATGGGTATGTCAACAAACAGAATTGCCGAAATCGGTCTGAAGAGTAGCCAGAGGTAGCCAATGCACCCTGAAAATGCTATATTTGATGCGGATAGTGGGCGGGCGGCACCGTTGGACCGAACTTTTTCAAAAATAATGAAAGTCGCAAAGTGTCGGTCAATGGAGCAAGGTACCGTGTGATGATTTCGGACATTTTTTTCCCAAAATGGAAGAACTAGACTTGGTCGACATGTTGTTTCAACAAGACGGTGCCACATGTCGCATGATACGCAATGCCATGGACCTATTGAGAGGAGAGCAATTAATTTCACGCTTTGGAGCAGCCCATTAGCCGCCAAGATATATGACGATCTGACCACACTGGACTATTTTTTGTGGGGTTACGTGAAGTCTCTCGTGTACAGAGACAAGCCAGCCACAATTCCAGCCCCGGAAGATAACATTACAGCTGCCATTCGTGAGATACCGGCCAAAATGCTGGAAAAAGTATGCCAAAATTAGAGCTTACGGATGAACCACCACGGACAACATTTACATTAAACAATCTTGAAAAAGGATTGATGTGGAAAATTTCCTGTTCTTTTTTCAATTTGCAAAAAATAAACGCTTAAAAACCAGCCATCAACACTGTATTGCACAACACTCTAAAGCCTCTGAAATATTACAACATTGACCTTCACACTCGTATATTGACAAACAAATCGCAGGCAGTTGCAAATAATTCCAACTGTTTCAGACTTAAGGCGAAGTTCGCTATGATTAACACGTCGAGAACAAGTTCGACAAAAAACTAAGTAAATATTTTTGGAGCACTTTTTGGTGCTGAAGCTTGGTTCATTAATAAGCAATAATTCCATCATGAAAATAATATCTCTACTACTTCTATCTAGAAGGTTAACAAATAACTAGAATCATAATTGTCTAAGAAGTACTCGCGTGTGACTTATTTTTGATGCATTGGAGGTGGGAAGTGTACTGACATTTTAATATATAAATTGAGGATATTAACAGGTACCGAGGACGCTAAAGCATACGAAGACACTTAATTAAATTCGAGTACGTACGAGTACCCTACTTATAACGTATTAAAAAACATTAAAAATTCAGCCTTCGATGCAAAAAACTCTTTGCAACTTTATCATTACAAAACAATAATTAGTTAACTAAAAACTTGTTAAGATTAAACCTTCTTATGTAAATCTTATCTTATGTAATGATCTTCCACTATTTAAATTTTCTTATAAATGCTTATACAATGAATTTTCTTAAAATTTATCAAACAGTTTCCCACCCTGTTTCTTGGTGCAAGTCTGGAAGAAAGCAAGAAAGCAAAATTGCGCGAAGCTATGGGTTGGTTTGATACACTCCTCAAAGGCAGAGAGTTTGCGGCTACGGATCATTTTACTATCGCCGATTTGACTTTAGCAGTTACGGTGTCCCAAATAGAAGCTTTTGGTTTTGAAATGAATGCCTATGGCAGAATTAAGACGTGGCTGAAACGCTGCAAAGATGAAATGCAGGATTATGATTATGAGGTTGCCAAATATATTATCAATTCAAAATTAACAAATAATTAAGGAAAAAATTTCTTTCACAGGAAATCAATGGCAGCAAAGCGGTCATGTTGGCTGATATGCTAAAAGCCAAGATAAATAAAAGTTGAATTTATGTACAGACCTCCCTTTACGGATAAATCAAGTACCAATAATAGTTTGTAGCAGAGTTTAGCATTATGTTTAGTTCGTTTTTATTTGAATGAAATTTTATAAATCCATATTAAACGACATCTAAGGAAATTCGATTTTTCGAAAAGAAATATGTATGTAGCTTCACCTACATTTTGACCCATACCCATGAAGTGCTCGTTTTGACCACAATTAAGTACAAAAAAAAAGTAAATATATTGCATCAATCAAAAGGAAAATGATTTTAGAAGGTTAAAAAGTAGAGACTCTCCCAATGAGCTATTTTGACCTTATATGAGGAAAAAATTCACTGCAACACTGTTTTGTCCTCATTTAAGGGAAATTTTTTTTTTTTTTTGGCGTTTCCGTTTTCCCATGTCTCGATAAATATTATAGTGCTCGAAAGTAACGATCACATTATTCGGCAGACACTTTCGCGCTCTTTTACTGATTTACTTTATTGGGTGAGACCAACAAAAATAGATCGATTTTAATATTAAATAGTATCCTCTCATTCCAAAATTCGTTTTGAATTTTTCCCATCGCTTGGTCTGACAAAATAGTACCTCTCTCCTTTCAAAACCCAATTTCGACATTTTCGCAACGATTGGTGCAAAGAAGCCTTTCGAAAACTGACTAAGAGCAGGTCGTTGAATACTAATTTCCAAAATATTATTCGAACTATCTTATTCGAATAAAAATTTATTCGAACAAAATATGAAATTTTTATTCAATATTCGAAGATCGAACTTAATCATTTGTTATTTTTATAACTTTTCGAAGAACGAACCCAAATAATATGTTATTCAAATAAATTTAACACACTCGTAGTAATATTTTAGTTGCGACTGTTGCATTTAGATGATTGCTTTGTTTTTAGCAAAAACTGCTGCATACCCTTAGGCGTATTGATAAAAGTTAAATAAATTGGATGCAAGCAAATTTTAAGAACAAATAAATAAAGTTCTTACTTGATGATTTGTGAATTACAGATTAAATTAAAGAGACAGAAATAAGTATAAAGAACAAGTCTTAATTTGTTTACATAAATAAACAAACTGCTTTTTTAAAGTTTAGTGACGTCAAATTTCTAATAGAATGCTAATTTGATTTAAAGTTAAATATTGACAATTGTATTTTAGCGCAGACTCATCGTTAACAATTTAAATACAAAAAAAAAATTCAATGTGTTAATTTTGGAAATAAAATCTTAAATTTGAATTTGTACGATTATGAATCATGACAAAAGTGGATTGTAAAAGTCTTACTCTACGGAGAAAATGTAAGACAGGCAGTTTCGCTTTTGATATTTCGAAAAAGCTATATTGCAATTCACAAGTCACTTTGGATCAATGCATTAATGTACGGGAACAGGCATAATATATATGTACCGATAATTCATAACAAACTGTATTTGGAAAAAGCTTAGGCTGAAGCTCAGTAGTATCCATACACCTAATTATATTGTATAGTAGAGTAGAGTTTACACAATTTGTTTGTTAAATTTTTTTAAATTTGAAAATTTTTATATCACTTATAGACTCGAAGGTATCAACAATAAAAAGTATACAATGACGATTTATGATATATTTCCTTTTTCGAACCTGTTCTTGAGCCTTTGAGAACATAATTTTTTTTTTCAGATAAGCATTATATAGTCATTGAAATAACCATTGCGTAAAGTGCTTAGCATGCAGTGGTACCATGTTCTTGGAACAACATATGCTCCAACGCTAATTCACACGTAATATGATTCCTTAGCACTAGCAAATGACAGCTAAGCTATAACTCCAGACAATGTTTTTCGACGGAAGCGGCTTTTCAATAGCAAACGTAATTTTAGGACATTACAAACTCTACACCACGCGTTATGCTCAGTTTCTTCTCTTTCATAATCAGCTGATGTGAAACTAAAAAGAGTGAAGAATCCTTTTTTGCTGAAAATCGTTCTCTTCATAATTGAGGCTAGTCGTATTGTGTTCCATCCATGCTGACGTTGTGGAAGCAATGGCTGATGAATCATGCGAAGTTAATTTGCAAGTGTTTCACGAATATACACTGGGAAGATCACCTGGATTACAATAATATTACCCGCCGAAGGATCTGTTCTTACTCTATCAGTCCTTGGCCTGTCTTGCATGCCAGTCTCTGTGAAGCGTGCAACACTTAGAAATGCCAAACCAGTCGGTATGGAACGGCATACAGTGCACTTTTTTATGTAACTAGGGCGATTTAATATCTATAATTTTTTTTGCTTTAATTTTGAAATTTAAAATTTTTATCCATGTAATACCTTCGCAGGGTGATTCAAAAACTAAAAATCAACGTTTTTGCATTTAGTTTTTTAAAAATTTTTCAATAAATAAGTAAAAAAGTATTAACAAAAATTTTTATTTTATTTCGATAAAAGATGGTCCTAAGCCACCAAATTTTCAGAATTCAGCGCAGACAAATGTAGGCGAGCACTTGTAAATTGTGAAGCAGAGTGCTGTTGGTTAACCAGGTTTCACAGCCGCACACAAGGATTGACTTCACGTTTGACTCGAAGATTTTGAGCTTTGTTGAGCAAATGTACCTTAATTGATTCTAGCATTGAAGTCCTTTTTGGTATCTACATCGGGTGTTATTCCGTTGCTTAGTAAGTGAAGTTATCCATTTCCCACCACTTAGTAATGTGCTCTTATTTTGATATGAGCTATGTTTTAAACTGTAATATTTTCTGTTTTTAATCGAAATACTATTTCCCTGTTTTTATCTGAAAAAAGTGCTTCACCAATACGAGAACGATACGATAGTTCAAAAATTATTGTATCGTCCTCGTAGTGGCGCCAAGCTTATCTCCTCGTACTCGTTCTCGTCCGAAAAATTTTTAATTTGTATTGTTATCGTCTCGTTTTCGTCTCGTTAATGCCGATACTTCTCGGCTATTCTCGTTCACATTTATATATATATATAAAACTTGCTGAACTAGCGGCTTTCCCGCGCACTGTCTGCTGTACAACCACGTCTACATTTTATGCACTCCTCACTGCAGACAATTGGGTCCATGTACGAAATTTCACAACTTGGCATAAGCTCCAAGAATAGCAACATAAGGGTTTTTGTTGAATGAGAGTAGCTATGACCCATTATCAAACCCTGTTTACATTTAGCGAGGTGCTTCGTACAAACAATTTTCCTTAACGTAGATTAACGTAGAGATTTCGTGAGGTACTTAGCATTGGCAATATACATTCTAGCGCAGAATTTCAAAATGCCTGCTACCATAGGTGCCAAGATATCGCGTTTTAAGTGTTTTTGTATTATGGAAGTTCTGGCTGAATATCGTTCTCGGCGATAATTTAGTGCCTATCGTACGATAAACATTACATTATCGTCGAGAACAGGATATGGGCTAGATCTTTCTCGTTCTTGTCCCCGGTCGTACCAGAAATACTTTTTTGATATGATACTTTTTTGTATTATAACAAAATGCAAACTTTAAGGCATATCAGAGAATGTAGCGTCTGAAAGTTTTAGAATACACTATGTTAATATATGAGGAAAAGCAAAAACTGTTTTCAATATTTAAAAATAAATTCAGAATTCATTGGCTCTAGTATTCGATAAAGAGTGCAATCAATGTAAAGTGAACAAAACAAAAGTTTCATTCACTTTAAGTTGTAACTAAAAATATAACAAAAATTAGGTGCTTAGGGCATTACACTCAAAATCATTCAATTATTGAAACGTTAATAATGAAAGTTATCGATTTATTTAATTATCTCAAATCGATTTCCGCATCAAAATAAATCAAAAACAATCGCACACATCTTTCAACACCAATGTTGCCAGCCACCTCCAACCCCCACCCACATTTAAGGATGTTCTTTTCAGCGCTTATTAATAATAATGCTATCAACGTAATCTCTACTCTAAAAATAAAATCAAAGGATGCTGTAAGTCAAAATTTCAAAACAAAAAAAGGACTGCAGCAGTTAAGTGTGTGGGTGTGTATGTGTGTGTAGGTGTTTTGATATCTTATTGTGTTGATAACTTAATAACAAATACTCGTAATAACTACTGACGATGTGGCCACAGTGACTGCGGCTACTGCTACTATTACTCCCAATGATTATGGCAATAATGATGCTTAGAAAGATGTTGCTCATGCTGCTAAATCTGATGTTGATGATGTTGTCGTTGATGATGATGATGATGACGATAAAGTAGGTCGTTGTTGTGGATGCGCTATTTTTATAAATTTCCGTTTAACCTTTTTGCTACCATGGTATTCTGTGGACTTAAAGGGATTCCACTTTAGTTAATAAAACAACAAATTCAAATTCACCTTTACTGGCAACATGCTGCAAGCATTTAGCGACAGTTGCTGTCGAGACATTTGAGCGTATGGTTTGAGTTACCGCAGCGGTTTTTGTTGTTTTGTTATGGTTAAAGTGGTTCATTTTTATTTTCATAAAAAGTGATAACTAAAAGATATTCCTAATATATTGTGTTCCTCAGAAAAATAATCATGAGTTCGTCGTTATTTGATTGTTGCTGTTGGCGGGCTTTGCGCGTTTGGTTAATAATATTGTTGTGTATGTTGGTGCTCTTCATATGTTGCTGCAGCAAAGTTGATTCCGCCTTGCAGCAAAATTTATTTCTCGGTAAGTACGTCTTTAATGAAATATGCGTTCTTTTATATTTCTTATGAAAAATGCATTATAGAATTTGATTTAAATTTAACTACTTGGAATGTTAAAAAGTTATAGAAAAATACCAAACCCTTAAGTGTAAGTTCAAAGATAGCCTTTGATATTATATGGTGTGTTTCATATTTATAGAGCAATTTGGATTTTTTGTAGAGATGTATGAAAACGTGATATTATAAGACATTTTTTTTTAAATTTTTTATGGCTTCAAGTTTTTAATAGCTAAATTCAATGGAATTACAAAAATATTGTTACAGAAGGTACTGTTCTTCTTCAGAAAAAGTATCCTATTGTACTGGAAGCATTTGTCCTAATCTATGCGAAAAATTTGAAGTCAGATACCCAGACAATACAGTTTTTGACCCAATTTCGAACTTTCCACGTCGATTGATGCAAAAAAGTTTTCAAATGGTGTCAAAAGAGCCCTTACCGACATCCAGCGGCTCAACATTGGCTATATCCAAAATTCGTTTTCAACTTTTCGGCATTGTTTGCCATTTTGTTGCTATCACGTGAGCATCATAATATGAAGCATTATCAGCATCTCAGGAAGTTATTTTGATAATTTCTATCTGACATAAATATACATTTAGATATCAATTGAACGGCACATGTCCATGTTCGGTCGGTTTTGAACTTTTTGATGGAATAGTGTTCATTGCACGAACCGTCAAGTAAACTCAATTTCAGACACTTCAAAAAGGCACTATATGTAATAATTTTTTGGTAGAAAAGCGATGGTTTACCATTTATCAGTTTAGAGACATATTCCCTGAATATCACTGCAAGGCGACAGAATGCATTTACAAACGCTATGAACCTAGTAATATCCAGCTAACACTGTACGTATGTAACTTTGAAACGAGAGCACAATAGCACTCTCTATCAAACACTTTGGAAAGATCTAAACTTTAGATTCTAAAGCAACAATCTGACTTTCACCATCCGTTTTAATACCCTACACCGTGGGTATATTTACTTTGTCATTCCGTTTGTAGCGCATAGAAGGGGACGTGGCAGGTATGGAAAAGTATACATATTCTTGATCAACGTCACCACCTGAGTCGATATAGCTATGTCTGTCTGGCTGTCTGTGTCTATCTGTCTATTGAAATCACGTTTACGGGAAAACTAAGCAAGCTAATTCAATGAAATTTGACACACAGTCGGTTCACGGCCACGCCTACCGCAAATACCCTATGTAAATATATTCAAGTCATTTTGGAAAAAGTTGCTGCGAATTTGATGAAACTTGGTGATTTGGTGAAAATGAGAACAAAATTAAGATTAGGCTAGGCTTAAAATTTGCAAAGGCTCTTAAAGGGGCGTGGCACAACCCTAAATTTTAGCTTTTATAACGCCTTAGCTCGTAAACCGTACATGATATTGTGATGATGTTTGGTAAACAAATACAGATCTTATGTATCTTGAACTGTGCATAAAGTGGGCGGAATTATAAAAGTAGGCGTGGCACTTTTTAACAATTCAAAATTTGGATTTCGTATATCTCCAAATTGGCACATTAGATTTTCATTAAAACTTTAGGTAATTAATTTTCAATGCATATTTAACATTTATTTAGAAAGTACTTTCAATGTAGTGTAGGGTATATGAGTTTCGGCCTGGCCGAAGATAACACCTTTATCAGTTTCTATTTAGGGCGCATTTTCGATTAAATTGACAAAAACTAAAAAGTGGCGATAGTTTTCGATTTAGAGCGGCCATATTGGATTGAGCAAAAAACTTGTAGAGAATAAGTGTTCAGCGAACCAAAAACTTTGGGGAGCCAAGTTCCAAATAGTTACATTTAATTTTGAACTGGTAAATTAATTGCAGCCAACAATACTCAATTCGGTTCCACCTTGAGCCACTGCTCTACTAAATAAGTGGAAACCTACGGCATTGTGTTCAGATGATCATGTACTAAGTAGGGATATTAGAAAAGCTCACAAATATTTTGTGACGCTAGTTCACGGATTATTGTCAACAATAACTTCTGAGAAAACGACATGATATTTAAAAAAAAAATACATTGAGCCTAATCAAATGAAGTGCAGCGAGGTCGACGCGCTGACTATTGTATGTCTTCTCCACTATAAAAAATTATTGCTAGCGAGTGAGAGAAGAAAAAATTAAATATCTTAATTCATAGACAACTTCTTTTGTTTTCTGTTTCTTAATCAAAAACGAAATGATTTTTTTTCTATTTCTTATACAGACTGCTCCTGCATGCATTCAACCGAACGCAATTCCAGCGGCTGGGGCTCCATTTCGGTAAATAGCTCCGTGACGCGCAATGCTAAGAACGATTGCTATATGATTTTCATAATGGGCACTAGCGATGAAATTGTGTCCTTTCGTTTTCAAGACATTCAGTTGAGAGAAGGGTAAGCATGGGCATTTTTATACATTAAATCAAATTCAAGTTCGAAATTATAGGAAAGCAGGGAATCTGCAAACTTAATTATTTTACTATCTATCTCTTAATTTGAAAGTCAATTCAATTAATTTTATTGAAATTTTTTTGTGTTTTTTAATATTTGCATGCATATTCATTATACTAATATCGAAAAAAATATCCAATTTGTACATAACTAACTATACGTTATAATTATAGCACGACCATTTCAAAACCATTTCAGTCAATTAAGCGTGACATATGTAGATGCTAAATTTATAATTATTGTAAATATTTCTAAAATAGTTCACAAGCGATATACATATGCTAAAATGTTGCAAATGCTAACCCACAACGAGGCGGAATTAATACATGTGACACAAATTAAAAGAAATAAAATAAAAATTTTGCTTCAAACTTAGATTTTCAACCATGCGATTAAAATTTTAGTTCTTAATTCAAGAACTTATGAGATTGTTGCTTTTATCGACTTTAGACATTTAAATATCCAATACCCAATGATGCCAAACAAAAATTTTAAATCATTTTATTACACGTCTATATATAGATTCACTCTTATAGATGGCATCTTGTATTTGTAAAAAAAGTTTTAAAATAAATTTAAAAATTTCCTTTTTTGCTTCACTTCATTTAGATCAATCAATCTTTGGAATTATAGCGTGCAATGATCGGAGAATTAATTTCTTTACGAAGCGCACACAGCTGCAGCTGTATATCAGCCGTTAAGCAGTAAAGATACCGTGAAATCGGTGTGCTTGAAAGTTTGCACTCAAAAACTATATAGCCATTAATGGCCAAATAGAAATTGTTTGAAAAAAGAGTCCGATCGATGCAGTCAATCAATCCGGTCTAGAAATTTAGTAATTTGTTCATTGCACTCCTCTGCATTTTTATTAAACCTCATTTATCCAATGTGGTTTTTAATACTTACTATATAACGAGCATGGAATCAAAAGTTTGGTTGACATCTAATCAGAGGTTAACATCGGGCGGCTGGGGCAAGGAACTCAAGCAAATTGAGATATGTTTCACGATGATTTTTCTCACTTCGGCCCCCTAGGTACGCTACTGCATCTAGTGTCGAAGATGTAGTCATCGGAAGTCTCGGTTATATATTTTTTAAGACTTGTTATAAGTTTGGAAGCACTTTAAGCTTGTTATCACACGGAAGAGAACTCAATACATAAACTACAATAATTACGCAAAAAATTTGACTAATATTATTTGAGATATGAGGAGTTTTTTAAAACCAAAACATTATTTTATTAACTTGTAATTTTGCAAGATATTAAGAAAGCCCCACTTATTTCCATTATATCATTTGCAATTTATTCCCGAAAATGATAAAAACCGGTCAACAATTAAGAAATTATGTCATTTCGCGAGAACTATCTGATTAACATAAAACTTTTGCACGTAATGCTTGTTGTATCGTGTTACCTTTCTTTTGATATAGGAAAATAGTTCGATGAGCAAGTAAATACGGCATATGCGAGTTTATGATCAGTCACATAGTTCTCAAGATTTGCCAATTTATCGAATATTTTTATCAATTGTTTACTGTTTCGGTAAGAAAGAGTTAATAAAGGAAATACGCAGCAAACTAAATGTTAAATGAAAGGAAATAATAAATAAAACGTTTGAACACAACAATACTAATTTTGGGAAAAATATAGTAAAAATTTTTCCAAAAATTCTCATAATTCGGAAATCGTATGTTAGAATTCAATTTGTTTGCTTCATTGTAATAGCTTACCAAATTTTCATTCATATGACATCCATGTTTTTGAAAATTAAGAAGTTTCCGACTAACAAACATTTTTGAAAAAGACTTATGAGAAAGTCCCAATGGAATCTCCGATATTATGTGCCTCCCGCAACTTTTTACGCTATGATCAATGGTTGGTAGTATTTCTTTCCTGCCCTGCTAAGGCTCTTCAATAGATTATTTTTCGAACCAAAAAATTTTTCAAATTGAATACATTTTGGGAAAGTCGGCCTGCTTGGTTTATGAACAAGCAATCGTTAAGTATTGGATTTCTTGCAACAAAATGTGCAGCGCTGATCATTTCAATTTACTCCAATTATCGTCGATCGGATGGTATCTCACAATTATGAAGAGAGTCTGTTCACATTTCCTTATCTGACTCCTCAGTCAAAAATACTACACCTAGCACCTAGTTTTTCTGTAGCTATGGAAATTTTGTGATGTCGTCTGGACTAAAGTTTGAGTGTCAAATTTCATTCCAGTGATGAGGGGTTCAAACTCTGTGAAAAGTTCATATGAATGTTCCTGATTGCCAGTCTCAAGATAATATTGAAAACATTTTTTTATTCGTTAATTTTAAAAATAGATTTATTTGTCTTAAATTGATATACATAATTTTACTCCAATTTTGATGCCACTTAGATGAATTGGAAGTGTCAAGCTTTGGGAAATCGGATTAGAGGGCGCATCATTTTTAATTAGGAGATGGATAAGGAGATCCTCTCTCTTCTCTCACAATGTTAATGTTTGTTTATTGAAATCAAGAAGATATAAAATAAGCAAAAAATTGATAATTAAAGTCAAATGACTCGCCTGTCTTAATTGGAACGTGGCCTGCAGTGAAGAGTGAGCATTTTGAATGACTTTACTTTAAGCAATTCCACGATAGCCCCAAGAGCTAGTGAAAAGTTTCACATGGAAAGTGTAAACGAAATCCTTTTCTGCTTGCTGTCACAATTTCTTTTCTCCTGTCAAACTTTTCACTAATCCTTTGGGATCATACAAATATCATCTCAAAAACGTCAAAATTCGTTCATGTGCGTAAAAAAATTACAAAAGGAGAGATCTCTAGCAATTGCTATCGAAAATAAAATTAGATGTTCTATACTGACTGTGAAAAAATGGTCTTTTTTTTACTTATCGTCGGCGTATTAGATCTTGCTGTATTCTACCTGTTGTCATTCATTAAAGCCTCTGATGCTTACGGTATTGGAATAATTGATTGCAATGGAAATTTTGCATTTTAAGTAAATCACATTAAAATTTATGTTCTCACACATGTAAACGCATCTGTTATTGCGGATGGACGACTACGATGGATCATGCTTAGTTGCTTAACTTAAAAAAAAAGCAACAAATGCTCTTGCAAGTACATGCAAATGTATGTACGCATGTGTGTGTGGTATGTACGTGTATATTGGTCCAAAAAACGCCCATTTTATCTAAAAATATTAAATTTGCAAGAGAGAAAATTAACAAAATTATGTCAACCTGTGAACATGATTTTAGTTTTGCATTTGTGTAAATTTTATAAAATCATAATCGATTTGTCAATAAAACCAGCTATATACCACAGGCAGACTTTCAGTCAGAGAATTGCAAGTGCACGGGCAAGGAATCGAACGTCTTTCAAATAACGGTAATCTTTGCGTTGACGCGCGCGTTTGCGGGAAATCCACTTTAATCAAAATGTCTATGGAAAATATAATACCATTTGAAGAATTGAATCGGGTATTTATTTTGTGCATTCAACAAAAAAAATAGAAAATAAAAAATGCAACAAATTGTAAAGCAATGACGACGTAAATCAAACATCCTTTATTTCCTTTTATAGCGACGCAAAAAGTCAATTGCATCTCGCAAACAGTCAGTGGCAGTGCCGACACATAGTGAACGTGAGTCTGAGTCGATGCAAATCATTAAGGAGATTTTCAATCCCAGCCTAAAGATACCGGAGACAATTGGTCCTTATAGGATACCCGATGCAGTGCAGCTCAACGACTTGGAAGCTTTGAAAGATTTGGATGTGAAAAAGTTGGCCGAATTAAAAGAAGTAAATGGACATAGTGATATTTGTGTTTGGGAAGCTAAGGATTTTTTCAATATCCTTGCCTCCTCAGTATGTGCAGAATAGCAATGAATTTTTGTGTTGTGATTTTTTTTTGTTTTATTTTCGTTTGCTCTACTGTGCACGTAATAAAAAGGTTTTTCTGCTGTTCGATACTGATAGTGATGGATTAATATCGAAGGACGACTTACGTTTTACATTCATTGCTTTAGGTAGCGAGGTACCTGAGGAGCTGCTGGAAGAGATGTTAAAAGAGGTGAGCATATACAGTGATAAATTTTTCATTATTTTCATAGCTATACTGATAAAACGATTCGTCTGAATGTAAGAAATAATATTAGATGTATAGCAATTAAATATTTAATTGAGTCCTATTTGATCCAACTTTGATTGGTATATATCAAATATACACTTGTTATATCCAAACAAATCGTTTGTTAGTGTATTTCTCTTACTTATTGGTTTAAACTGGGAAAAGTTTATGTTTCTTTCAAGTAAATGTGTCCTGAATTGGAAGTTAGAGTGTTGTTTATTGGGTTAAACATGAATTTGCTTTAGTGCATTAAAGATACATAGTTGGATCAAATAAATATATAATCATCATGCTCATATTTGATTTGACTTCATATTAATATTTACATTAAAAAGTTCTCTTGAAGAGTTTTTTAGACTCCCACTTCCGATCTACGGCAGTTCTCTATGAGTTTTACGAAAAACGGCAATTGTAGATATATATAGCATAGAAGAAACATCGTTATTTTCACAACAAGGGGGACACAATTGCAAAACAAGATCATTCTTCTTTGATAAAAAAGCTAAAAATGCCAAGCACTTGGTTGTTATCCAATAAGTTTATCATATACATGTTGACAACGTGATCTACAAAACAATACCCAGCCTTAGGACTATCAGAAACCAGGTTGGTAAAGACTGGGAAATGCACCTGCTTGGTGCGATAAGCTATACCGTTCATGCCAAAGCCTACATAGCTGTAAAGACAAGCCTTCAAAGTACTTACAAGTGCAATGAGAAAAACGCCTACTCTGGCCCTAAAGATAGCCGTCAACATGCTCTCAATGCATTTTTTCATTAAAAGAGACACATTGATTAGACAACTAGCTCATTCTTAATAAGGAGGTAGATCCAAAAACTATACACACACCCCTAGCAGAAGAAATTATTCGGGATAATATCTTAATGGCCACCATTTCAGATTAATGCTTACCCAAATTCAACTTCATGTACAACTCCAAAGTTTTATTCTCAGAAAGCCATAATTAAGAAAAGACTACCCCACATTTGCAGAAAACGAACGAATTTCGTATATAGACGGTATCAAGATAGCCGAAGAAATTAGCGAATGGATCTTCGGGGACATGCCCAAAAAACACTTATTTTTAAGCCTGAGCTGTAGTTACTCTTTTCCAAGCTGAAGTGCATGCGATTGAGTTTTGAATGAAGGAGCTTATCAGAAAGGAAGTTGAACTACTGGTTTTTTTGAGAGAGGCCACTTTGTCATTTCCGTAATGGCAGAAAGTTAGATTTATCTCTCCGGTTAAGGAAATGAGTCTATA
This sequence comes from Meiosimyza decipiens, assembly GCA_963680825.1. NCBI lineage: Eukaryota > Metazoa > Arthropoda > Insecta > Diptera > Lauxaniidae > Meiosimyza > Meiosimyza decipiens. Next base: position 69,389,123 of record OY804259.1, read on the forward strand.
TTTTACGTTTTTGGTTCGCTAATTGGGCTGTGGAACGCTTAAAAGAAGTTGAGCATTTTTACCGTCTTTGTTGACGAAGTTCATTTGCACCTCGGAAAATTTTTGCACCAGTGGCACAGAAAACCACACGTGATTGTTGAGAAGTCGCTGCACCCTGAACGAGTAGCTGTTTGAAATCGGCGGTATCATTTTTAAAGATGAGAAAGATAGATGCGTGACAATGAATGGTGAGCGCTACCGTGCAATGCTATATAGTGGCGATTTGAACGATGTCATATTTCACACTGCTCGCAATAGGCCTTTCAAATAAAACAATAAATTGGGTTATATCTTACACATAACTTGTTTCATTCAACTTTAAATTTTCATCTACCGGTCGCTATTGAAAAACCCATTAGTTCATAAAAAATGGGATTAAGTTGATGTTGGATCACTCTTCATTCCTATGTTTTTAGAAGGGACACTGACTTCATTTAGCAGTAATATTTTAAGACGTTGTTAGTAAGCAGCTAAGGAACAATTTCAACCAAATTTTAAATGGTTTGCTCCATTTTCGGATGCATATGTAGGCGATCAAAAGCCAATGAAACCGACATAAATTAGCCATGTATTCAGTTTTTGATTCTTCATAACCATGTAACTGCTCATAACTTCTGACCACATAGCTTTTGATCAAGACGATCTCAACTACATTATACATTCCAGCCAATTTTGACCGATTTTCCAATTTTCATATCCGATGTGTTGGGATCGTATGACCATCATTCTGATCAGAAATCTATGTGGTAAGTTTCAGTTAAAGACGGTTGTAAAGATAAAAGGAATCTAAAATTTAATGTTTTTACAAAAAAATTTAAAATTTTGAAAACCCCAAAAACGGCATCATCGTTGTTAGTAGTTGACGAAACATTTTAGAAAGCTTATAAATATTTTATCTTAATTATGTGCATATTTTCACTAAGAGCAAAATTAAATTAACTGGTACTTATCATTACTCTTTTGCCCTAGGCAAAGGAACCTTTGAATTATGATGCTTTTGTTGAACTCATGAGTCATCGCATAATTGAATTGGATCCAGAAGATGTGCTACTCGAAGCTTGGAGCAAATGGGATGATTATGGGACGGGTAGAATAGATGAACAGAGGTGAGAGTTTCCCGAAATTAACTAAGTTCAAATGATTCAAGAAGTATTTCAAAAAAATGACAATTTCCACTAAGCCCAAAATCCCCTTCCTAATATTTTCAAGATTTGTTGCAATCGCATTGTTCTCCATAATAAATAAATTTTTGTATATTTTCAGAATGTTTATAGAGCTGACAAACTATGGCGATAAAATGAGCTCAGCCGAAGCAGGAGAAGCACTTGCTCATGCACCCTTAGCCAAGCCGAAAACTTTAGAAGAGCCACCAATGATAGATTATCCAGCATTTTGTCGAATTTTATCCGGCATAAGAAAACGAAAATCAAACTAATAAATAAAATTTAATTCAGTACTCAAATAACTTGTTAAATTTTTTTAAAATTAAATTTATAAAGTTAAAAGAAATATATATATATATTATACTTTACGCACTATCCTCTAGAATAATTATTTTTTTCCAGCTGCGAGGACTATATTGAAATATTTCCCCATCTTCGAGATGCCGTCATTGAGAATACGACAACTCCTGAATATGTGCTCTGCAATCGTAGTCATATTGCCAGAAACGATAAAACCACGACCAACTTCAATAGCAAAAACAATAAAAACAGTACGAGTAGCAGCATGCTGTCTATCGATGATTTACAATCGATGAATGAGTTTATTTATAGCGCTGCAAAAGTTTTAGGAATACGTGTGCGTTTTAGAAAGCAGCCAGTGAATGATTTAAGTTCATCAATTTTAAATATAACGGGTGAATATCGATTTCTTAAAAAGGGTATGTAAACACTAAAGATTGGCGCTAAACTTTTTATGAAATCTTTGATATAAAACATTAACCCGATTTGAATTCATAATTCATATTTTCAACTTCCGCTCGTTGCAGACAATTTCCGAAATGATGGACGCCTTATAGCTGGTTCGTATTGCGATTACTATTATTTTGCCAGTGCCGATGGAAATGCACAAATGCCAGATATTTGGCAGTACTTTCATTCGCCACGTTTTCCCGCCAATTATCCGGCGCACATTAAATGTTCCTATAAATTTATAGGAAGGTAAGTTCGTTAATGAGCGCGTATTTAATTATGAGGATGTACCCAGGGTTGCCAAGTAAAACAACTTCATCAAGTTTAGATTATATTAATTATTTTTTAATATAGCTGACAAAAAAAAGGTCATACACTTTTTAAAAAAAAAGTTTCTATATGAACGAAAAATTAATTTATTTCGGGAAAACGCGGAATTTCTTCTTTTCAACATAGCAACCCTGGGTGTACCTAATCGGGAACTTTACCCTCATTCTTAAGGGTGTACTGAAAATATAAGTTGTGTAATTAGTGTCAAACTTCTCTTCAGAAAGGCAATTTTTCTTCTCAGAACTATCCGATTTTGATTATATATTCTAATTGAAAAATGTTTGAAATTTGGTTGTAACACCTTAAATTACTCTTTCAGTATAGCGTTTGAAAGTTATTGCATGTATACTCAGGAGATGTCACGCCCTCTCGTCAAAATTCAACACAGTTTTCTTCAGTTTTTTAACCAAAGCATTTCAAATAATTGCGTGAAATTAAGTTGCATAACCTTATATTTCACAGCATTTGAAGATTTTCGCCGCTGTAATAGCCGATATGCCCTCTTGTCAATGTCCCCCAAACTTTGTCTAAAGCTTCTAGCTTCTAAAGGAGTACATTTTTTGGTTACTGCATTTCAGACTCATTTTGAGTACTTGCATGAAATTTGGTTGCATTACCTTGAACACTCTCTTGGTATATCGCTTTAGGAGGAAGGTATCACGCCTTCTTGTTCAAACTTTCTAATTGCAGTATTTGTGTGAAGTTTGATTGCATTATATAGCTCACACTATATAACGTTTCAAAGTTTTTGCTAGTAAGGGTGGTGCCACTCCCTTCTAATAATGCCTACTAATACGAGCATAATCTCTTAAATTTGACTCTGTAGTTACTGAGATACACCCGTAGAAACTTTAGACTTGTATGGGTGCTAAGGGTTTCCATGAACAGATTTCTTTTTTTACTTAGAACTTTGGTTTTATTTTTCACTGGCACTTTAGAATGAAATACCTCAAAATGATGACCTGCATATGTTTAATAAAATGTGGGACGTCTTAATAATAAATAATTTTCTATGACTACATAACAAAAATTCAGAACTTTGTAACTTTTTGCTTTCAGACCTGAAAGTCGTGTTGAAATTATTTTCGAAGAACTGCATATACCACGTCAACATCAAGGGTATGTTAAGCAAAACATCAAGGTCCACACTGAGTGACCCTGTTCAACTAAATTTCTTTTATGATGCTGTCTTGCTTTATCTTTCGTTTCTGACAGTTGCAACTTAGACAAACTGACCATATTCGATTCAGAATCTGCCAATATGAACGCTGTGATTGATGTCATCTGTGACGCTCTGCCAGCGCGAAAAATTATTAGTTCCGGCCCGGATTTGCTCATTGAATTCAATGCGAGTTCAAATGTAACTGCCAAGGGCTTTCGTGGCAAATTTCGTTTTCCACAAAATAGCGTTGTGGTAGCGACAGCAGTACGTCCGGAAAGCAAAGATAGCGACATGACGGCAAACACGGCCAAGACGACAGTTGCCAATGCAACGACATCAATGGCGGGAGCATTCGCTGCATCGACGGGTATTTTTATATGCAAATTAAAAACATACAAATATTTTTTCATAATTTCTTTTTATTTTCACTCACATTAGAAATTGGAATTGCATTGGAAAAGCTTTCGATGAAAAAACAAACGACGATACTGAACGCTTTTGTGGATAGCAAAATTTTTTACAAATCAAATGGTGAGTCAATCGAAAATACCAAAGTTATGAGCAGTTGAAGCTGTTCAAGCAACGTGCCAACAAATTTTTTGAATCTCTTGTATTATGGCCATATAATATGTTGATTAAATACGAAGTGAAAATACCTGTATTTTAACTAAATTTTGATTCAAAAATGATCTAACGGTCACTGATGATTCATGTCTGCCAAATTTGATTTCGTTCGATTCCATTTTGAGAAAGAACTTTGCATTTATTGTTGATAAAATGTCGAAAAAATGCCAATTTTTCAGAAAATTTAAAAAATGATTTTGTGTTTTTCATTTATTAAGTCCATTGACCTACAGCTGAACTCACAATCAATAAATTCTGGTGAAATATTTGTACATTTTGACTAGAAAATTACCTACTCCGCGACAGTGAGGGACTTGTCACCTCTGCACGTACAGCACAGTAACCCAAAAGTTCGTGCTTCATAATTTAAAGGATGACATTCATCGGCTAAGTAAAAAGGCTCAGTAATAGTAACCTTCAGAGTTCGATCGAATTTAAGTGGCAAAATATTAAGTCATCAATTATCAAGCAGTGAGTAAGACAATACAGGGTAAAAAACTATCGATGAGTGAGACTACATAGGAGATCGTAGAAAATATAGGAACAGATCAAACACGAATATATATGGCATCCTTAGTAAAGACGATAACGCCTCATACAAAGATAACAAACTGAAATTATACAACGATCTCGCAGACAAAACTGTCATACGGTTCATGAAATAATACGCACGATAAGTGGACCTCATACCCGCTGTCATTAACGATTATAACAAAGTAAAACATTAGCAGAGGCCACCGCTGAACTTATGTTCATATCCAAATTTGGGAAGAAGAGTTCATACCATAAGATTGGCTCATATGAACCGTAGTGAAAATTTCAAAATTTGAGTACTACAGTAGCTACATAATGTCTTCAAAAAAAATATTCTCTACCAAAGTCAGCTAGAATATGGAGACACTTACACGAAAGTATAGGCAAATTTACGCCAGAACAGAACCTGTATTGATCAAATTGGTGCTGATAGGTAGTGACAGGCTTTCATAAACTGTATCTTTACCGACTGCTGTGCTAAGCTTGATTTTAATAGCTCTGAACAATATCTTCAGCAGACGATACTTCTAATCTTTGCTTTCAGTGAACTTCGCGGCATTGAAGATGTGGATAACACTATTTATTGAGGCAACATCATATCTCCTGTCGACGAAACCAATAAAGGCATTCAAAATAGAATCAACAAAGTGCAAAGCACTTTCACACAGCTTCTTAATAGCTCAAAATCCTTGAGTCGAATGAAGCGACTACTTCTATACTGCTATGAAACATGATTAAGCAGCTTGTCTCCGCCGAACTCTGAAAATTTGGTGGACCAACACTATCTCATCAGATGTCGATATTCTATCCAAATCAATCGACTTGAGTGAAAATAGCTAAAACACATCTTTACCTTTAGTGGGAATGATCTCTGCTAATATGTGAATCGGGGAAATGTTGAAGAGCATTGAAGGCACCATGGAAAACTTTTATATAGATAAAGAAAGCACAAGAAGAAGAATGAAACTTTTTTTAAATGGAAATGACCTTAATATTCTTTAAAAATGGAGGACTTTCAATAATTGCAGTTTTCATTATAATACTTTTATCAAAATTATTCACATTGGTTTCCTTCTGTCTATTGATAAAACCTTTTTAAACCTTTATATATAACATTCTGGAACTACTTAAACTGTCTTTTATAATTTTTGGTATTTCATTATTTATATCCAAGTGATTCATCTCGTCATATGGATAAGCACCAGTAACTTTTAAGTGCGAATATTTATAGAACACACAAACATTTTGTGTGACGAAATGAAGCAAATCAAATAAGTAAGTACTTGTAAATAATCGAAGAGCGCCGAAGAGGCTGAATAAGTGGTTAATATGAAAAAATGTTTACACAAAATTGCTAAGCGCACTACAACCCAACTAGGAAAATCGTATACGATTTCATTACACAATTCAAAAAGATTTTTTCAACTATTTGATATAGTAATTGATGTTGAGCTTAATTTTGACAGCGGAATTGCTATAACAAGTCAAAATATTAAATAATTTAAGAATTAAAGTTTCAAGAATATCGGCTTTCAAAAATAAGATATGAAAGTCAAAACCAAGGGGTTACATTTACATCCACGCCAAATGCGATAGAATTATTTATTTAAAAAAAATTAGATAAGTAAGTTGAATAAAAACTCTCTAGACCATTTTGTAACAACAAAAGATCAATGGAAGAACCCTGTATGTATAGTAAAGTAATGGGTGATTCCTTAAAAGCGATTGAACTTTACATTATAAAAAAAAATAAACACATGAATAAAATTTGAGTAAAAACACTTTTATTTAAAAGATTATTTAATTTCAATCAGAACGATCATGGCTTAAAACGTCATGAAGTGGGCGTAAATATTTTACTTTGACTATTTTTTTTTACATAAAACAAATATTTTTTTCATATGAATAATATCTGACCAATATATTTGATTTTATTTTCAATTTCCGTGTTATGATGTAATTTGAAAGACAAGTATTCTAAGATTTATCTAGGTATTAAGTAGTTATTGAAACTTTTTAAGATACGTTTACGTGCGCTTGGATCGGTCTCAAAAATTCTTATATATATCAAAGTCTTTTTGAGAATTTTTTCAAAAAAAATCAAATAGAGCCTACATATCGGAAATCAAGTTTTTTTGAATTAAACGAAAAAATAAACAGTGAAGACTGAAACTTTTCATAAAATCGTATTAAAACATGGACTTGTAAAAAAAACGACCAAATTGGTGCATTTTTTGCAAAGCTATGAGCTTTTGAAAAAAAAAAATGCATACATATCTCTAAAGTAGATGGTCAATGAATACGTTTTCTATCAGTTTCAAAAACACATCAAATTTTGAAAAAAATTGGACAGAGTGACCGAAAAAAGTTCAGTTCCACTTCAAAGACATTAATAGGTCAAAATGATGAAATCCATATAAGTTCATGAAAACAATCTTAGAACAAATGTTTGGAAATTAGTTGTTATCAGAAGCCAGATTGGGAATAATTTCGTCAGTACCGGTTCTAGCGTTTACCAGAAAATTTTTCACTATTTTCAAATTCTGCTACGTCAAAGAATATGATCTGGTCTTGAAACGTTGAGAGTTCTATGAATTCCCTTGAATTACAATTTGATGTAAAAATTTTTATGAATGCATGAACAAAGAGACAAAATTTTTGTATGTGATACTCCCTAGAAGTTTGACCATTAATGACTGCAATCCCGAATGGGATAGATAACAAAAAATGTATTTCAAATAAAGAAACAAAACAACAACAATCACATAAATAATATAAGGATATTATGGCAAATCGGAATTCATGTACTCCAATGACACCAACTACAAATGAAATCGAAAAGGAAATAGATTGAGTTTGTAAACATACGCACACTCACTTATGGTATGTATGTATGTGTAATAACATTGACCATCAGCTGAGTAACTACTTCCGTTTCCGCTACAATCGTTGCTTTGCTGTGCTGTTCTCTCCTCAGAGATACCGATTAAAGAATCTTAAAGTTAAACAAATTTATCGAAGTTAAGGCGGTTCAGAGAAGAGAAAACTTGATTTTTATTGCATTCAGCTTATGCTCTTCATCATTTTTGCTTTTTGTTTTTTGAACGTTATCCTAAACGCGTTTGGCCTTAATTTTAAACGGAAAAGGAAATGAAGCAAAAAGGATGTGACTGCTGTAGCAACGATTGACGCAGCATACGACGGTATTTATGCTTTTTCGTCAGCTGCGCTGCTCTTTAAGTTGAATCCTTGTTTCATCGTTGTGGTTTTTCACACACAAATTTGAATTCAGTTTATAAGGCAGCATCGAGTGAAACGGTTGTGTGGTTAAGCTAAAGAAACGTGTTTTTGTTTGTGCACATAATGTTGGATCGTGCTTAGAAAAAAATAAAAAAAAATTTTCAAAAGATCACAAAGTTTTATTTGAATTTTATTTCAATTTTCGAACCTACTATATAACTTAACTGTAGCAAAATGTTGCACGCAGCAAATGCTGTATGTCGTTTTATGCTGTTACTGCAAATATGTTGGCAAACATTGCATCCGGAAGCTCACTTGGCTGCATCCGCTGATGGGCATGTGACAGTGATGCCAATTAACCCTTCAGGTGATGCGTGTTCTTTGCACCGCAGTGAGTGTTATTCGCAGTCCGTGTGTGTGTTGTATTCGATTGAGACAAAATTAAACAATCTGACCGAAAACTATAAATCGTTTGTGATAAATAAAATCAAACTTTTTTGTTTTCTTAATTATGTAAACTATTTTTAATGAATATATTTTTACACGTGGCAGATTTTGCCGCACAAAACCATGATATAAATATATGTTATTAGCTATTATTGAGCGAAAGACCAAAACGCAATTGCTCAGTAACGCTTAGCGCGCTTACACGAAACAGCGTTGTCGTTCGCTCATGAAGTGTTATTTTAAAAAAAGTATTAGCGATAAATAATCGCAATCTTTCTCGAATATACATGTGTGCTACATAAGTTATATTCATTAAAAATCATCCACATATACAACTTTGAATTCATTTATAACAAATTATGATTAAGATAGTAATTTTAATATATCTGCACCATTTGGTATCTATCATCACAAAAACAAATTCAAAAAAAAAAAAAATACTTTCATTGTGTAAGTGCATGGAAATTTCTGAACATTTTGCCTTCATAAGATAATCTTTGACAAATGGCCCATACTTTCGTTACAAACTCGTGAAAAAGTCGGTTTTAAGCCGAAAAAAGTTAAGTCAAGGAATTACGGAATAACTTAGCGAATAAAAATAAGACATTTTTCAGATGTAACACATACCAAATTATTGAAAATTAGTGATTCTGTTGAATCGACGTAAATCTAAATAAATCTTTAGGTATGGATCCACTCATATGAAAAAAAAATACACTCAATCCATTATGTAAAATAGTTTTCGGTGTTAGAAAATTTGCGTATAATGAAAGAAGGACGACGACAAGATCAAAGCAAAACAAAAAAATTTAAGAAGAAAACAAAAACTCTGATGCATACTTTCAGCGTGAAAGCGGCGGTTTAAGTCAAGAATAAACAATGAAAGATGAAATAAAAAATTCTGAAAAGCGCTTTTACCATTTTTTTTAAATATACAATTTCCATAAACGGTCAATTATGTATTGCTCTGTCATGATCGGTGCTCCCCATAGAACGAGCAGGCGCTCAAGGAGCGTAAAAATGCGAGCGAGCAGGCGTTTGAAAAGCGTACACGTGAACAGAATTGATTAGCAAATCACTAACATATGCTTATCCTGAGAGCGTCTGCTTGTGGCAGTGGGCACCATTAGTCATGATGCGGAAACTGAGAAGTAATAATATAGCGTTGAAAGAATCACTGCAATAAAAACTTTCAAGCTAAACTAAAACATAAACGATGACAAACCTCACACAAATCAAATCTTATCTTTAAATTAGATTCATTTTGATTTTATTGTGAAATGAAATGAAGATGAATGAAGCGATATTTATCAATTTAATTGTAAAATATAGAGATGATCTTGCCAAGTCTACACATTCTTCGTATCGATGGTGCTCATGGTACATGGTCTTTGTTCAATACATTGCCATGAAAAACTGTCTGTAAGAACTTTGCATCTTGCCACACCTACTTTTTCATACGCACTTTTTTACCAGACAGTGTTGTCACAGTCACCTCGAGTCGGGTCTTATAATGATCTTTTAGAAAGTGTCGTTGATGTAGCAGCGCTGGCTAAAGATTTTGAGGGGCTGCGAAACTGAAATGGGGCTTCTTATTACTAAACCGAAAAAGTTTGCAAGTAGACTTTTATGTATATTGACGCTGTGACCAAAAAAAAAAAACAAAACAAAGAAGGTCCTCTTGTTGAGTTTCCCACAAAATATCCACCCAGAAACACTCACAAATCCACACAACATTTTTCCATGTTGGAGGCCATCTTAGCTCGGGGTATGTGGCCCTATTCTATCTCTAGAAAATACATCTATTTATTCACCACTGGGTGGAAGCCACCTTGAATTCTTTGCTCTCGGCTAATACCTATGCCTGAAGACGGGCCTTTGATTTTGTCAGTTTGGCCTGGACGAGTAAGAGAGGAAAAAATTTATGGTTTGATGTGAACAATGTAAAATTTTACAAATGAAAAATATATTTTTCATATTATTTTATATTTTTTTTTATGATGTCATAGTTTTCTTCTTAATGTCACAATAAGATAAAACAAAAATATTTTTCTGATTATTTTGAACAATTTTAAGAACTTTTTATTTACAATATCACAGTTGGCCTTGAAAATTGCCCTCAAGGTTAGTGTTACTTGACCACCTAGAATCCTTCTAAAATTTGTCTCAAACAAAGATAGTGATCTTACTTAACTCCCGAGATATTGGCTTGAGAAAATTGCAATAGATCACATTGTTTAGAAGCACCTAGTCATACTTTGCCACAAATTCGAGGACCAGTCCAGTCGTGTTCTGTTACATATAAACTATACCTAAGAGAGAGTAATAACTAACTTATGACTTTTGCTTAAGTCATTTTTGTATATTTATTTGGCTAATTATTGATTCCTATGAAGGGTGTCCCAATAAGAGTCCCGCATTTAAGTTTTTAATTAAACACATTACTTCTTCAAATGTGAAATTATTGTGATCAGCTTATAGCTACGGAAAAAAAAGTAAATTATTTTCTAATTTTTGTTTTTATTTTAAACAGTATGTAATGATTTTCTTAAAGTATATGAGTAAAAATTTACATTTGCTCCCAACATTAACCTACTTATAAGTACAATGAATATAAACTATATTAAAGCTATGAACCGACTTATTGTCCAGTACACAAGAAATGATGCGCTGCCATAGAAAAATGTTAGAAAGACTCTGTGAATTATTAAAAATCTGAAAATATATGCAATATTAGTTTACTGGCACCAAGGAAACTGTAGGGTCTCTTCTGCTCTAAAACTTACCGATTCAGTAATATGATGGCTTTGGGTATTGTCTTTGGATCATCTTTGGCTAAATACAAACGCATTCCCCTCAGTCCATTGTAAAAGTATTGCGGCCAATTTATGTCTCGCATATCGAATGGAAACATTTGTTGATCTTCTGTCGATAGCGATTGATAGAGGTTTTTGGAATTCTCTGAAGAAAAGGTCCACTGATTCACAACAAAATATTCGAGCAAGGCAGTTTGTTTGTGTATTTTACTGTACATCTTGACCATGCTAAGGTGATGAAAATTAAATATTTGATATTATTTATTGATATTGAACTTGACAGATGTCAATGGTTTTGCTGTACTTAATGTGTCTTGTTCAGTCCGTCAGTTTCTTGAGATATCCTTATTTTAATATGCATAAATGCGCTGTTTTAAGGCATATTTGCGGTTATCCTACACTCAAAAAAATGGTTTAGCTGATTAATATTTTTGGCAACAGCTAAAGGTAATGTTTCTCTTTAAATTTTATCTTCCGATCAATCGATTGAGTGAATATTTTTTGTGTTATCCCAGAAAATAAGCATTGAAAGGTAAGAAAATTTAGTTAAATAAAATTTATAAATTTTATAATGAAAGAAAGTTACTTCATGTGATGTCATAAACACATATTCATCACATGATTTTTGGTCAGTGTATAACTTAATTATTTCATAAATTAGCAAAGCATTAAATACTGTGGAACAGTATTAAATACGTTAATGAAATTCCAAAACTACCGAAAAAATATTGAAGAATTCGACACATGTCAAAGTGTGAAAAGAGTGAAAAGAAATGAGTAATATCAAAACTAACAAAAAGTATTGAAAAGTGTCATATGAGTAATAAAAAAGGTATCGAAGAACTTGAAAAGTATTGAGTACTTAATATCGAAAATTGTTCAAAAATTCGATGGACGCCAAAAAATGACGATTACTAACATAATATTAGAAAAATTCGATGATCGAAAAGTATCTTTAAAGTCGACAAAAATTCAAAAGTTTCGAAAACATGCTGTATAGTATCGTTGAAGATTACAAAGTATCGAATGGTATTAGAGAGTATCAAAAAAGTCGTTAAAAGTTCACAAGTTAAAAAACTTCGATTTCAGTAAAGGGTCAATCAGTATCGCAAAAAATCGATATACGGAAAAGGTATAAAATTATTAGTTCCAGAGATGTTGCCAAAAAAAATAATTTTAGAATTAGCGCCTGCTGTGAAGAAAGTCTTGAATTTCGGCATTACGAAAAGAGTGGCACAGTAAAGATTTTCTCCCAGCAAAAAAAAAATATACACATATATGTAGGTATTCATCACTTACCGTCTCTTCTTACCCAGCAGCAGTAAGAAAAAATCCATCATATAACCGGGCAATGTATGACACAGGAAGGAGAGCAATTTATACAATAATTTCGATTCTGTTGTCATAAGTAATGGATACCAAAGCATACGTGTAAGTGGCATTGTAATACCATGTTTTAGCACTACGTTTCGATATTCTGACCATTTAAGCTGATTCTTTTCATCAGGTACCAGATTGTAGATGGATGGTGGCGTAATGGGGCTGAAAAATGAAATTCGCAATTAAATGAATACGAATACACGTCAATTGCATGGACGCACAATTTTGTCTTAAAAATTAAATGAGGCAACATTTTCATGAGGCATTTAAATCAAAAGAGCTAAATACATGAAAGTGCATGTTTTTCATATTTGGCCAACAACCTGTCTACCCCTCCTATGCTACACTACACAACACGATATTTTAATGTACTTACGATTGCTCCACATGAGCTGCTTTCCATGCACATGCCAGCATAGCATTCGCACAGTAATCGACCGGCACAATATCGGCATGTGAATTAATGCGCATATGCATGACACGCAAAATACCATGCGCCACACCAAACAGAATACTTGTGGGTCCATAAAGATTGTCTATCCAGCCGGGCATTGGCTCCTGGTAGGTGGGAATAACTGTGTGCATATTTGCAATTGAAAAATGCATTTCATATTATACGGCTCCATTGAAATTGTACGCAAATTTTGTTCTTACCTATCCCTGGTCGAAATATGGCAATTGGCAATTCACTGCCATGTGACAAGACGGCTTCCTCGGCCAGTGCTTTGGTAAAGCAGTATGTGTTTGGAAAATCACCACAAAGTTCCTTACTCATGCGATTTAAGATTTCTGGTCCCAAAATATCGTACATTTTAAGTGCTTTATCTGCGGTCATGCCGATCTTATCCGCATAGAAGAGTTCATCGATATTGCGTACTGTACAGTTTGCAAAGGCCGATGAGACATGCAGAAAGGACTGTAGAAATACAAAAATAATTTTAATAAGAATCTTATACTCGTGATTTTTTCGTATTTGAATATGTTGATTTAATTGTCGTTGGTATTTATATACAGTGTAGTTCACATTTATGCTAATTGGAAAAATTAATTAACGTCTGCCTCTAATATATCGTTAAAGGCATAGTTTTTTTCGTTTTTTTTTCTAGAATTTCGTTTTCCAAATCCATTTTAAATTATATCGATTACCTTTTTTTTCTCCGAAATATCGTGAGTTTAAGATTTTCTAATAATTCTGCCGCACTGGAACTTATTTACGATATTTCGGCGAAAAAAAAATCTCGAAAAATTATAAGATGCAAAAGCGAAATGGTGTCTGATTCTGATCTGATCTGATCTGATGCTACCAAACAAACACAGAATACAGGCCAAATTTTAAAACAACATCTGTAAAACACGGCACAAACAGAGTTATGGTGTGGACATGTTCATTATAATACGACGATGGTAAAATTCATGCATTGGAGCTGCAATGGATCAACACGTGTATATGAATAACATGCAGTATGTGACGGTGCCGTATGCGTTTGCAGTCTTAAAAGGCTCTCAATTAATAACGCAAAGACAACGCAAAGGCAGAGATTGGTCGTATCATTTATATTACTTAGAACTTCATTATTTTCATTCTCTGCCTCATGATAAAATCACATGCTATGGGCTCACTAACTACACCAGAGCCCCGTTTTGTGTCGATTCGATTTTCGACGCCTCATACGATTGGAAATCACGTGTGAAGAATTTTTCAATTTGCGTGTAAAAAGGGGATTTCCCACTTTATTCTGTTGGGTAAGATTACATCTAAGATTAATACAATAAGTAGTGCTGTGGTTGCGTCATATAGAAACAATTCTGGCTTAGTTCTGTTCGTAAATTAGTTTGTGATGAAAGTTTTTATATATTGATTAAAATTTAAATTCAGAGGTATACGACTCTAAATTCAGTGAATTCATAAATTTAAATGAGTCCTTTTATTTTGAAACTGGATTAAGTACGATATTCCGAGTTTGCAACGTAAAGTTTCCTATGCAAAAAATAAAATATACGCTCAGTCAAAAGACCGTTTTTTTCTGAAGCGGTAAGTCTTCTACCCGTTGGGATATTTAATAAGTACAATTCATCCTACAATTTCAAAATGGAATCCTTTGGGAACCATCTGTTTATTCGCCGTGGGTTTTGACATATGCACAGGAAGCTTTACGTTGTAAGCTCGGAATATCTTACTTTATATCTACTTCTTGCATACACTTACATGCGAGTAAGTAATTAAGTCTATTTGCGCAAACGCCTACTGTTCGTTATGAAACCAAATACTTGTCAATTGTTCAATATTTGCTTGTAAGCAATCGCAAAATGATTAAATTATATCAGATTGTTAAATAAATTTCAACAAATTCAAATTAATGACATTTCACTGTTGTGTATGAAAATATCATAATTTATTAACGCATTAATTTATTCCGTTTACAATAAAGAACTATTTGTTAACTACGAACTAACTTTGTAAATGCGATTAAGATTAAATTAAATTAAATTCAAATTCAAATTCAAATTATTAATTACGATTTGTAGTTACAAATAGCTGATTAAATATGCTGACAGTGAAATATGTAACAGCTAACAATAACTTATATTCGACATGTAACATTTAGTCCCAAGTTATTGATTAAATTTCAAGAAATCAAAGATAGAGCATAGAAATGTTTTATTCAATTCATATAAAGTAGCCTAGTACTATACGTTCATTCAGAAAACGCAATGGTACAATTGCAATGTCGTAACCAGAAAAAAATTTGCATTTTTAAACTTTGTATCAAAAATGCTTTAATATAACGTTTTACTTTCTTTCTTGTGTCCTTTAACTAACAGTTTTTATTTGGCATAAAGCAAAACGCTTAACTTGTGCTATTTCCGGTCACATAACTGAATTAATATGCTCCGCAATTGTTAAGTTTAGCGTGTAGATTAGTTTTGCATCAGAATAAAAACTCAAAATATTCTCACTCTCTGGCCATTTCCCATGTTTCTCACACACTCTCATTTCAAGTTCTAAATTTTGATCTTCCAGACAACACCCGGAAAATGTTCCTGAATAATTTATGACTACTTATGTTGTTGATGAACACCTCAATGCCGAATGTACTGGAAGGCAATTACAATGTCGAACTTCCTATACTTCTCTCGAGCATACTGCTTCACCGAGAACCGATAAATATCGTTATTGTTCTCGTTCTCGGTGTCTATAACGATAACGAGCCGATATTAATGAAATTACTTCTCGTATGACCAAAAATGAGGGCTCGGTGAAGCACTACTCGAACTACGCCTAAATGCTTAGAACGTCACATTTTTCGTAGTTTTTTTTTTGTGTTACAATTGCGACTGCTTGCAGTATTAAGTTTATTAGATTAAACTTTGATGATCTGAATGACCTTAGACCTGTTAGTATAGGTCGGCTATTTGTTTCATTACGAAATCTGGTTGGCTCAACGAGAGGGTATCGTCAAACACCCTGTGGTATCACAATGGATCACATTTGGTCTAAGTGAGTCGGTTTTTCGTAACGGACTGAGACTCCTACCTAACCTAAAATTGGTCTAAGCCGATCTAACTTTGACTAGGGTGAGTAATATCAACCTCCACGGGCTTTAGCTATGTCATAGTAAATTTTTTTAAACTGTTTAGGTTTTGCTATTTTGTCATTTCAAGGGACAATGCAAATGACTGATAGTTGCAATATTTTTAGAAAGAATTCGTAACACGTTACAAGTGGACACATTCGGGGAATTAATCCAAACTTCAAGATAACGCATACTTTATAAGGCTATAAATACTTTTATAAAAACTTACCTTCAGCTTGAGCATCTTTTTGGCTAATTGAATAAGATCCAATGTAGAACGTACATTTATCGTCAAAGCATTGCTAATCGGTTCATTAAAACGTACCGTGGCGGCACTATTTATTACAATATCGACGTTTTCTATGAGTGTTTGTCTATCAGTAAGAGACAGGCCCAGATTGGGCAGTAAGCAATCGCCACAAATTGGTGTAATGCGTTCCTTTGGATTTTCATTTTGCTTAATTTTGTGCAATTTTTCGTATAACTGCAAATGAATAAAAATGTTTTTTAATTAAGATATAGTGAATAATTTTAAATAAATTTTTAAATTGATTAAAATTAATTAATTAAATTGATTTTGATTCAACTTTTAGTTCATGGAAAAAAAAATCTGAGTGACAAAGAACACATAGATGCTCAAGGACTCTATTTTTTTTTTTCTTAAGACAATATAATAATTTATAGTTCACATATCTTTATATCATAGCCCCCCCCCGCCCCCCTTCCAAGCAAATTTAATAAATTCATGGTCACATGATTTCACTCAAGTAGTTTCAAAGTTTCAAAGCCTTAAAATGCAATTTTTAGTAAAGCAATCAATCACTTTTAGTTGAAGATCAGACAATATTGAAAAAAACTTTTCAGAAACGTTGAAGGTTTTTCGAAAACTTTGGTCCAAGGTCAAAATAAAAATACTCTCATAACTTATTTAAAAAAATCGTATCTTACGTATAAAGCGCAAATAAGTACCACATTCAATGGAGCACCCAGAGGGATCCTTAAAGTTTGACGCTCTCATGTCTAACCGCTAAAAATTGCTCTCATTCAATGCCATGATGAGTTCTAATTACATAAATAAGGATCGAGTGGTTATTATGAGAGTATACTTAAAAGAACAACATCACAGCTAAAGTTAAATACACGAACAAAAAACAAATGATGTGCTAGGGACTTGAAACTTTTTTAAAACAATTCTCTGATAATAATACTTACAGAAAGAAAAAAAAAAATTCTACCACTGTGAGTGGTCTCAATGTTGAACTTTGAACACCAAAAATGTTACTTGGAACTTTTTATATAAGCAACTGTTGGATTTGGTGCCCTAGTTAACTTGAATGAAACAAAATTCGCCAATATGACATATTGGCGGAAAGTACATTGTTTCCACTTTATAAAAACGAAATTGTCTCATTTCTATCGTCTTTACATGAATTGAACATATTTTCCAAAAATTAGAATGAAAAATTGTAAATATGGCAAATTTGCAAGTTTTGCAGAGAATAAAAATATATTCCCAGATTTCAAAATTTTTTTTAGTAATTACATAAGGTGGAATGCAGATCTATTAAAAAGGAATGTGCTACGCATTCATTAATCGTTGATTCACATCAATTCTACTCTGACAGACTGTCAGATGACGCACACTTGTATGTTAATTGGGTTTTTTATTTTTTTAACTATTCATCAAAATAATGATGCTTGAAAAAAGATGATGGTGTCAGATAAAATTATATAGTTCGATTCATTGAACTTTGGTGCTAATTTCTTTTACAACATTTCTGGTTGAAAAGTTTATTTTTGATTTAAAGTTGCTATTTTTGCATTCTGAGGAATGCTAAAACTAAAATCAAAGACTTACCGGATCATTAAAGATGTCATTGATACGTTCATTTATATCACGTCCACGCTTATGACGTATAAGTATGTAGATTCGTTGCACTTCCGTTACACGCAGGAGTTTTTCAATTAAAACTGCAAGAAAGAAAATATATTTCAAATAAATATATACATATACATATGTAAAAGAACACATTTGTACTA
Source organism: Meiosimyza decipiens (assembly GCA_963680825.1). Lineage (NCBI taxonomy): Eukaryota > Metazoa > Arthropoda > Insecta > Diptera > Lauxaniidae > Meiosimyza > Meiosimyza decipiens. Next base: position 69,407,223 of record OY804259.1, read on the forward strand.
TATATGTTAAGGCTTAGAAGATTCCAATTGATTGATAGACAAAACTTTAACTTTCTGTTAACTTCTGTTTTACTGATTTTTTTTTAAGAAATACGGAAAAAATAAATTATATGCGTTTTTTTTAAACTTTTCATTGAATCTCAAACCCAACTTTTTCAAGTCTTACAGAAATTGTGAAAAACATCTGCAAAAGCATACAATGAATTGCATTTTAAATGCCATGCGATAGATTTGAAAGATATATAGGGTATACCAGTTTTCAACAGTACTGCACGACTCAATGAGACATAAACTTTGAGATAAGTAGTTATTTTTGTTGCAATCAAATAAAAATTAAAATGTATGGAGCAATCGTGAATTTTAGAATATTTAAATTGTACAAAAACCTGAATTCAATCCATTTGAATGAAAGCATCAGCAAATAATGACTTTATAAATCCATAATCAGAGTTGCCATTAAAAAAATTACTGGAATTATATAAATTTGTACAACATTCGCGGCATAAACCTGAAACCGTTAATATTTTATGAATTCTTTGCTTAAATTTAACGTAAAAATCTCATAGGTAATAGAATAAACTACTGCTGAGAAAGTTAAATCGAATAAAGTACAAAGTATTTTAATGGTTTTTTTGTTTTTAGTGCTTTTAATATCTTGAACTTTGCAATTTAGCTATAATATATTCAATAGAACCTGGGCAGAGCTACGTCTACTTCATAGTAAGTTCAAATCAGAGAAATACCATTAAATTCGGTGATTGTAAACAACAAGCAATATATACCCTAAAGAAAGTTGATTGGACATGTCGATGATAATGTCAACATATTTCAATATACAATATCATATATATACATATATATATCAAAAGCTATATATATGTATATATCATGCACATAGCATTTGAAAGATATTCAAGGTCAAAGATTGAAGTATTTTAAGGAAAATTATTTTTTTGTTTTGAATTTTGTAACTTACTAAAAAATAATTCTTATCAATTAAGCTTCAATTATTTCTATAGGAAATTGAGCGCTCTACAAAAAAGGTCTCATGTGGTTAATCAATTACTCTAACCATTTAGAAGATATTTGCCGTAGAATCCCAATGCCTATTAATTGTGATTGAAAAACTATTAAAATTATGCCTATTAATTGTGATTGAAAAACTATTAAAATTATATAGAATAGAGCAACTTAGAGAAACTTTGCTAAGCTGCACGAATAAAATATATTTGTTTCTTCATCCTTAGTGAAATGAACCATGTAATCAGAAAGACTTCTGAGAGTTAGTTTTTAAAATTTATAAGAATACTCTTAAATTTAAGTGTTGTAATCGAAGTTTTGTATTGAAATTAAAACAAAACATGCCAGTTCTACTCAATATTGCTACCTTGATTTCAATTGCTCAACTTTAGCTATGAAACAAAGTGTAATCTACTTCTTGAAAACAATTGAAGCTTTGTGCTAAATTTTATTTTTATTACAAAAAACAGAGATTGTCGGCTTTACTTCTATACCATTCATATCCTCTAAGGTTTTTACAATTACTAAAGCAATTTAACGACCTATCATCTCAGATTTACTAGGATATTATCACACATTTAAGTAAGTTTAGCTTGATTTTACCGGAAACGAACATTTAAAAGGCGTGACCAGCACAACTATTTTTAGTGATAGCCCTTGGTATTAAATTTATGAACTTTAATTGTAGATGGGTGGACGAAAAAAATGTTTCTGCATTTGAGACTTTAAAAGCACTCGTCGATGGCGATTTATATTTTATGATCATTAGACGACTTTTTGCAAATGTTGATTGATAAATTCAATTGGAGATTCGCAAACCTTTTAGTAATAATGTTGGAGAGGTTGCTGAAAAAGCCCATGAAGAGAGATCATTGCATTGCAAAATAGAAGAACAGTAGGAACGCGTTAAAATCAGTTCCCCTGAGGCGTTAATGTATAAAATGGCGATTTCACACACTAAAACTGTGATGCATTGCGCTTTGTTATGCACGGGGTAGCATTCCATTTCCGAATTTGTTTCATTTTTTGCAAGTACACGCTCCACCGTGGCAGATGGTCAGAAATGCAGAAAATGTACACAAGAATTGTTGGGAAGTGCTTGAATGGAACATTCCTTGCTTAAAAATGTGTATGCATTCACTAAGGGAAAAATTACATGCCAAATTGAAATTTTTTTTTGATTTAATTTTTCATTTAGAAGTTAAAAAGAGTAAAAATAACCTTTTTCCTTTACTTTTAACACAAACAACTTTAAATTCATTTAGATTTGAAAAGCTTTGAAAATGATTTTATTTTATTTTTACTTCAATCGTAGAAATCTTTGAAACTGCAAAGCATTGCTCTCTTTTATTTTATATGAAACACTTTGTCACTTTGAATCTATACAGATTATTTTTGAATCCAAATCATTGCACATGAAGCGGACAGTGACAAAAAAAATGAGATTTTGAAATATTCGGCTTTATTGTGCTACTAGAAGGTGTAAGCACTTAAGCTTGTTTTAAAATAAGGCTTAGTTGTCAAGTTATGGACTTCTAAAAATTGACATAATATGAAGAATTGATTTTTCGGAAGCAGTTTTTCGAACTTAACAAATTTTCAATAAAATATTAAACATTGTAGTTCCTATAGGAAATTTACTATTCTTTTTAATTATGAAATCAGATTTGAAATTTGATTTTTATTTTTCTTATGGAAAACGGTATTTGAACATTTCATATCAGAATTTAAACAATTTCATCATATATTATTTGTTTTTCTTTTAGCTTTAAAATATAGCATAAAGTATGCCGATAATATGCTTAACATTGTATATGAATTGAACCACACTTTGTATAGGACTCAAATACGAAAATAAAATCTACTAGATGTATAACCAACCGGAATATAAACAAATTTCACGACCTCACTTTATTTTTATTGTCCGTTTTGTTTTATTTTCTTCAATTTAAACATTTTTGGCTTTGGTACTGAAAGCCTTTATGATTGAACCAAACATAAAAATATTGAATTTTTGCAATATACAGAATTTGAGAAAAATATTATTATTAGAAATTTGAAAATACAGTACGGAATTATATTCAGTGTCTGGATCTCAGATCCGGTATGCTCATGGGTTAACGGTATAGTTCGTTAAAAAAGTCAATTTATGCCAATTATTGAGGAAGATCAAATAAACGGGGCATAACTTAGCAGTATCCACAGTACCCACTGTTAAAACCGCACAAATTAAAAAAAAATATGTAAACCCATTTTGGAGCCTTTCCACAAATTTTGGCAGATATTGTATTTGAATTTCATTCTCTAAAACATATCCGAAACTCTATAGAATTGCTGTTATTGATGATCAAAGAATGATTCTTTGAAAGAAGTGAATATAATATACCATTAAGTGATTAGAATTACGAACGGATCTATATTAAACTGTATAGCAGTTTAGTTGTTTTGGAAAGGAGGTTGACCCTAAGTCTCTTAAGTCTCTTTATGTTATTTCATCATATTGAGCTGAATGAAACCAACTTTATTTTTAATTGTCAATTAAAAAAGACAACAGCAAAATTTAAATTAAAAATACAATAACGTACTTTTAAAATCAATTCAAGTGATTTGCAATTTAATTATTATTTTTTTAAGTTGCTATACAAAAAAATTTGTTTTTTTTTATATATTTTTGATTCCGGCTAATAAAAGCTTAACAGAATGTATTCAAGCGTATGAAATAATTTTGTTTTCTTTTTTCATAAAGTTTATTTGAAAAAAAAAGTTATTTGAAAAACCGATGTCAGAATCCATGTATGTTTTTATATGTTGACAAGAAGGTAATTTTTTTTTATTAATTTAATACTGTTTTGGGTAATCTCACAAACACTTTGGCATATTATTATTGAAGCACTTGTTAGCCATTAAAATTTTTCCACTACCTTTTCCTAAAAATCCAGTGCCGCCAGTCAAAAGTATTGTTTTGTTTTTATAAAAATTTAAAATTTCCGTCTCCATTTCTCATTGATATTAATTAAAATTGTTTTTTTTTTTTATTTATAATAATTTGCACTCTACGTTTCCGTCATGTACATTCACTTTTAAAGTTACGTTGTTAATAAAAATTCAATATTCAGCGTTGCCGGCTTTTATACTGCAGCGTTCTTAAAGCAAACGCAAGTGCTGCAGTTCTTTTCCTCTAACATCACAAATCTTTATACATTCTAATACACATTTACATATACAAAGTTAAATATTTAAACATACGTACGTACATGTGTGCGATATATTAAATATCAAAAGGCAAAGCAAAATCAACAAACAATAAAACTGCGCTTAAGTTTAGAACAGAAGCTAAGCTCACGAGAAGAGCATCATAACTTAGCGAGAGTATCAGGGTGTCTTATGCTGTAGCATGGTGAGAGATCTTAACTGAGAGATCTTGTCTGATCAATTTACGTCAGTAAAATTCCGCAATTCATTCAGACTTTGAATGAATTATCCCTGTTTTCAATTGTAACGATTTGTGTTTGTAGAGTTCTTGCTCTCTTCTTGGCACAACGTCATTTTGATGTTTGTAAACAAAAAGTATTTTCGAGAATATGTTAATCTTTATTGTTATTTTTAACTGATCTAAAAACTATCATTAACATACTATCAGCATTAAAATCATAAAATTAAAATAAAAACCATCTTTAATCATCTACACTTTCAGCGCTAAGTGCTATAATTCTTACACTGTGGTACAAAATAAGATGCGCTGGCGCACAGTGCACTTTTTAAAAATATGTAAAATCACGAATATTAATAATCGAATTTTTAGTTATCACACTCAGACGAAAATGGCTACCCTGCGTCAAGTAGCACATTAACCTGATAAATTGTTCTATGGAACTCTATTTAATTAAAAAAAAAAAAAATTTTTTTCTTGCACCCAGTTCGAACGTGGGCATTCCGTGTTATTATATGCACAGTAGTAATATAATTTTAGTTCAACGCAATATAATAATTAGAGTAGCTCAGTTGGTTAAGTTGTCAATACCTTTGAACAGTGGCATAACGTATAAAACCTAGGTTCGAATCTCCGTCGGTGACATATAAAAGGTTTCAGTTCCCTAAATGTAACATAAATAAATGAACTTTCAATAAATAAGCAGTAATACGGAGAAGATTAGATAAAAAAGCAAAAAGTGCAGTTGTGTTTTTTTAGAAATTTCTGTAGCTAACCTGATTCAAAGATTACTCAAAATTTCAGAAATTTTTTTTTCTTCCAGACCCCTGGAATTGACATAAAACTCCGAGCTTGACCGGGTCACTTGGTAGCCTTGTATTCTCCCAAGTTATTTCGAACACATAGATTGTGTGCAGAAATCTCGATTTACATGGATACGACTAGGGGAAATTAGATGATATTGGAAACATAATTTAATATCTTATGGAAATGTTATACAAACTTAAATGTCTGTTCTTTAGTTTTTAAGTTAAATCCAATTTTTTAAAATGTTGACAATTTTTTTATAAGCATCATTATTTCTTCGAAAAAATGTATCCATGTTTATTATTTTCACTAACCAAATTTAAAATTATATGTCTCATAATATATTTTTGCTAAATAAATCCCTTTAATTATAATTTTTCTTCTTCTTTTATTTTATTATTATTTTATCATAAGGAAACATTTCCCGTAAAAATTAAAATCGGGGACATACCCCTTTTGGAGAAAATCGATTTTTACCTTTCTTTTCATATTTTTCAACTTTTTATGAATTTAGCCCTTTAACTGATGTTCACTGCAAGTTTTTTCGACCTTGATTACCATTTGTAGTTTATTCTGTAATATATAAATATTGTGGTGCCGGCCAAGTACTTCAGTTTGGGCACTCCTAGACGTCATGAAGTATTCATCTATATACAATAAAACAAAGTCGGTTTAGTTATCCGCTTCGTAACTTAAGACTGGCTTGACCGATTTCATTGATTTCTGATTATTTGGATTTATCTTCGCCCCAAAAGTAACATAAGCTATAAACATTTTATTTAAGGTGGCCCTTGCACAAAAATATTTTTAAAAAAGCATTTTCACAAAGACCATCGATTCACACCAAATTTTCACCACATAGCTTTTCTATCAAGAAGCATAGCTTAGGCTATAAGCCTTTTATTAAGAGCGCATATTTAGGGTGACCTATATACATTTTATACACATAATGACCGGAGTGTCTGTTTGTTATTGCGTAACTTCTGAACGTCTTCACCGATTGAGGTCATGTTAGCCGGGTCAGCTTGTTACACTATAAATATCCCTTATAATACAATGCGATGTGCATTTTGATTTATATGGTTTTTCTGGAGACTTAGTTCATGGATTATGGTTTATGCCAATATTTAATTTATTAAGTAAGTATTTATTTTATTATAACAATATTTTCTGTTCTATTACTAAAGATAACAAAGCTCAACAAAATTACCTTTTTTTTGTTGCCCTGGATGTCTTTGCGGGTTTTTATAATTCCAGGTACCCAGTTTACGAATGTATTCATGAAAATACTGAATTGGTTCTAGTTTTTATGATATTGATTCTATACAACTCAAGAACGGCTAGACCGATTATTATTATCTCTGTTTTTTTGGATTTTTCTCTACCCCAAGATTTGTCTTTGCCCCGAAAAATAGAATGTACTTGTTTTATTTTCTAATTTATTTTGCTATTTATAGTGTAACAAGCGACCCGGCTAACATGACCTCAATCGGTCCCCGATTTTAATTTTTACGGGAAATGTTTCCTTATGCACTGTAGAACAAGTTCCAATTAAAAAATTTGGATTAATTTTTGATTCGATAATAACGCATTTCAAGCTCACCGTGCATATTAAAGGAAATGAAATAAGCTGTTTTATTTGTAAATATAAATGTAGATTGATAAATATGCACAAAATTGTGTCATATCTCGGAGCACGCTGTTAAGCAGCATTTAAAATGGACAAATTAGTTTTAAATACAACAGAAGAAAAAGTTCCGTAGGCTTTTCAAAAGTTCAAGACTTTTGATCAGCTAGAGGCAGAAGATATCGCACTGTGCAACGCAATTGTTAGCAGCAGCTGAAAAACATTTTGATGAACTTGAACTTGATCTTGTTGGCACTAGCCGCTCACTCGATGCACTGCATATGTTTTCTCTTAACCGTTTTCGGCTGAATTTTTTCAATAGTAGTGGTTACTTGAGCTGCACTAACATTGCCAAGCATTGTTTACTCATTGCAGACCCAAAAAATTATATGTGACGCTTGGGTGGATTTCAATTTGAAACATTGTGTTTGGTATGAGCAAGGTATTTTTTTTTCGTTTGCCAAAAGAATATAAATTTAAAATTTTGGGTCATTTTCTTATGCGTTCACTTTTGAGTTAATTTTAGTCAGGTGACACAATAATTTTGATAGGAATAATATAGTAATAAAAATGGTTTATTATATCATAGCACTTCACTAACGAATCCATCCATTATTTCCCAAAACTGATGTTGCAAAAGAGAAAATTAGTTGATCTTAATTTGATTTTCAATATGAAACACCAACTCAGCATCAATTGATCTCATGAGCGTATAATAAAAAACTAGATACTTTTTGGATAAAATACTTTTTATTATAATATTTTTGATCGGTTAATTTTGCCTAAGGTGCCTCAAAGTCGGACCTTTTCAACAGCCAGCCATATTTTACTTTTTGAAAAGCTAAGGGAAGCTACGAGCTACATACAGACATGTGCCAAATTTTGTGCAATTCAATTTTTCAATAAATCTGAATACTTATGCAACGCAATACGCACCCGATATCACTTTTTTCCTTTTTAAAACATCGATAAAACCGATGTTTTTGCTAGTCCTGAAAAACAGCGATCATGACTCTCTGGCGGATGGTTTTATTTATACTTACATTCTTTGGGGTACGACCGTCAGTTGAAACTCACTGCTTATGAGTTCAAACCTTATCAAATCACCGCATTAACTCTTAAACCTTTTATCAATGTATTCGTCCATGATCCATCCCGTGCTCCGAAAAACACCATACCATACATTTATCAAAAATATTTTTGTAATGAACTAATATACGTAATACCGGTTTGTCAGTTATAGACCGATACCCAGAATAAAAATATTTTGGGTTTGTGTTAACAAAAAAGTTACCATATATATCGAGCATAAGAACTTAGGCTTAAGAGTTGTGTACATATATACCTCTGGACTATTAGACAAATATTTGGAGTAAAGAGTGTTCCATTTTGTATAGAACAAATAAAGATAAGACTCATTAAAAAAACTGTGGATACAGAGTAAGCTAATAAAAAATATGTATGTCTGATATGAAAGATCTGTATATATGTACATCGATATCGGCTAGAGATCTTAAAAAATAAGAGTAGAGTGGCATTTATAATTCATTTTAGACCAAAATGGTCTGTATGACAAGTAAGAACTTATGCGACAGTTTGTCATCTTAGTGCTAAACTTACATTACCTAATATTTCGTAGACAAAACTTAGTTCCATTTTCATAAATTCCTAATGAAATACGAAATATTTCTATTACATCTACCGATTATTTTCTATAATGTACCTACTAATTCCGAACATAATATCATACATTCAAGCATTAATCGGTTTTTAAAAAAAATTTTTTTTTTTGAATATAAATTTTAATGATCTGCTCATATTGTCATATTGTAGTAGTCACCAAGTTCGCTACAAATTACCAGATTTTAAAGAAACAGACAAAATCACTGCTATTTCTAAGCTAAAATGGTTAAAGCAAACTTTGTGAGTATGCAGCATTTTCAATTTTTAAGCATTAAATTCTAAAAAAAAGTTGTATAGTCACACCCACCATATATTGTCTCAACTTTAAACAGAAATAAAGAAAGAAACTGAAAGTTAAATGTCAACAAAAAAAAATTTTACAATGACAGTCGTTTATCTGGTTCAATGAGTTTTAATTTCTTAAGAATAAACTTAAAGACGGATATGGAAATAAATTTAGTTTCTAATTTCAACAGTTTTTTTCAACTGTTTTAATTAATTCAAATTATATATAGGAATTAGTGTGCTTAATGTTTTTTTGAATTTTTTTTTTGTTTGATATTTATTACCTGCCGTGTATAAAAAACGAGAAATCCACTGCCAAAAAAATTTTCGAATTCATCTATAAAGATGTTAGCCAAGGTCAATGATACCTTGTTTTATAAAAATGTATGGAAGCTTCAAAATTCAGCTTAAAATGAGGAAATAAGCAGCAAGTTTTCAGATAGCACAATTGAGTCGTACGTTTCCAAAACGTGATCTTATCGATCATCAGAAATCTAATGGAGCTGGTTTTTTGGGTTTTTTTGTTCCAAACGTAGCACAAATGCCTTAAAATGTGGTACACTTCTATCCAAAACGCGACCTGAACAGAGGTTACGAATATTGCTATTCGCATTTTCTGACAAATCACTCTAAACGTTCAGATCACCTTTTGGAAATAAACGCCTTTTTTTGAGTCCTTATATATATCAGGTAGGCTATGATTTTTGAAGGCGTGTTTCAATTATCTTTTTTTTTTATGCGTATCAGTATCTTATTTCCTATTTTTTCATAGATTTGTAAGCAATACGACTTGTCCCTTGACTTGTATCATAAGAATACTTGTTCTAAAGGTGCCTGATTTCCATTTCACTTTTAAGCCCCGCAAAGTCTTAATCCACCGTTAGCGTAAATATCTTCTGGAAGATTTAAAGGCATCACTTTAAATGTGGAAGACTTAAAAATCTCCAAATGTTTGCTGGGTTTAGTTCAAAAGTGTTAATTTATTGTATTGAGGTCAACGCTAAATCGATCGCTTAAGCATAACCTCGTGTACCCTTAAGTTTGCTCGCAATCAAGATTACTGACCTGTTTTTGTATTGTTGCTACTGTTTTTTTCAGTTGTGTATCCTTTGTACGGACAGTGGAGTCAAGAAACGCTGACAAAAAAATCTAAATTTAAATGCGATTCATATAAAAACGTCAGATACTTGTTAATAGTAGCGAATGAGTGCAAGCGTTCACGGCGTGATGCATGAACTTAATGATGTTTCTTAATGTTTGTATAAACAAGAATCATGCAATGGTATATCTAATTTGAATTGAAAAGTTTCGACAAAGTCAAACGGAACTAAATATGTAGTTTCGGAAAGTAAGAAGGTATATCAAAGGATTATAAAATGGTATACTAGCATACAAGTAGACTTGAATTCAAAAATGCCGAACAGTATCAAAAGCCATTAAATATCGATATGCTCGAAAAATTTCGAATGGTATCGAAAATGCGAATGTAGTCGAAAATATTCCAGGTATATCGATATACATATGTCGAATTTATGTACATACTTAAAAAAAATTAATGTAAAAGCTACAAAATGTTAAAAAAGTCAATATGGTTGAAAAATTCGAAACGAAAAATATTCAACAATGTTGAAAAACATCATAGAAGTCGATGAAATCCTAAAAGGTCTAAAGAAGTCCAAAATTGTATAGGATTTTAAGTATGAAAATATGTATTGTACATATGTGTAGTATAGAAATTAGGACCTTAGTTGCCAAGATATAGCGTTTTGGATATATAAATCATATAGGAGGTGCTACACCCTATTGTCAAACAACGCCCACATTTTTCATGTGACTAAAAATGGGCACAACATACACCCGAAGAAGTTTTTTCTTGCGGACCATGAGAATATGTTTTAAATTCTCCTAAAGTTTCAGCTCCCTAGATCAAACCTGTGAACGGCGCAATTATAATTTGTTCCGGAGTGTCTGACCACACCCTCTCGTTGAACCAACCAGATTTCGTAATAGAACTAAATAGCATATCTAAGGTCATCCAGGTCATCAAATAAAAACCAACCAACTGGCTTGTGGCGTTTTCCAGCCAGTGCAACAGAGAAAATGTGTAATTTTTTCCTCCTTTTCCACACCTCCACAATTTCTGGAGAAGCTAAAAGACCTAACATCTAATCTCTCTCCGATGAGGCAGTGGCCAGTTATGACTGCAACAACTAACGAGGCACTATGTGTAGTGCGAGAAATCAGTTCTGAAGAATGCTTATCATCACCCCTTCGGCACAGTTTGGCAAAAGATCGTTCTATCTATCTCTGAATATTTTACAAAACTGTTAGTTTTTTAAAGATTTTGAAAACAAATGCTTCATATGCTGAAGAATTAAGATTTTTCAATCGAAGCAAATTAAAATATTTTAATCTTTTGCAAGGACACAGATGTTTGAAAAAAAGTTCAACCCTCCATACATATATTCTTCTCATGTTTTAAGAGAATACAATATTTTTTTTAAAACATATTATTTATTTTGTGATGGGCAGATTAGTAAACTCGCCGAATGATTTATTTAAGATACGCCCTAAATATTTCATGTAGCATATCTAAATATTACCCAAGATATTGACTTTTTGAGTAATAAATATTTATGTTCATTATTTAATTGTATATTAAATAATATTTAAGTTTTTCTCTTAATAAAATTTATAAAGCAAAGAGCAAATCTGGTATAAATTCTGTCAATATAGAGCTATTAAGTTTCCAATAAATATTTATAATTCACATGCCAACTTCGTACTAAGTATGCAGTATGATAGAATCATTCTTCAGTAAGTGGAAAAATATTTATTCTCTGTATAATTATTTCAATAGCTTTAATTAACATTATGTAATTTAAGATCAGCCTATGATTAAGACTAGCAAAAATTGCTAAACCAAGTGACGCCATATATATCATTTGTTATTGTTTTTAAGTATTTGGCTATTAAACTTATAAACTTTTTAATTATCTTCGAGAAAAGTTCTTTAGTACTCGTATACCTGTTTTTGATCACTTTAATAAATAATGTCGGTACTTTGATTGTAAGTCACAAGACTCAAAATAAAAACAGTCGTTTGAGCCTACATTGTACATGATGAATGTGGGACTGTTAAAAAGATTAATTAAATTGAATAAAAAAAAAAACAAAACCGGGATATGATAACTAAGGGTGCCTTAATTAAATTATAATGCCTTAAGTGCGCACCTGTGATTACATTTCTGAATTACAATTAGCAAGCCTTTGATTATAGACCAACTACTGTTTGCTCGCAATTATTTATTACGCTTGGTGAAGGAAACTTTTAATTTTATCTACAATGTTACAGTCGTGAACTTGCGAACTTGGAATTTTTTTTTTTGCGCTTAAGCTTTTGGCTTTGATATCAATCACTGCTTATTGTTACATCACAAGCTTTATTATGTTCATTCAATTTCTCATTCCGCCAGAAGAATATTACTTATGAGAAATTTCGTTTATTTTTAGTCGACTGATTACTTTTAATTAATTGAGCACAATTTGATCGAATTTAAAAGTCATTAGCAGAAACCTTCGATAATCGGTCAATGTTTAAACAAACGTGACAAAGACGAGAAATTGGAACAATTTATCCTGGTAATTGGTGACATATATTATTACCACATACATTAAATACATACATATTCATATACATAGACATATCGTCGCCTGAATTCTGTTTTGCTCGATATGCCTGAAGGTGCATTCCGAGTAAATTGAAAAATAAAGTTTAAGCCTTAAAAGAAAAAAAGTGATTCAAAGAAGTACAATCGAAATTTAAATTAAGCAATATTTTGATAAATTGGGCAGCTCCGTGCTCAATTTCAAAAAATGGGACCAAAGCACTTTTGGAGATATATGATATTTTGTCAGATAAGTCATAGTGGACAGTTTGCTCCATACAATACAAATCAATGACAAACTTATTTTTCTCATGTGGTATATGGAGCAAATCTGTATTTAGGAACTGTTGTTATGTATCAGATAATAACTGCTTAGTTTTTAACTAAATATATATGGAATTATTAAGTATATGGAGCAAATCAAAACAGTTTTTGTTTTCATATAAAACTTGCTCCATAAACCAAAATTTATATTTTGCAGCAAATGATAAATAAAACTAGTAAAGGTGTTATCTTCGGCCAAGCCGTAACTCACATACCCTACACTGCATTGAAAGCACATACTTTCTAAATAAATGTTAAAAATACATTGAAAATTAATTACCTAAAATTTTCATGTGAATCGCGTGTGCCAATTGTGAGTTATACGAAATCAAACTTTACGCCACGCGCAGTTTTCGAATTGCGCCTTCTTCTAGCACAGTGCAAGATATTTATTTCATCACATATCTTGCACGGTTAACGAGCTATGGCGTTATTAAAGCTAAAGTTTAGGGCTGTGCCACGCTCTTTTAAGAGCCTTTGCAAATTTGAAACCTAGCCCAGTCTTAATTTTGTTCACATGTTCACCAAATCACCAAGTTTCATCAAAATCGCAGCAACTTTTTTCGAAATATGCTGGGGTATACTTACATAAAGTATGGGCGGTGGGCGTGGTCGTAAACAGATATTGCCCATTTTTACATGCTAGCTGTTTGTAAGAAGGTGTGACCTATGTGCCAAATTTCATTGAATTAGCTTGCTTAGTTTTCCAGTAAACGTGATTTCAGCAGACAGATAGACAGACACACTGACTGGCAGACAGACAGACGGACATAGCTAAATCGACTCCGGCGGTGACGCTGATGAATTTTTCATACCTGCCACTACCCCTTCTATGCATTACAAAACGGAGTGACAAAGTGAATATACCCTCTGTGTAGGGCATAAAAATTAAAGAATGTGGCTCATGGAGCAACGTGGACACTGCATATCTCAGAAACTAAAACAGATAGATGTATTGCGACGCCAGCTTTAGAAAGATTATGTTTCAAAACCTATAGAACAAGTTTTAAGTCAAAATATCAAAATGTGGCGCATGGAGCAAAAAAAAACTCGGGCGACGATATATACATAGCCTCATCAGACTGAGAAATTTTCCTAAGATGGAAAGTGCTTATCGCCACTTCTCAAAGGAAAGGTTATACGATTGCATGAAGATCAAATTAAAAATATAAGATTTTTCAATAATATCTCAGTTTTGTTTGGAAAAAAAATTAATTAATTTTTTTTGGGACACAAATTATGATTGTGGTTTATAGGTTTGATCCAGGAAGTTGTAACTTTTGTTAGAATTTTCTTTAGTTTCAATGCTAAAATATATGCCTGTATGTGACAGAGAAAAATAAAACAAGAAAAAAAATTTAAAATATCAATTAATCCATATTAAACGGGCGTTCAAGTATTACGTAACGCAATTTTTGAAGATTTTTGCTGTATCTTTTGCACCTATGGTCATAGCCATATCTACCTTTTAAAAGTTTCAGAGCGTCCATGTTTTAATTTTTTGTTTTTATGATGTATCAAATCGGCCACGTTTCTACTGTAGTTTAGGGTATCAAAAGTAGTAGAAAATAATACAAAAATACAAAGACACCATTAAGTTTTTAAATTTTTGAGTACATATAATAAACGGCAACACTTATGAACTAACAACACAGACTTCGAGGCACCCATGGAATTGAGAAGAATCCCTTCATTTTTGGTCACCAAGCATGTTTTGCATACATATACGGAACTCAAATGTAATGCGTTGAATTTTTGCTATAAATTAAATTAAATGTTTGTTGGCAAGCTTATATTTGAAATCCAGAAATATCAAATAAAAATTTTGTCATTTTCATCGCAAAAAAAATTTCCAAATTAAATTTTCCAGCTCAATGATTTTGAGTAATATAAAAAAAATTGAAAAAATAATTTTTTCGACAGGTACTTTATCCATAGGTACATCACCAATATGGCCATAAATAATTCCCACAAAATTTAAAGTTTTTTAATGGTGTGACCGTTTACAAGGTAAATATTTTTTTAGTTTTTAGTACTTGTAATATAAGTATGGCTCTAGTTATCAATCAGGGATAGTATTGTCGGTACATATGTACTTTTTCAGTACATTTGCGTCGTGAATAATCGTCGTCAGTACATTTCAAAAATTTTAGTAAATTCAGTACATTTGACCTATTTTCGCTACATTTTTAGTACATTTTTGGTACATTTTCAGTACATTTTGAAAATACAATTTTTTTAGTAAATATAACGCGAAATTCTGAGAAAAAAAGTTTTGTTGAGTTTTAGTCGTTTCAAGTCTCAAGCAAGAGGAGATAATTTTGAGCCAAAAACATTAGTTTTTAAAGGCTATGATTTCGATTTCATCACTTTTTTATGTTCAGAAACTTTTTTTTCAAATTCAGATGATTGTAAGTTGTCAGAGCTTCTATTAATGCAATATTGCTGATTCTGAACTCAATGTATTCACATCATTTCTAGCTCATAGTTTTTTTTTTTTTCAACGAACCCAACAACTCCAGAAGTTGGTTATTTAATTTTAGAAAATAAATCAACAAACTTGTTACGAAATTTTGATATTCCTCTACATCAGGTATTACTTATAAAGGCAACGCATAGTTTTTGTTATATTTATTCAACTTTAAATATTATTTATAGATTAAATTATTTAAAAAAAAAAAATTTCTTTGTAAAAAAAAACATTACATATTAGTAAAAAAAAACTTTAAGATTTGTGTCTTGCTGTCAACTTAAGCCAAAATCCATCCTTAGGTTGTACATTAAATCCAGTGACTTTCAATTCAATTGGAATTTTTGTCTTTTCCCCAGCTTCCAAGTGAAACTCGCGCAATAAATAGAAGATAATCGCCTTGGCTTCTAGCTGCGCAAATCGGGATGCTATTTCAAATAAAAATACCAAATTTTAGACATCAATCTTGAAAAAAAAAAACAGTTTCTCTATTGATTTTACCTATGCATATCCTTGGTCCAACACCAAATGGCAAATATGTAAATGGCTGGATGTCACCCTTATTCTCATCGCTAAAACGTTCTGGATCAAACTTCATAGGATTCGGAAAATATTTCGGATCACGCTGTATACCACTAACTGGTATCCATATGGGATCTCCTTTCTTTATTTTTACTCGAAAATCATCAGACTGATATACATAGTCCTTATTACAAACGCGATCAAACACCATTGCTGGTGGCCATTTACGTAATGTTTCCGATACTACCATATCCATGTACTTCATTCCAAGTATAACATCATAAGTTGCTGGTTTTCCATCTAACTTTTCGGTTGCTTCTTCAATCTCCTGGAACAATTTTTCCTGTACATCTGGATTTTCCATTAGTTCATGTGCTATGAAACAAGTCAGCACCGATACGGTTTCAAAGCCCGCAAAAAAGAAAATGAAACATTGCGATACGATTTCGATATCAGACCATTCTCTAAGCTGCACTTTGGGATTATCAGTTTTGTTCATGCCACGTGCCTCCATAAGCATATTAATCATATCTGGACGAAATATATTATGCTGCTGGCGATACCGCATAGCATCGAGCACCAGACGCAAAAAATAGTTGGTTATCGCTTGATCGAATATTTTCATGTTGAATATCTATGAAGAAGAATTGTTTAATAAAATTCCGTTCAATCGCTAGCGCAATTTACTCACCTTCATGATCACTTTGAAATTGGACCACAAAAAGAATTTCATGTTTTGCCAATTTGTAAAATTAGTCGTTTTCTTGCCAACTCTGTAGAACTCGTTGTCTTTATCTTTGAACGAGTTAATTTGCAAACCAAAAGCTGTTGAGGCAATAACATCATTTGTAAAACGTGTGGAGTAATCTTTCATATCCATGTCCAAGCTTTTTGTTGTAGTGATGCCTTCTTCTTCTTTTAAATAGGTCACAGATTCCTTAGCTACCAAACTCATCAAATCAAACATTTGACGCATTTTGTTGCCTGTAAATGCAGGACTTAAAGTGCTACGCATATCCTTCCATTTGGCATCTTGCAGTGAAAATAATGAGCTACCAAAGATATCGTCATGGTCGGCTTCACTGAATATGGTGCGATGATTTACAAAGTGTTCAAAATCCTTAATTGTAATTTGCTTTATCAATTCTGGATCACGTATCATTAGTACAGGTTGACGTTGATCAAATACACCATATACCCTAAGGTCAGGGACAAAAACTTTATATATGAATTATAATATTTATGTTAAAAAAACAGAGATATCTATTATCGCTACAGTAATTTGATATTAAATCGATCATATTTGTTATCTTCGCAACTTATCATGACAAAGGCACTTATCGGTTAACGGCATGAAACAATTGATAATTAGCGAAACAAAACAAATTATTCCATCAGCACCGATTAATAACACTGGTCAAAAAATAATAAAGAAAAAGGTAACTTGATACTAAAGACCTGAATGACACTGAGTCCGAAGTTGGCTTCCAATTTGCTTTATTAGCTCCTATTTCAAAATATTTCAGGTTATTTAGTTATTCTTTTGGATTAGTTATTTAGTTCAGGACTTTGCATTTAAAATAATAACTATACACAGTACGACTATTTTCTACGTAGACTTTCTCATATAGCTCGAACAATTCAATATTTTTCAAAACTCTTCATTTTTTATTCAAAATACCCCTCTCTTGCAACTTTAATTCTGGCCGCACTCGTCGAGTTCGTAGAACTTCAAGATAGAATACTGAAGTTATTGTTTGGCCACTTGGAAGAAACACATGATCCACCGGGCAGCACGGCGAAGTCGGTTATGCCAGTCGAAAGCTGTTGCTCGTCACCACAAATATTTTTGCAATTTTTACTGATTTAAATTGGATTTTAATTTGACGAGACAATTTTTTTGGGATGCCATGAGGATTGTCATGATTCAGTGCAGTGATAGCATTTTCGGTATATTTGTACTTTTTTCTGTGTATTTACGACCTAAGAAATCGTCATTCGACATGCTTTCAGTCAGGGCCGTAGCTAGAGCCTCGGGGGCCCTGGGGCAACAAGTAAATTTGAGGTCCCTCATATGGAAATCTTTTTTCAAATTTTAAAGTACCCCTACACCAGTGTTCGTAGATTGTAGTAGAATTTCTATAGAATTATATACAGAATTCTACTACAATCTACGAACACTGACCTACACTGGGATAAAACTCGGCCCATCAGCGGGAGGGTGCAGGGAGCTACGCTACCTCTTTCCCGTTCGCGCAACACAAAACAAGAAAGAGGTAGCGGTTTCTTTCAGGACCAAAAAAGTGGTCGACGGGGCCCCTTCCCGTCGGGGGCCCAGGGGCACCGCCCCGCCTGCCCCATGCTCGCTACGGCCCTGCTTTCAGTACATTTGCCCATTTTCTGTACAATTGGAAAATTTGTAATTAATGGCCTTTTTTTAAGTATACGAAAAAATTAAAATAGTCGCTATGTTGTAAATTTTTTAATTTAATGTGAAATATGTAAATCTCATTTTGCTAGGGTTTTTCAGATGGGAAAATTGAGGAATTTTTTTTTTTTAGTAATTTAATTGGGTACATTTTAGTAAAATTGGTGTTCAACATAAAACAGTACAATCGGCCTCTAAAAAGTGCATTTCAAGTAGCGATTCAGTACATTTAACAAAACCCAAATTCCATCACTGATTCACCTATTCGACAACTTGAGCAAGTTGAATAGAAAAAAATCACAGCATTTAATGACATATAACGTCGGCAGATGGCCTTACGCGAACAGGCTGGATATACAATATATGGTCGGGCTGGAAAATTGTCGCACTGTGTATACCCATAGTCATATAAAGGGAAAATGTTTTCATTGGAGCTCTTAAATGGCCACATCTATGTTAAATGAGAATCGTACTGAATGGGAAGATGTTTGTACTCCAAGGGAGCACGTTCAGAAAATGAAAACTGCTGCCAACAATATTAAAAAATTTAATTTCAAAAAATCGTTTCTGGTTTTGCGCTTTCGCATAGGAAATCAAAAAACCCATTGAACTCATACTTGGTGATGTTTTTTGGCTTTTGGCTATTATAAACAACATTTTTATTAATTCTTGTCTGTTAACTTAAGGCATGATCAGAACATACCAGGCTATATCTGTGGCCACAAGGAATAACAGCTCAACTTGGTATTTGATGACAAGGCGAAACAGTATAAGTCATGTGAATATGACTATATATATTATTATGGAATTTGATATGGAACTATACACAAAGGACTACGAAATAAACGTTTTGAATTTTAATTTGTAATAGGCCAATGACAACCGTTGTATCACCCAACAGTAGTTTTTGGCCTTTGTTTCTTCAAAAATTAGTCCAGTGTCGTAGTTAACATCAATTGTACTCATGATCGGACGATTGTAAAAGAACTTTGGAGGGCAACTGTGCAAAACCATTCACAGCTGTAGTTCAAACGGGATGGAACGACCGGGCATACTGCAAGGCACACAATAGCTCAGTACATATACTTTTCTGTACCAGGCATGCCCCTTTATACATATGCGTTAAAACGGAATGACAAAATGCATTTACCCTGTGTGTAGAGCTATAAAAATAAATTGTACTTTTCTAATAAAGAGTAAATAAAGGGTGGTTCATTTAGAGTGATACAAATTTAAAATACAACACATAAATTAAGTTTAAACCGAATTTTGTTTTTATTCTAAGGAATATTTTGTTAAACTTGATTATAAATAATTTCTGGGATATTTATATTCATCATGACTAGCTGTGATATTTTATAATGCAACAACTAATATAGATGACATACAGAAGAAAATATCGGTGACTTAAGCGAAAGTGTTGATTATTGGATTGTTTTCTATGGATATATGTGCAGTCACTATTCGGAAATAATGCCGCAAGTGCTCCAAAATTGAACTAAACGAATGTGATTTACCGCAGCTAATTAAGGTGAATATATGCCCGAAATTATTTTTATGTCATAAATTAGTCTATTATATAAAAAAAAAACAAAATATTTTCAAACTTAATGAGTGCGTGTTTTATTTTAATTTAAAGTTCTATCACAGTAGGAAAATCACCCTTTACTAAGATTTTAATCAATTTATAAATTAAAACGCAATTGAGTCTATGTGCAGTCAATATACCATATTGCTCTTAAGATGTGAACAAAATTAATAACAAAGTTTATCAATGAAATCATATCATATATCACATCGAGAATTTGTAATACAGATTATACTCGCTGAGGCATAAGTACATTTGTATGAATGTATGTACATTAGGGTTAATTCAAATTTTGTTTTTTTTTCAAACAGGTTTAATAGTTACTGGTATTATATTAATATTTGCTGGTGGCTCATCGAGTTTTTTAGTGTTCCATACAATTTATATGGAAAAGATTTGTTCAAAATACGGTTTCGTGAATATCTCGTGAAAAAAAATCTGACGAGAACGGAACCATGACCATTGGAAAAAAGCATAAAAACTTAAAAAAAAAATTATTTTTTTCTCATTCTTCGAAATATTTCTAAGCACTGAAGCTAGTAAACTGACGAAATATCCTCACGGAAAAACAAGATTTTAGTCGAAAATTTTATGTTCTTTCTAATGAGCATAGTCCCGTTTGAGTAAGATTTTTTTTCTCGAGATATAGAACAAACTGTCAAATGATGCACTATTTCCCGTATAAATCGTATGAAAAGCTCAATGAGCCACCAGCAAATATTAATATTATGAGCTTCATGTATTTGCAACTATTAAACCTGTTTGAAACAATTTTTTTTTTTTGAATCACCCTAATGCACATATCTAGACATGACCTTCACTAACGTTTAGTTTTGACAGGAGCTTATCATATCAAGTTCAAGCGTATTAAGATTTAAATCACTGCTTAAAAGAAATTGCTTTGTTTTTTTTTTTAACACTTCGGCACTTACTTTCCATCATGTCGATTATATAGTTCCGTAATTAAATCAAACATTGCTATCTTCCGCATCACCACAGGCATAAGAGATCCAAATAAAGGAAATAGCTTATCAGAGGGTATGCCGCGCTTTAGCCAATAATCATGGGTCGCCACAGACCAACGATAAAACAAATACAGGGCTATTGTGCCCAATATTAAAAACTCCAAAAACATTTTGCAGCACTTCTAAAACACTTCATACACAATATTTCCAAGTAGAACTGAATCGAGTATTGAGCAAGTAGATGTTATTTATTTTAATGTATTGTAAGCTTTTGTAGATTGGTTCAGTACGCGCTAAGCTTTTAGAAATTAAGCAAATAAATGTTCAGTTCTTATCAACGATATGTTGTGAAAGCTCTTACTTATAGCCACTTGCTTAATATAAATAATAAATGGATGTTTCACCAGATGGCTTAAAATTGCAATATTTTTTGAAATTATAAAAAAAAAAACAATATATTGCAAAAAATTTTGATTATATACTAAATATGGTGCATCTTGAAAACAAATAGCAGATTTCTGGACCTGTTTACCTACGATTTATCTATGAGAATGTGGTAACTTTGTTGCTAATTTTATAATAGGTTGCAATATATTTTGGATCTGAAAGCAACAATAACTTTATGAAGTATTGTAGAAGATATTAAAGTTTTTATAAAATGAAGTTCTAAGGGGCTGACATATTTGACTAGAGATAGACAGGTAATCAAGAGAATGAAAAAACAGTATTTTACTGCATAAAGGGTCTATTGAAGTTAAATATCTCCAAAAATATTTGTATGAATTCGTTCGGGCACATTCACAGTAGCGCAGCTAGGGAGGCTGGGCAGTTCACGATGGGGTTGGGCTTGGGGGACGCCAAAGTAGTCCGCTAATATTCATTAAAATTTGCAACATACATAATATATTTAAATTATATTTATTTTTATCCGAATAACCTTTTTTTGTACATTTTTGTTTTTTTTTCTGAAAATTTTTTCTAATTTCTTCTCCTAAAGCACTCTACCCCGCCCTTAAACGATGTTGACAAGTGAAATATCATTCTTAGAAGATTAAGACTGTGACTTTTCACAAAATTGGTGCATGTGGGTGTTGTGGGCAAGAAAGTATTCTTTTGCCAACATCTTTAGACTTAACAACTGGCTTTTAACGAAATTTATTACTTTTGTGACCCTTTTCGATTTTATTCCATACTATTCAATAGAAGCAGACTATTCTGAACTATTCGCTATTTTTTCACATGTTCCCATTTTTTTTCGTTACTATTCAGATTTCTCGATGTCTACCGACGGATTTTTAGCAGTTGTGAATAGAATCGAAGAGTATCGAAAAGTCGATAAGAGTCATAACGAAAAACATCGTTAAAGTCGAGAAAGCATGGAATAGTGTTGGAAATCTTCAAAAAATCGATTAGTATCGAATGATAGCGAAATAGTCGAGAAACATGTTAAGTATCGAATTTGTCATGATTATGACCAAGGCACTGACTGCTAGAGGGCAAAAAATTTTGCGTAAATTAATCAAATTGTATTTTTGTTTTGTTTTCTTTTTTGTAATCTTTGCATTAAGTATTTTATTTTTGATGAGTTAGCTGTTACTCTTTCGACTTTACTTTATATTAAATCGTTCAATTCCTTCCTGAAATTTTGGGCAAGTTTGGATATTTTTTACTATGATATGAATTAAATATAAATTTCATATAACAATTACTATATATTACTTATATTTTACTATTCACAATTACTCGAAGTTATCAAATTCGATTGGAAGTAGCTCAGACATATGTCAGTGACATCGATTTAACAGGTGGATAATTAAATGCCTTATTTATTGGACATTGAACTTTTAAATTATTTTGCTTGAAATTATATTTTTTAATTTATAATGATAAACAATTTGGTAGAACCGAAAATTAAAAAACCGGAACAAAAGTGTGAGAGAGGATGCTTAAAGAAGATCACTTATTGGTTTTGCGATCAATAGCTCTTACACAAATTGCATCAAAAGCTCTTGCTTTGGTCAATTGAATTAAATAATAACAACGGCAACAAGTATTTTTTTATTTTTTCAATTCAATCAAGTAAGACGTAATAATCACCCTAAAACTTGCAGATCAGGTCTAGAAAATTCAGTAAAAAAAATATTTATTAAGTATTGCAACGCACATACATAGCTTGTCCAAATTTTCCCCTGACTGGGGATTTGACGAAAATTTAATGAATGTACCTACGTCTTAAAGGCCATGAAAAATGTAATACAAATTATGTTAGACCACTTGTTGAACTAAAAAGAATGGGGCTGCCTGGTGCCTATTGGCGCCAACCTATTCAACAAATTGAAATATCAATGCAGCGGTTCTCTGTAGAAATGTTTTTAAGATGTTTTGCAGAAAATCTTGAGGGGGTGGGGGGACGAGAATTATAATTAGACGGTTAGACGGTTTTATTGAATTGAAGTATTGAATAATAACTAGTATCAGATCCTTCGGGGCAATTCTCTCCCAAGCCTTACTGAATTGATGCCACTGAATGCAGTCAATTTTGCATTTGTATTAAAGGATATTTCATTTTCAGAAAAAATAAAATAATCAGGTCATTTATATGCATTTATAGACAGCTATTTTACCATAAGAAATTTTGTAATTGGACCTACATTAAAACCTTTAAACGTAGACTTTTGTTAACGTAATTTTTTTCTTATCGACAAAAAAGGATAGAGTTCTACAAGGATCTGAATCAAAAAAAAAGAAGAGACTTAGAAAAACTATAGTTGGCAGTGTTACACATTAACAGCCTTCCTAAAATTCCGATTTGGAATAATTCGATTGCGGCAAGTTCAAGTCTAAAAACTATTGCGTTGCTGAATGGGCTGAAAAAAATATACATTAACTTTTCAAGATTTTCAGATGTGATGACCTCGGCTTGACGCCGATTGAAACCATGCTAAACTATTTATTAGTTCTACTAGTGTCTGGCATAGCTTCAAGTACTTTTCTTTAATGCCCTTTCTGACGTAAGTAAATTTTAAGAAAATGGGAACGATTTGGAAAATTTTTCACCCTAAGGCCAATTTTTTATAGGCAACTGTAGTGCGTTATAATATTTTTTTCTTCCAAATACGATCAGCACATTTAAATTGGTTCTAAATTTGATAAAAAAAAATATAATATGGCACATTGAAATAAATATCTAATTTTATTATTGAAAAGCCTTAATTGATGATTTTTATAACTTAAGTTTATAAAAACAAACGGACATTTTCTACTTAAATCACTAAGTAAAAGTTCTACTCCAAAACCATAGCATACATTGGATATTTTGCACATTTTTGTTCAATCACAGAGTCCCGCACCCATTCGATGCTTAAATGCCGACAAGAATTCCGGAACTTTTGCCTACAACAAAATACAAACAAATGAGTGCTTTTTTTTATTTTCCTTTTAACTAACCTGCAATCGTCCAATTTAATTTTTGGTCCCGCCGACGCATCACACAACGCAATTGTGGCTTTTTTCGAGTCTTTTGTTACTGTGCCCCCATTATTTGTGAACAAATTCTCATCAATCTTTTTGATATTTTCATCAAAATAAGCTATCACATCCTTAAATATTTCACTCTCTTTTTTTATTTTCTCATTCTTCACAGTGTCAGTTTTGTTGATGCTAAATTTTAATTTGGCTTGCCTATCAACCTTGTGCACGATTTTTTTGTAATCATTACTATTCGATGACTTCTGCTCGTTCTCTGGTTCAAGTTTAACTTTTCTAAATTTTGACTCATCTTCTTCATCGCTAGGAGCTTTTCTTTTAGATTTCTTAATACTTCCTTCTTGTTTTTCTTTTGCGACTTGTAATTTGGTTGGCGTTACATTTAAGTTAATTTTGCTATCAATTTTTACACGCTCTTCGCCATCATCGTTAATATCTTTACAGCCTTTAATTAACAAATCCACATTAACGTTATTTTTAGAAGCTTCATACATTTGCTCCAAATATTCTAAGTCATTGGCTTGCTCTGCTGATTTATCATCGCGTAATCTAGTAATACGTGGAAAACGTATTGATACTCCTCCGGCTGTGTGTGCCTCAGATTTTGTAAATTCAGCACCTGTTATCTCCCAAACAGGCATATCGTTAGGTTTTTTAGCTATATAATCGGGTACTAAAGATTTCTTGCACAGTAACCAATTCGGCACTTTATTTGGATCCGATCGCACCATAAGTTTCATAAGTTTTTCGTGAATTTCTTCACTTATAGCATCATCAAGTCCTGTATGTACTTTAGTGACGGTTTTCCATAGAAGATCTCTGCGATCATAACAACCCATTAGGAAAATACTAAGTATGCCACCTTTTTTACCCGAACCAAATGAACCGCCGAGTACAACTAAGTCCGCAGTATCAGCCATTTTACCATCAAAGAGATAATCTTTTTTAACTTTTAACCAACCACGTTTGCCAGGTTGATAAGTACCGGCTGGACTTTTCAGCACAACACCTTCAAGATTGGCTTTTAGTACCTACAAATTTAAATATAAAAAATTATTTTCCTTATATCGCATGTGATATAAAGACAAACCCTTGCTGTCATTAAAGATAGCTCATTTTTAGTCTTCAGAAAGTGAGATTCTGATAATTGAACATGAGATTTCACAGGTTTAATGTTGTCTTCAAGAATTTTACGGCGTTCTTTAAATGTTCTGAAAAAAAAGTGAACGAATTAACGCACTAATAACACAGTCCAATAAATTTGAAATATTAGTTGCAAAAAAGGTAGCTGCGGTATAATCCTGATAGTGGAGGTTGTTCTGATCAATTTCGCCGAACAAAGTTATAGTCCAGCACATTCTGGTCTTTATGTATCAGCATTTGAATGTTAAGGAGATCATAAGTGGTTAAAGAGATTAAGACGTCCTAAGTATATAAAACCATCAGAGAATAAGTTTCAAAATGGGTTGACCAGCCGTTTCGGAGTCATCGTTTTTTAGCGTTTGTCCTTTTTGCTTAAGAATGTCACTTTTAAATGAGGGATTTCAAAATTACACAAATCATATAATATATGTACTTGCGACCACTTTAGCCTTCAAATACACTCTAAAACAATCAGAACGTGCTGTATTATAACTTTGTTCGGCAAAATTAAGCAGGACAACGTCCACGGAATAAACCATGGTTACTAATGTTGGAATGTGTAATTAATTCATTTATTTACTAACAAGCTCGTTAAATCCTCTCCATTGTAAAGTATACAATCGAAGACAAAAAGACAAACTTCAGCCTGTGCATGTTTTTTTTTCTTGTGTGCACCCAGTGTACCAAAAGGCAAGAGATCACCCGTAACAGTATCGACTAGTATAATTTCGGAGTCAAGAATTATGTCACTACCTCCAGGAAAGGCCTTAAAGTAAATAAAAGGTTTTTTTTTAATGATCAATATTGTTTTAAGATATTTTAAGTACTTATATCAATTTTAAAATTTTACTTACTTTCGGTATAAACTCCTTGAAACGATTTACCTTATGATCCATTACGGGCTTTAGATTGCGGCTAAAGAATCTGCAAAATATTAAGCAATAATCAAAAAACAAATCATAATATATTGTTTCGCAACATACTTAAACTCATTACCCTGTTTATGTATTTGCACACGTTCACCATCGTACTTAATTTCACTGTACAAGCCAGTAGGACTCTTTTTAAAGGCGTCCTCTACAGATTTACATGCATTTGCTAGCATCGGACTAACTGGAGTCATTACTTGTACCTGCCCAATCTTTGTGGCAGTCTGCAATCGATTAAAGTAACAAAAATATTTGTTAGTCTTGATAAATTGTCATAGTAACCTTTTTTGTTCCTGTTTGTTTGATTGGAGAATCATTCGTTTTAACTTTTGACACATCATTTTTTGCAAATCGTTGTACAACTGCGGACAAATCTCTTGATGATTGGTATGCTGGATAGGCAAAGGGTCCAAATGCATCCAATATATGACGTGCACCTGCGTTAATGCGCAGATCTTGTTTTACTATACGTATAATCTGTAATGACTTTGGTTTAGTTATGTACCCAGTTCAAGAGTTATTAACATATGCAGTTGGTAAACGGTTACACCGCTTCTTCACAGCCATGACACAACATAATCGGCTAAATTTTTTTTTGTTGGAAAGGTTGTGAAGATAGGGAGGGACATGTATACTTTTTTTCTAAATAGTGGGTACCACGCTTCTAACGGGATAATATTTACGTTGTTAATGCTAAGCTAACGAACAGATTTTTTAGTAGGCGTGGTAGCACCTCTAACATGAAAAAGCGCTTTCACTGCTAAGCTAATGGGCAGATTTTGATGGAATTCGGTGCAGTGATAGATTGAATCTTGAGGAAAGTTATTTGTTTCAAAGTAGACGGTGACACGTCTCCAGTAGGAAAATATGTGTTCACAGCTAAACTAGTCAACCCATTTTGATGAAATTTGGTATGAAGATAGAGTGCACTCTAAGGAAGGGAAAGAGAAAATGGCAAAGATATAGCAACATGATACCATGATTTTAGTTTTTGGAGCGATGACAAAAAAATTGCTATGTCTTATATCAGTTTTTTCATATTAAATACTAAAAAGTTGGTTGAATTTCAACCACTGGGCGAACTCTAGTTAAGATTATATGCTGCTGTCATGTTGTACTTACGTACAGTAAAAGATTTTTGTCTCCATACGATACCTATGTTTTATCTCTGAGAAAAGAAGTCTATTGGACTTGAAATCTTACACTACATACAACTCACTACATGCAAAAACAATTTTTAATAAAGTTGAAATTGAAATAAGTCTTACCATTTTCAAATCTTCAGCGGTACTCTGTTTACAAAGCTGTCGCAAAGCATCACTCTGCTCATCCTCTTTAGTTTTTTGCTCTAAGTTTTGAAGAAATTCCTCAACATCTTGCAAGTACAAAGTGCTTGCTGACTGAGGCTTCAACTTATTTGAAGTTTCAAAATATTTTCGCAGCGTTTCGGAAACATCACCCTCTTAAAAATAACAAATAAATTAAAAATGCTAGTGCTATTGCAAAAATATTCAAACGGTTACCTTGCTCCAAATCCAGCTGCATGTCTTGTTGTTCCCAGAGAAAGAGCCGCGAGAACAATTTCAGCATCTGCTTGTTTTGCAAATTGTAAACACGCTGTTTGGTGCTAGGCAGCAGCATTTGGATCCAGAGCAGAGTATCACCCTTGAAACCTTTTTTGTCTGAACCCTTTGAAAAGATATTGGATAGCAGTTAAATTTTGTATTCATCAAGTAAAGCTCACCTTCCGCAAAAATTCTTCCAATATACGAGATTTGTTTTTATATCCACTTTCCGCTGCTATTTCATCACAAACTCGGCGAAAAGTCTCTAAGCGATTGTCAGCATTTTTATACATTTTTACTGAATATTTACAATTAACAAGAATATTTACACAAGAGTATTGATTTTTATTAAACGTATAACAAATTTTTAACATTAATTTTATCTATATTTCTTATTTTATATTTTACAGAAAATTGCAAGCAAATTTTCGAATCGCGCAACAACAAAAGTGATTATTTTGACACTTGGTCGTCTGTCATACCAAGTGCGAACATCATTCCAGTGTCAAACATTCTTCCAGGTCGTGTTCAATGTCGATATGAATTTTTGGGCGAACCATTTGAAAGAGTACAGGTATGCTATTTTCAGCCTCTATGCGGTTGGTGAACCAAAATCATGGTTAGAAATAAATGGCAAAAATATCTTTCATAAACTTTTCTTGAACACCTTTCCTCATTCAGTGCATCGAATTTTGCTATTGGCAAAGTTCGATGGTTCGTCAAACCGCTTTTATATCAAACTTAACATTGGCATTAACTGTTTAAGAGTCCAGTGGACTCATGTTTAATCTTTGACCGCGTGTAAAAAGGAACGCTGATTCAAATAAGTGCTATTATGGATAACAATAAAAGTTTGTTGGTTGTGTGAAAAGGTGTAGAATCGAAATTTGTGTTTATTTTATTTAAACTCGAAAATAGGCGGTTCACGTGGACCCACACACTTGAAGTGTGACTATTTTTCACCACTTTTGCTTATACAGGTAAATTAAAAAAAAATAAAGTGGACTTTTAACTTTGAATACTTATAAAATTTTAATTCTTCAATGAAAAAAATAACATTCCATAGCTAAAATCAATACTGAAAAACAATCATTGAAAATAATTTGATAATATATCATTCTACTTCCTTTTTTCAGATAAAATTTCTAGAATTCAATATACCAACTGATAAGAAAAATTCTAGTGACTGTAAGATCTCAGACTCTCTTCAGCTGTTGACACAAGTTCGTGGCAAGTATGAAGTTACAGAGCTATTTTGTGGTTCATCATTACCAAAGCCACTCATGTCAAAAGGACCGAAGTTGTTTTTGCAATTCATTGGCAAATATCCTGCAATTGGTAGCAAATCAAATTATCAGGGATTTAAAGCGGAGTATACGTTCACAACAAGTAAGGTTTTTCAAAAATTTAATTAAATCTTACTTATATACATTATTTCAATATAGATTATGGTATAACTACTGGGGTACAACAAGGAATTGAATGTACTTTTAATTATAATAGTACATTGAGGAAGTCAGGATGGTTTGGATCACCTAATTATCCAGGATTATATCCACAAAACTTAATATGCAATTACTATTTCTACGGTGAATTGGATGAGAATATCCACATTCAGTTCACATATTTCGACGTGGAAGGCATTGACACGTATGTTTTCTTTCTTAATTAAATAACATCAATGTGAAAGACCAATACTTATTTTTCTTTTAGATGCGAGTTTCAGTCGGCTAGTGACTACGTTGAATTTTCAAATTTTATAAGTACTGACCGAAAGTACCCTAGGTTTTGTGGTAAACTTGATAAATTTGAAGTGAAGTCAGATGGTAGATTCTTTCGTATTACACTTTATACAAATGATCGTTTTGATAATACTGGTTTCCGTGCACTATATGATTTTGAAAGCAAAAACGTTCCCGTGGATATTACGTCAGTTCAAAGTTATGTTGGTGACTGCAGTCAAAAATTATTTATATCGCACTACAGTTTAGCAATGTACTTATTTATTACTAACGCAATAATATAGAGTGTCATTGGACAAAATAAATGCATTTTGTATAAAATAAGAACTTTTGATGTAAGTTTTTACTTTTGTAGACACTTCAAATAAGAGAAAAGTCTTTAATAAAAATTAAATTAAAGTATATATGTATTTTAGACTTATGTCGAAAATATTATTTATAATAATTTCAGAAAAATTTTTAAAACTTTAGTAAAACAAGGTGTTCAAGAGAAAAAAAGTACATTTTCCTTCTAAACAGTACATTTGAAGTATCGATTTAGTACATTTTCACAAACCTTATGTGACATCACTGGTATGTTGCCTTATTAAAATCAACAGTTCTCGTCATGAAACAGAAAAATTTCGTACGCACTGGCACTCGATTCCTGTGCTTAATCTTTACATCTAACAAGTTTCCTACTACATCATGGGTGGTATCCGATAAGATGATAGTCGACTGTCGGTTTTTTGATTGTCGTTTTTAAAAACGGTACCTAAGTAGCTATCATATAAAAGCAAGAGATAAACAAGTTGAAAATCACTTTACAGGGAGCAAAACTATGAAAGTTGATATTCAACTATCACCTCAGCGGATACCACTCCAGTTCAGCAGATCTCATTGATTTCTTTGACCGTAAATTGTACTTGTTAGCTCATAAAGCTTTACGATGCAAGTTCGGAATGTCGCCTTTTATATCTACTTCTTTGACGTATGTTAGTTTATGAAAGCTTTTAAAATGTTATGATCAAATCTTAACTTGACACAGTTACTTAGTACCTAGGGTAATAGTGTGTATACATGGCAGCTGTTTTCATACACACAAAGTGTTAATATTGTGGCTATATTTTTTCCCTGTCATTTTTACTTATTCCAAACTACGACTGCAGCTGCGCTTGAACCAGAAATTGAGTTCAACTCTTCTCTGTGTGACTCATTTAATTTTTAAATCAAATTTTATTATGTTTGAATATTCTCTACAATTCTGAAACTTCACGAGAACTCCTGTTATTATTCTAATATTAAATCTTCATTTGGGTGGTTTTATCTGATCTGTTCGAGGGACGGTATTATTCTATGCAGTTCGCGCCAAAAAATTTTAAGTTTTCATTCAATTTGTGTAGGGGTATCCTGAAAAAGTGGTTTTGTGTTTTTGTCATGCACAGAAGGGTTAACTTCTACTGTAAAACTGAACTTAACTTATGTACAATTTTGTTACTTAGTGTACGCAAATTCAGCATTCTGCGTACTGTAATTTTTGGCATACGAACTGACAACTGAGTTTGACGTTTGTTGTCACATCGTGCAAGTACTTTTCAGTTGAAATTTTTCATTCAACAAAATTGGTTGATTTTTTCAATGTATTAATAGTGGTTATTCTGTTGGAGTTTTATCAATGAAGTGAAAAAGAAAAGACGTCGCTGTCAGATATAACTAGCCTATCCTAGTTAATAAATAAAAAAAAATCTTTTGCGGGAAAAAAAGATAATTTCTATATTGTAAAATTGTTTATATTTTGCAAATTGACAGTCCCAGCAAAAAAAGAAAAACGCAGAGGACAGTGGCTCGGAAACAAAAAAAATATCGCAAAACCAAAGCATTAACATAGAAAATAAAAACTAAAAGACAATGTTTTCACGGCCAATGTAAGTACAAATAAAAGTAAACAAAATAACTTAACTGCAAGGCTTTTATAAAAAAAAATTGGGTGTTGCACGCTTATGCAATTTGCGAATGAAAAACGGAAGCCGTTTGGAAACTGCGAGGGGGTATCAATGGTCGACATTCATACAACTACTGACCTACTACGGCAAGTAACCAGCTGACTCGTCCCACTGACCAT
The DNA here is from genome assembly GCA_963680825.1 of Meiosimyza decipiens. Lineage (NCBI taxonomy): Eukaryota > Metazoa > Arthropoda > Insecta > Diptera > Lauxaniidae > Meiosimyza > Meiosimyza decipiens. The sequence goes on from OY804259.1 coordinate 69,439,006, forward strand.
GATCCAGTTTGTGCAGGAATGCGTAAGGAAGTAACACTACTAATTGTAGCATATTTGACGTCGCAGTGTCTGCTATTGTTTTACTTTGTATTGGCTTCCTACGTTAACCCGCCAACTCTTACTTCAGCTTCATTGTAAGCGATGTGTAGTAGCAACGAAATTGACAGCGTTTTATTTATTTATTTTTTTTGTCAATGTGGCTTTGATTTTCTTTTTCTTTAATTGCATAATCGCAAAATTTTGGCAATGATGACGAACAGTGCAGAGTGACGGAGCAAAAAGAAAAACAAAAAATCAATATATGTGTGTGTACTCGGTCTTTTGTCAGTGGCAAATACAGTGGCCTAATTGAAAGGTCAGTCACACCCCTAGTTGAGAAGTCTTCAAAATCTTTTTGAATGTTTGGAAATTTGTGCTACTATGCATTTGTGCTCAATCAACTAGTTAAGTCGGTCTGCATTTATTCGCCGATGAGCGAATGTCGACCAATTTAATAGTTAACCACCGACGGAACAATTTTTTGTTTGTTATATTTTTCTTCAACTTTATTTACATTATGCTCGAAAAGAATAAGCAAATTAGATATTGGAGAGATTACGATTTCCGTGGCGCCGCAAACTCGTCATTATAAATCGAAAATGTTAAATAAATAAAATTGATATCTCGTTTGACTTTCCAGGCATCGATAATTACAAATTTTGTTTAGATAGTATCATTAGATTTACGATTTCCGTGGTGCCACAATCTTACGATGGTTTTCGATAAAACACGTGAAAATAAATTGGAATTTTTATATTAAAAAAATTAATTATTATTTTTTTTTTAAATTTATTTTTCATAAGTTTCAACATCTGGCGGAAACATGACCAATTGTTAAATTGCATTGAGAATAGAATTTCAATCGACGGCACGTCACTTTTATCTTTTGAGTAATTATGTACACCAGGAACAATCAAACTCATATAATTTTAGTACAGTTACATTGCTTAATGTTCCTGCGATACAATGGTGCTATATCACTGATATAATGATGCTCTCTTGATTGCATACACATATATTTTTCATACACAAGCATGCGATCGATGCGAAGTATATTTCCGGTTAAGTGACCGGTCATATGACGAACTGCTATGCCAGAGCTCAAAACAAAGTCTCGTTTACTTAAGTCAGCACGGACCTAAATTTTGGTTAGATCTCACATCAATTAGTTACAGTTAAGTCTTAAGTAAAAATCACTAAGGACTAACATATCAAACAATTGTTGAAGGCAAAATAAAACTAAATTTTACGCTATCCACGAGCTCGGAAATATTGTACCGTTTCGTGTATACATGAACATTTACGAGTTTTAATTATAACTGAAAATTATTCTGAGCTCTACTTGTGGAAAACCCATGAAAACTGGGGCCTTACTCTGTAATTCAAAAACCGATTCGCAATTGAAAAAATTGTGCTCGGAAATGCATTGCTTCGCATTGCAGTATAAAGTAGGGCCCTTGGTATTATTGTACTTACTTTCATTGTAATTAGTTCAACTCGATTCCGTTGAATTCCACAAGTTGACACGCTTACTTTGTAAATATTGCTTACACCAAAATTTCCGGATATTATGGCACATTTAGTGAAATCGCTTAACCCTAATTAGTTACACTTTTTTTAAATGATCTAACTAATTGAGAGTTTCATGTGGTGCTTCGTAGTTTGTGTATGGTCAGTTATCAAGATATTTCAGTTATGTTATTAGACATTTATTTTGTTAGTTTACAAATTAAGTGCATTGGTTTAGTATGGCAATAAAAGTCTTATAACTTGACAAATTCGTTTGACATTAACTTTTTGTATTTATTTGGAAAAATCTGTGCTATATGTGATTGCATTGCATACAAATGTGCTACTACTTACTATTATGTAAAACTTTGCTCAGAGTTTAGGGCTTAAACAAATATTTTATAGCTTTTTGATGCCTGCCTCGTTATTTTATGCTATGAAAGAGGAGCAGTTGAACGAAATTTAGAAGAACAGTTTGTGCAGTTGTATAAAATAGGCTCAACTTATTTTGAAAATAAATTGTGCGATAAAAAAATTAAAGAACTTCTCATCGCAAAAAATTGTAATTTGCAAGCTTTCGCATATTAGTGTAATAATTAATTTTAAAAATTAATATTTTAGCAAGATATAGACTGATAAACAGGTGCACTACTCTGTAATGCGATTCGAAAAAAAATCGTGAGGCAATTTTGTAAATTGTACTCTAAAATGCATTGGTTTTCGAATCGCATGACAGAGTAAAGCCCCTGGTCAATTTTGCATTAACTTGACTGTGTCCTTTAAACTTTAAATTCAGCTTTCTTGATTTTTACGTAAAAATGTGTACTGCATTTTATGTACTTAAGCACTATAGCATATAACAGCTCGTTCTTCTCACCACCATCGAGTTATGTCCATAGCAAACTAAAATAGAAACGATGAGACCTTCAGGTTCCCAATTGGCAAAAGTAGCAAGGGGTTAGAAGTATTATCAAAAGCTCCGATGAGAACATCAGGTTCTCAATAGGCAAAAGTATTATCAAAAGCTCCGTTCTATCTTACATTCATTTTTGATATGAAATCACTTTATTGGGTTAAAAGCAACTCCCTTGTGCTCGCAACGAAGGAAAGAGGACGAGCAGGTCTGCCACGTCCGCTTTCAAATAGATTTATAAAAATAGGGCCTGCTCTGTAGATTTTGATATTAAAACAGAAAAAATGGTTTGCTTAGCTGAAAATTCAAAACTCTGCGTTAAAAGCCCCACATGCGAATAAAGTTACTAGTTAATTATATAAACGTTGCAATTTAGTTACGAGTAACTAACGGAGTTGTCTGATATTTTTTGTTTGTTCCTGTGTACTCTTATGTTCCATAGTATTGCTGTGAAAAATCAATATCGACATATTCAAAATTAAAAAAAGCGAGTGCACATATTTTTCAATATCTTACATCACCTCATGTGGACTGGGTGTTATAGACTGAGTACTCTAAACCTCTTTCTTCCTGACGTCACATCTTGAATGAAATGATGTGTTCTCGTAGTAGTTTGGACCATTGTTACATTACCGCTGCGTTTTCATACAACTAATAGTTTATTCGCCCAAAGCTCTGATGCTTACTACGAATTATGGTGGAAACTTTGACTACTGACCGAGGAATCCGCCAAATTTCTTCGTTTCTCTCTTTTTTCTCCTAAAGAATCAATTTTTAGTAAAAAGTGCACTAAATAAAAAGTTCTTAGAACTGGTCAAAATATTCAGAAAATTAATTTTTTTCTTACCGTAGGTGCCTATCATATTTTTTTTATGACGAATTGATTTCAAAATTCACTAATGAAACTAATTTATTTAAAAGGTCACATAAGTTTGGATGAATAAAAACTAATGTAAAATAATTTTTAAAATTGTGTTCTTCTTTTTTCTTTCATTTATAATAATAAAAAGCAGATTGTTAACTACTTGTTGAAAGGAGTTGATCCCCTTCCTAAACCAGATACTGCATACGCCAGTGCTTTTATTTTGATGCAGCGTCGGCGTCAACAGCAGCTTTGCGTAGAAGAGTATCTAGCAAACATTCCCTAACGCCGTTTGCTTACCTTTGCGTTTGTCATAGCACTGTGCAGAATGGTTTGGCGCGTTAAGAATTTTGTTGTTTTTTATTTAATTTTCAATGTTAGCATGGCAAAATATCTAATTTTAGCAAATAATGCTAAAATTTATTAAAATATTTTGAATTTAATTCGACTTCGCTTCTTGTTGTTTTATCAAGATCGAGGATGTATCTGAATGTCGTCTGAGGCATTTTGATATAGATACCAACACATAATTAAATATAACAAGAAAAGATACTATGGAGTGCGGTGCGGGGTTGAAGAGTTGGTCTACATAAATGTTTTGACTTACGGAAGGTCATTTTTTTTTTGTTTTTTTCCAGAAAAAGTATTTTCGTTTGCATATGTACTTTAACAATAAATTGAAAAATTATACCAATGTGTTTATGCAAAAAATCATAAAAGTGTTAATGTAAATAATATTATAATTTGTTTACATGACTTTTTTCTAAAATTGTTTGTACATAATTTATAAATTTCATTTTGAATGTCTGCTATGTATTGCAAATGAGCCTTTTTTTCAAAGCAGATTTTTAGTCATATCCAAAGAGAAGGCTAAGTTTGTACGAAAGATTTATGTGTGTTAATCAAAACCTAACTTTCAGTTTTTTTTTCCTCTGCAAATTTTACCTGTTGACCTCTACAATGGCATGCTTCCTTTTCGGGACAAAGTCCATTGCCCTTCATCTCATTGCATGTCATCTGTGATTATATTTAAAAACAAAAGAAATAGAAAACATTTGGGGTCTTAAAGTATTTCAAATTGTTTCTTTTAAAAATAAATTTGTTATTTGTTTTTGTGTCCGTTTTAGAAAAAAATTGCTTAGTTACCAATTTATCTAGAAAATTTGTTATGAGTTTATCGAGTACTTAAGTAAAAACAACAAACTGATTAATTTTAGCTCGCTATCACTATTTTATTTAGAAGTATTAATAATAAAGAGTGATAATAAACAGATTTGTAAATAGCTACACAGTGAAAAAATAAATAGAAATTGTTGTTTTTAAAAAAGTTTGACTCTATTTTTCTCGTTCAAAAGTAACAAACATTTTTAATTCATTTTTAAAAGTAAAACATTTTAGTTTTTGACATCTGCAGCATTGAGATTTAATCACTGAATGTTATTAAATATAAATGGCTTTTTATATTTGAAAATTTAATTCATTTTTAGTATTGTGTGTAAGAATCTCTCGAGTGATCACGATTTTCATGCTCACAGCATTTTCAAAATCTTTACGCAAGGTTTTAGACCCTGCATGTCGGACTTAGGCTCGAATGTTCTGCTTAATTTCTGGAATTGTCTATTTACTAGACCACACAAAGAAGTCTGATAGCGATGAATCGGGTGAACGTAGAGTAGTTAATTGAAACCAAACTTAATTATCTTTAACCCCTGGGCGAAAAAAATATTCAAGTATTGTTCCAAACAGGACGCGTTGATTCTTTCTGGCAGTTCTTTTTAATTTTTTTAAAGAAATATAGTCTTTCAGTCGCTAAACTTCAGCCACTAGTGCATGTTTTGGGATGCTGTTATTATCATCACACATTTTCAAATTGTACTTAAAAGTATTGAAAGCTTGGATCTCATAATGAACACCAAAAAACTTAAAAATTGCAAAATTGAAAACGAAGAGGATATATCTTTTTCAAACTCTTCAGCTATTCCGTAGCCACCCTGTATTTTACGCAAACTAATTAGGGTATTTGTGTAAACGCATAAAAATTTTACGAACCGTAAAAATCCCATAGATTTTTTTTTTTTAATTTGATATTTGATAGTTTTTATGAGTTTGCATATTCATGCAGTACTCTCAATATTACATTCTATTTTTGTTTCGTTTATAATGAGTTTTTTATTTAAGTATTTCTCGCAAAAATTACACAAGCCTACAAGTTTTTTACCCAAAGGTCAAACCTAGGTCTAAAAGTTTTTGTGTGCCAAATACAACGAATCTTACATTAGGTCTTTTCAGGCTTAAAAGTACGAAAGTAGATGTTTTGAGGGATTATTTGATGATATCTTATAGTTAATTGTTTTGTTAGTTTATTTTTATGAAATGAGACAGCAATAATTTTACCTATTGACCATTTCAATTTATGTTTGTTTTTAATTCATACAAATATATTTAAGTCCTATGTATGGAATTCAGAAATCTTTAATTTGATGGTAAGAATAAATGCTATTGAAAGGTTGTAAGGGAAGAATTTGTACAGGAAAGTCGTGCTGTCTTATTGCATAAAAAATAATTAACCCAATTAACCAACATTTGAGAAATCTTTAAATACATTTGTCTCCAAACTGGAAATGGACGCGGGCCGGAATTTTTTTTCGTGGCCCGCGGGAAAAAAATCGATTAGTATATTGCTAGCTCTGTAGCGTCCGATTCATCTGTTCTTTAAAAAAAATGAATTGAAATTGTTGTAAACTTTGGCGCGAAATATATTGGCTATACCTGTGAGTTCGGCCACAAGCAAGAGAATTTTCTCCGCATCAGGAAACATTTTAAGTGATAGACGCACAAAATTGAGAAGCACAAACTTGGAAAAACCTCTGTTCTTACATAAAAACATGTAAAATAGTCATTATATAAATGTAAGTTATTGTTTAATAAGGTGTATTAACCTTTAAATAATAAAATCATAAAAAAAGATGAATGCGAAATTTTATACTATATGTTAATTTCGGGCCGGGCCGAGCCGGGCTTTGATAAAAAAAATATTCGTGTGGGCCAGGAATCAAAAATTAGGCCCGTTCCCATCCCTACACATCGCTCACACATTTTAGCCACAATTTATCACAATACTGATGGCCTTTTATTTAATATGTATTTACATGTAAACTAACTGACCAACCTGGTCTCTTATCTGTATATGATTACTATTTTTTTATAAAACTCATACTGAATTTTTTGTGTTATAAATTAAAAAAAGGACACATAAATTAAAAAAAACATATAACGTACATTTTGAAATTAAGCAACTTTGAGAATACTGAGTTCGAAAAGTAATTTTCAACTTTGGATGATTGTAATGTGTCCAAGCTTCTTCTTATGCTTGAAAATAACATTTAATTAAATATGAATCACATAAGATGCAACTTAATTTATAAAAACAAAAATTATTTTGATATTAATTTTAAAAAGGAGTTCATATTTTGTAAATCGTTAACTGAATTAATTATGTCAAAACATTTTCGTCCCAAAACTACCTCCTCCAGAACATGTATGTTAAGACTAAAAATTTTGAATATAACTAAGTTTTGTATTAATAAGCAGTACGACCTTGCTCAACGCAACTAATAAAAATTCGGGCAGTTGCGATGACTGAGGTTGTTGCAAAAACCGAGTCATGAAATGTTTTCGCCCAAAGGTGCTGATTTTGAATAATAATGCATATTATTCATTAAAATAAACTCGCAATTGAAATGAGAGTGAAAGTATTTTATTGAAAATACTGGATTCTTCACTTAAAACCAAAAAAATCTAAAATAAATATTTCTGACGTAGTAATGTACGTATGTATATAGAATACAATTTTGGTAAAATTATTTTTCAAGAAAATATGAAGTTTTTGACACCATTTTGTTGTATGCCATTAGGTATATGCTGCACTGCATTTTTGCCAAGATCTTGAAGAATCAAATTATTTTTCACGCCATTTTCTCCAGCGCATTGAATACAAGTGCTGAATGAACTAAAAGCAGTGCTAGCCTTAATCTTCGATGAAGGTGGAGTGAAACACTGGTTTCGTCTGCGCTTTCAATTTGTTCCACTTTATCTTCGTTTTTTGACAACTGGCATTTTGCAGCACACAGAAAGCAACCGGTCGTAAAATAAATTGAATTGAACTGAATAAGCACGAAATAAATGTACACGTAGTTCTTAAATATTGTACATACGAGTAAATACATATATTTGTTCTGAGAAATAGCAGTAACATTTAAAGAAGCATTTCAAAATCAAAAAAGAAGTCAAAGTAAACTAGATCAAAAGTTAAAGTTGCGATAATTGAGTACTGATTTTTTTATAGTTGCGTTAACAGAGTCTACAATCAAGGAGTTGCGTTCATCGAGGGTTGCGTTGAGCGAGGTCATACTGTATATTCAATTAACACAAATTTGGATGGCGTGAAAACGGTAGGATTTACAGGAGGTGATTTAGGAATTATTTTATGAAAGAGTGTTTTCGTAATGTGAATGGTGAAAACACGATTTCAAGCTGCTATTTTTAAAATCATAGTCTGATGATTTCGACATCTCTCGATAAGTTTAATTTAAGGGCTGCCCAGTTCAAAAGTGGAGTGTTCTTTGAGCGTATTGGAGTACATATTACTCCGAATCCCATGCACATATATCAAACGCCTTTTCAACTTTTTAGTATTGCGTGTAATTGGGCTGGAGTAATACTCTTTATATACATACTCTTTAAGAAGGCTTTTAATTAAAAAAAAAATTACTTATAATCAAATAAATTCGAACAACCGATGTTCGAAATTCAAAATTTTAAATTCAACCTCTTCGCAGGTAAGATTAAAGTAAATAAAATTAAAATAAATTATTTGAAATGCTCGTTTATTGCCTTAACATTTTTAATTCAATTTTTTTGATGATGTTCAAAAATAGGCTAATAATTTCAATTAAATCTTATTTAACTTAAATCTTATTTTTGTTATTTTCTTGGATTCAAAATTACTGTAGATCTGCATTTCTAGTAATGAAAAACTAAAAAAATGTTTGTTAAACTTAAGAGATAATTTGCTTATGCTTAAGTTTTCAGAAAATAATCACAACAGCAATTGGAAATTATGAAAATTTTATTAATATTGCAAAATAGCAAAAAAGGGTTTTTAGCTTAAAAAAAAGAACTCTTGTTAGTATATTGCTTACGCACACTTGTGCAAATATGTTTTTGTATAAAATATTTATAACAAAAGTAATAGAAAACATGTGACTTACACAAACATGCTACAAAGCAAATAGTATATCATATGGGTACTATGCCAATAACAAAAATCTCTACTTAAATTAACGTTCTTAATGCCATACACACATTCGTGTTATGTCAGCGTTAAAGATGTTGTTTACATCTAGCGAAATTTCGCAAAATTAATTTAAATAAAGTTAATGAGTTGAAATAATTAAAGCTTAAAAGAGTTGCTCTATTGGTTACTTTCAACCGATATTGGTTAGTTTTGGTACTGAAATGGTTTTTGTAGTTATTTAATATATACTATATAGTGCACCTTGTTTTTAGCGATTAAAATTGATTTCAATGGTTCTAAGGCTAATTAGAAATGGGATATTTAATGAATAATTAATTTCGAAGCAAGAATTGCTATCATTAGTTATTGTAAAGTGCAATAGAATAGAACAAAAAAAAAATAGAGCTAAATGTATAGGTAAGTTATAAATAAATATATTATTATACAAAAAAACTTTCGAAAGCCAAAACAAAAGTTGCTTCAAAAATGAGTAAAAATTTCGTTTGTGTGCCTATCTACATCACAATCACTTGACCTTGACTTGACTTGAATTGAAGCTGCTTGGGATTTGAGAGAGCTAATTCAAAAGTTTTTCCTTTTGATTAGCTTAGAGTGAAATAACTAAATCCTAATCGGTTGAGCTGACTTAAACGCTCCTCACACCAATATTTATGATCATGGCTATGTCTATTTTTTCCAACGTTTTTAGCCAATGAAAACTTTCAATCATATCTGCATTGAAAAAGTGCATTGTTTTGTGCGCATTCATAGATGTTATTTCCATGGGGTCATATTTTTGAAAAAAACATTTTTTTTTTTAAAATATCAGTCAATTTATGGAAATGATAAACATAAAAAGTTTTACGATCTCAATAAAAATTACGTTCTAAAAATAAATGTGACCTGACGACGTGGAATGATGTCTGATGTTATTGCGGAACGAATTTTTTCCATTTCAAAGTCTCGTAAATTTATCGTCTTTAATGTGGACACGTTGCACTTAAATTACATGTAAAGTTTATTTTTAATTTTTATTACTTTTGTAAAAACTATGACAAATTAACAATTCAATTATTGCATTAAATATAAGACTACAGAATACTAATATAAAGGGTGATTCGATTGAAAATAATTGAGAATTGTTACAGATATTTAAGGAGTTAAAAATTTTAGGGGGGGTATATCTTGAACACCAAGCCGCAGGTTGTTCAAAAAATTATTTCAGAATAGTACTTATAAGCAAAGATATTAATTCATAACTTTCATAGTATCAGAACTAGAGTAATTAAATGATTCAGTGTCATTAGCATCATTGCTAACCATGTTTTCGGCCCAGAATTATTGCACATCAAATATTTCTACGAGTATTGTATACATGAAATAGTTTTCAGTGTCAGAAAAGAATCGCATAATGAAGAAAAAAGATAAAAGAATTAAACAGAAACTTACATAAGAAGAATACAAAAAATAACATTGCATAATTCTAGCTAAAGAAAGGTAGAATCAAGTTTTCAAAGTGATTTCCAGCAATGCAGTGTACTGTCAAGAAGCAACAAAACAAAGCGAATATAAGAAAAGAAAAAATTCAAAAGTTGACTACAAATACTCACAGAATATAACGAAATATGGTTAAATCTCAGTTTTCGAAACCACTAGTTCTTTTCAAAAGAATTTTCAAAATTAAAATTGATTCATTAGGGTGGCGTACTATCCAGCTTCAGCTGTAACTGGCTGTTATAAACACCACTTGGGCCACTGGGTGTGGTCTAGAAATTAACTCAGCCACAACGGATCTGATGCTTTTTACCACAAAAACCAAAATACCCAATTTAAATTTTCCCCGACTTAAAGGGCAGATTATTTCACTTGCTAAGTCGACCAAGTATCCGGGAGTCATAATATATCCAAAGCTTAATTGGAAAGTTAACTTTGAACAGAGATGCAAAAAAGCTTGTATAGCTTTGTATGCGTGTAAGGAAACTTTTAGTGAAAAATGGTATCTCCAACCAAAAATAAACAGCCAGATCAATCTGATCCTCTTTTAATAAACTGAGAACCACCACCTTACTGTCTAGGACCTGGTCTGAACAAGAATCACAGCGACCTGCACTGGATACTTGGCAATCGGCAAGCACGCTGAAAGATTATGTATTCCATTCAATTCTTTATGCCGCAGTTGTTTGAACGCAAGCGTGATTGAATCACTCGAGCACTCGAGAATCAGGCTAAGATGTCTTGGCAAAACTTTCTTTAATGACCTCAGCGAATTTTCTGAAGTTGAAATTGGATCTCTGCTCTACTATCTTAGTTAAGTTAGCTGGATATAGCTATATTAACATCCATCAATTCACCGGGCCACGTAATGTGGTATTAAATAGACACAATCAGTGCTACTTAAGGCTTCAAGCTTGTTTGCTAAGCCACCACTCTAACCTAAGCTAACCTAGGCATTAAATCTTCAAGAAAAAGTAATATTGCTATCATATTCAAATGATTAAATAAAATATAAATTGCTTCTATACCGAAAAATCACGAAATTCCCAAATTTCCGCGGTCTCCAAAACTTTTTGGGCTTGTAATCCCTAGTGTTTAGTCACAAAGTTGTTTATTTTAGGCGCAAAAATTTGCTTTTTTAATTTTAAACTGGCATTTTATGTTTGTATATTCTGAAATAAAAAAAAGAAAATTTGTCAATTTAGTCATCACTAAAAATGACAGCTCTACATCTGCTTACTTATTGTCTTATGATCAATAGCCGCGGCGCTTTGTTATTAATAATCACCAACTAATTGTGGTTGATCAAGTAATAATTAACACATGACGTGTGACTTAAGTTCTATATTATTTTGTTATGTAGCTGAGCAATTTTGAAAGTTTATTATCGATATCAAAATATTTGCATTATCAAAAGATAAGTTACGTTTTTTTTCGTTCACTGAATTCATATAAAATACAAATTGTTGCTAAGTAATTTGATGTAGGGCCACATTTACACATACATATTTGAAGTAAAATTACTTTGTGCCCTTTTGGAAAGAAATTTTCCATGCAAACGGTAAACTTGATGATCAGAAAAATGTGTTGTAAAGGGTGTCCCAATACGAATGCACTTTTTGAATTTTGTATAATTTTGTTTTCGTGCAAGTAACAACTCTGGAATTTGACAGCTAACACCTATAATTGTTCCGATTATTAAAAATGGAGCGCTACATCGCGTTATCATTGTTACCCATTAAAAAATGGTGAAAGTTTCGCTGAAACCACTCGCAAAATTCGCGGACTTTCGGTCGAGAAATGCCAACAATTAAAAGAGTGGATAAAGAAAAACTGGGTCGCTTAGGGACAATAAGTCTCCTTTGCGTCGACGTGCCGGTCGGTCTCTTGAAAACATTGCTACTGTAAATGAGAGTGTCGCCGAAAACCCGAAAACATCAATCCGGCATCGTTCTCAACACGGCAATTCGTTCAAAGGGTAATGGAGCAAAGTGAAGTGAATACCGATTTTTCGTAAAAGTCATCTTCACCGATGAAATGCATTTCTATGAGTGGCTTCGAGAATAAACAAAATTGTCGAATTTGTAGCTCAGCAAATCCTCACGCAGCTAGTGCGGATTTTGGTCAGGCGGCGTGATTGGGCCTTACTTCTTTCAAAATGAGGCCAAGGAGCTCTCAGAATAATGGAGTTCTTGTGGCCCCAACTGAACGGCATGGATCTGAACGACATGTGGTTTCAGCAGTACGGCGCCACCTGCCACATCGCGCATGAAACAATCAATTTATTGCAGCAACGATTTCCAGACCAAATCATCTCACGAAATTCTGATGTCAACTGAAAATTGACGCCATGCGATTTCGTTCTTCGGAGTTTTGTGAAATCTCGGGTTTGTGTGAATAAATCATAAACAATTCCTGAGCTTAGGGCTGAGATCCAACACGTCATCGGTGAGAAACAGCGTCGTTCTTGTGAAAAAATTATCGAAAATTTCATGAAAAGAGCAATGGTCTGTCATCAGAGCCGCGATGGTCATTTGCTGGATGTTTTATTCCATACTTAATCTGAACATGTCAACTTTACAATGCAATAAAAATATCACAACTGGCTCAGAAAATACGTGTTTTTATTTTTAAATAAAAAGTGCACTCTTATTGGCACATCCCTGAGGATTATAACATACGTGACATTGGCGTTACTAGAGAACTAGGAAACTCCGAGATTATTATCTTTTAAGGACTCAGACCCGAAAATTTGAAATTTTTAAAAAGTTTTATAGAATAAACCTTTCACATTCAACAAGTTGGATCATATTTTCGTTACGTTTTCGAGATGCACCACAGGGGAAAATCTTAATGAAACATCACGCGCCTTTGAAAAAAAACTTAAACATCAGTCTCGGTAATATTTTGCTTTCATATAAAGAATAAGTGAAAATTTTTATTCAAAAATGGATGTGTATTATTTCGTTTTGAAGGCTTAGTGTAGGTCCGACAAGAAAAAAAAATCTGCAAAAATTAGACCTATATAAAAGGTTGGAAGTTATTAAGTGGCCCGTACCAAGGTTTTGACTTTGCACAATTTAGACATTTGCTGAATAATTTATTTTTATAATTTTTATTTTTCGACAAATAGCATGTGAAAAGAGGTAATAAGCCAATATTTGATCATTAAACCATGTAGAGCTCGTTGTACTGGACAAAACAGATTTAGTCAAATAGTTCAATATCTAATACAGCCTACGAAAAATATTTTTTAAATTTGTGTTTAATTTCCCAGTACTAAAAATTCATCGATCGATTTTGTACCCACATATTTTCGTTTGGAAATATTATTTTTAAATTATTCGCAATATGAAGTTAACGAATTTGCAAATCGTTAAGAAAAAAGGCTCTCTTTGTACAAAATACATAGATGTTTTTATGGTCATATAGCTGGGACCGTTTTTATTCTTTCAACATTTCGATATGGAATGGTTTCATTCGAAACTGAAGTCAATCCAAAAAACAAAAAAAGCACGAGTCGTGTTACTGTTTTATCTTGCGATCACAGCAAAATTTATGCTATTTTTGCTTGCGATCATAAACTGAACTACTTTTATATGAATTAAAAATATGAGTTCTTGATATTGTGTTATCTCCAAAAGGAAGCAATATTCACATACATACATATATATAACTAAAAATTAGCTGTAAGAACATTTAATCTGACTTCGCTTTAACATTTTTTTGCCGTAAGTTTATCTACTTTAATAAAATACACATTTTTACTAGTAAAAAAAAGTTTACACAAATGCATATATCAATTACATGATCGTGTAATAAAATATAATTTATTTTTATTGCGTTACAGCACACAGGGAAATCTAACAAAAATATGTACGACTGCCATTGCACGTCCAGTATCTGTACCCCTAGGTTATATGCGGCAATACCATGAAGTGACCGGTAATGTCATCTGTCCCTCGCAAGTGATGGGCATCGATCACATCAGGGATCCTCGTTTAAATAAAGTGAGTAGCTTAAGAGGAAACATGTCTACTAAATAAGTAATACATTTCTCGTTAATTTCAGGGATTAGCATTTACGCTTGAAGAACGACAAACTCTAGGTATTCATGGACTGCAACCAGCGCGATTTAAAACACAAGAAGAACAAGTTGAATTGTGTAAAATTGCAGTTAATCGCTACACTGAACCTCTTAATAAATATTTGTATCTAATTGATTTACAAGATCGTAATGAGCGCCTATTCTTTCGGTTTGTAACCGAAAACATTGAAGAAATGTTGCCTATTGTTTATACGCCTACAGTCGGTTTGGCGTGTCAACGTTTTGGTCTCATTTATAGAAGACCACGTGGTCTTTTTATTACTATTAATGATCGAGGCTATATTTTTGATATCATAAGAAATTGGCCAGAGCCTGATGTGCGTGCCATTGTTGTAACTGATGGTGAACGTATTTTGGGCTTAGGGGACTTAGGTGCTTGCGGTATGGGTATTCCTGTAGGTAAACTTGCGCTATATACAGCATTAGCTGGCATTAAGCCACATCAATGTTTGCCAATTTTGATCGATGTTGGAACAAACAATATCGATCTCTTGGAGGATCCTCTCTATATTGGCCTGAGGCAGAAACGTGTGAAAGGTCGTGAATATGATGAATTTATTGAAGAGTTCATGGAAGCAGTTGTCAAACGTTATGGTCAAAATACACTGGTGCAGTTTGAGGATTTCGGCAATCACAATGCATTCAGATTTCTAGACAAATTTCGAAATACATATTGCACCTTTAACGATGATATTCAAGGTACTGCAGCAGTAGCTGTAGCTGGTTTGTATGCATCAAAACGTTTAACTGGCAACAATTTGTCGGATAATACAATTTTGTTTGCGGGAGCTGGTGGCGCATCTTTGGGAATTGCGGATCTTATTGTACGAGCGATGATGGAAGAAGGTGTACCATTAGAGGTATTTATTTTTTTGTTTATTGCATATTGCTCTTTTGAATAACTTTTGGTTTTCAGGTCGCACGTAGCAAGATTTGGATGGTCGACATCAATGGGCTTGTGACCAAACAAACTAAAGAAATGTCTGTTCAAATGGAGTACTACGCAAAGGAACATGAACCGAAAACTTCTCTTGAAGAAATTGTCACTGAGCTTAAGCCAAGTGTAAGTTGTGAACAGAATATGTCGATACTAAAGAAAGAGAAAGGCATTCAAACTAAGTATTTCCTTGTAAAAAGTGTTTTTAATACCTCATAAATTGACTCAAAAAGATTCTTGAAGTTATGGCTTTTTAAAATGACTGCTTTTTAAAAAATTTCAAGTAAAAAGTGAAACATTCCAATTTTATAATTTGCCGCATTTGCACTTCTACATTTAATCGAAAATTATAGACATCGGTTTAAAGTTTATCGTAACAATTGTAAGAACAGTGACTTTATAGTATTTCAAGATGAAGATTTTTTATCGAAAGGAGATTGCAAGAAAAACAAGAATCCGAAAATTAAGCAAAACTTCGAGTTCATATTAAAATCAAATTTCTGATTCCAAGTAATGTGACTTAATAATTTTGAAAAATAAAAAATTTATTGACACATTAGAAAACCTTAGACTGTCGGCCGAAATCGTCCTGAAACTTACAATTAAAACTAAAACAACTGCATACTGTGGATACATATGTAGCTTGTTGTATGACAAATTTAATAAAACTCTTTAAAGTTCAAGAGCCGATTTGAAAAATTCTAGTGAAATTTGACTATAATAAGCCATACGAAAAAATTGACCCACGTTTCTAGCCGCAAATAGTTTTAGTTAAATTATTAAAAAACTAATGTTTTGCAATTATCAGGAAAATGGATTTTAAGGAAATTTTATGCCTATTTAGACAAATCTGATATGACAAATTATAATGTGCGGAAAATTTCTGTAATACCTAATTAAAAGAGGTGACAGGCATAAGTTTAAACCATTGCTTTGGTTTATTTTTTTTTTTTAATTTAGAAATGAATGCAAATGAACTTACAGTCAGTTTTAAGCGATCAATATAATTTGATTATTATTAATCATGCGTTCATAATTCAAACAAAGTTAAAACAACTCTTAACTATATATATATAGGTCCTAATTGGAGCGTCAGCAACAGGTGGTATTTTTACACCAAAAATTCTGCGTACAATGGCTGATAATAACGAGCGGCCAATTGTGTTTGCCCTGTCGAATCCAACAAGTAAAGCTGAGTGTACCGCTGAACAAGCTTACAAAAATACTGATGTAAGTTTACGAGTATATGTATATATTTTCTTAGCACTTATATAACAAAAAAAAATTTCCGAATTTACTTTACAGGGTCGTGTCATATTTTCGTCGGGTTCACCCTTCCCACCAACAGAGTTAAATGGCAAAATTTACTACGCTGGACAAGGTAATAATGCATATATTTTCCCTGGTGTGGCGCTAGGTGTTATAGCTACTGGCACACATCATATTCCCGATGATATGTTCCTAATTGCTGCGCAAGAATTAGCCAACTTTGTTGAACAAACTGATTTGGAACGTGGTTCGCTGTATCCACCTTTAGGTGCTATCAAGGAAATCTCTATGCGTATTGCAATAGGCGTAACGAAATGCGCTTATGACAAGGGTAATAACTGAATTAAAAATTGAAATGAAAATATCTTAAGTATATTACTAATGAATTACAGGTTTGGCATCCACATACCCAGAACCAAATGATAAACGAAAATGGCTACAGGATCAGCTATATAATATCAATTATGAAAGCTCAATGCCAGCAACGTGGGCGTGGCCACGTATGCCATATGTCAAAACTCGCCCATTAAATCCAACTAAATTGTTCCAAGATACAAGTGACTAAATTATTTTTTATTTCCGTTCCAATCTATTACGTGGGGGTTAGGTGCCAAGGTTTACAAGTGATATTTTAGGCCAAACCAAGTAAAGTGCAGAATTGAGTAGTTCTGTATGATAAAATATTATGGAAGAGAGATACAAGTGTGATTTAAAATTATTTTATGCTCAAAATACACTGGGCATTTAGGACAGAACTTTAACTCTCAAATCGATTTTCTTAAACACACCAAATGTCACTGGTAACCCTTGGCACTTAAGACGCCTTATATATCTAATTGGCTAAACATTCACACATCTACACATCCACACACAAATAACTAACAGTAATTGCTTATGTTTACTAACACTTATTATAAATTATGAGTATTTTTAAACAATCAAAACAAAACGCTATCAGCAAGTTTAAATTGTTTTTAATAGTTGTTGTAATTGTAATTAAAGTCTAGTACTAACAAAATGTTGTAGCTAATTTGTAAACAAAATGGCGAAAGTACATAAAAAAATTAATATAATAATAATGTAGGAGTGATAGGTTTCACGTGATACCTAAAAAGTGTATGCATACACATTAAGTTTCTTTCGTAATAGTTTTTGGTTGCAAATTATAAACATTAAGAAGGCTGTCGCACGTTTTAAAACTGGAATTCGAATTGGATTTTATTTTAGGTACATACTACTACTATTCACACTTTTGTTATAATTATGAAGTAAAATAGATTACAACCCACTTCCATTTTTTAGAAAATATAATTAAGAAGAAAGTATTGTCAAATTGTTTAAAATTAGCAAACTCCGAGTTCAAGATCACTACCGATATAATTCTATGTACGTAATCTATAAAATAAAATCTTATTAAAGTTAGTATAAAACGGCGGCACCTTCTCATTAACATATCTAAAAGAGGCGAAATGCAGTATTTTTCTTATTAAAATTATATCATATGTTCCTTATATTGTTTCCTATTGTAAACTAACTTTAAATATTTATTTTGTTATTGCATTGATAAAAAAAACTACAATGTTTGTTGTTAAATCAAATTGATACTAGTCAAAAGCTATGCTGATAGTATTTAGTAAATAATTTTTTTCTTCATAAACAATACAATGTACAACAATAATGAGTGTATTATAATTAATTAAATGTCAAAGATCAAGAAAAAACAAAACTGCAAAGTAATACTGCATCTGCACGTTTTAAAGTGTAGTCTGTAAGATAGCTGTTTCATTGTACATCTACTTAATTATCTATTGGCTTAGCGCTCTATTCTTTGTAGTCACCATAGTTTTGACTAACCACAAAATATTATATTTTCCAAATTTCAGTATTAATCCGCTTATTGGCCGTAAAGTATTTTATTTATAAATATATATGGTAATTTCTTAAAAAATTGACACATCCTTCGGCCTTAAATTTGGAGTTATAATGAATATTGTATTAAGCTTACATGAAAGCTCTATGAATTTAATTTAAACAGTGGTCCATAAAAAAAAATTAAGAACCCAAAGAGCTACATTTTATGTATTTGCAAATAATTTTATAACTTCATAAATGATTAAAATGATTTGAACACTTATTTTGATTATGCTATAAAACGTATAAACAGAATCAAGTAGCTGTCTTCATAATATAAATTTACTTCCATGTAGCTGTCGCCGCAATTTATGTTGTTTTAAATTTAGTTTTAGATTTTGTTTCTAAAACTTTGAAACTTTATCTTTCCAAAGCTGCTTAAATTACTAATTCCTTCATTTTATTTTGAAAGGAACTTTTAAGTAAAATGGGTAAATAGGAAGCATTTTTAAATACATACTGTGTAAAAATAATGACCACTCAATATCTTCAGCACCGTTTTGTCTCAAAAGACTATAATTTGAGAAAATAAAACTGAAAATGTATGCATATTGTGGCTGCTAAAAAGTAGAATCAGCAGCATTTTTAGTTTATGGTATGTAATAGTACTACATATATTGATAAGTTGCTTTAATGCAAAGCTCTCATTATTTTTTCAAAAACTGTGTTTAAATGCAAAGTACATGTAAAAAATTTCAATCCAAGCTTATGATGATATTTCTAGTATCCAATATTGGGCAAAAGTGGTGAATGTCAATCTTTTAATGAATATACCCTTTATGCATTTTTTACTATGCAAATTGTTATGCAATACTTGCAATATATAAATTGCTTTTTTAAAACATTTAATTTGTTTCTGTAGTTGAAAAGAAAGTTGAAGACAAGAATCAAAAGAAAGTTGAAAACAAGGATGAAAAGAATAAACCTCAAGAGGCTGGCACTAAAGATGCCAACAAGAAGTGATGAAACCAATTAAATTGGACTAAACCACACACGACGATTCAGCTACATAGTGTATAATTTATGTCTCGTTTTGTTAATTAATTTAATAGCAAATTATAAATTATGCAGCCTTAGTAAATTTATAAATTATTTTTAAAATAAATAAAAAAATCCTATTAAATAGTTGTTTTGCTCTTTAGAACTGTTTCTACGACAAATTAATTAAAAGGAAATATGGCTCACTCAAGACAATGGTGATTCAAATGAAAAGCTATTGAAAATTGGAATAAAAAAGTTATGCACAACAACAAATAGACTACACATACACTATACGTTGGCAACAGTTAGTTTAAATAGTTGAGCGAAATCACGAAAATGCAAAATTCAAATGGTAAGAAAAAAAGTGACCTCAACCGCTTTTTCATGTAAAAGTGATTCGAACTTTTTTTTTTTAAAAAAATCTATAAACCTAGTTTTCTTATTTGTTCCTAAAAACTTTGGACATATCATAATCCTAACAAATAGGAAAAAAATGGAAATAGGCTTTTATTTAACACCAACCAACATGGTTTGTGTTCGGCATACACCGAAACTCTGTTATTTGTAAACCAGTATCATCTATTTTTTAAAATGAGGAGCCCTACTTCTGAAAAATCAACAAACTACAAAGTATATAAAATCAAATATATCAATGTTTCGTCAAAGCTAAAAACAGTTTATGTACATAAATATTTTAAAATCTCCAGACATGTACTAGACAGTTAAAGAAAAAGACAATAGGTATCAGTAAAATTACTGATTTTGAGTCAAAGAGAATTTCTATGTTTTTAACTACGAGAAAACTATTGAAAAAGCTAAGGAAAAATTATAAAAAACAACTTTCATGAATTTTGCCTTACATTATTTTTATTAAGCTTTTTACTTGATTTAAAGGTTCAAGCTTAATAGCTTAGAAGGCTAATAGCTGAAGTAGCTTAACTCTATTATTATTATTGGCATTTTTGCAAAATCGTAGAAAGTGGTATGTAAGTGGATTTTCTCGATATCCAGGAGAATTTTACGTCTAAGAAAAACTTAACCAAAAATTTGTTAAACACACATATGGAATTAATATTATTATCAATATGAAGCGATGACATTGTTTTGACCCAAATGAAAGACCCGTGAATTCTTTTTGAGTTAGGAAAATCCTAAATTAAGCTCTTCGCATTTGATTTAGAAGAAAATATAATATTATTTTTAATGGTTGTATAAATTGTATACTAAAAACTAATAAAATACTTCACGACAAATTTCCAAAAATAAAAATGAGTTGTTTGAGAGACCGTTTTTATGAAACATGATGTGCTGATTCAAAAAATCACGTTTGTCCAAAGTTGCCAAAATTTAAGTCGGTCGGTCAAAATTTAAGTTTTTTTTGTGTGGAAAAATCTGGACCTAAATATGTAATAATAAAAGTTTGAGTACATGCAACAAAATTCATCCAATTCCCGGCTTTTTCAGAAACTTATAATTTAAAAGGCTACGGCTTTAACCCGCGATTTCGGGCTTGACCGGGGCAAACCCGGTTACTTAGCAACCTTGCTTTTCACCATCGCCATAAGCTTATCTGAATACTAAAAAAAAAGTTATTTTATTTATGTGACGAATGGTTAGATTTTTTTCGAAGTATTAAGTATGGTTAGATATTAAGGGTTAAAAAGTTTCTTGATACTTAGTGTTTGAGATATTGACAAAGAACAATTTTTTCGGTTTTCAAAAAAGTTGTTCAACTTTACTTACAATATACAGAGTAGTTTGTTTTTATTCAATAAACGATGTATTAACTTTATGAATATTAAATGAGCTGTAATATAAATGGATATTACTTTTCAATCTATTTCATACTTAAGTCACAAGTAATTATAAAACAAAAAAGTTTGTAGTTTTTTAAAAAAAAGTAAAAAATACAAGTATCAATTTAATTTACAAAATATATCAAGAAAGTAGCTAATTTTGTTCACAATCAGTTTTATAACTTCTTCTTGAAGTATATTTTATTACAAAGAATATAAGATTTCTTTTTAAAAGATCCATCATGAGTTAAAAAAAATATGGGATTTTACCCCCGTATTATATTAGTGTCTGCCTATATCTTTAAAGTGTAAATCTGAATTAAAACATTTTTTTTTAAATAATAACATTTAAGTTCAAATGAACATATAAATTGGACCAATTCCTTAACGCATCAATATCGGTCACTACTCACTTGTTTTGCCACACATAATGCGGGGGTAAGCCAAATTACCCAAATTTGAGTCATTTTGGTTCTATTGAACACTCTTTAACAATTAAATCGTTACTGTGACGAAAATGTTTATATGCTACAACCCAGCAAACATTTTTAATCCTGAAAGAGTCAGTCATATATTGTTCGCTGAAACGATGGTTTAGTTCGATCGCTCGCGCGATCATAATCTGAGAAACTGTCCAGGATCAGTGGCTCGCCAAAGTGGTGAACGTATGAAACATAAGGACGCTTTTCAAGTGATTTTTGTTTAAGGGGATAGGCACAAATCTGAATACATCATCAAACACTGAATACATTGGATTTTTTCACTCGCGTTACACTTGCGCTGATATTTAAAATTTATTTGTTTACGGCATTCGCGGCCTTTGAATTATTTATTCTTTGATGTTATTGCTTTGTGTTTTGTGAAATTTAATAATTATTAATTGAATACACACAATCATGCTTAACATACTTATGTAGCATGAAACACACAACCAGCCGGGCAACTTTAACATAGTTCATTACTTTGAGCTATTTAACTTTATATGGTTTTGTATATGTGCAATGAGGACAGAAAAAAAGTTATATCGAATCATAAAAAATTTTTGTATATGAAATTTTAAAAATACCCATATCGACAATCTACCTTTTCTATGGCTTGGAAGAAGGAATCATATAATCTTATAAAAAATTGTCAAAAAATTTCAAACATGAATTAAATTCAATTATTTTTACTGTTGTTTCACGCAGAATATTCATCTTACAATTTCAAAATCTTCCAAACGTTTGCTGGGAACTAAATATAAAGTCAAATTTGCTTAAGCCAAAAAGTATGCAACAATAATTGTGCGCAAAGACTCGTAATCGCATAGAGCAACTTCTAATGAATTTATCACCAAATTGAGTAATAGGACATTGTACACAAGTGAAATTCCAGCTCGTTTGGAAGCAGAAGAAGTGTTCGCGACAGCAGCATTTTGAAGATGACATTCAGAGTGATGTAGAATAAGAATTTATCAATGAAGCTGCAAGCGGAACAGATTTTATGCTTCGCACAGTAGGTAATTTTTTTTCACTATTTTAACTTTTTTCAAAATTTTCCAATTGACGTTTTAACCTCTTTCAACTTAATTGAAATTGCCAAGATTTCTCAATTTGACTTTTTCGACCTGTTCCAATTTTTTCCGAAATTTACAACTTCTCTCAACTTTTTTCGAGTTTTTCAACCTCTATCATTTTTTTTCAACATTTTTTTATATTTTTTGATATAATGTTATCAGGCTATTTCTGCTGTTTCAAACTCTTTGAATTTTTTCGAGTTTTTCAACCGTATTATTTATTTTTCGTATTTTATTGACTTTTTATTCTTTTTCAACTGCTTCAACATTCTTCAACATAACCTTTCAACTTTTTACAACATTTTCCATTTTTTCAATTTTCTCCACAATATGTTTCACACATTTCCGACTCTTTTCAATATTTTCAAGTTTTTCAACATCTTTCAATATGTTTCGACTTTTTCAACCTGATTCAACTTTTTACTAGTTTTTCAAACTCTTTCAACCTTGTTTCACTTTTTCCGCAATTTTCTATTTTTTATAGCTTTTTTCAACTGTTTTAACCAGTGCTAACAATTTGAAAATGAGAAATTACAGTTTTTAACATCTTGTTTGACTTTTTTTTAAATTTTTCAAACTGTTTTTAATTTTTAACCTTTCTCACACTTTCCAACAGTTTCCAACTCAATCGATTTTTTGACGTAACGTTGAAGTAACGTTAAATCTGAAACCTTTCAGAAATTTTTCAGTATGATTGCATGTGAAATATTCCATTTAAAATCTATGAGAAGATTTCTGCAACGTTCTGCGTGCAATATTTTAAATTCAACATTTCTGGTACGTTACGTATTATATCGGAAACGTTAAGTGCCGCGTGGGAGATCTAGTAAAGTGCATATGCAGATAAAACTACAATGAAAAGTTTTAAAATTTGTCAGCAGATGGCCTTGCGGTTGTATCGCATTTCATTGTTTGATGAAATTTTTTTATGAGAAAAATAGGACGAACCCAACGGTATTAACATTTCACAATAAAAAATAAAAATAATTTTTAAGAAAAAGTTGCCATTTAAAAATGTTAAGTGATTTTTAAAAATTTATGCTGCAGTTTTTATTTCTTCACTAAACAAAAATACTCAGCAAAGGAAAAAGTTTATAATTTCGACTACATGTTATCGCAAAATATATTTCTTTAATACATAAAATGCTTATGATAAATTGAGTTAAAGCTAGCCTCATAAGAAATTTCATTAAAATCAAATCATTCAATAAATGTTGCCATCTACCGACAAATTTTTAAAACTTCGTATATGTATGTCCTCAATGGAATACAAAATAACTGACACTTAATTTTCTAACATCAGTAGTTCAATAGATTCTGAGCAATGACTTGAGCGAGATTTTAGCTCGAATTGCCCTATATTAAATTCAACGATTTTGCTTAATTTCTTTCATAAGGGTTGCCAAATAAGAGTTGACGACCTTATTAAATAACAAAAAAACAAATGGAAAAATCTTTTGCGAAAGATTTATTTAGCTGACAATTGTACAATTTAGTGCCTTATTTTTGTGGCATAATTTTTGTCCCACAATAAACGGCCTGGCCGCCTCAAAAGCGGCCCTGTCTCTGATGTCTCTTCAATGTACTCTAATAGTTTTTGTGATTTTTTTCCACCTAGGGTTGCTTTTGGAAGAATCGCCCAAGTAACAAGAAAACTGGCAATTTCATTACCGAAAAAATCAGTTTTCTATTTATGCTACACACAGGGTTGCCAAGTGATCGAGATAGATCCGACCTGGTTAGAAATTTCATTATGAACTGTATCTTTTTTCAACGAGTCAAACAAAAAAAGTCATCAAAAATTATTTATGTTTTGAATGGCCTTTTTTGACCAAACATTTGTAGGAAATATAATTTGACGCGCTTCGTAACCCCAACCTCATACTTTTTTATAGCGATAAAAATTATAATTTGAACGCCTCTAACACTTATAAGAATTAGAAAGTTGTGAAAAACTCATTTCGAGATATGAGTTCGTATCATTACTTAGTGTAAAGTGCAACAGAATAGAACAGCAAAAAGTTAAACTCAATGGATAAGTAAATGTTTAAAAATATATTATATGTATTATGATACAAAAGGACTTTGTGTATAGTATTTCGAGAGCCCAAAACAAAATATTTGTTTCAAAAATGAGTAAAAATTCCGTTGCTGCTTGGGATTTTAGAGAGCAACTGCCTACACATATCTGAGCCTAATATGAAATTTAAAATGAAGTAACTAAATCCTTATCGGTTAATCTGCCTGGGACGCTACTCTCACCAATATGTAAAATCGAGGCGCTGCCTATTTTTTCGACGTTTTTGGGCAGTGAAAGTTTTCAATATCGTCTGCATTTGAAAAGGGTTTGATATTCTGCGCATTCACAGATCATTCTTACCATCCGGCCATATTTTTGAGAAAAAAATAGAAGCAACATTGATTTTCTAAAAGCTATATGAACATAGATAAAACTTAAATTTAAAAGACCTTGCCAACTTTACAAAAATGATATTCCAAAAAAGTACTGCATATGAGACTGGATGGAGTGGAACGGGGTCTGATGTTATAGCGAAGCGAATTTTTACGATTGTAAAGTCAAGTTAACTTATGGTCTTTAATATGGACACGCTGAAATTAAATTAAGTATATGGAAAATTATTTTTAAATAAATTAAACTTGTGTGGGAACTATAAAAAATCAACAATTTCATTTCATTTAAATATAAAACCACTGAATACCATTATACAGGGTGCTTAAAAAGTTATTTTTGAGTAGGACTTACAAGAAAAGACTGATTATATTATAACTTTCATAGTAACGGAGCTACACTTAGGGAAAGAATTAATGATTTTATGTTTCATTAAACCATAAACACTTATGATTTAGAGCCAATGTTTAAATTGAAGAGAAATATTTTTGCTTTAGATTCAAAAAGAATTCACATTGATTTAAAGTGATTCCATGTATGATTCATAGTGACAAAGTGCTTAATGTAAAATATGAAGGAGTAATTTCAAGTACTTTAAAACTCACAATGTACTTAGAAGTTTTTACTATTGCAATAAAGTTAAATAATGATAACAAATTCCAATTTAATTCAAATTTGTTTACGTTAAAAATAATCGGAAAAATATGGTAATTTCATTGCGATTTTTATCTGAATGAAGAGCAATCAAATGAGTCAATTTCACTAGATAAGCAATTGACATATTCTGCCATATTAGCGTCATTGCTAACCGTGATTTCAGTTCAGATTTATTGGTGATTAAATTCAAAACGGAAGGAATAATCGCCCCAGTTTAAGTGTTGAAGCTCTGTCACTGAGTAAGTCATTGTTTTACTTTGTGATGATAGATCGATTTATGCTATTTTGTCTATGTTCATAGATTTATTACTATAACTACTTTCGTATAAATTGAAAATATATGTACATATTGGAATTTGTTAGGTCTCCAAAGCTGAGTACCGTATTATTATGATAATGTTATAAAAACTAAATTAATTTTTTGATTACGTTTCAGCACACAGGAAAATCTAACACAATTATGCACCAATGGACTACCAGGTTATGTACAGCAAGAACATGAATTGATCGGTGATGTCATCTGTCCCTCGCTAGTGAAGGGTATAGATTACATCAGGGATCCCCGCTTGAATAAAGTGAATAATTTATGAAGAAACTTGTCTATTAAATACCTAATACATTTCATACAACTTGCAAATTTCAGGGGTTAGCATTTACGCTTGAAGAACGACAGGTTTTGGGTATTCATGGACTGCAGCCTGCACGACTAAAGACACAAAAGGAACAAGTTGAATTGTGTAAAATTGCAATTAATCGCTACACGGAACCTCTTAATAAGTATATGTACCTTGTTGACTTACAAGAACGTAATGAGCGCCTATTCTTTCGGTTTGTAACCGAAAACATTGAAGAAATATTGCCCATTGTTTATACGCCTACAGTTGGCTTGGCGTGTCAACGTTTTGGTCTCATTAATAGAAGACCACGTGGTCTTTTTATTACTATTAATGATCGAGGCTATATTTTTGATATCATAAGAAATTGGCCAGAGCCTGATGTGCGTGCCATTGTTGTAACTGATGGTGAACGTATTTTGGGCTTAGGGGACTTAGGTGCTTGCGGTATGGGTATTCCTGTAGGTAAACTTGCGCTATATACAGCATTAGCTGGCATTAAGCCACATCAATGTTTGCCAATTTTGATCGATGTTGGAACAAACAATATCGATCTCTTGGATGATCCTCTCTATGTTGGGCTAAGACAGAAACGTGTGAAAGGTCGTGAATATGATGAATTAATTGAAGAGTTCATGAAAGCAGTTGTCAAACGTTATGGTCAAAATACACTGGTGCAGTTTGAGGATTTCGGCAATCACAATGCATTCAGATTTCTAGACAAATTTCGAAATACATATTGCACCTTTAACGATGATATTCAAGGTACTGCAGCAGTAGCTGTAGCTGGTTTGTATGCATCAAAACGTTTAACTGGCAACAATTTGTCGGATAATACAATTTTGTTTGCGGGAGCTGGTGGCGCATCTTTGGGAATTGCGGATCTTATTGTACGAGCGATGATGGAAGAAGGTGTACCATTAGAGGTATTTATTTTTTTGTTTATTGCATATTGCTCTTGTGAATAACTTTTGGTTTTCAGGTCGCACGTAGCAAGATTTGGATGGTCGACATCAATGGGCTTGTGACCAAACAAACTAAAGAAATGTCTGTTCAAATGGAGTACTACGCAAAGGAACATGAACCGAAAACTTCGCTTGAGGAAATCGTTACTCTACTTAAGCCAAGTGTAAGTTCTGAATAGAAATATAAAGTTGAAATTTCAGTGAATTTAGTAAATTACCACAATTTGCAGGCATTGTTCTGGCATCAAGTTCTAGGAACATTGGGCACGAGATGCTAGTGCGAGAAAAAACAAAACGAGATAACCTTGTTTTCTTCTAAATGTATTTTTCTACATGGAAGCTCAATGAAGCTTTACTGCGCATCTTGCTCGCGCATTGAACGCGCTTAGAACTCAAGACTATTCGTGGTGAAATGGCAAAATATATTGACCACAAAAAATCTGTCAGCTGTTAAATTGACTGCCGCTAGAGACAGTGTTGGCAATTTCAAACCAAACCTCAAAAACAAAAAAAAAAAACTGGAGTTTAAGTTCAATGATTGTCTTGGCCTTTCATGTCAGGCTTGATTTTTTTAATTCAAAAACAACAACAGCCAGGGCTGCCAAGTCAAAGGAAGCATTTTTTCAGGCCAAAAAAAAAACAATTTTTCCTTCAAGTGGTAAAAAGCCAAAGTTTTTTTTGTAGGGAAACATTGACGACTTTTTTATTTTGGTCAAAAATATTGAGAAATTAATTCAAAGAAGGGTGAAATATTAAATTATTGCATAAGAAAAACTTGAATAACTTTTTTTGCTCAGTAAACAAAACTTTCAAATTCCCAGTTTAGTCGGGTGAATTCAATGACAAATAAATCTTGATATGGCAAATCAGGCAACGGACTTACTTAGAAAGGTCCCTAAAGAGTAAATAGTTTGGTCCAAATATATAAAAAGTATTTTTTTTAAGGTCGTTATAATGTTAGTGCTTGTTCCAAGAACAATCTTGCTAACGCTAAAAATCAAATATTAAATACATTCAAATAAATTCATATTCAAATAAAATATGAATTATTGATTAATAACACTGTCCGACACATGTGTCCATATACCAGAAATTTGAGCTATGACTGACAGAACGCATAAGACAACAGACCTCCGTGTATTCTAGTTGATTTGCATCGAGTCAGCAAAATTAAATGCTTCGGTGCATATTAGGGTGTGCCATTTTTGAGCAACTTTATTTTTTCAACTAAAAAACAGGCTTAAAACTATCAGAAAGGTGAAAAAGGCCGCCTCTAAAAATTTGAGCTCTTAATAATAACATTTAGAGGTGCCTGTTTCTAACTTTCCATTTTCCATATAACATACATGGAAAAAAATTATTTTTTTTTCTTATTATTGTAGCTTGACATGAGAGCATTGTAAAAATGAACTGAAACATTATTT
Organism: Meiosimyza decipiens; assembly: GCA_963680825.1. Taxonomy (NCBI): domain Eukaryota; kingdom Metazoa; phylum Arthropoda; class Insecta; order Diptera; family Lauxaniidae; genus Meiosimyza; species Meiosimyza decipiens. The sequence continues at coordinate 69,467,746 of OY804259.1, forward strand.
TAGTAGGAAATTGAACGCTCTACAAAAAAAAGTCTATAATTTTACTGAACCTAATGCATATTTGCTTTTGTTTAGCAGTTAATCAAATAATAAAATAATAATATTTATTTTTTTTTTTTTTGTAGAGCGTTCAATTTCCTTCTAAAATAATGTTTCAGTTCATTTTTACAATGCTCTCATGTCAAGCTACAATAATAAGAAAAAAAAATAATTTTTTTCCATGTATGTTATATGGAAAATGGAAAGTTAGAAACAGGCACCTCTAAATGTTATTATTAAGAGCTCAAATTTTTAGAGGCGGCCTTTTTCACCTTTCTGAAAGTTTTTTCTTTATTTAATTGATTTTAAAATTTACACTCACTAAAATCACTGTCAAGACTTTACCAGCAGAAAGCGTCTGTTACGTACAATTTTGCTTCCATTAAGTTCTCTTAAATAATAAAGGAAAATGTGTAATAAATTTTAATAACAATTTTTTTACCATATAGGTCTTAATTGGCGCATCTGGAGCTGGTGGTCTTTTCACGCCAAAAATTCTGCGTACAATGGCTGACAACAACGAACGACCAATTGTATTTGCCCTGTCGAATCCAACAAGTAAAGCTGAGTGTACCGCTGAGCAAGCTTACAAAAATACTGATGTAACTTTACGAGCATATGTATATATTTTCATAGCACTCATTTAACAAAAAAAAATGTTCGAATTTACTTTACAGGGTCGTGTCATATTCTCGTCGGGTTCACCCTTCCCACCAACAGAGTTAAATAGCAAAATTTACTACGCTGGACAAGGTAATAACGCATATATTTTCCCTGGTGTGGCACTAGGTGTTATAGCTTCTGCCACACATCATATTCCCGATGATATGTTCCTAATTGCTGCGCAAGAATTAGCCAACTTTGTTGAACAAACTGATTTGGAACGTGGTTCGCTGTATCCACCTTTAGGTGCTATCAAAGAAATCTCCATGCGTATTGCAATAGGCGTAACGAAATGCGCTTATGACAAGGGTAATAACTGAATTAAAAATTGAAATGAAAATATCTTAAGTATATTACTAATGAATTACAGGTTTGGCATCCACATACCCAGAACCATGTCATAAACGAAAATGGCTACAGGATCAATTATATGATGTCAACTATAAAAGCTGTTTGCCAGTAACTTGGGCATGGCCAAGCTTGCCAGATGTTGAGACTCGCCCATTAAATCCAACTAAATTACTCCAAGACACAAGTGATTAAATAAAATTTAAATTTTCATAACAATCTAAGATGTGGAAGTTAGTTGGTAAGGGCTACATGTGACATTTTAGACAAAACCGTGTTAAATATTTCCTAATATATCCAATTCTAAGAGAGATAAGAGTGTATGACTCAGGATCTACTACAGAACCACCATTGCATGTTGAGAAAGTGACTGTTTTTGCCGGTGTTTGTTTCAAAACCACCATTGGGTCATTCAGAGCTGGTAACACAATCAATGGCGATCGATATCGGTGGATGTTGGCCACTTTGTGCTATCGCAAATGCGTGGAAAAAGTCTGGAAGAATTCTGGTCCCAACAAGATGGCGTGATGTGCCACACTACGCGTTTAACTATGACGTTTTTGAATCGCATGTTTCAATTGATCAAATTGAGATGGTGCTCCCGATATGTCTGAGCTCAGCACAAAGCCTCCGTTAGTTTCTTGAGGACGCATATAAGCGGATTTTCAGATTTTCGGGTCAAAAGTTGAACGATATTTTTGTTGTTGTATTTGCAAGCATATCTAAAAAGTGTCTAGAAATTTTCGGCCACATTGGCTGTACACTTTTTTGCCAGCTGTTGAAAGAATAACACCTCTGTAGGCGATTTTTAAATTTTCATAAGTAATGGATCAGATCCAGCGATCCAGAATGCTGCCACTGGGATAATTGCACCTTAGTTTCGACATCATAATATTAAACCTAAGTTTCATCACCTGTTAGGACACGTTTTAATAGTTCTATATCGTTTTGGACTTGATTCAGCGACTCCTGAGCTACTTCCATTCGCTGATGTTTTTCTTCGAATTTAACACTTTTGAAAATAATTTTGCTGCATCACGCTTTATACCCAAAGCATCCGAAAAAATTTCATGGCAAGGGCCAATTACTTATAACATCATTTCTGAATACTTCACTTATATTAGGGTGGTTCCAATTTTTTTTTGTTTTAAACAGGCTTAATAGTTGCAGGTACATCAAGAAATACTCTGGAGCTAGGAGTGTTCATGATATTAATATTTACTGGTGGCTAATCGAGCTTTTTAGTTTTCCAAACCATTCTTTAATAGACAGTTTCGTCCACATATCGTGAAACGGTACCAAGATAATTGGAAAGAACATAAGAGTTTTTGCAAAAAAATAAAAAAAAATTGATTTTTTTCGATTTTCGAAATATTCCTAAGCTTTGAAAGCTAATAAGTTGACGAAATATTATCTCCACGAAATAAATTCTATGTATTTCTGTATGGAAAACTTTACGTTCCTTCCAATCGACATGGTGCTGCATACTTGCAATGTATAAATTGTTTTCTTAAAAATATCTTTTGTTTCCGCAGTTGAAAAAATGGATCAAGAGAATAAACCACAAGAGCCTGGCACCAAAGATGCCATCAAGTAGTGAAAATTGGACTAAGCCACACATGATGATTTAGCTATATATGAGCACTACTTAGTTAATGACTCGCTTTGTTAATTAATCTAATAGCTAATTCTACATTGCACACATTAAGTTAATTCTATCAATCAATTTAAAAAACAAAAATAGACACCAATTTTGGAAACTTTTCTTTTTGCTTTGTTGCATCAGTCATGATTTGGGGTGTGATTTGATTGTGAATATTTTTACTTGCGGGTATGGAAGTAAAAAAAAATTACTATGGACATAAAAATAATAGCTAAGGAGGCTATAATAGCTGTAGTAGCTTAATTATATTTGTTAATTTATGTGTCGACTTTGCTGACTTACAGTATATCGACTTTTTCATCCTCTTTCAACATTCGGATTTTTCATAATTTTGCGAACTTTTCAACCTTTCAATTTTTTACAAATTTTTCGACTTTTCATTATATTATGTGACATACATATTGACTTCTTCAATATTCTTGAAATTTACAAACAGAAGACTTCAAATTTGAGCGAACTCAACGCTATTTGAAAGAAGAAGACTTGTACTTAAAGAAGCCAACCTTTAATTTTGGTGAAATAAAAAATCCACGAGGCTACATAACCTCAAAAATGGGTAAAAACGGTGTTTCTTGCACTTTTAGGTTTGGATATCTCAAAACCCAGAGCATTTTTGAGGCCAGATTTGGATTCAGCGCATCAAAGACCTTCGAAAATATATAGTCCGGTTGCTGGGTCTGAATGTTGGTTAAATTTTGTCGGCCTGTGTAATCTTCAATTCAGCTTACCAACAAAAAAAAAAAACAAAATAGTTTATTCCAATAACTCCGATATTTCCAAACGATCATTCAAACCTGATTTGAAACATATTAGAATTTCCCCAAATTAAAGTAGAATTTTGTGGAAGGACTTTATGGCGCTTTCATCGTAAGGAAAGAGATATGAGATAAAATCTGCTTGGGGAGCTGGTTACAACAACATCAATTTAGATAAAAAGATAGAGCTAAAAAAACAAAAAAACAAGAGCTGAAAGAGCCAGTGACTTGAAAGCAAAATCATTCAGACTAAAAGCATGCGGTGATAGCGAACTTAAACGATTTATTTTATATAACGAAAAGAGCGGGGATATTTTCTGCTATTAATGTAAGAGCTGGAAGAACTGAAAAAGCATCCTTGAGCCAAACAACTCTTAATTTACGTTACTCAACACTCTAATTGAATTTGTTTCTTCAAGTTCAATGCAAATGAATGGAACATCTAGAGAATGCAACATCTAAGAAAAAAACATGTTCCGAGCACCGAGAGTATTTCGTCTTGAGACGAACAACACTTGGAGAGGTGCCTCTTAACAAAATCAACAAACGCTACTGTAAATAAGTTTAGTCTGGTCGAGATCGCTGAAACTAAAAGTGTTGCGAATGCAGCAAAGTATTTTGGTCTTGAAGGTTTTTTGATTAAATAAAAATTACATTTATATTGAAATGTTTACAAGGAGCTTTTTGGTTGTGCTTGTGGCCGCAGTGGTAAGTAATTTTTGTTCTCTGATCTTTTTAAATTCGACAAGGAAACATACATATGTATATTGCTATCCTTCTGTGACTTGGATGCATTTTGAATTAAGGTATAAAGTGTGTGCCTAAAATAGTCCATTATTAAATTGAATAAAGCTCATAAAACCAGAGGGGTCTTTATTTAAACTGCTCACTTAAAGGAAATCAAAATCTGTAAGATTTCATTATAACAAAAAAAAAAAAATATGCAACCGTATTTCTACCAGTATGGATATCACGTGATTTTTTTTTTTCGCTTAACACCCAATTTGTATAAAATATTATACATAGCATAACACGAAAAGTCTAAAACCGACATCAGAGTCCCACATGGTTGAGTCACATGGTTGCTATGTGCTCTTACTGATGCCCTAGCAAATCGGCAGTTCCCTTGTCCCGGTTAACAATTTTCTCGACATACATCGTGGACCTTATGGCTTGGTTAAAATACCCTCCCTCCTAGCAATCTTAGCTCGGATTTCTTTCTGAAAAGGTTGCAGAATTGCATGAGTTATATCTATGGCTTCCGAATCGTCACAGAAAGGATTGACCTATTGTATTCGGATGCCGCAAGCATTACTAGATCCAAGGTAACATTCAGCCTCTGATAAATTTTAGTACATTAAGTAACTTCTGTCAGCGTACTGTGGAACAATTAAACCTGGCCATTGGTAGTTCTATGATGTAGGGGCTTAGTGAATATTGTGACTCCAAAGTGGTCGCTTCGTAGAGACTTGACTGTCTGGGCACTGAATGCTTTTTCGTTAGTGTATGTATTTTGTGTTTTAAATTAAATTGATTACAAGATGTTTTATATATGCAATCGACCTAGAGCCAACATTATTGGAATTTTCCAACATTTCATGACTTTTGCAACTTTGTTTGGCTTTATCAAAGTTTTTCGAATTTTCTAAGTTTTTTCAACGTTTTTCTTTCTTTTTCTATACCTACTCATACGAGCTTTGTTGTTGTTGGTGTACTGTTTAACTTACGTTCATACATACTCAAGTCTATTTTCATTAATCATTTTTCTGAACGCTCAGATATATGAATCTGAAAAATATCTCAAATCTAAAGTTATTGTCGTAACTACTGACTTTTTATTATATTGAAGTATGATACCATACAAATTAATATTCATTTTCACATTTTATGGATTGAATGTGATTTAAATTCAATTTATCTTATGATTATTACTTTTGCGATAGTGTAGTACAACACATTGGTGCATATTCCTAGCAATATAGTTAGACTCAACAACTAAAGGTACTGAGTACAGAAGCTGCTGGAGTATGCAAAACGCGGTTCGATCGCGCACCGATCGTCGATTGAATCGATTCTTATGCTTTTCGAGTCACTTCAATACTACTTCCTGGTACGCAGACGTTAATTTCAACAGTTTTCATGGCACCTCTCTCAAAACAGTGGCTACTGTTTGCCAAAAAATAGGCCCTGCGTTTAATGCATTACGGCGAATTTTAGTGCGTGAAGTTCGATTGGTAATTTGTTTTCGTCTATCTCAATCGTTTTACAATTGGCTGAATATTTTCGCTAAACTTTTCTCAAAATTTGCTGCCAACGACTATTGTAGCTCACGAAATGAACATCTTACTCGGCAATATTATGCTCCGCAAAGGCTTAGAGTAATTGCATCCGAAAACAGATGATTGATACGATTGAGAGAAACCGATAGCTACGAGGAGTTTTCGTACGTTATTTTCGGTACTTATCGAATTCTATTTTCGAATCTTTTTCGTGTGTGTCTGACGAACTATGTGGCTTTTTCTGAATTTTTTAGGCGATATATATATTTTAATATAAATTTTGAGGACAACCTATTATTGCATTATATAACATGAACACTTGCAAATGCATTGTATTGAGAAATTATTATATTTTCAAATTAGATACATTATAAATTGAATATTCATTCACTGCTTACTGATGTAACCGCTTAAGTTTGCCAATAAATTTTAATTAAATCAAAATACTTTTTTTCCGAGAAATAAATAACATTGATTATATTTCCCATTTATAGCCTTCGTTACGGTTCGGTCGGAGCATACATTAATAGCTATATATTGCAACATTTATTAAAAACAATTGTTGGGGATTACACTGATTGACTTTGGGGTTATAAGTGCAACGTGTCAATACAAGATTGAGAATTTTTCCGGATTTCAGTGTTGGAAGGTGACTTTATAAAATACTAAGAATATTTCGGTGAATAGTTTAGGATTTTCGGTTTACTTGTTGGTAATTAAAGATTGTTTGTGTAGTAAATGTATACAGAAAACAATTTCAATACTTATCTAACGGTATAAAGATAAGAGCTTCTACTTTGTTTTCTAAATACAATACATAAAAATCAATGCATTGATGCGAATCTTTATTTGGAATGATAGTTCGGTTCTTACAACTCAATGTTTTAAAATTATTTCGCTCAAATGTTACTCTCGACTAGTTTTTAAATCGTCCATTGTGTGGTTTCGAGCATATCGACCGGTATTCCTTGAATAACACGAGATATGTTGGTTTCCAAAGCGTCAATAGTTTTGGGTTTGTCGACAAAAACAAGTGATTTAACATATCCACAAAGAAAGTAATCCAATGGCGTCAAATCAAATGATCTTGGTGGCTAGTTAACAGGACCTTTTCTTGAGATGATGTTTTCATCGAACGTTTCCCTCGATAAAGCGATTGTTTCTCAAGCTGTGTGGCATGTTGCGCCATTCTGTTGAAACCAAAGGTCGGCTACACCAATATCCGGAATTTATCGCAACAAAAATTTATTGACCACTGCTCTGTAGCGAGTGCCATTGACCGTAACACGGGTTCCATTCGCTTTTTTGAAGAAATACGGTCCGATGATGCCTCCTACCCATAAACCACACCAAACAGTACATTTATCGGGATACATTGGAAGCTCTTGGATTGCTTCTGGTTGTTCAACGGGCCAAATACGGCAATTTTGCTTGTTAACGTAGCCGTTCAACCAGAAGTGAGCTTCTTCGCTAAACACAATTTTTCGATAAAATAATGGATCAATTTGAAGTTGCTGTAAGGCCCATAAACCGAAACTAAAACGTAAACCAAAACCAGCTGGTTTCAATTCTTGTACGAGCTGTATTTTATAGGTCTTCAGACCAAGATCACGCCTCAAGAAGCCCAAGGCCTGAGATCGGCGACGAATCGATTGTTCACGGTTTTCAAGAACACTCTCTGCTACTGCAGAAATATTTTCAAAATTACGGGCTGTATGCATTCTGGTTGAATGATGAATGCCCAATGGTGTAAAATTGATTCGAAATTTGGTGATGGTGTTACGAATGTGTGTATTATATTATATTCTATTATATTATATAAGCCAAGAAAGATAATTGAATGAAATTTATTACACAGGATACACATTTAGATAAGCTTCTTGGGATTGAATAGAGTTAAAATTTTTTATTTTATGTTAATGCATCAAAATTTATCAGAAATATTAGAAAAAACTTAGACAAGCTCTTGACAAAAAGTCCTTGAAATTCGATTAGAGGGCGTGGCACTTCCCATGCAAGGGATAACTTCAAAATGCTACACTGTTAGAGAATTGTTTAAAGTAATGAAAGAAAATTTTACACAAATACAAGAAATAGTTCCGTCTATCATCAGACATAAATTTGGTGAATTTGGAAAAGAGGGCGTGGAAGCTCCTTTAAAGGCATAAGTTTCAAAACGCTACGCAGAGAGATATTTAAGTAACAGTTACCTAGAACGTACTATTAGGTTGTACGTTCAGTCAACAGTCAGACAGCAGCGGAGCATGATGGAAGAAATACTCTTTTAATAAAAGTGTTGGACTTACGTGCACTCCTCCTGCCCAGGGCCGTAGCGAGCATGGGGCAGGCGGGGCGGTGCCCCAGGACCCCCGACGGAAAGAGGCCCCGAAAGGCCCCTTCTCGTCGACCACTTTTTTCGTCCTGAAAGAAACTTATCTCGGTAAAGACTTTGGGGTCTCCTGAAAGTGAACACGAGAAATTGAACACGGTGGTCTCCCAGAATAAAACAATTCTACATTTTTTTGTAGTTTTATTAGATGATGTACAAAATATCATACTTTTGATTCATTTTAACAAATCTTAGTATCTAAATAGTATTAAAAACGCCGCTTTCTCGATTTGCATGCCGCAAAAATCTTTGATCGCTTCGCTGAAATCGATCTCTCTTGCTCGCTCATTCTCAATTGATAGTAATGCCAATCCACACAATCGCTCTTGCCCCATAAAGCTTCTCAAATAATTTTTTATCAATTTCAATTTCGAAAAAAATCTTTCTGCCGTTGCAACTGTGACAGGAAGTGTCAGAAACATAATACATACAAGCAGTGCATACATCAGAATATCTTGACGTCACGGAACTGCTTTCAATTATGATCATTTCGGCAAGTTGTTTTACATTGTCAATCTGACTCATTTTTTTCCTGAACGCTGGTCGCAAAGAGAGTAACTGCGATGGAAATGTGGAAGAAATGTGATCATGGAAAATTGAAATTTTTCGGCTTCTAATGAAATTTCTTCGTCAGTGGCATTGGTTATGAATTTTGGTTGGACAAATTTGTAGACGTCCAGAACAGATTTCATACCTTCGAATCGGTACTTTAGTTGAAAACAAATCGTGTCCACTAAAGGATAAAAAACAGTCACTGCGAAGTTTTCCTTAGGATCCGTTCTCTTTCCCGTTCTGTGTTGCGCGAACGGAAAAGAGGTAGCGTAGCTCCCTGCACCCTCCCGCTGATGGGCCGAGTTTTATCCCAGTGTAGGTCAGTGTTCGTAGATTGTAGTAGAATTTTATATATAATTCTATAAAAATTCTACTACAATCTACGAATACTGGTGTAAAGGTACTTTAAAATTTGAAAAATGATTTCCGTATGGGGGGCCCCAAAATAACTTGTTGCCCGAGGACCCCCAATGCTCTAGCTACGGCCCTGCTCTTGCAGGGGTATGGCCAAAGATATCGCCCTTAGTAGTTTATTTTCTTTTTAGTAGTTCTTAGAGCATTCCTTGGATACTAAAATGGTTACGTGTGTTGCCCAGCAACGAGTAAATCTCATAAAGTTTCTTATTCCAGTGAAATATCAGCTATTTAAACTCAGAGAAATTACAAGCAAAATTTTATTCTCACATTATCTGACACAGCGGTGGAAGCTGTACGGTAGGCTGTCCATGAGGATACATCTGCCCCTACTTGTTTTTGTTCTGCTGAGCTATACATCGTCAGAATATCTCTTTAACTCTGCTGCAGTGCTTGAGTCAAAATGACACAGGTTTTGACAAAAATTGCTTAAGTGATGGGGCAAAGTTATTAAAATCGAGCCAAGTCTTTATCTTATCCTCAGAGACTAAGTTTATGCAAGAAAAATAGAATAAATTACTTTTAATTTTTCCTCCAGGTGCTAGTAAATTTTGTTCTTACATACATTGTGGGTCATTTTGTCCAACACATTATTGCTTTGTATACATATGCCCAGTGCAGCACATGCCATTTCAATCATTTTTCTAGCTATCGCAGCTTACACTGTGTGTGGGACGGTTGTATCGAATTCTCCAAAATTATTTTGCACAAATTCTTTTGTCCAGTATGCTCGGTACAATAAGACATATCTCCAACAGTGTAGACCTCTATCACGTCAACTAGTTTAACCTTGGCAAATATAGATTTTCCTGACAATCATAACTAAAAGAGCTTCAAGCTGTGCATCCTTGAGCTAAACAAGTCTTGATTTGCGTTACTCAACACTTTAATAAATTTGTTGTTTCAAGTTCAATGCAAATGAAAACAACATCTACAGCCGCTAAGAAAAAAACATGTTCCAAGCACCGAGAGTATTTCGTCTTGAAACGAAGAACACTTGGAGAATCAACTAACGCTAAGATACTGTAAATAAGTTTAGTCTGGTCGAGAACGCCGAAACTCAAAGTGTTGCGAATACACTTGAATTTATAACTTTAAGTTTGCTGTTTTTGAAGTTTGTTTTTCATTAAATTAAAGTCGCATATATCGTGCAATAAAAAAATTAAAAAGAAAACGTATGCACGTATGTTAAAATGTTCACATGGAACTTTCCTTTCCTGGTGTTTGTGCTGATGGCTGCAGTCGTAAGTGTAGATGCGCGTAAGTTTTCAAATTACGTTCTGTGAAAATCATTCAATCTTAATAATTAAAACGCATTTTCATGCAGAAAGATCGTGTACCACACCGAATAACGCTTATGGCCAATGCGTTAGCTATAGAACATGTTCATATTTTAGGCAGCAATTGGAAGCGTATGGATCACAAATACCACAAGAGTTTCGTGAATTTATAAAGAAAAGCCGTTGTCCTGGTCCTAACACAGAAACGGTAAGTGCATGTGGGCTGGATATACCCTGAAAAATGTAGTTGATCGGAGGGAGTGGGTTTATAACGTGATTCTGATGAAACTTGTTTGCTCGTTAATATTTAATGATTTTATAATGTTGCGAATTGTTTAATTTCGGTATTTCAAGTGCATACAGTAGTGATTTGCTGATTTCATTAGCAATATCTTACTGAGACTTCGAACACATAACTCTTGTTTATTATTATTTTCGATTCACCCTAACTTTTTGATATTTAAAAATAATATATTTTAATATGCGTGGGATCGCCCACCTTTTAATAGAAAACATTTCTTTTATATTCAGTATTAAATTCACTGCTTGAGAGGTTTGCAAAATCTCTCTTCTCGGCCTCTTACAAATCTCATGTTTTGGCTAGATGCCGACAACATCTAAGTTAGATTGTCATCATCACAACCTTTTTACCCAGCAAAGATTGGCTGGGCAACTTGCAAGTCAAATACTGAAAACAAATCAAAGGACGCCGGATTCTAAGCGAGCAAGGAACCTCATAGCTGTAAAGAAGCTGGAGGTAATATGGATGGTAGATATCCTGACTGGTCACTGTATTTTTGGCAAATAGGCAAGTTGGATCGCGTTTTCAAAAACTAATCTGATTCCGACGTTTCTTATGGAAGTTAGAACTGATTCTTTAGCGTCGAAGTGTGTTTCAGCAGCAACTTGTTCTTTCTTTTTCAAGTCATCGCTTAGAAACTTTTAATGGCTGTCGTTTCTCATGAGCTTTGAACGAATTATTTTTGTGTACCTAACTATTAGGCTTTTTTTAATGCCCAGATTCATAACTCCACCTTCCTATCATATTCCGACCTATAGGCAAATTCTGACATTTATATGTATATGATTCAATATATGCATGAGTTGTTTGTAAAAATTGTTGATATTTTGAAAACCTTTGGAGAGCTTCCAAAACCAATTACCATTAAAGCTTTTTAACGACAGATTCCGTGGATAATAAAGTTATTTGAATATTCAATCTTTCTATACTTAAGTTCTATTTGATTTTAATTTTTATAGATCTTTGTTTGCTGCGAAAATGAGCCAACAGAACCAAAAACACCAGCTCCAACTGCAGATGTTAGCAATCAGCAGATAAATGAACGCGGTTTTAAGATTTTGGATGCCATCCGTTGTGGAGAAATTTCGGGTAACAAGGTTTCAAATGGTAATAAGACCAAATTGAATGAATTCACGTTTATGGCTCTACTGAAGTACAATGCAAGTTATGTCTATGGATGTGGTGGGACGGTGATTACAAATCGTTTTGTTTTAACCGTGGCACACTGTTTGTTTGGTCAGAGAGATATCCCGTAAGTAAACAAATACAAATTTTTGTTTAACAAACAATAACTGTACTGTAAATCGGTACTTTCAGATATGCGGTTCGTTTGGGGGAACATGATTACAGCACAGATGAGGACTGCGAGCAACAAGGCGAGACAGTCATTTGCAATCCGCCAGTAGAAGATTATGGTATCGATAAATTGATTCCACATCCATTGTATACGCGCAGAAAGATTGGACATAATATTGGGCTAATACGTCTTGACCGAGATGTCAGTTTCAAAGGTTATATAAGTCCTCAAGCAATGTACTCACAGTAATTATCATATTTTATATATTGCAGTTCATATTCAACCTATATGCTTGCCGATTCATGAAGATTCACAAAAAGTAGCTGATATCCAAAGATATATTATTGCCGGCTGGGGAATTATACAAAACATTAGTAGGTTTCTGTTTATTTTACTGTGAAACTTTATATTTATTTATCTGTTTCGATCGTATCCAGAAAATTCCTTAAACTCCTCACCGATATTACTTAAAGCAATAACTCCACATCGCTCTAGAGAGTTCTGCCAAAATATATTTAAGAGGTATAACATAACTGATGATCTGATATGTGCTGGTGGCGACGGAATTGTAGATCCATGCATAAGCGAATGAGGTGGACCATTATTCTTCCAATCACCATACAATGTAATTCCAAGATATGTGCAATATGGTATTGTTTCAAGTGGAGTGCGATCGTGTGAAGCGCGCAACTTCCCTACCGTTTACACAAAAATAATATCATATTTACCTTGGTTAACCAATACAATTGCCGAAAATGAATGATGATATTTCAATACTCAATGATGTAGACTTCATACAGTCATCAAATAAATTTAACTTTTAAAATTAAATATATATATACAGGGTGTGGCCGGGAAGGTATATGACTTTGTTTGATTAAAAAATTTTGTTAAATGTATGTTGGCAATTATGTAAGGAATACCATATTAGATAAATGTCCACCTTTGCAAACCTCAAATGTCGGCTCTTTTAGGCACATTTTTCACGAATCTCATATACGAATCTGTTCCGGATTCTGTTTCAGATCCGTTTCGGATTTATTTTCGTATGAAATTCTGCTCAAAAAATCGGAATCCGTTTTGTCGGATCCGAATCGGATCCCAAACGGAATCCGTTTGAAATTTGGAGTAAAGATCTCGGTTACTATAAGCTTCGAAATTCAATAGAATTCGACGTGAGCGCATCCGTGGGCGTGGCACCTAACATTTTAACAAAAAGTTGTATGTAAGTGATATTCTTTTGTGAACTATTCCAGCAGCGGCAATTACCGTTGGTGGCTTACTTGCTAGAAGGTACATCTGAACCAAAAGCGAACGATATAGCACATGTAGGCGTGGTAAAATATCTTAATACTAAAATTTGGTGTAAGGATATTGTTTACAAAAAGCTATCTCTGGATAGATATTGAGCTGGATTGTACCAGTGGATGTATTACCGCCCTAAATTTTAATACTAACTACGACATGTCTCGCAAATTAAACAATTGCTATTGTGATAAAAATTTATATGCGGATCCCGATCACGAATATAATATATTGAACCAAATGAAGGCGGAATTGAGAAGTGGGAATTGGAATTTTTTTAATCTCACTCAACATTTTCCATATTTCTTTCAACTTTTTCGACTTTTTCAAAATTTTTTGATTATTTGGACATTTCCTTTTTTCTTTTTAACTTTTTCAACCTCATTTTAAATCTGACCTTTTCAATCATTTTCAATTTTATCCAAAGTTATTCAGGCTCTTTTAAATTTTTTACCATAGTTTCCATGTTATTTCGGATTTTTGACCGATTTACAACTCATTTTTCAACCTCTTTCAACTTTTTCTGAGTTTTTTAAACTCATTCAACTGTTTTTACACATTTTCCATATTGTATTGACTCTATCAGCCTCTTTTTACTGTTTCAACATTTTTCAACCATCAATGTACATGATCAAGCACAGATATTTATTTTTGTCAAGTTGTCCTTGCTAATTTGGTGTACTGCCTCTCGGTTGATGTGCAAGTCCTCAGAAAACATCGCTGCATTTGCATTATCATCTTCAGCGATGTGATCTTGAAATTTTTTTGATTGCAGCGCAGAGTGGTTGGGTTTGTATGAACGATGGCCATAGAGAGTGAAAATTGCGCTAGGCTCTTGAAATTTGGTACAGTTGTTTTGAAGCTTAAAACAACATAGATTTGTGAATGTGAAAAAAATCCGTCCAAGGTTGCGTCTACCTCACATACTAAAGTAAAATGTTGCAGTTGAGGGTTCTTCTTCAAAACGGGTATCAATTACCATTAATTTGACAATGCTGATTTTAAAATTCTAACAAACTGTGTAATATCTCTTAGAGTTTTAAAGTTATTAGAGGAAGGCTTATCTGTTTTTGAAAAGAACGCTATGTTATGTGTGTTATCCCAAGTGGGTTGAAGAGGGGAAAGTTAACTTTACCAGCTCTCCTTCCTTTCAGGGAAATCCTTTCTGAGTTTAAGCACCTCTCTTCACACTGTAAGCCTTCACAATTGATACAATCATTGTCATTAGTTATAAAATTTGAAGAACCCAAAATAATTACTTCCTTCAAAAATTACAATAGGAAAAATTTGATAAAAAAGTTATGAAAAACTGATGCTGGATTTTTGAGTTTTGGTTGACCATACATTTTCACATAATACATAAAAGATGAAGAAAATCCAGGGATATATCGCTATTATCATTTGTCACTATATTTTTCGAAAAATCCGTGCAATTGGTGTTCAAAGTTCAACTTTAAGCCCACTGTGGTACTGAGCCCAAAGAAAGCTTACATTTTTTGTAACTACTAAATACTATCTGAGAATCAATTTAATTTTTTTTATGTTTATGGCCCCGATCTTCCACTGTGAGACGTACAAGGCCTCTGCGCTTATCGTCATCAATTGACTTGCGAAAACGTTTATACCATTTGAAAGCTGTTCGGCTCGGCTTAAGCAATCACTGCCATAAGCTTTTTGCAACGAATGATTTAACTTGGAATTTTATGATAGTGCGTTGCTATATTTTGATTTGCCATTTTATAACACCTTTGCAACGATATATAATGTTGACAGATGGCGCTACGCGTGCAAGCGAAATATATAAATTCTGGTAGGCAACAACAAAAAAAACTACTGTTCTGATTCAGGGAATACTAGTGAGGTTCTTAATCACAGCAATTATTATTAATATATCTACATCTAAGTCACGAGCGACTGGTCTCATTAAAATTCATACTTAAGAACTTTATATCATATTTAAGTGCTAAAAAAATGATTGTGATTTAAATTATATTTTTCTGATGAAAATTAATTTTCCGATAATAAGATAGTAGAGTACGACTCATTGGCATATATTTCTAGTAGTTTTTAACCCACAGTTTAAAGTTTTTATTTTCGCGCTATTAACATACCAAATTTCATCACCCTAAGCATCACCCTATGTGAGTCTAAATAAATATATATATGTATGTACATACATATACGGATATGGACCAAAACGCCGGCTGTTACGTTTCATTCGTACGAACATTTCGACACAAATTGCTGTGAAAAAACATGGAATTGAATACTTTAAATATAGTTTTTCCATGCACGATTCTGTGGTACCATTTTCTATATATAAGTTCTCGCTGTTTTTTGTTAGTTACAGATGAATCAATCAAAGTATTGCCCATTGCTAGATACCACTTTTCCCCATATTTTTGGTAGAGCTCGAATGCCATCACGGTAGAAGTCTTCGTCTCTTGGGGCTATCCACAAATCAAGCCCTTTTTTGAGGTCTTCATAGGAGTTGAACTGCTGATCAGCCAGACCATGTGCCATTGAACGGAACAACTAGTAGTCTGCCGGGGGAATATCTGGGGATTACGGCGGGTGGGCTAGGAATTCCCATTTGAGAGATTCCAAGTATGTTTTCACTGGTTTAGCAACGTGAGGCCTAGCGTTGTCATGCAATAGGATTACTTTATCATGCCTCTGTTCGTATTGGGGCCATTTTCCACGCAGTGCTCTGCTCAATAGCATCAGTTGAGTTCGGTACCGTTCTCCAGTGATGGTTTCATTCGTTTTCAAAAGTTCATGATAGATTACACCGACCTGGTCCCACCAAATACACAACACAACCTTGTCAGCGTGAATATTTGGCCGAACGATGTAGAAGAATGACCGGGTAGTCCACAAGACTTTCTTTTCTTTGGGTTGCTGTAATGAATCCATTTTTCATCACCTGCTACGACGCTATGAAGGAAACCCTTTCGTTTTCGCCTCTCGAGTAGTTGTTCACAGGAAAACAAACGACGCTTTACGTCTCTTTTTGCATTTGGGCAGAATCCTCATCGAGCAATGTCTCTAATTCCGTATCATTGTGCCGATTATTTGCGATAAAATCAGTTAATTTCGAGCAACCACAAACAGACTATGAAAACACAAAATCTTAAAATTTTTAGAAAACAATAAATTATCTAAATATTGATACCAGCATCAGCGTTGTATCTGAAAATATGACTCTGTTTTTCTAATTTTAAGCAAAAACTCTTAATGTTAAGGCTCGAAAAATTGCGTAGGGGATGGACTTATCTTAATATATTTATTAAATAATTATCATACTAATTAAAACCAAATTTAAAAAAGAAATCACCCTTGAGAATTTTAAAAACCGCTGTAATGCGGGGGGTGACAAATATTTTACTGATGTAAGACGCAGAATATGCGATTTCCCCATTTGGGGGGGGGGGTGAGGTCAAGTCGAAAATACTTTTAAGCACCGCCATCGTGTTCAACATCCTCGAAAACGGGGGGTGACAAATATTTTACCGATGGAAGACGCAAATATGAGATTCCCCATTTTGGGTGCGTTTTTGGGGGGTGGTGCTGACTCCAAAAGAATTTTAAACACCGCCATCGGGGAAGGTTGTTTGGTTGCTGCTTAAAACATTTGTAATTTTCGAGGTTTTTTCCGACTCAAAGAAACCACAGCGATGGTTCAAGACCACCTTGAGCTCGAGGCCCAGGACTATAGTCCCCGCTAGCGCAAACTTAATCCAGCGCTGGCTCTCGGTGGCAACTTGACCAATAAGTACTCTCGTAAAGCTACTAAAATTCGGTGGTTTGATCTTTTTTCTTACTATAAGTGTATATAGACCAGCAATAAAGCCATGACAAATTAAAAAAAAGCTCTTTGGAAACCCTCTACAATAATTCAATATGAATCATCTTTTATGTCATATAATTGTTTAAAAAAAGTAAACTCTAAATAATGAACATCACTAAGTTACTGAAGCAATGTAATTAAAAGCGTGGGAAAACTGCATTAGATAATTCAAGTGATTAGCATTTGCGTATTAGATGCTACTAAAATATGTGAGATATTAATACCAATCTCAATGTTGATAACTCAGTTGTTTACATGTTAAAAATTTTAAAATCTTTAAGGTAGACAATATCTCTTTGGGGATCTACATACTGTTCAAAAGGTAATTTTTCCTAATATCTCCAAAAATAAATCAATGACCATTAAAGAGATTCATAATCTAGGCTATTCTATTAGGCTCAGATGATTAAGTCATCGTTGTTTCTTTTGGCTTAAAAAAAGTATATTACTATAGTACTACAAGTGTATTGTATTCTATAGTTAATTTATTTTTCTAATTACAATACGAATTGTATATTCATTCACAGAATCT
Source organism: Meiosimyza decipiens (assembly GCA_963680825.1). Classification (NCBI taxonomy): domain Eukaryota; kingdom Metazoa; phylum Arthropoda; class Insecta; order Diptera; family Lauxaniidae; genus Meiosimyza; species Meiosimyza decipiens. The sequence continues at coordinate 69,485,413 of OY804259.1, forward strand.
TACTGATGGAAGCGCCATAAGTTGAAGCGTCAAGTGCGAAAAGTTTGCCAGTAAAATATCATTTTATCAAATCTTAATTTCAATAAGTGCTAATTGATTCAAAAAAAAAATGTTTTTTCCTGAGAAATTAATTTACTGTCAGGCATCAATATCCATATGTCATAACATTGTTTATATTTCCCATTTATCGTCGACGTTACGGGTGTTCAATTTGTATGTACATATTCGATGTATGTAAGTACGTATTAAAGGGCATTCCCAGGAACTCTCGCATCTCGCTCGCAGCATATATTAATAGCCGCCAGTAAAGCAACATTTGTTGTAATCAATTGTTGGGAATTACTTGGGTTAGCTTGGGGTTATCAGTCAATACCAGTTTGAGAACTTGTTCGAAACTCAGTGTTGGTAAGCGATATTATTATATATTAAAAATATTTCAGCAGATAGGTTGGGGATTTTGGTTTGCTTATTGGTAATTAAAGATTGTTCGTAATAAATGCATGCACAATTTCAATACTTATCTGACGATATGCACATTAGGGTGATTCAAATTTCTATTTATTTTTTGGTTCTTTTTTAATGTCATAGAGCCTCAATGGTTGCAACTATGTACATGAAAGAGAAGAAAGAATCTGTTGTAAGGAGAGCGCTGGATTTTTTTTTGTTTTCCATAGGAATTACATGCGAAAAAATGCTTTACTGTACAGCTCTGACTATGTCTTGAAAAAGTAACGCAAACGAGACCAAGCTCATTAGAAAGAACATACAACTCTGTATAAAAAAGTAACTAATAATTTTTCTTCGTGAAGATAACATTTCGTAAGCTTATAAGCTTTCAGAGCTTAGGAATATTTCGAAGATTGAGAAAAATGTAGATTTTTTTTTTTGTGAAAAGTCTTATGTTCTTTCCGATGGGCTTGGTGCCATTCGTGTAAGATTTTTCTTTCAAGAAATGTAGACGAAACTGTGTATGTAGTAAAATATTTTTTCCCATGTAATTCCTATGGAAAACTAAAAGTTCTATATCTATATACAAATAGGCAGTTACATCCCTTTTTAACTGCCATAATACAAAATAATCGCTTAGTTTGTTGTTTGTTAGAAAGAACGTGAAGAGGAACATAATGCATAATGTATTTCTTTTTTTTAATAGTAGGCGGTGACACACCTCTAACAGGAAATTATTGTTTCACAGTTAAGCTAATGGACTGATTTAATGAAATTTTATTTGGAGGTAGATTAAACTCTAAAAAGTGTTTATTAAATACTTTAAGTTCTTTAAGGGGACATGGCACCACCGCGAGTGGGAAAAACACCAGTCTCGACTAAGCCGCTGCACTGATTATGATCACATATGTTGTAGAAATAGATTAAGTCCTAAGGAAAGGTATTTGTTTTTTCAAAGTGGGTGGCACCACGCCCCGAGCAGGAATACATTTTTTTACAGCTAAACTTACTGACCGATTTTGATGAAATTTAATGTTGAGATGAGAAGAGACTTGGGAAAAAGTATTTGTTTTAGACTGTGTGGCGCCACGCCCCTAACAGGAAAATATGTTTGCTTGGCTAAACTTGTCTACCGGTTGTGGTGAAATTTGGTACGTTGATATTAGTGATGCCAATCCCGGGAATCCCGGCATTATTCTTCTTCCCAAAATCCCGATATTAGTTCCACTGATTCCCGGGGTTAATTAAATATGTGTTTCGCTTAAAAAAATTTCAGCCTTTTTTAAGATATTACATTACCTTTTTCAAATGGCAAAATAAGTTTAATTTGTAACATTGATCAATTACTCTTGTATGCAACACTTTTTCGTTTGACAGCTGATTTCACTTTCTCGCCCTCAATTCGATCATTTGTACCCGCCCAAGACTAGCAATATTTTATTTAATAATAACGGTAACACTGAAATGAGAAACTTAAATCCACCCGCATGTTTAGAAGAAAAATTAAGTTTTCTTTTAAATAACACTTAACAAAATTCCTTTAATACCACTCATATTCCTTAGTTGAAGGTCTAAATCAGCGATGGGCAAGTACAGGCACTTTCCGCCCTTATGGCCCGAATCGTTATTCCACGCACAAGCAATCAAAAAACAAATCGCAGACTTTCAACGCTATCGACGCAATGTAGTCTAAATAAAGAAATAGATATATTTTGTAGCAGTGGGGACAGGGGCTTCTATTTACAAAAAGCTATTAACTCCCTGGCAACAATTCGGCAGGAAAGTGTGAAGCCGAAGGCTGATTCTCATCAGCCGGGTATATTCGTAACAAATTTAGGTCACCTTTGGAGGATGATACACTGAACGCTTTAATATTTTTAAGGTCATATTTTAAAAAAGAATAGGAAGGAGTTTTTGTATGCAATTTAATTTTATAAAAATATTTCCTCATAAAGAAAACACTTGATTACTTTAACGTATAATAATGAATGCATTTAAAAAAATTTGTAATACATAACCAGAAATTTGTATTTTGAAATATTAATTTATTTTTTTTTTACTGTTATGAAGAAGTTTTTAGTTTTTCAATTTATTGTTTTGAATAAATAATATTGCCACGTTATAAATAGTCAAATTATTTTCATTTTTTCAGACGTATAGGTAAATTTATATTAACAATTTTTAGAACTTTTAAATGCCGGGGCTGCACCGGGATCCAGGGATCGCATTTTTAAATCCCAAAAATATCGGGATCAAAAAAGTCCTGAAAATTGGCATCCCTAGTTCATTCATATATTGAACTCTAAGGAAGCGATAGATATAGGGATAGGACAGCGTGATAGCTTGATTTTTATTTTTGGAAGTGATGACAAAAATAGCTCTTGTTTATACCAGTTTTTTAATACCAAAAAGGGTTTTTTGTTTTTGTTTTGTCACTCTAATGGTTGCATTTCAATCACTAGGCAAACTCTAGTATTAATATTATGAGCTCTCCTTGTACCAGAATTTTTCTTTCATGTACTTGCAACTATGCTACTTATCAAACTTCTTTGAAACAAAAACAAGAAATTTGAATCACCCTAATATAAATATATAAAACTCTTTGCACACGCTAGCTATACGCAAAAGATGGCGATCAATATATAGGTAGTTTTTGATTTCTAGCATAAACTTGGATTCGATTTGTGTCCATTGAGTAGAGTTAGTCAACAATTTCAAAAAGACACTGATAATCGCTAATTATCTACAGCTGCATAGAGGTCAAAATCGTTTATAGTGAGTTTTGAACTCTAAGTTAAAATAAAACCTTGAGAGATCGAAGGTTCTTGATTTCTATAAGACGAAGAACCTTATGAAAACCAAACACATTGCAAGCTATTACCTCTGTTTTGAAGTTATGAACAAATAAGGCTATTAATATTGAAATTAAAGTTTTCGTCAATTTTCAAGTTTATTTTAAAATATCAGAATAAGAAATTTAAAAATACTTTTTTCGAAAGATCCGACTAGTCCCAAACATTTCATGTTTGACAATTTTGTTTGTAAAGTTGAAATATACAGAAATAAAAATTATTTTGATAAATTATTCTTTTAGTTACCATAAATTTTCCAGTTTCTATTTTTGTTTTGGCAAAAGTTGCCCCATATATATTCTTGGTCAGTCTTACATGCTCAGTCGATTTAGCCATGACCGTCTGTCTGGCTGATTCTCTACGGTAATCACGGTTACGAGAAAACAAATTATAACGAGAGTAAATTTGATATACAGATTAATTAATAAATTAAAGCGATTGGGATAGAATATAGGCAAAATCGAATCACTAATACGCCTACCACTCAGAAAAATATAATTTAACTTCTTTTAAATTAAAGTGTATAAGATTAACATACAACTTGAAAGCTCGAAATACAATCCTGTCCTAAGCCCAGTTTTGAAATAATTTTTTTTGAGTAAAATTGTGTGTGGATGGCAAGCACATTTTGGCACCAGTTCCGACAGGTGAAATTCCGCGGAATCATATATTAACTGTTAAGCTTGGCCCTTTCAATATGTTTTATTCATAGTGATGGATATTAAGTCAACATTTGATTTGTTTCTACCTCTAAGTCCAAAAGAAAAGTACTTGAAGTGAATAACTTCAAGACATTTGAAGTTGTATGACAAAAGCTGTTACATATAAAGTAGGTTTACGTACATACCTAGGATTGCAATTAGTGGCTAGAGTATACAAATCAGATTTTAACAGTCTTGTTAGCTTATGGATTGAAAGCAACGGCGAGCCCATTTTCAGAGCAACAATAAGCCTAATGACCGATTCGATTTTTTTTTTTTAACAAATGATTGTCGATTTTTTATAGTTTTTTAACTCTTTATCTTAATTAAAAATATAAAAATATCTATGTGTCTCCAGCAGAGCAGATGAAAATACATCGATTTCATGTCCGAAAAGTCCCCATACGATAAGACTTGAACCACCTTTCACCGTTTTAAAGTCTCCAAGAAATACTATAATTGTTCGGGCATGCTCTACAATAGGAGTGTTTAACTTCGTTGCTCAAACGCCGACACCAAATTTTCTTTTGTCATATGAGTTTCGCGCTAGTATGTGTGTATCTAAATGTGTGTAGAAATCTAAACGTGAACAAATCTTGCATATTCACAGTAGGCAAGGGCAGATCTTCCTTGATGTGTATAAGACCTTGCCACCTCCTTTCAAACGTACCTTCTTGTTTACATGAAATGTCCCGATAAAACAGCCCCTTCTAAGCAGGCCTTCTAAGACCGTTTGCCGTAGCAGGGTTTACAGAAGTATGTACCTGGAAAAAATGAAATTTTAATACGTCATGTCGTGAGACTCTGAAGAAGTTTAATATGTTGCTTTTTTTTATCCGCTCATCTCACTTCCCGTTCATATTTTTATTGTTTATTTTTTTTGAAGTTTTTCTTAATTTATAATTTAACATTGAATACACAACACTCTCTGCCACCTTATTATTATAGTACATAAGGCAGATGAAAAAAAAAGAAATGTCGAATCATAAGACAGTGCAATAAATGAAACAAACAAAATACATAAAAAGCCTTAAAATAAATGGAGTCCTTCTTCTTTGCCTTCTAATATCAGGCCTGATAGAACGTCTGCTGTGAGAAGGTAACATTTTATGAGTATAAATATTTTTATTTGTATGAAAATCTAATTTTGAGAAGACCTCTTACAATCGTAGCAGTGCTAGCAGGCCTTCTCCGAGTCAGGCCTTGCTCAATTGCCGGCTGGGTTGTTCAAAGTTCAGCGATCCTAGTCCAAAAAAAAATTTGTTTTGCAATTGGCGCTATTTCTTTTTTGTTTTTTCTTATGTGAAATGATGGGCCGCTGAGTTCGAAAAACACACTTACATTTTTTGTACCGAAATTAACAGATCATGATTTCAATTTTTTTAGAAGTAAATTAATTTTTTCACGTATTTCCATGTTACCTTCTGGACCGGTTTAAAAATTTTTAGAGCAAATCTGGTAGTAATTTAATTGCCTTTAATTTGACAAAATTCGGCATAAAATACAAATATTCATATCTCGAAAACGCAACCCTAAAATATTTTATGCAAAGCTTTTTATTTCATTGTTTGTAAATAATATTATGTACCTTGTTTTTGGAGTTTCTGAGGAAAAATATTTTATTGTGCCAGTGTACGGGAAAGTCCGCAAAATGGATTTTGGCGCCATTAATGAATAAACTTTCATTGGACTAAGCAACGGAAAAATGTTCAAAACGAATTTTGGAACGAAAGGGCCTCATTATACGAAAAAATGATTCACACTCTTCTATCTAAAATTCGTTTTTAGGACTTTTAACAACGACTTGATTTTTTTCAAAGTTTTTTTGTTTATGTATTTATTCGATATTCGTAAAAACTTTACATAGCTCTCAATATAGTGTCGTCTTTCGTGTTCAATTAGTGATTAGCATTAACGTACCAATATCTTAAATTGAGTCAAAAAATATGGATTTAATAACATGATATGATACATATGTTTTGCCTCCACCATTGCGAACTATCACCAGATAAGATTCTCGTAAGATATTGAAGATTTCGGATAGTTTGTCGAATCAGTCAATGATATTTGATCTTCATTGTCGAAAGCTAAAGTTTTGTTGAGCTTTGGATGGGATTCATATTCTCTTAGCTGCCCGCTATATTCGATGATCTGAGTTACTTATGTCAGAGGCTGGGTGACAAGATCTTTAGCTTTATAAGATTAAAGTACTTATCTCCTTTGAAGGATCATCATAGTGATTCATTTAAGTTAAGAGCTACATATACCCTCTTCTAAGATCATTTTTAAAACACAATGCAAATCTACAAGACTTAGACAACATTCACGAGAAATTTATATAATATGATTCTATCTTATGATAGTTGATCGTGATTCAATAATTTGGTATTTTTTATCTTAAAAAATAGTTAGTCACAATGAATAATTGATATAATTGCTATTGATTCCAGGTAAGATACATGCAATCTGAATTATTTTCATTTATAAAACTAAAATAAAAAAAATAAATTAATTAATTTCTGAGTCATTTAACTTCTTGAATTCTTGGCGGGGGTGTATATATGTATGTATGTGAATAATACAATAATAAGGTTTTAAAAAATAGTTTAGAAAAATTTGAACTGATATTGGAATTGTTTCTGAGTGAGTAGATGAAATTATGTTTCTCACCTGAAACACAGTCCAAACTTTAATATTGAAATGTTCTATTTAAGTCCGAAGGTATCAATATCCTAAAAAATCAAAAACATCGAAAAATATCGATTGTTTACTCAATGTGGTTGCTACCATAGCAAATCACCTTTAAAATGAAACGGGGAGCAGGTCCGTTTTTTCCAGATAACATTTTCCCATCTAGGGGTCGGATGAGCTTGGGACTCAGGGCAACTTCAACACTTTCTTTACACATTAATTTAAAGCTGGTTGGGGGCACGGGGCTATAGCCACTCTTACCATACATATATATGACTGTTTTCTTCAGGTGACCAGAGCTAACTGAGCTAATTAATCCTTGCTATTCAAAAGAATTTCATTATTTATACAGTTTATCCCAATGATATAATCTTAAATTCAGATTCTTTTCCGAAAAATTACGGCATTTCCAAAGAATCATTCAAACCAGATTTGAAATGCGTTGGATTTTCCGCAAATTAAAGTAGACATCTGTAGAAGGACTTAGCAGCGCTTTCTTCCTAAGAAGAGAAGACATGCTTGTGATACAAACGCAAACCAGCTAAACAACTTTTGATTTACGTTATCCAACACTCTTTTTATTTAAATTATTTCCAGATAATTTTTTTCTTCACCAACTTCAATGTGAATGAATGCAACATCTATAGCCGCTAAGAAGAAAACATGTTCCGAGCACCAGTATTTGGTTTTGAAACGAGCAACACTTCGAGAGGTGCTTATTAACAAAATCAACAAACGCTACAGTAGATAAGTTTAGTCTGGTCGAGAACGCCGAAACTAAAAGTGTTGCGATAGCACTCTAAGCGACAAATCGGTTCTTATTCTAAATTATAACTTTAACCATACAAAAAATTAGCTGTTTTTGAAGTCTTTTTTTTTGCATCAAATAAAACTCGCATATACACAGTGCAATTAAATATTAAAAACAAAAAAAAATCAGAATGCACCCAGTTAAGGCCAGCAGTGTTAAAATGTTCACATGGAATTTTCCTTTCCTGGTGTTTGTGCTGATGGCTGCAGTCGTAAGTGTAGATGCGCGTAAGTTTTCAAATTACGTTCTGTGAAAATCATTCAATCTTAATAATTAAAACGCATTTTCATGCAGAAAGATCGTGTACCACACCGAATAACGCTTATGGCCAATGCGTTAGCTATAGAACATGTTCATATTTTAGGCAGCAATTGGAAGCGTATGGATCACAAATACCACAAGAGTTTCGTGAATTTATAAAGAAAAGCCGTTGTCCTGGTCCTAACACAGAAACGGTAAGTGCATGTGGGCTGGATATACCCTGAAAAATGTAGTTGATCGGAGGGAGTGGGTTTATAACGTGATTCTGATGAAACTTGTTTGCTCGTTAATATTTAATGATTTTATAATGTTGCGAATTGTTTAATTTCGGTATTTCAAGTGCATACAGTAGTAATTTGCTCATTTCACTAGCAATAACTTACTGAGGCTTCGAACATATAACTTTTATATATTATGATTTGAAATTCATCCTAAGCCTTTGATATTTAAAGCCTAATTATTATAATTTAATATGAATGGAATCGCCCAACTGTTTAAGCAAAATATTTTTTTTTAATCAGTGCCAAATACAGTTGATAAGGAATCAGATATCGCTGTCATACTGTAATTTCTAATTGTGTGCCGAAAATAGACAATTTTTTTTGAATCCAAATGGACCCTTATTTAATCTGCTTATTCAAAATCTTTTAAAATCTGTTATAAAAAAAAGGACTAACAAATTTCCAGCAATATGGATAGCAATTGATGCAAACTAAAATTTTAACTTATCATAAGATTAGAACACTAATTGCAGAGAAACATTCCCAAAATCACATTTTTAGTAGAAATAACTTTAATAAGGATTCACTGCAAAGCTAAGAGAGAGATATCAATAAGTGAACAAAGGTTTCGGAAGTGCTTATTTCCAAATGTGACTCTGTAGAACCGATCGCATAGCATCTAAGAACTATATTTGAGCTGTAGTACTTTATATTTAAATTTCTTTAAGAGCTTGTTTTGATGCGTTAGTCCCGAATTTCAGGAATTCTATCTTAAGAATTATATATCAAAAATCTTGAACGAAACCAACATGAACTTTCTGAATTGACTTAAAAAATATTTACATTTTATAGCTTATTGTCTTATAATAACTTTTTTTGTAACTATATTGTTATGTGCGTCATCGGAACATCTGAGCATTATTTTTTCTTCTTATGATTTGTTTATAAACAGCATTTTTATTGGTTGATATATCAAATTGACTTAATGAAGTTGAATTTTTTAAAAACAAGTTTACATTAAATCGTAAAACGAAAATCTTCACGTGTCTTTAATTAAAATATTAAACTTTAAATGACCACTGGATAGTCTTGACTTGAGAAAAAAAAGAACGTTGGAGGACGCTATTCAGATATAAGCTTTGCTAAATACCTGCATACACTGAAAAAAATAAATAGATTGTGTATAACATATGCAAATTTGATATAGAGCAATCAAATATTTATTTGGAACAAATAGTAACAAACCTGGTGTGTTTGACTTAAGTAAATATATAATTGTTTTATATCAAATTTATGTATAGTTAATCGAAGCGTTTTCTCAGTGTATGGTTTATGTATTTTTAAAAAATTGTCTAAATTTAGAAATTAATTTCATGCTCTATGATTTTGGTTGCCATACTTTGGAATCAATATTTTTAAGTATTTGCAAATTTATAAGATTTTTGCGAAACAGTGTAAACTTGTTTTTCAATGTATCATTAAGTTTACAGATTTATTACAATGAATGTGAACCGTTAATATAATTGTTTCACAAGATTCAAGAAAGCAACTTGAATTCGCTGATATTTGATTGAATAAAAAACTTGTTTTTGTGGCATATGGGGTATTTCACGCAAAGCGAACAGCAAGCAAAGTTTCAGGTTTTTCAAATTCAACTCAATTTGGGTAGGTTATGCCTGCTAAAAGGAGCTAGCTTAAGCTATGAGGAAAGTACTGCAAGGCCATTTTTTGAGTATATGAAGGATTGTTGCTTAGTAACTGAATAAGTAAAATGTTCTTTAAAGACCTTAACTTGATTAGATGTAAAATTAATACATTCCAAAGGACTCATTGAATAAGTGCAAAGAAAAATTCCTCAATGTGAGAAAATATTACTAAATCCAAGAAAATTTTGTGCCAAGATTTCCTGATTTAGTTTGAAGGACTCGCACGTTGCGCTTCTTTCCAAGTATGCATGTATCGATGCTATTTTCTCAAAGTCTTTCAACTTTTGAACCTTTGAATTTTTATGCAACTCGACTTTGCTACGCAGTATATAATTTTCCAGCAACCAATATTTCAAATTAATTGAAAATCGTTAATTATTTTTAGATGCTTTGCAAATCCCTACTACAAGGACTATATATATCCCACTACAAAAGACTATATCTGTACGAATTTTAAGAGCAACCAAAAAAAAAGCTTGAGCTAATTTTCTGATCAGATTAGACCCAATCCACAAAAATCGTATGTACCGATTTCACCGATAAAAACAAAATGCAGTCAGTTTTTCGTATATGATAAAAATAAAATGTAGGCTGTCAAAATATAAAGTATTTTCAACGATAGATCGATCCTGTGTATACCAATTAAGTTTATTTTTATTTTCAATCTTAAGCTTATACTTAAGTTCTTTGTGATTATTAATTTTATAGGTCTTTGTTTGTTGCGAAAGAGCCTTTATCCAACAGTCAACAACTACGACGCGAGCACCAATTAGACCAACAACAACTACAGGTGGTAGCTATCAGCAAATAAATGAACGCGGCTTTCAAGCTTTGAATGCCGTCCGTTGTGGAGAAATTCCGGGCAACAAGGTTGCAAATGGTAACAAGACCAAATTGAATGAGTTCACGTTTATGGCTCTACTGATGTACAATACAGCTGATATATATCTATGTGGTGGGTCGGTGATTACAAATCGTTTTGTTCTAACGGCGGCACACTGTTGGATTGGTCAGAGAGATATCCCGTAAGTAAACAAATACAAATTTTTGTTTAACAAACAATAACTGTACTGTAAATCGGTACTTTCAGCCATGCGGTTCGTTTGGGGGAACATGATTACAGCACGGATGAGGACTGCGGTAAGCAAGGCAGGGAAAGAGTTTGCAATCCGCCAGTAGAAGATTATGGCATCGAAAAATTGATTCCACATCCATTGTATAAGCACAGAGCGATTGGTAACGATATTGGGCTAATACGTCTTGACCGAGATATCACTTTTAAAAGTAAACTTCTTATATGAAAGCTCCAGAAATGTGCTCTTAGTAATCGTCAGATTTTATATATTACAGTTCATATTCAACCGATATGCTTGCCGATTCATGAAGATTCCCAAAGACAAATCTTCCAGAGCTATATCATTGCCGGCTGGGGTACTACAGAAACAAGTACGTCTCTGTTTATTTTACATTCGAACTTTATATATATATCGGTTTAGATCGAAAATAACCAAAACATTTTTACAGCAAAGGCCTCATCGGTGTTGCTTAAAGCAGTAATTCCACATCGTACAAGAGAGTTCTGCCAAGATATATTTAAGAGGTATATCATAACTGATGATATGATATGTGCTGGTGGTGATGATCTTGTAGATTCATGTAGAGGAGATTCAGGTGGACCATTATTCTTTCAATCACCATACAATGTAATTCCAAGATATGTACAATTTGGCGTTGTTTCAAATGGTGTGGTAGCGTGTGGAGAGCACAACTTCCCAACCGTTTACACAAAAATAATATCCTATTTACCTTGGTTAACCAATGCAATTGCAGAAAATCTATGATGATGGATTTAATAACTTTAATTTGTTTGTATTCATTCATATATAAATAGGTTTCTTTTTGTACTTAACAATGCTAGAATTAGATTAGATTAAGGTAATGTATAGTGCTAAAAAAAAAATCAGTCATTATTCAAGCAATATGTAAAATAAATTGAGAAGTGCAGTACTTAAACAAAAGACTGTAAAATATACTTAATTACACAAAGGGCTGTAAAATGTTTATTTGCCAGAAAGTTTTGATCCATACGCCTCCGTCAAAACACAAGAATTTGTTGAGCGAAATTTTGTGTAGGGTCTAACCTTGCGGCTGAATGAACATTTAAAAAAAACAAGCAAGTTCTGAAATTATTGACAGTCTTAGATTTATACTATTCAAAAATTCAAAAAAAAAAAACAAAACAAAAATTACCAATTTTTGTTCCTTTACCTCGAAAGTACTGACATAATATGTATATGTTTGTAAGTTATTATAATACATCTATATATATGTATGTATATATGTATGTAGGTAATGTGTATACATACAAAGTTAAAAAACATTAAACTTAAATAAAAATTGTTTACATAAATTTAAAACATCATTCAATTTGTTTTTAAACAACACTTGTGACTAGACCGAGCCTTCAAACAGCTCGAACTCTCCAAGTTTTCGTAAAAAATTATTCGAACAATTGTTACGGAAAGCTTGAAAATGAATTTTGAACATAATTTGACGCTGTTTCGGACTTTGCACATTGTTTGGTACTAACAAATTTTTTTAAAAATAGAGTCAATCAGGCCCTATTGAGATTAGGCTGCTTTTAGTGATGTTCAAACTTAATTTTCAACCTTCACGGGTCGATTGGTACTAAAACGCATCTGTTGATGTTCAAAATTCATTTTTGATCTCTACCATTTTCAATAATATTAAGTTCGATTTTCCAAGTCCCTAAATAATAGTGCTTCACCGATACGAGAACTATACGATAATCCAAAAAATATCGTGTTATCGTATCGCGCTCGTAGTGGCGCCAAGCTTATCGTCTTGTACTCGTTCTCGTACGAGAAATATTTGATCTGTATCGTTCTCGTCTCTATATCGCTGATATTTCTCGGTTATTCTCGTTCACATTTTTATATATATATTACTGTCTGGACCTGTGGCTTTCCCGCCCACTGTCCGTTGTACAACCCCGTCTACACTTTGCGCGTGCTTACTGCAGACAATTGGGTCCATGTACCAAATTTCACAACTTGGTATAAGTTCCAAGAATAGCAGTGTAAGGGTTTTTGTTGAATGGGAGGAGCTTTTATCTAAGCCTCTTTATATTTAGCGAGTTGGTTGGCACAAATAGTTTACATTTACACATCAGGTTTCACATCTGTAGCTGCGATAGATACCAAAATGTGGCGTTTTAAGTGTTTTTGCTCTATAAAAGTGCCACGACCCTTTGTCTAATCTCGTTCAGAATTCGTGAGGTACTTAACAGAGACAATATACACCGAATTTCAAAAATCCTGATACCATAGGCGCCAAGGTATTGAGTCGTAAGTGTTTTTGTACTATGGAAGATCTGGCTGAATTTTGTTCTCAGCGATAATTAAGTGCCTATCGTACGATAAACATAACATTATCGCCGATAATGAGATATCAGCCAGACCCTTCTCGTTCTCATCCTCGGTCATACGAGATATAATATTTTTGATATTGTCTCGTTATCGTTATCGGTCCCGACAACGATAACGATATTTATCGTTTCTCGGTGAAGCACTACTAAAGAATCAACTTCCTTCTAACAATTCCTTGGCATGAAATCGGAAATTATTTAATTCCGAATGACTGGATTCACTCTTTTCGATATGAAATTGAAGGCTTCATTCTTCATTCCGATTGCTTGCATTGAAATAACAATTTTCCAAATCACATCTTTCTAATCCCGTGGAATTTGAAATTTGAATGGATTTGATGTCGAACGGAATGATTCCTACCGAACTCCAGTAAAAGGGAAATATAAAACCTGGAACTCGATGGGTGAACTATCAAGGAACCCATATTCGCTGAAAACCCAAAACTATGAAAATGTAACATATGGCGTTTCAAAAATTGCTGATTTAATAAATGCACTCTTTTATTACTTCATTTGTATTGAAAAGCTGTTGTGTCAGTTCACTTGATTTATTTGGCAATAAAATGCTTTTAGCCTTCACACAAAACTTGAATTTATAGTCGTACAATGCCAGCATAGATCCTTATCGAAATGATGACGACAAAAGAACAAAAGAATCAAAATATTGATCCTTTTTTTGATGGCACACAAAAGTCCATTGCTTTAAATGCCGCACGCACAGTGCACAATTGACGGTGACTTCAAGCGACTCTTAAAATGAATTGGAGAATAAAAATTCGTTTTATATTAAAATTGTAGGAACAATTGCTTATATTTCAACAAAGTACAAATGCCAGGATAACTTAAAATAAAATTTTTAATTTTCAGTTTCTTCTATTTCATAACCATTATATTTTCGGGTCCTCTATTCTTTAAACTCACGGCCGGTGTAAATGATAATTATTTTACTTCCTCGATTTCTTTCAATTTGGATACTTTATAGTGAGTTATTAATTGTGAACTTTATAGAATTTTGTTTGCTTAATAAAAAGAAAATATATGGTGTATATTTATGCAGCCTTAATTGGAATACAACATTTCCTGCTGTGACCGTCTGTGAGATTTATAATGGTGAAAAAATCTGGGATGTAAGCGAGGAGCATTTTGGTCAGCAGCATGACTTACAAATCGATGATGTTGTGGGAGAGATTGTGTTTTTTCGTGGCACCTGCACAACTTGTCAGAAATGTGAGCAGCTGAAGTGCCCAGCTAATCTTACGGAATTGCTGCAAGTGGTAAGTTTTTTCAAATGTTTGTGCTGTTCAGGAAACTTCAGGGGCGTACTCAACAATTTGTTACGTTTTTCGATTCCTTTAAAAAAGTTTGAAAATTATTTCTGAATATCACTAGGGCTGCCTCCAGGCAACATTTTAGCTGATTTATAAACTCTTTCTTTTGTTTTTATCGATGAGCAAAATTTTGACTTTTTTTTTGTTTGAATTTTGGAAAATGGGGCCGCTAGTGATATCCAAGATTAATCGTAAGCCTTTCTCTATTAATTAAGGCAAAACTAACTTTTTCTGGTGCCAAAAAATGTCAAATTCTAACAGAGCTCCTAATTTTGTTATTAATTTTCATAATATTTACTATTTATTACAGTTTCGTTCAAAATGCTCCCAGCTTATAGTGAATTGCAGCTATATAAACAAATATTTTGACTGTTGTGATGAATTCCTACCCATACATACGGAATATGGCATTTGCTTCTCCTTTAACTCTAATCAGGCACTGTAAGTCTTGAACTACTACTAATCACTGGTTTCATGCATTTTGACACAATCTCACCGATGCGGTATGATATTGGTCCTTTTAGCTCAAAGCTTGGTTGCTTTCACTAACAATAAGTTTTTAAAAACAACTGTCCAGTAGCTGGCAGCTTGATTATAAGTTCCTTATCTAAAGAAATCATAGAGGTAATACCCTAATGCTTCTCTACTTTGGACCAAAACTGGGCTGCAAGTAAGTTTATCAGCCTTACAGTTTGTATCATTGTCACAACACTCATGTATAAAAAATTGATGTGCCCCAATTTGGCCTAATGCTGCTATGCTCTAGACAAAAACTGGCGCAAGCCTGGCAGAACCGGCCAGTCAAGTTTGGCTCAATATTGACAAAATAAAATCCACCCAGACCTTACATAACTAATATTGGATATATAGTACTGGTATGTATATTGAAACGTTGAATTAGCCGTGTTTTAATCGCCAAGTACATATGCGAATAAAACGAACGAGTTGCTAATTTTCTTACTCGCTGCTTATGCGAGTACTCGTTGTTGTTCTTTCTACTTGTTTTAATTTAAAATTTCTGCCTTTTGCCGCCTGACATTTTGAAGAATTATTTTTCCGCGAAATAACTCTTCTTATTTTCATTTCAAAATGCACAATGGACGAAACACAAATCTGCTGGGTAACTCTGGAACTTAAGGAACTTGCTATGTATGCATATCATCTACAATTTTACTTGTTAAGTTTGCAATTTTGTTATGTCTTTCCCTTATAATTACAGTTGATAGCTATATAGATAACCAGCAGCGGATGCCGAATAAAACGCAGCTGTTGTATCAACATTATGGTATCTCTGATATGGAAGGTATCAGCATTATATGACTGAACCAATGTAATAGAAAGACACTCATTGCTGTTGACTATCAGCTTCAATAGATTTTTGCTCATTCACTTTTGATGCAGTGCAAATGGCACATTTGTTTTAGCAAAGACCTTTAATCTCAGCAAAATTCTTCATTGACCTATTCTTTTGCTCATTAGAACTCATTCTCAAAAGGATCCACAATGCATTCCTTGCCCAGGTGATCTAGGCACGGTAATCATATTATACAGGTTGGAAAAATGTACTAAGGCCTATTAGCATTGCTACATGTCATTTTCTTCCTGTAAAAGTCTAGTGGAAATATATGATATTGATTTTACATATGACAAAGGTGCCACTCAGGCACATGCAAGCTAAATAAGTTTCTGATACATCATTAAATTTTCCAATGTTGCAAAAGCATCCGTTTGCTCTTTCAACTGGAATTTTGCCAAGTTTTTGTCATATCTGTATGGAACAAGTTCTATATCACAGCAAACGCAATATTAAAAAAAAAAATTCTTCATAGCGCTACTGCCCACACTCAACATGCGAACAATCGCGTTACAGGTCCTGGACAATTGCAATTTGATGCTATTACCGATATACAACTTCATGTACATCCGCCAATTGAGATACCATTTCTCTTCTCTGAAGGCATCGTACGAGAGACAGTGCTACTAGGTACCATTAAGGAAGTCATCATCAATGTCATGGAGCTGTATAATGATCTTAGTATCGATCGCTTAACGCCGCAGCATCGTCGTTGTCGTTTCAGTAAGGAGCGTACACAAAATGGCATAGAATTGGGCCTATACGAATTCTACAGTTACTCAACCTGCATTGTGGAATGCACGCTAAGTATACAAATGCTGCATTGTAATTGCACTAATCATATGGTAACATTTGGCATCAAAGGTAAACAACAAAAAAAATTGGTCCTAAGAGTGTACGGATTTTCAAAATGATTTTCTTAAATTTTTCTGTTTTATTTCGCAAGACTATCGAAATCCTGTGTGTGATTACAAAGGACTGCAGTGCCTTACGGCGAATTATGAAGAGATTCTATGGGAACGTAAGTCCTGTGATTGCTTAAGTTCATGCGAAGAGCCTGAGTACAATATTGTTTTTAACTCAGCGGATCAGTAAGCTCAACTAATTTGAAATATCCTTTTTTAAAGAAAGAATTTTAGTTAAACTTAAAGGATTACTTTTTCAACAGGTACAATCAATTGTCCACAGATAAAGCGAAGGTTGTCGTTTCTTTGATGCAATTACCCACAGAACGTTATGTGCGCCGTGTTACTAAGAATTTCTTGGATTTTATAAGTAATTACAATTTTCGTCCCAAAGAATTTTGAAAAGTATTTTCTGATCCTATTTCCTTCACTCAATCTTGGTAATCTGAAAATTACGAATATTACCTCATAGATTTTGTTTCATATGTAAAATAAGGGAGTATCATTTTTTATTTTGGGGAAAAGTTTGTATTTAAATAGAAGCGAAAGCTCGTTCTAAGACGCTTATGATGTTTCACATAAAATAATTAAATAAAAAACCCCTATTTGAGCTAAATCTTTTTCGGGTGAGCCATTTTTTTCAGTTTGGAAACAATCACTCGTAAAAGACGCAGAGCGCTAAGTTCAATATAGTGGTTAACAGTTCGTATTCTTATATTTATCATGAATTTCACAATCGCGGCAATCGTAGCGATTGCTTTGGATTTTGAGCACATGCAATCCGTGTTAGTCGTTGATGTATTCTTAAAATTGCTTGGAGCGAATTTGTCACAAAGAAATACGCCGATTTGTCTGTTCCGTAATCTTTCAAATCCTCACCAAAATTCTTAAGATGACGATTCAATTTTACCAGATACCCTTTTGGACTTGCCAAACGTGTAAGTTTATTGTGAATTGTGACCACAACAAAAGTCATTGGAGAACTGCGACATTAGTTCACGGAGTATCTCTTTTTATATTGGGTTTTTTGCTGAAATCTATAAAAAGAAGACAGATGTCTATGAACATATGTTTGAATGGTTTCTGCGGAATAGATCGCAAAACGCTCTACACACACTTTTTCAACACTATTCTTTTCTGGTATAATATTAATCATGCCAAAATGATATGAATATAATGAAACATCTTCTTGTTTATACAGTTTTTATACCCTACACAGAGGGTATATTCACTTTGTCATTCCGTTTGCAACGCATAGAAGGGGGCGTCGCAGGTATGGAAAAGTATATATATTCCTGATCAGCGTCACCACCTGAGTCGATATAGCTGTGTCCGTCTGTCTGTCTGTCTGTTGAAATCAGGTTTACGAGAAAACTATGCAAGCTAACTCAATGAAATTTGGCACACAGGTCAAACCTTCTTGCAAGCTGCTACCATATAAAAATTGGCGAAATCGGTTAATGGCCACACCTTCCGCCCATACTCTATGTGAATATACCCAAGTCCATTTTGAAAAAAAGATGATGCGATTTTGATAAAATTTGGTGATTTGTTGAAGATGAGAACAAAAATAAGATTAGGCTAGGTTTGAAGTTTGAAAAGACTCTTAAAGAGGCGTGGCACAGCCCTAAATTTTAACTTTTATAACGCCATAGCTCGTAAACCGTGCAAGATATTGTGATGAAATTTGGTACACGAATACAGATCTTATAAATCTTGAATTGCGCATAAAGTGGGCGGAGTTGTAAAAGTGGGCGTGGAACTTTTTAGCAATCGAAAATTTGGATTTCGTATAACTCCAAATTGGCACATACGATTTTCATTAAAATTTTAGGGATGATACCACTAAGAGTAGTCATCAATACAAGTTTATTCGCAATCGCAACGCTATGAAATTTAATACGGCAGATATACTCGCTAAAAGGTTTCTTCTTGCAAAATTTTGGTACAATGGTGCCGGTGGGTGTGGCACCTCCCATATAAGCGAAATACGTTTAATGCTATAGATAGTGTGCTATGAGAGTAATCTTCATAAAATTTTGTGTAGAGGTGCCGGTTACTATAAGCTTTGAAATTCAATGAAACTTGACAAGATTGCATCAGTGGGCGTGGTACCTCCCTCATTAACATAAAGTTGTAAGTGCTATTTTAAGTGAACTATTGGAGTAATTGATCTGAAATTTGATGTAAGTGGTTTACTGGGTATTAGGTACATATGCATCAAAAGCTTTTGAAATAGCACAAGTGGGCGTGGCACCTCCCATACAATTTAACTACCTTAAGTGGCATAACTATCGAAATAAATGAGCAATCATACTGAAATTTGGTGTAAGAGGTTTGTTTATGGAAGGCTATTTTTGGATCAAAGTCTGACTGGATTGTACCAGTGGGTGTGTCACCGCCCTAAATTTTAAGAATAATTGCGGCACATATCACAAACTTTACAAGCTTTTATTTTTTCGAATTTTTCATCAATTTTTCAACATTTTTCATATATTTCGACTTATTCAATTTCTTTCAACTTTCTTTAATGGTTTTCATATTTTTTCAACATTTTCAGTTTTTTCCAACTTTTTCCAACATTTTTGAACCTTTTTACATTATTTTCGACTTATTCAACCTCTTCATCATTTTTTTTCACATTTATTTAAAAAGTACTTTCAATGCAGTGTAGGGTATGTGAGTTTCGGCCTGGCCGAAGATAACACCTTTACTAGTTGTTATTAAATCTGTAAAAAATGATACAGCTATTTTAATTTTAAAAAGATATTTTGTAGCGAAGAGTTATTACTTTTTTAATTCAATTTAATTTAATTTTATTCCAGTTCATTGCACAATAATTGAATTATTAATCTTTTTTTTTAGTTTCCGTAGGTGGTGTTGCTGGACTTTTTTTTAATGCTTCACTGATACGTGTCATTGAAGTGTTTTTCTTGCTATCTGAATTCAAATGGTCTAGCCTGATAAGCGCTTGGCGTAGTTTTTGGTTGTAAGATTGAAATATAAGCTTGTAATGAATTTTTACTAATGTTATTTATATTATTTAATGGAAATTAAAAGTAAATACATTTTTAAGCAATTGATAATATCGCAAATTAAATCAAGTCTTTTTTGTGTGCAATTTAATAATTTTATACTTAAAAATAAATTTAAATTATATATGTAAGTATATTGGCAATTTTATGCAAATTCGTTTTAGAAGGCGCTTTTAATTTGTTTTATTGACCTTGGGTCATTTTCGCTATGTTTGCTTGCTGTCTTTATTTTATGTGTTTTATGATGTCCCCTTAAAAGTTATTTTTGTGGAATAAATATGTTGAATTACTCTCACTTTCATTAATACTATTCGATTTGAAACATGCCTTAGAATTTTTTTTTATATGTGTATGCAAGTAGTAGTTTTTATGAGAAGTTTCGAAAGTTCACACTTTATTTTTTTTTTGTGATTTTAATAGTAAGAGTTACTGAGCGTATTCATAATCATCTTTTATATCCTTCGATTGATTTAGCCATTCTGTTATAACTTAGACTAGGATCAAGCGCATATTAAATACAAAAAATAGATTTAAGTCGTAGAACCACTTCTTCAGAGAGTAACTTATAAGACTCACGTCAATAAATATTTAAATTTGCCGCTATCATCTCCAACTGGTTAAAATCTTAAACTGATTTTTTTCTATTTTCTTCCAAATTCTTTGGAAGAAGAGTTTATGGAAGTTTTTAAAGCTTAAGAATTTTTTTCAAATAAACATCAATATGGATCAATTGAATAATAATTGAAATTATGTCGGAAAAGAGTAATTTATGATCAAAAATTATCCAAAATTACTGGTCATTTCCGAAATCGTAGCAAAATTGCACAAGGCAAGTCTTTCGAACAGAATATTGCTTGATTTATTTTTAATGAATCACAACGTAACTTAAAGTTAACAAAACAAGTTTCCAAAAATAAGAAGATTGCATGCAAATTTGGGCATTGTTTCATGTAAATGTGGTCCAAATTTCTAAACGATTATTCATGTGATCATTTAAGCAATTTTTATTTTTCTTTGTTAAGGTATTGCGCCCTAAGTCTGATACATTTTGAAGAATTTCTTTTGAGCGATATATCCTTTTTTATGTCTTAGAAAAATTGTTTTTAAGTGCCTTATTTTGCGAATAAAATTTGGGGAATTTCACACACACCCGGATCGAAGTATTAGTTGTGTGGGGTTTTAACTGGCATTCACTTTCTAATACAATTTTTTATATTTTTAAATGAGTACTTTTGCTCAAACTTAAAAGTAAAATAGAACTAAGACAGTTTTGAAAATTTTACGCCTAATGTATTTTTGATTAGCTACAGACCATATACACTTTCGATTAGTTTTTGCTGAAAAACCAAAAATATTTCGCAAAAGTGTAATTAATTTTGGCGCAGACATATGTTGTGTACTATACATCATTTTGCATCCAAGATAAAGGAAATACATATATAAGAGGTATTTCAGAAATTTGATAGAAAAATTTTAAACTTTAAGTACAATCTGTAAATTAACTAACTTTCTCTACTTTTTAGGATTTATTCAAAAGATTATTTAACGAAAAATTATTTACTTAAATTATTTCCAACCAGTTCGCAGGCATGTTGTTTCTACCAAGGAATTATAATTATTTGGTGTAAAACGATTTCTCGTCTGAAATTGGCTTTATAATCAGATCCGTTACTGAAAGTATCATGCTATTGGAAAAATAACAGAAAAAATTGAGGCTGTTTCGTTTTTAAGTATTTGAAATTATGAATCACAGCATTGCAGTAACTTAAATACTTTAACTTTAAGAGTTAATTTTTGACAATATCAAAAATTATCGAAGCTTTTGGAGAAATATTTTGAAAACTTTACATTCTGCAATGTTTATAATGAAAATATTAAAGTTGTAAGAAATGTGGAAATATTGTTTGATTCTTAAACAAAACAACAGTTGAACGCGGAGGGACTTATGGGGGACAAACAATGTGAGTGCTCAAGTTTTTCTTTTATCGCGCGCTTAACTTTTCCGCTTGCAAAATTGGCGGATATGGCGCAGCTTTTCCGCTTTGCTCAATACGTAACGGCGAAATGAACTGCAACAGTGTTTCAATATACGTTGGAAGATACATGAAGCTGGAGAAGATAAATAGACTCAGTATGATGAGAACAAAACTATCTGCAAGTAGCAAAATGAAGAAAGTAGTAAAATATTTTATAATTCTTGTAATATTTTTACTATTCCTTACTTATCAGCTTCTTTTCCCATGGCTCAAACATATAAATGCAAGTGACCAATTCATATTTTGCATAGAGGTTGACTAATGCGTTTTTTAGTGATCTTAACATTTTTGATATTGCAGTTGGCGTTCCTTGTCCCAATGATGTTGTCAGTTTTTCTGCGGCGGCGGTGCTCCAACTTAGAGTGACCTTGCTGCTTAATCATCAATTGCAAATTCTATGAGTTCTTATCTCGTTTCGCGAATTTATTTCTTTTCTCTTTTCGCTTTCTTTAACTTTTAGACTTAACTAAAAATAATGGAAAATTGACGTTTCTTATCTTAGTTTTTGTGTTGCTGTTGTTTATTCACCAAAACAGCTGTGTAGTGTGTGGTGAAATTTGCTATTTGTTTAGTATTCACAGGTGTCTGACAGCAACAGCGTTGCCAAGTTTTGATATTTTTCACTAAGTGGGCTACAACGAATTGACTTCGACGACAAAAATTTGGACATTGGCTAAGGTGATAAGTTAACTGTCGTTTTTGATAGTCTTATATTCTTTGCTTTGAGTAAAAATTCTGGATAAGTGGCAGTGCAAATAGTTTTAAAATATCATTTAGTTATCAGAGTCTTATTTAAAAATTCATATCCGGGGCCGAAACTATTATTAGTTTTAATTCAAAAATTGGCTTTTTAATTATTCTTAGCAAAATTATTATTTCTCACTTAAAATTTTTCGTAGATTCATAACAATTATGCTTAAGAAATTATTTTTCCAATGCCATCAACAATTACTTAAGTTGGAAAAATGGTCCCTTGTTCCAAAAAGTGCACTATATTGATCCATTTCCGAATTTCGTTTTTCACCAATCAATGAAAAGAAGTCGAGCTATTCATTTGTCATAGTTAAAAAAAAAATTTTAATACACTTCGAAAGTTAACGTAACAAAGTATAAAATTAAAAAAATCCGACACTGATCCGATCAGTACAACTGAAGAAACTGGAGTACAACTGGAGAAAATAAATTTCGAACATGAGAATAAATTAAAATAAATTCAAGGTTTCTCCACACTACTTTTTTCATAAATTTTGAAGCGAACAAAAAATTACGCAGCATAGTGCAGTGGGTTTTCACCTAACCTTAACAGCAACTGCGCAAGGTTGCCGACCCTTAAGACGGTTCTGCTTGTTGCAATATTACCTATAGAGATTATTGTATGAGAAGATTATACGAGAAAAGATTTTCAGTGCATTTCAAACTTATAATATTACTTGACAAGCGTGCTTGCTTGCTTATAATTAACTTTTACTATGGAAATTAATAGTATCTTTGGCACAAAACTGTCCTAAAAAGTGCCTCATGTATGTCAATATAGTCCTTTTGTTTTATTTTACCAGATTTATACAGGGTTGCCAAGTTGAAATCAAGGTATTAACGGCGTTCCCATAATAAAATTAATCTTAAAATGGTAAAAAGTTTAATTTTTTTGGGAAAAAGTTGACGAACTTTTGTGTTTTGGTCAGAAAACATATTTTTGTTAAAAAATCTTATGAACTTTCTGTATTTTTTTATTAATAACAAGTAACAAAAAAAAATTTCCGAAATTATTCAATTCCTACAAGGCCTCCGCTTTGACATGCAATTAACAATCTGGCCGCGTCAAAAGCAGCCACTTGGCAACGCTGTGGGTAAAGCAAAAAGCGTTATGTTACAAGTGGAATTTTCCAGAGTTGAATGGCTCACCTTAAGCAAATAATACAAATAAAATGGAAACACTTACCGATTGGCACCGAATTAAACTTCTTTAAGCAATTGAAAAGCACGTACGGAAATTCCGACGTTGGAAGCATTGTACTACACTTTTGGGAAAAACACAGTGGTTGCTGCACTTAAGCACCACTTGCAATGCATTTGCAATATTAAACACTTTTCTATGATTTATTTTCAATAAATTAATCAAAGGCTTACACAATTTTCGACAGAGAAAACTAAATTTTAAGCACTTGTTGCGCTGAGCAAACAAAGACATTCAAATTTAAATTGCTTTTAAATTTACAATAAAAAACAACAAAACATTGCACTGACGGCGCTGCCAAAGGCGCCGCTTTAAATATGAGCTTTCATTTACATTCGATATTACTTTTTATGGAATATTTTATTTAATTTATACACTCGCGAGGACATAGATTTCACTAACTTTCATAATTTTTAACTTATTTTATTACAAAATATGGAAAACCGCATTCAAGAAATTAACGCGCACCTTCGTAGCGAAATAAAAACTGACGAGTAACAGCACAATAGCGTTGCCACGTTTTTAATCGGAACAATGACTGTCAATATTTAGGCAGTTGAGTATGCGTTGGTATTTGCCAAAAAATTATAGAATTGTTAAATTAATGTTAAAAATCATTCCGCTTGCAATTTATTTTTAACAAAATATTAATTTTTGGAGGAAAATCGACTGATATCAATGTAGGATAGTTTGGGGTCGATGAGCTCAAATCTGCCATCAGATTTTAGTCTGCACGTTAGTGTTTTTAAATAACGATAAATCAACCAGTAATTGGCACGGTTATATGGGACAGTTTTTATTGAAGCAAAGTATTTCTGATGAAAAGCCTCCAGCATCACTAAGAAAACCTCTTGTGGAGCATATAAGTAAAATTTTTTGAAAAAATCTAATAACGTAAATTAAGATTTTGTAAATTAATTGAACAATATTTTGATCGAATTGTACAGTCTTAGCAGAAACCGATATTTTTGTGTGAAATTTCACAAATCGGTCAATGCTTTTTTAACAAACATGACAGAGACTACAAATGGAACAATTTAACCTGGTAATTGGTGACATATGTTTCGGCTATTACCACGTATATACATATTCACATACATATATACATAGCCTCATCAGACCAGTTTTGGTTAATTTGTGCACGGATTTGAACCCCGACCATTCCATGAATTATGTTTGGACAGCCGCTCTTAACACTTGAGCCATGAAGGGAGTTCTCCAAGACGTGTACAAAGTGCAAATTTGTTTTTAAGCACACAATGCGCCACATGTCATCTCTTGTCATTTCTTGTTTGACATAGCTTTGTTGAACCGTCGGTTCAAAGACTTGCTATGATGAGATTTTTTCGTATAGTTGTGATTTGCACCACTTATGTATATGTACAATTCGATCAAAATATTGTTCAATTAATTAATAATAACAGTCGACTAATAACAAATAAAATTTTGTAAATTTTTTCAAAAAATTTTGATTGTAGGGGTAGTGCTAATGGACTCAAACTCAGCAATCTAAGCACAGAGCGCCCAGATGGTGCCACTCTCAATTTTATTGTTTCGGAAAACGAAACAAGATTGTTTTCCGAGCATCAAGGCATTGTTGCTTGGCACTCCTTCTTTACATTTTTGGTTGGCATCAGTTTGATATCTTTAAGTTAAAGTTCAGTTAGGCACAGAGGTTAACCCTTGACTACACAGCTTAACAGTTTAGGCTAAGGAGATATATTTAAATTTTGAACGTGTAGAGACTTATTTTACTACGAGCTTTGGTAGAATACTACGTATCCAAAATCCTATCCCCGTGGTCACCATGATTTCGCGACTACCACCACACTCAAGTTTCCCAAGTGGCCGTACATTGACAACCCTGAACACACTTGGACGGAGGCAACTAAAGAATATATGTAAGATTTCGAACCGAAACATTAAAAAAATAATATTTAGAAAAATTCAAACAAAAGCTTTTGGAAAAGTTTTACGGTCCCAATACATCTATTTTTTTTTTGCTGGTTTTGGTGTGTTGATTTCAAGTTTGACAGCCACTAGGGCCTCCTGTGACACAATTATTATAAACTGTAATACTATACGTTATAATTCAGTGATATGAGATGATATCATGTGGGAAAAAAGATTCTAACGAATGATAATGCTATTAGATAATATAATTGCTACATATAAATTTAAAAAAATGAATGTAACGAAAGTACGTTGGGAAATAGTTATCTTTGAAATAAATCAATTAAGTAATCTATCGTATAGTTTAGCAAGCAAATAATATACCCACTAACACCAAGCAGTTGGAACTTTACTTTCAAGAGTTTAAACAAATAATATGCAAACATTAGAATTTTTAACTCCTCTCGTAAAACTCCCTCCGTTTTAGCTTAACTCCGCTAGTTGTTTAGCAGTTAAAAAAGTTATCATTCACATTTCCGATAAAAAAAAGATGGCAACGCTGTTGTGCTGTTACTCGTTAGTTTTTATTTCCCTAGGAAATCTCACGTTTATTTCTTAAATAAAATTTTAAATATTCTGTAATAAAATTAGTGGAAAGTTTTGAAAGTTAGTGAAATCTATGTGCCGAGAATTTTGTTTGTGATAAATTCAATAAAATGTTTAAGATAAAGTAATATTGAATGTAAATGAAAGCTCATATTTACAGTGGCGCCGGCGTGTCAGCTCTTGTTTTATTTATTGGAAATAAATCAGCTCTTGTGGTTCTTCCAAAAGTGTATTGAAGCGAGATTCCGGGCAGTGTTTTTCAATTGTATGAAGAAATTTAAGGGCTGAATCGGTAAGTGTCTTCCTGCTACTGTTTTGTTTTAGTGGTCCATTCTATTCGAGAATATCCCACCCTCAAATAGTTGCCGCGTTTTTGGTTCCTACTTATTTCTGTCCACCTCCTCATCTACATTGAGAAAACAATATATTTCAATATAACAAACGCATATTTCATATAGAGCAATTAATACATATTTGATTGAGTCAAACATAAAATGCTTCAATCAACACTTACCACTATTTGATCCAAATACAATATGTTTGGCTCAAATAAATATTTAATTGCTCTGTAGGAAATATGCGTTTGTTATATTCAAACATATTGTTTTCTCAGTGTAGGCCACAAACTCCATCAGACAGAGCATTTGTAACTATGTATGCAGCTTCTTTCATCTCTGCTTGGTCAGTTTTCATTTTTAGGTTTAATTACAACCTGTCCGTCTCCATGTTCTGAGCCATCTGAATCATAGCCTATAGCATTTGCATTAATTGGAACATGTTACTCATTTCTCCAACTTGAAACAGCTTCAGGTGCTACCTCTAAATTTCATTGCAAGTCTGAATACATACCCCCGAATTATGTAAGGCGAAAGAAATGATTAAAATAGTTAATATATAAAACTTGATGACCTTTTGTATTTATGTTTGCTCGTTAAAAACAAAAGTACCTATAAGAGCCTTCAATTACTGACATTTTCCGAAATTTTTCAATTCCTGCAAGGCTCCGGCTTTGACATGCAATTACAGGCTTGGCCGCGTCAAAACCGACCACTTGGCAAGCTTGGATATAAAAGAAACTGTCTAGTAAAGTATTCTTTCCCATGTAATTCCAAAGGACAACTAAGAAGCCACCAGTAAATAATAATATTATGAGCTCTCCTTGCATCACATTATTTCTTTCATGTACCTGCAACCATAAAATCCGTTGGAAATAAAAAAAAAGTTTTGATCACTCTAATACACATGTAAAATTTACTTAATTTGAAAGGCTTTTTTGTTCAGAAATCATGAACATAAATTTCATATGAGAGGCTCCAGAGTTCAAAAGATATCAAGCAGGCTCCTGTCCTCAATAAAATTTTATTTGAAAGGGTTATGTAGCAACTTTTAACTCTTCGCTTCGAGTACCGCCAAATAAAATCATTTAAGAAAAATTGGCCCAAAAAACAGGAGGATTCGATAAAACAACACGATATCTTCTGTTTAGGCTCTTCGAGTTGAGGCTGTAATCATATAGTTTTTTAATTAAAATCATAAATTTGGCCAATTGGTTGGTTAGTTTCACAAAAAACGCATTACTATTTTTCCTGTACATCCCATCCTGTAATTTTATATACTCGATTTCTGCACATCGGGCTCTCCGCCTAGTATACGTGTAAAAACATGTCATATAAGGAGGCCTTAAGTAATCATCAAGAAAACTTGATATATTGAAACATTCTGTTGTTTTTTACTTTATTCAAATTTAAATTTGTTTTATTTTTCAAATTTTTTACTTAAAAAAAGTTACAAATAATAGTTCGATTTTAGCATTACAAAAATATGTTGAAAATAAATAGTTTTCTAATAAAATACAAAGTACCTGCTTAAAATTAGCACAGAAATGTCAAACAAAATACAATTTTTTAAAAAAAACTATACCAACTATTAATTAATTTCTTTTAATTTTATATATGAATTAAGCTAAATTGCATTAATATTTAGAGTAAAGTTTTAAATTTTACTTAATTTTAAAATAAAAACAAAAATACATTGCTGGCATTTTTACATTATTTACACAAACAAATTAAAAATAAAGCCTTTAATAAGTATATTAAGTCTAAATAATTATTATATTAAAATAATTTTAAAAACTATTAAGGAATTTCATTATATTTACAATAATTTTTTTTTAAATCTCAACTTTTACAAGAGTATAAAGTGTTGTTTTGTTTTATTTTAATATCACACTGTGTAGGATTTTATTTATTTTCTTTTTGTTTTTTTTTTGATTTTTTTTGTAAAAATTAAGTTAAGTTTTTTTGCTTAGTTTTAAAACAAATTTTCTTAGCTATTTAATGCTAATATTATATTTATATTTCTATATAATTTAAGTATTTTCAATTTTGTTTTTTTTTTTTTTGTTAATCAACAATTTACTGGTTTAAATATTGCATGGCTTTGTTAGTTATTGATTTACTTAATATTGATGTCGTATAAATCATCTAGCTAAATTTATTGAATATATCGGACTTTTTTTTAATCATTTGATTACTTATTGATTTTGAAAAATCAATATCCGATGGTGATATATATTTAAAAAGCTGAATGCAATTAGCTTGACAATCAATCAACTGCGTAAATTTCTGTATTGTACTTTTTAAGAAAAAATGAAGCTTCTACTCCAAAGGCTTGCAGATAGCTACATGCAATTAAATAGTTGGCCAACTGTTTAGCCATTAGAAACTATGCCAAAAAAAAGCGGCATTTGACAGTCCATCATAGCAGAGTTCACATCTTCTGCACACGGCAAAGTATAATTAGAAAGTACATTTGAATAATATTTATGATTGTGTGGATTCTACTCTGAGTACTCTATCGGACTCTATCGTCGTTGCTTGACCACGAAAATTGGCCTTGCACTATTAATGCTAATTAAAATTTAATCCTTTGAAAATACATTTTTATTGAGAGCCCACAGTAACTAAGCAATGCATGTATTCGTTGGCCTTAAAAGTGTGTTCAGAAAAGTTTTATAAAATGTAATCAATACATTATTTTTTGCATTACGTATGGAACATTTCGATTCGGTCTTCTCCTTTGATCGATTCTTTTATAGGTAATTCATTGTTAGTGGTTTTTGTTTTCCTACTTTGCAATTTCAAAACAAAACTTAAATGCATTTTGCGAGGAACCTTACTTGACAGCTGAGTTATTCAACTGTACAACACTGGAGTTTTCACATAGTAAATAATGTGTATCTATGTGCTACCGGTAAAACTATGTATAGTTAGCTTGTATCCCTTAAAGTATGCAATTAAATTTTAATGCAAAAGTGCTGTGAATAGTGAAGCCGGTGTTGGAAATAATAATGAATCCAAGAAAATCAAAGTCCGCCCACTTATCCCAGAATAAATGTGGGTTGTTGGTGTTGGACAAATTATGTCAGCTACGGTCGAACGCTGCCTACTTACCACACTCTATAGGCTGCAGTGAAGAATTAGTTTTTTCCTAAAAATTAGCTTTTACGGTAACATATAGTACATATCTTGTTATTTTTGCACATCAATAAAATTGCTATAATATTTAGCTATAATTACAATGGGAAAAAATTTAGCATTTGCATACAAATTTTAGCAGGAGTTGAACATATCTTGTGAGATCATTGCATTGTGTAGAAAAAAAAAAGATTTGTAGGCAGAAAAAAAGACTTTGAAAAAATATATTCTCACTGAAGATGCTAACAAATACGAGCATAATTTTAGAGAGAAAATTACTGTGATACTTGCAGTTTTCTTTCTGTGACATTTATCGCATGTAACTTTCCAATAGATTTTGATAAAATTTAAAATTAATGGCATAGTTTTTGGGATAACTTTAGTTAATGCTGTGAAAAAACAATCGAAAGAATCGATTTGTTTTATTTTGCCACTAATTTACAAGTCTAAAAATATGCGAGTACAATTTTTATAAATGAAATAAATTATTCATCAAGCTAGGGCTAGATATTTCTCTTTTCATTTATTATATAATGGCATACTTTCAGGCTTGAAAATAAGAAACGAAATAATACGAATCGTGATACATAACAAGGCGCTTAATGCTCCTAATATTATGCTTTGGTCTTTGATAAGAATAAGAAAGCTTTTTATTTTTTATGCCTTAAAGGTTCCAATACAAAAATAAAAAGATCAGAGTCTTTAACCCTCTTTTTTCAACATCGAACTGCTTTAATGCTATACTACACCAATACCGTTAACACATCCGATTCATCGCACACCGGCGGTGGCAATGATTTGCAATTGATAGATCTCTTTCCAAAATCCTTACGTGGACTATCGAGTGACCCCACTGTATTTTTCTTCATATCAGAATTTTGTGTTTTATGCAGTAAAATCTGTGAACTACGTTTATGCTGCTGCTGCTGCTGATGATGCTGCTGATGATGATGATGATGGAATTCTTTTGTCGTTTTACTTGTGGCGACATCAAGATCACGATCAAAATTGGATTCACATGGTGGATATAATGGCTGTGATCGATGCATTGTTGAACTGGATGCTGCAACTGCTAGTGATGAAACATTTGCCAGCTCTGGCGCCGGATTCAAACTTAATTCCATACCATTTGCACGACCCAATGAGCTGGTGCTACCCTTCAGGGGATTCGTATAACGTCGTAGATTTTCTTCGTTTTGTAGGTTATTGGATTTTTCTTCTTCGTGACGTAGTGCATCTAGTGAGGGTGCCAGATTAATGCCTGAAGCACTACGTAACGCTAGTCTTTGTCGCCATATGAGTCCAATGAAAACAGCAAACCCGATGAGCACAATGCAGATGCCACACAATATACCGATTAGCAGACTGGAACTATTGCCATCCGCAATGAGTGCCGTTTCGACTTTTACTTCCAATATCGAGACAAGTGGTGCGAGTTTAATGTTACGTAGCTCGTTGGTGCGCTGCAGCATGTTGAGTTGACGCGATGAAAGTAGTTCGCCGATTAGACGTATGGCATTGGGCAGTTGGGAGTCATTAGAAATGGTCGAGGACTGAAAAATTAATAAGGAAATATGCAGGTTTATAAAGGCAAGATCATAAAATGAACAAATAAAAACAAATAAATTAATAAAATGAAACATAGGACGCACAAACTTTGGCGTTAAATTGATGTCATGACATAAATCAAGGTCTTGATATCGTATCGTATTAATACCTGGAACTATTAACGACTTCAACATATACATATAGAGAATTGATTTTGATTCTGTGAATGCGTTAAGAGATATGTGCTTTCGATTTTCAGGTGGTACATCTCGATCGAAAATCACTGAACAACATCTTGAGGCATTCAATTTCCAGCGATTAACCCAAACCTGAAACCAGAAGCTTTGCTGGTGGAATTTTTAAAATAAAAATGTTTAGTAAAAATGTGCAGTTAAATTGGAGCAAGCTCGATTTATGTCAATCTGGAGTAATTCGGAGCCGCTGAGCTCGAACCTGCAATCAGATTTTGAATCAAACAAACGCTGTCCTACGACTATTTTTACTTCAAGCCCAATGGTTTGCTGTCTGAAACAAAGTTGTTCCTCATTAAAAGACAAAATTTAGTTTTCATTTACATTACTCTACCAGCACCACTCCTTAAAGCGTTTCAATCTAAGGCTATGATTTCTCTAAAATGTCTCCTAAATTTTAAACTTTTTTTTGCACAACTTACCACTGTCATTTCGATGGTATCGTTCGTTGAAGTTTTGAGATCGCAGATAATAATCAGCATACCCTCATTCTCGCCTTTGGGCAACTTCACCAAGCGCGAGCTCAACAAAAATCGTATCACCGAGCAAAGACCCTCCACCGACGAACCCTCACCAACGCGTTGCAAATCCAACAGAATCGTCAGACGAGCACAGTTCTCATTCAAATGCGCCTGATTAGGCCAACAGTCTTGTTTTGCCGGCAAACGTGGTGGCGCCACACGACGTGAAGGTTCCAGCGCACGACAATCACCACACACCGTACATGGTGGTGATAGACAAGCCTCACTTAAAGTTGGCACACAAACCTCATGCGCCTTACAGACGCCCGAAAGATTTGATGTTCTTGATGTTGCATCCATTTTGAAACAGTTGGGCAAACCACACCAGAGGTTGGTGCAGCGTGTCGTGCCATTCTCACAAATGCAGGCGTTACAATACTCATCCGAGCGTCCAGAAATTGCCAACTCTAACCAATTTTGGCTATGATTGAGCGCATGATATGGTGAAAGTGTGCTATTGGCATTCATGCAGGCTGATTTTGGATCCGAAAGCACTATAAAATGAAAATATAAAATGAAATTCAGCCTTTGATGCTTTCGTAAGACTCAATGTAGAAACTTACATATTTCACAGCGTTGTCCATGTCTGCCTGGCGGACAGATGCATGTATATCCGCCAATACCATCAATGCAGGTAGCGCCACCTAAACATGGCTGTGGAGAGCATTCATTTACGTTGATGCGACAATCGGGGCCCGAGAAACCTTGCGCACAAAGGCAACGAAACCAACCAGCGCCCGATTCGCATGTACCACCATTATGACAGGGTTGACCACGACATTGATCCATCGGTTCGGCACAAAAAAGTCCATCCCAGCCAAGAGCACAACGACAATGTGATTGTAAACCATTTTCAGCAGATCCTGGTAAGCAGGTGCCGCCATTTTGACACTGACCTGCATAGCAGTCTGTTGCACGTTCGGAACAGCGTTTTCCTAAAAAAAAAACAAAAGTGGTGAAGTTTTCAAAATCTTGGCACAACTCGACAATGATGCATTTGCATTTAAGCACAAAAGATTGAGATTTAAAGAACTTTTTGTGATTTAACAGTTTCAAGCGAACCGTTTTCACTAAAAATATGGCATAAATTTTTTTTTAATTTAAAACTATGACAGCATAAAAAACACCCTATATATTTCAAACCTTTTGAATGCAAACGCTTTAAAATAATTTGTTTGTTATTATAACTAAAGTCTTGTGGGTCAAAAATTTCAATAAGGCTCTAATAATATAAGTGTATAATAACAAGAAATCCGGAACGCCGATAATACAGGCAGTCACGTTAATTGTAACTTCAATTTTCCCATCCGAAAGTTTTGAAGTTGAAAATAGTAAAAATAACAATATTCCCATTTAATTTTAACACAAGCAACTTCAGATTCATTTTGACATTGAAAACAACATTTTTTAACTTTACTTCAATCGTAAAATACTTTTAATTTTGTTTGGAAGTTGCAAAGTATTGAAATGTCCTACACATGTAGTCAAATGGTATACGACATTTATTTTAAATTAAAGCCAAGAAAAGCTTATTGACAGCATTAGCCCACAAAGCTCACAGCCCTAAAATTAAAGAAAAGATGAAAGTTAGCACACCACCGTTTCAAGGGACAAGAATGAAATCCTAAAAGATCTCAATCCAGTTCCTACAAAATGAATAAACACACACTGTCTCGTCTCCCAATAAATTGGATTGCTATTTATTTATACCATATATTTAGTATGATGTAAATTTCCATACATGAACCGAAAAAATAAAAACCCAATTTTCAAGTGAGTCAGTGAAAAAATTGACTATCATGTTGTCAACTTTATATTG
This sequence comes from Meiosimyza decipiens, assembly GCA_963680825.1. Lineage (NCBI taxonomy): Eukaryota > Metazoa > Arthropoda > Insecta > Diptera > Lauxaniidae > Meiosimyza > Meiosimyza decipiens. The sequence continues at coordinate 69,519,277 of OY804259.1, forward strand.
AAATCACATGTGAAAGTCTCTTTTTGAACTCTTAAAATGTCATCACCTGAGGAGTTATTCTGTTTATTTGCTTTCCCCATTGAACATCTGATTGTGAGCCTACGGAGCCTACACTACCTGCTTACGTTACGTTGAGGAAAAAAAAAATTAACGTTCAATGGAAGCAGCTTCTTATTTTGTTCGCAAGAAAGGGTAATATTTTATTTTACTGACTTTGTCTTCGTTTAAACCAACTTTAGGATGCTGACCCCCCCCTCCAGTTTACCCGACCGTTTTGTCTACATGCTGAAAAACGCGATCCGTATTCGTTTCGTATTAATTCACTTTTGCGTTTTACAAGCGGTTGCCTGCCACAATCAGATAAAAAATACTTCACACACGATTAGGAATTTTTAATTAAAATATTTTGTATTTTTGTTTTGTTAATTTTTGCGATCACAAACGAACGGCAGCAGCAGCAGCAGCAGCAACAGCAAAACAAAAATAATAAATGAAAAAATTCCAAACCATGCAACAACTTTCATACAGAACCTGCCGAAAATGCACTGTACGAAAATTTGTATCCTGCTCATTTTTCCACTTGCAATGTTGTCAGGGCTGGATTTCACCAAATGCAAAGAAAGGCGCTGCATTGATTTTTTTATGTGAAACTACCGAAATACTGTTCCCATCAAAGCCAGCTAAATAAATTTTCGGCGCTTATGATTTCGTTAATTTTTTTTTTTTTTTTGCCTATTTTTGATGCATAGCATTTTTATAATTTAAAGCAGAAAATCTGAACAATTTTGGGCCTACAGAAGTTCATAGCAAAGTGATCCACTCTGCTTAGTCATTTGCTGCAGATTTTATGTTGTTGCAGTGCGTGTAGAACACGTCGTTGAGTGCGCCTGCCTCGCTTGGCAGGTTGCTTAACATTGACTTAGAATGGCAGCGGCAGCAGCAGCAGCAGCAGAAAAAGACTACCACCAACAATAAAACCGACAACAGTAACGATAACAACAGAAGCAGCAACAGTCGCGGTTTATTGCCAACATTCGCTTTCGTGCCCATAAGTTGAAATCACTCTTTCGCCCGACTGCAGTTGGCAATGGAGTAGACGGACGAGCAAGTGATAGGCGTGTACATGCGCGCTTTTGCTGTGAGTCTTCTTACGTCGGTAGTTTTTTTGTTGGTTTTTTTTTTTTTTTTTGGCTTTAAACTTAATAAGTTTTAGTTAACTCAATATTTATCCCGTCGATATCCCTTGGTGCAGGAATTTCGCACAATCACACGAACAACACAAGAAGTGGAAGATGTCGAAGCTAAGGCACGCAGTGACGACGAATAAATGCACGAAGAGACAGACGAGCAGGCAGATGAACGGACGGACGGACGATCGTAAGGCTTGGTAGAATCGATAAATTCATGATGAAACATTTAGCATGAGAATGAAGCAACTTGCATTTAGTTGCAATAAAGTCAGAGGCAACGAAATAACAAAATAAAAAATAAGGAACTACAACAACAACAAAAATGTCTTTAAGTGCAGCAACAGTGGCGTGATAATTGCGAGAATACCGCATGACAGTTGAAAATGACAAACGAGTACAGCTAAAAGATCTTTATTAAAAATCTTTAAAGTTCACTGTGAGAAAAATAAAAGATTTTAATTGAATATCTTATCTCTTTAATATTATTAGAAATACTAGATATATGAAAGCGTGGATGTACCTTCCTCAATCACGCCTTAACGGTTGAACGAATTTAAATGAAACTTGATGGATTGATAGCAAATGTACTGGACTAGAGCATTGGCTCCTTTTTATTTGGCAAAGTTCAAAATTGTTGCTATTTTCTGCAGTTAAAAGTTAATATTTCAAGAAAGTCGCATTTAAACAAAACAAATCAGTTTATCGCAAGTCAAAATTGTTGTGTGGGCGTTTTTTTTTTTAAAGCTTTGGGTTTGTCTTGAAGAAGATCTAAGTAGTGAAGTATTTATTTCACAGTTTCAAACAGGGTAAATGCTTAGCCGCTTCTCTCGATATGCCAAACATATGTGCTGTCCACCTCTGGTCTGGTTGTTACGATACGCCCAAATCAAAGTATGACATTCATTAACCTCCACAGAGTCTGGGTGCTTTGTGAAGCAATTTGTATGACAAATGTTGCTGTCATCTGTGGAATGAATTGTAATGGTGCAATCATTTAAAATAACTAAAAGGAGTGAGAACTTAAGTATTTCTATAGCGCTTATTTGATTTGTAACCATCTATCACAACAGCGATAAGGTAGCTAACAAGCAAATAAACTTTCGACGCCATATATTTTGACACAAAGCTCTTGAACTATCCAGCACAATATTCATACTTTCACCAAGGGAGTTAGCAGATTGGTTCCATCTTTTCGCTAGGAATAACTAAGTCATCTTGCTCTAGATTATTTACAAAGATAAAATTTTGTTAGGTTCATACATTTTTATATCAAAGGGTTGGTAATTATTAGGGTTGGTGTAATCACTTGTTTTTGGAAACTAGCACTAGTTACTAGCTACCTTTCAGCATGATTGAAAAATTCCACAAGTTAAGCAGCTGGAAAAAAATTGCATTATGGCCGAAACAGCGAAGCACTTTTCCTCAAAGCCAGAGAAATAGCTAAGAATGCTAATAGCTGTAGTAGCTAAACTATATTCATATAATGCCATCAGTCCTTGAGGCTTTACTTATTTTTAGATTTTTTAAGACTTCATGCGCTGCACTAGTACAAAAGTAAATGGCTAGCAATGCTAAAACTATCTGGAAATAAAGCTGCTTGCCTGTTATCAGTAATTTTAGTGATTTTACGGTATGGGAATAAGGAGAGTTGAAAATTCGATGGCATTCTTTTAACAAGTGACCAAAAGTATTTGCGAACTTTTGATAGAAAAAGGTTCTAATTGCGTAGATAAAGCTTATGTGAAAACATTCTCTGCTAAATTGTAGCATTACAGCTACTTTCTAACTTGATTAGAGGTGCCTTTAAGTACAACAATATTGTGGTCACAGCATTTATATATCTGTCTGTGGCACTGAATATTCAATTGATATCACTGTTTATCGCTTCGCAGCTTAAAGCGAAGCAGCAAATAAACTTATGTGTGAAATGGTTTCAAATAATCAAAAGTTGCACATCAAATTTTACATGGTGTGACGTCACAAAAAGACGTCTAGTTTGCTAGAACTTGTAGACATATAGCATTTTTCCCATTCTAAATTTACAATTACGTTGCATATTTTTAGGTTTTATGATTTGTCACTATCGTCGGCCACTATGCCGGTTAAATAACGAAATCAGTGTTTCTGATTGTCACGTTACTGACAACTAGAAAAACAACAACAACAACAACTCGCTTACACGTACTCATACTCATTCGTACATGCTAATGTATCGAATTTACTTTTTTGGATTGCAGATCGCGTTAAATCGAAGTAATAATACTGTAACAGCAACAGCAACAGCAACAAAAATAGCACCAACAACAACAACAACGATAGTAACAGCGCGAAGCAGTAAACTAAGAACAATACCAAGAACAACAAAAACAACTGATCATTAACATTATTGCAGGAAAATGCAGAGCGTATCGGTTGAAGAACGTTGGCACTGTGGCCGCTGCTGATGATGCCGCTGCTGCTGCTGATGGTGTTGTTGTTATTGTTGTTTGCTGCACTTTAAATGCATTTTTGTTCACATATGCGATGTGAGTGTTTTCTTCTTTTCTTTAATTTCAACTATCTCGATTTTACCCACTGTCGATTATTTTTTTTTTTTTGTTCTGTCTTTCTTTTATACCAATTCTTTTTTTAAGTATGAACTTTTTTTTACTGTACTCTTACCTGTCCAGCCTGATATGCATTCACATGTAAAATCACCATCGCCGTCAAGACAAATTCCACCATTTCGACAGGGATTCGGGGAGCATTCATTTAGATCTGCAAAAATAAGTAGAGAAAGAAATTAAGCCACAAATGAGTAAAACAAAATTGGTTTTTTATTAAGATTTTTATGTCGACTATTTGGTTTTTGTTTTTTTTTGTGTTTGAATTTTTACAAATTTTTAGTTCATATTTTTATTGTTGGAATGTTAATAAAAAAAAATCGTCTTGATGAAATGACGCCAACTAACTCATCAAACTCAGTCTCTCTTAGCTTAGCTCAAGAATTTTAAGCTCCTTCCGAATTGTAATTATTTCCCAAGAATTTTCATTACGTCTGGTTGTTTGCCTTGCTGATCGTTTCTATTCCAGTGAAATATCAATTATTCAAATATTTTAATGTCAAAGTAACCGCCAGCGATAGTTTGATTCGAAGCCTCATCGACTGGTTTAACGTAACAAATGGCAACGTTATAAATGACATAATCAGTTTATCCAATGTGATTGCTATTTTAAACTATTCCTATCGGGTATTAGAACGACGATCTAAACGTTAGCTGCTTTAATAGTGGTGAGGCTGGTTGTGAGAGGCCTAAAGCAAAGATTTCGCTCTATAACTCGGAAAATAAGAAACAAGTAGAAATATATATCGAGACCAATGTTGTAGAGGAGATCAAAACAGATCGATTTCAGACCCGAAAAGTCTCCGTATGATAAAATTTGACCTATCTTTGAAGTATAAGTGAATCTTCTTAACGAGAAACAATAGAGCAATAAGACTTTCACATATGATATCTCCATGTCCATGACTATACAACTGTAACAATATTTCAGCAAACCTCAAATGGTTCCTGTGAGCAATGTTGAAATATTTTGTATTTTTTATGTGACTATCAAAGTCTACGTTAGTTCAGCAATTTTAATGGCGCTGCAGCACATAGCAAGTGGGTTGCTCATTCACTTTGTATGCGGATAAAAAAAATGGTTCCCGTTCATTTACCAAAAATCGATTAAACCCACAATATTTATAGACAAAAATCCGTTAACGTCCGTATTTTTTTATGACTACGACTACCGATCAATATTAATTCCATTTTATATAGTTCACCGAAAGTGCATTATACCGCAAACGATGAGAAATAATTTTGTGCTATCAAGTAAGCAGTTAAATTTTTATTGATTGAATGATTAATTAATTTCTTTTTGTTGTTGTGCTGTTATCTTGTTTCTTTTTTTTAATTTAGAATTGGTTTTCTATGCATTTGAAATGAAAATCGATAACTATTGACGTTGCTGTTGATTTTTTTTTGTTGTTGAAATATCTTGTTCAAAATTCGTAAAACAAAAATGTGTTTGTTGCTTAAGTCTTTTGTTTTTTTTTATTAATAATTTGCTATACAGCATTGGTTTTCATTAATTAGGTAAAATTACAGTTAATAGAAAAATAAAATTTAATTAAAAGCTTTGGTCTGAAAAAGTTATTAGAAAATTATAAATTGACCGATAAATTTAAAAAAAAATGTTTAAGAGAATGGCAGAGAAAAGAAAAGTTCGTTGCTTAAATCTTTTGTTTTGCTGCTCAAGGCGGGCTATGTTGATTTGAATAAAAGTTGTTTGGATTTTCTTTTTCGGGTTTTTTTATAAACAAAAAAAGACCTAATGCGATGAATGAATTCAAAATTTTTTTTTTTAATATAGTTGCAATATTGAAATGATTTAAATTGGTTAAATATATTTTTCAATTGAGTTTTTATTCGAAGTATGAAGTACAAAACTTTTTTTTCATATAATAGTAATAAAATAAAGGATACGAAGATATTGTCGTTAGCTTTTTTTGTTAAAAAAGACATTCCGTCATATTGGCAACATTTTAGTATGATACAGTTTATAGTGTCCTGATCAAAAGTTTATGTGAGCACAATACCATTTATGCCTACATTTGGCTTAAGGAAGAATGTCTGTGAGTCCTTTACTAATATGTCATTTAGTCTAGTTCTAACCCTCCATATAATTGAACTGAACTATGTACATCATATCAAATTTAGTCAATACACAAAAGTTAAAAACAATTGTTCGCGTAAGTCTTGTGGATTTGGATGGCAACATTAATCAATATGCACAATTTCACTAAAAGCTTTATGTTTGAATAAAATAAGTTAATGATTAACGGTAGACTTAGTCATATAAGCAAATAATTAATACACATAAATTGCCAAAAACTTAACCCTGTGCAAAGCCAAGACTTGTTAGTACGTTTAAAAGGCGCTGCGATTTTTTGTCAAATTTTTTGCCCATACAGAAGTTGAAAAACATTTGCGCCGACCGATGAAATGGAAAATACGTTTAAGATGGGCTAAAATACGTCAATCTTTGAAAGAAAAATAATTCAGAAGAGTTCTTTGGACTGACGAATTGAAGCTTGAGCTCTTTGCATCAAAAGGGATAATTTTTTGCCTGAAATAGTGCTGTAGGATCATGGTTCGTTGAAATATGGGTATGTTTCTCACCAAATAAAGTAGGAAACTTAGTACACATCAAAAGTGCAAAAAAAAATTAGACTGCAAACTCGTTATAGACTTAACATGCTCTGCATACTGGTCTTAGCTTAATTGCAGTAAAATCTATAGGACAACGACCAAAAGTGAACTTAAAAACAGTACTGGGAGTTCCTAAAAATTGCCGAAGGTTTTGGAAATCATAAGCTGACTGATGCAACGGGTTAGAGATAGCTGTGTACAGCTAAAACAGCTATTAAAAGTTTTCTCTTCAAGAAATGCTGCTAGAGTGTAAATTTTCCAAAATTTACTCATACTATTAGAAAGCTTATTGAGCTCCAAATATTATAGGCCCAATTTTATTTCGATGAATTAACAGACCTCTTCTATAAGAAAAACGCTCTATTGAGTGAGGTACTAAAGCCAATATAACTAAATTTACTTTGCGAACGCTTGAGAATGCAAAAAAAAACATTATCTAAAGAGTTGGGGGCACTGCGTAAGTGGACGTGAAATGCTGTGATAAGAAAACTATTCATGAATTTCAGCAAACTTTGTACGAAAACTGAACGGAATGTGAGCGAGGTTTGAGAAGTGCTATGCGCAAAACATGATTCAAGATAGCTTTGTCAAACTTTTTTCAAAATCTTTAATTTTTATCATAAATAATAAAACCACAAATTTATCCGCAGCCCTAAACCGATATGTGAGCCCTTTTCGTGCACATTGCTATACATGAAGATTTTTGAGGACTTTCAGCAAAAAATGTAATCGTAACTTTCTCAATGGCTTTCCGTACAATTGGTCAAAATTTGTTTTAAATTTTTATTTAAAAATTATCAATAGGCATTGCTACCAATTACTAGCATTAAGTTATGCCCTTCATAAAGATAACTTGAAAACAAAGAAAAAAAACCGCAACGTAAACAAACATCAAATCTAAGTTCGTTGCGCAAGTCTTTTGTTTTAGATGCCAATAAAATTAATTTATGATATCTCATATTAATTGTGCGCAAAACTTACTGTGCTCACAAAATGTGCCCGTATGGCCTGCATGACATTTACAAAATGTGCCCACATCGCTAATTTCACAAGTGCCGCGTCCACTGCAGGGCAATGCATTGACCGAGCTATTCGAAAAGCAGCCATCTAGAAGAGAAAATAAATTTGGAACCATAAAAAATTACTATATAATACTTTACATAAAATAATTTTAGATTAAAATTTTATAAATTAAAACTTACCATTGCAATGTGGCTGTGAGCACAGCGGTCGTATTTGCTCACAGTGCTTACCCGCACGATCTGGTGGACAATGACAATAATAACTGCCGGGTGTATTTAGACAACGACCTTGCAAACATGGTGATGGAGTGCAGTGATCTTTAGCCTCCTGTTAAATGAAAAAAGGAAAATAAAAACTCAAAGTTTATTTCATGTTCTGCATTAACTGCTTTTAATTATGTTGCATGTTTTATGCTTTTTCTGTTAATTCCACTAAAATGCATAAATCACATCCTTTTAAATTTAAACTCATTTCCTGTTCAGGTTTTTATCTGCGCTTCGTTTTTTTGACTCATCATTAAAACATAAAATTCATCATCATGAATATAAATCGAGTAACTTCTTACCATTTTTCATCTTCTTCTAAATTTTATTACTGCCCCCTTGTTCTTGCTCTTGTATTTAAGGCAAACATATTGATTTTTTTTTGGTAATTTTTTTATATTTAGAACACAAAATCAACACGTGAGAAAATCTTTAGTTGTTGCCACAAATTTTATTCTCATCACAATTGATTGCTCGTAATGCGATTAGTGTTAAAAGGTATTAAAGCATCAAATTCATGTGACAGATACCTGCGGCAGCACCAAGTCTGTGATAGCAACACAAACGGTTTCGAATAGGAGTTCAATGCTGAGGCTAACAACAACAGCAGCAACAACTACAACTACAAGCGACAACTAACAACAATAAAATACAAAGGCAAAATTAAGACAAATTCTTCAACGAACGCATGAACGCATTTTGTTGGCCTTTCGTTGGTCTGTTGTTTCTGTATTTTGGCCTTTGATATCGAATGACACACGATTTAGTCTGATTGGGATTTTAGGAATTGATTGCTCATCAATGTATTGGACTTTATTAAAATTAGTGCGGCTTAAAAAGTAGTTAAGCCACTGCAGTGTTCTTTACTTTACAGTAAGAAAAATATCGACGTGAAATTGCAGATTTGATTTAAACTTAATTTATAAGACATTTTTTAAGTTCTAGATATATAGTTGTCTATAAGCGTAGATATATGACATTATTAAAAAGCAGAGGGAAGAAAAGCATCCCCTACCATGCAGTTAAATTGCTGTCAAGAAAACAAAGTTCCTTCGAAGCATAGAAAAAAAAACAGGTAATGTTTGAAGGAATCTCATATGTTTCAGAACATACCTATTAAAAAAAACTAGCAGATATACAAAAAACTAGGTATTTCTATAAAACTTATAAATCAAATAATGCAAAATATTGACTCAGAAATTTTCTCCGTGTATTTAATAATTTCATGGATGTGTTAAGCTTTTTCCTCATCAGCGCATTCGCCTTTTACTTTTCTTGAAAACTAACGCTGTTGCCCCATTCTTGGAGTGTGTTAAGAACTTCATTAAATTTGGTATTAACGCTGGTGTCGATAGAATTTCATTGATGCCAACAATGGCTACGAATTATAATGACACAAAAGCCTGAGTTTAGGGTCAGCTAATGTGTGGCTTTACTGCTGTGCAGCATGAAGAGAGTGCGCGCAACTCAAATGAACATATGAAAATTCTGAGTATGACAAAAACGAAAGACATAAGACACAAACTTGATATATGATTTAAAGTCGTAGAAGAATTTTTATGTCTTTTATTACCTTTAAAAGCATGGTAAGCAAATCAAAATTTTGTCATTAAATTAAACAAATCGAAAAAGAAAAAAAATCGCCAACTCACCTCACACAAAGAGCCCGAATAGCCCAATGGGCAAATGCATTTGAATTTACCAAACATATCAACACATTCGCCACCATTGCGACATGGCGAATTGGCGCATTCATCGATGTCGGTTTCACAATCGCGACCTGTAAACATAAAGAAAAATGACCAAATATTATATTAAATTGAAATCTAAGTGAGTGGAGATACAAAATCAAATTAAACACTCATAGATACGCCAACGTGCTCATTACCTGTAAATCCAGTTGCGCATGCGCAATGATAATCGTTGACCAAATCAATACAAGTGGCACCATTCTTGCACTGGCCTACGCAATCGTCAAGATCCTTGGCGCATGTTGGACCACCCCAGCCCTCGAGGCAAACGCATGAGAACGAACCGGGCAAATTGACGCACTCACGTGCATTAATGCAGGGTCCAAGCACAGAGCTTACGGTTGCCCCCATAGTTGCAACGGCACCACCACTCAACATAGATGAGGAGACAAACGATGACGAAGCAAATGATGTTGACATTACAGATACAGGTGATGATGACGACGATGATGTTGCAACTGCATAAGTGGCTTCGCATTCATTTACATCACTTTGACACACATCACCGGTCCATTCGGGAGGACATTCGCAGCGGAAACCACCGATTAGATCGATGCAAGTGCCACCATGATCGCAAGGACCGCCAGCACATTCATCGATATCTGTTGTGCGTAAATGTTGCCGAAGCAGTTGTGAAGTAAAATAAAGAAAAGAAGAAAGAAACAAAAACAACAAGATTTAGTGAACAATTTTGGTCCAGTTTCATTTGCGTTAAAAATAAAAATAAAACTCTCTGCAGCAACAAGTGGTTGCTTGCAAGCCATTACTGGATGTGGACCACTTTAGCCAAAGGCTAAAACAGAGGGTACTTGGTTATCTTTGTGATGGAATCATACATTGGTTGCTTTATTTGCTCAGTTGTTTGTTCGTTCGTCTATTTGTTTGTTTGTAGTTTACTATACTCGTTAACATAAGGACGTTCGTAGATTTTAATCATTTGACAATTAGACTTGGAAATTTAGGAAATTATTAGAGAACAATTTGTTAAGTTTAGCTTATCGTATGTTGATTATTTTAACATCTGATATTTTCTTCTTCAAGGGTGCTTAGAATGCGCGTTTCATTGTAAAATAAAGAAAGTCCTACATATTTGATCTGCAAGGATTGAGTTAAGCCATTGGGCTTTATGATTTAGAATTGATGAGTATCTTAAGTAAATGAATATCCAAATTGATGGTGTGAGTCTAAAAAATACTGGTTAGTAATAATTAAAACTTAAATCTAAATTCAAATGATGTGGTTACAAACAGCTTTAGCGTTTGATTAAATGTCTCAAAAATTATGCATCGATAGCATTTGTTAAAACTACTGCCTCAAATGCTTAACCGTTTATTTTGCACTTCTTATGGCTTAATCAGGTAAATAGGCAGAGTGGCGTAGCGTGAACATTTTCCGCACATGGTAAATAGCTAAAATACCATCTTCCGCCTTCAGTAAAACAAAACAAAAATATTTTCTTCCACAAAACAAATAATTTTTACTAACTAAAAAAAAGGTCGATGAAATTTGGAAGCTACTAATCAAAACCAAATTGAAATTAAATCGTATAGTGACCAATCACTTTGCCGCCCCTTTCCTCACGCTACACCAATGATAACGCAGCTAGTATGATTAGAAAAAAATTACATACGGGGCAAACGACTAAAAATTGTTTTCATTTAAGTTTTTTCAGAGAATTTGACTAAAATGCTTTATAGGGGAGTTAATGAGCTATGCTGGACGGGCAAAGTAGATATTAATAGTTTTAAGCTTTCCATGAGAAATAAATTTACCTCAGACACCAAACCTCTCAGACTTAAAAGATAAACAATCCTAGAAGTGCACTTACAATCGTGTCAATATCAAGTTAGTTTCCTCAAAACGTGGACGTCAAAGTCTGATGGCAGATTCGAGTTCAACGAACCCAAATTACTCTAAGTAAATATCAGGAGAGCAAAGGGTCTGATTTTTGCATATAGTGTTATTAACAAATCTAAGAAAAAATAATATTCATAAATTATGCAGGTCTGCAAGGTTTTGTTGTTGGGCAGATGGAGATCACTTCCGAAATATATTTACGCGCTGAATCCAAATCTGAAATCAGAATTAGCGACAAGATTTGAAATATTGAAAACACAAAATTGAGTTTCTGTCTACTTGTGAATTTGATACCATGACCGTCGATAGCCTATGGATCAGGGGATCATGGTTTCAAATTCATTTCATCGTAAAATGGCTATAATTTTTGGAAGAAAACAACATAAGTAACTGACCACTTGAATGCGCATTCTCATGATGAAGGATGATACTAAAGGATATTTATATAAGGCATCACCCAGTGATGCCATTTGAACTTTGTGGAAATGTACTGAATGAAGACTTGAAATGTAATTTTAAGATGACGAGTGTATTTTTTCGACATGACCATGAATAAGATATTTAAAATTACTAAAATTTGAGTTTTTTCCTAACAAAAAAAAAGAAAGGTAAGCAAAGCTTGTTCCAGGCTAAAAACTTATCGAATGTACTAACAGCGATTTTTCACGACGCCAATGTATCGGAAAAAGTACAAATGTACCGTAGATAACCTCAACAGTACACAAAAACAGTAACTTCATAAGCACTTAACCTCAAATCAATCCATTCAATTCTGAGGGCTAATTTTGATTTAGTGCTAAAAAGTACTTCGAAATGACCCTCAGCCGCCCAACATTATTAATGATTCCTTTATTTGCAGACCTAAATTATTTTTTATACCCTACACAGAGTACATATTCACTTTGTTATTCCATTTGTAACGCATAGAAGGGGGCGTGTCAGGTATAGAAAAATGTATATATTATTGATCAGCGTCAGCACCTGAGTCGATATAGCTATGTCAGTCTATCTGTCTGTGTGTCTATCCGTCTGTCTGTTGAGATCTCGTTTACGGAAAAACTAAGAAAGCTAATTCATTGAAATTTGTCATATAGATCACACCTTCATGCTGCCCACCTCCTGCACATTTTGAAAAATTTGCTGCGATTTTAATGAAACTTGGTGATCATGTAAGCAGAATTTATATTGGGTTAGGTTTCAAATTTGCAAAGGCTCTTAAAAGGGCGTGTCACAGCCCTATTTTAACTTTAATAACGCCATAATTAGTTAACTGTGCAATATATTGTGATGAAATTAAGTACACGGATAGAGAATACAAATATCTTGAATTGTGCTTATAGTGGGCGAATTTGTAAAAATGGGCTTGGCACTTTTCAACAATTCAAAATTTTGATTTCGTATAACTCACAATTGGCACACGGTTTTCATGAAAATTTAAGGTAATTAATTATCAATGTATTTTTAACATACATTTATAAAGTGCTTTCAATGCAGTGTAGAGTATGTGAGTTTCGGCCTGGCGGAAGATAACACCTTTACTAGTTTTTTTTAGTGCCATTTTTGAAACAAACATATTTGTATTATCTCCTACGCTGATCACACTGATATGACCAGATATGAGTCAGTTATTTTTTCTATTAATGAGTTTATTGTCACTATTTTTTAAAATGATCCGGTTCTTCAATCATAATTAGACGAAATATACCTGACCATAGTTTAACTAAGGCATTGAAGTGTACGCCGATTGAAAACATAAATTGTTCCACTCTTCGCAACCAATTTCTATAGCAAAAAGTTTTAAGAAACATTCATGGTTGTGGATGTCTTAAAATGCTCAAATATTTATTTAGCCTATGCATGTTGAGCTGTTTGCTATATTAACAAATGTTTAATGAAAACAAAAGACTGAAGCAACAAACCTGCTGCACCTTCATTATTATGAAAAATGATCGATAATTTTAACAACTTTAACATTAAATGAAGCACCTAAGTGCACGCCTACCATGCTACCGGAAGCTTAACACAAAATACTACATTTTATTTAATTGAATAGCATTTTTAACTGCTTATTAGTACATACATCCATACATACACAAATGCTGAGTAAACAAATTGGAAAACAAATGTTAACCAAGAATCATACAAAAGTCAAAGAAAAAATACAAACTGAAAATGATAAAAGAAAAAATTCAGCTCACACGTTCATTCAAGTATTTAGAAAAAAAAAATGTTAAAAAAAAATCCGCTGCATAAACGAAGTGTCTGCAACAAATTGTGGAGCAAAACGAATCTTTGAATAATTAACATAAAAACAGCGCAAAGTTAAAAAGAAAAAGCAGACAACAACAAACAAAACAAACAGTAACAATAATGATAAAAAGCACAACAGCAACAACAACAATTTAAGCCAAGCCACATTCAAATCAGGAAAAAAACTGCAATATTTTACGAAGATGCTAAAATCAAAGCTGGCGTGATGCAATTGAGTAAAAAAACCCTAGACGTCAGACTGCAACATTGTAAAGCAAAGTGTCTGCATAAGGCACGAACTGATTTATATCTACAAATTTGAAAAGTTTTTGATAAAAAGAATGCACTCAACAAAAGCAAGTATTTGACAACGCTGCTAAGTATTATTGCTCTGTACAGGAAAATGACAAAATACGGACCTGTTCTGAATCCTGCGCTTTGGATTTGCATCAGAAACGGAATTAAAATTAAAAATTTATTTCAGTGTCTTACAAAAGAGGGAGGTACTTCACATTATCGTCACTATAACAGCTCAAATTTGAAGTTCAAAAAAAAAAATGTCATAGCAAAGTTCGACCATTAGACTGAGAAGAGCTGACATTGACATTCAACTTCTAACTTCAATTTCACTTCCAAAACAAATCGGAATTAGAAGAGACTTAATAGTTAGAATTGCCGTTTAATTTAAAAGAACAATATTGAAAATGTAATTTTATGTCATTGACTGTTTGGGAGCATGAAGACTTGCAATTTTAGTCCTTTCTCAGTTCTTTTGTATTGAAATCTATTTTCATCAAAAGCAAATTTTCTGAATCGTCGTCAATGCCGCTAATTCGATTGATAACAGCGAAAAGTATGGAAAATTTTCAAAAAAGTTGAAAGAACTTTCAAAGCTCGAAGAAAGTAAAACAGTGGTTGGGAAAATTTGAAAAAAACCAAGCAGTTTTGAAAAAGTCTTATTGAGATGTTGAAAAATCTAAATAGTTTAAATCTAAAAGAGTTTAAAAAAATCGAAGAAGTCGAAAAATATTAAAAAATAGTCGAAAATGCCACATCCACGTTTCCACTTCCGCCTACTTGTGGTTCAGTAAATGATATTCGTCACCGGTATCCGCAAACCAAATTTCATCACAATCGCTGGCAAAATTTGGAAGATATACCGTAGTTAGTTTAAGGCCAAGGACACACCTACTGGTACAATCCAGTTCGATTTTGATCCAGACATAGCATGATTTCTCGCAGAGTCCCCTTTTTATGTCAACTAGCAAAATCCGGCGAGCGTTGCTACGCCTCAACAAATAAAATATAATGTGTTTTTTTTTTAGTTGGATTAAGTAGGTAAAAGTTATTTTTATTGATATTTTATTTAAATGCGAGTGAATAAAAATTGTTTCTGGTTTTTCCATTTGGTACATAAATGAACAATTGATTTGGTGGGAATCATTGGAATGAGTTTAATTTGATTATATTTAGTTCTTGTCTTCTATTTATATAAATGCATATGTACCGAGTCTCATTCATCTGCGTCAAACAGTTGCAGAAATATCGAAAATGGTGGTCTTTTCTCATTTTGGAGGCGTGGCACTACTTGTTTTTTCATTGAATCTTACTTTTGCCTCTCTTTTGTAATATATATACACACAAAGTTTCATTTATCTGCGTCACATAGTTTATGAGCTACGATGAATTTAATTCTTTTCTTATATGGGACCAAACTATGCTGAGAAGATTTTAAAAACTATAATAAACATATGTACCAAATCTTCTTCATATACGTCAAATAGTTGCTGAGATGAAAAAAAGTAGGTTCATTCTCATATGGAGGCGTGGCGCTGCCCATTTTTTTATTAAACTCTATTTCCGTCACTACTTTTTACATGTGAACCAAGTTTCATTTATTTGTATCGAATAGTCGTTAAGATATTATGAATTTTATTTTTATTTTTTATGGGAGGCGTGGTGTCGCCGATTTTACCCAAACCAAAATATCATACGAACATTCTATAGACCATAACAAATATGTTTGTCAAATGTTTCGGCTATCGATTTCACAGCTTGCGAGTTCATAAGCAAAACCTACCGCCCGCCAGACACATTATGCTTTAGATATATAGATATATGTAGGTATTTTACTCATAGCTCCTTGTAACCGACATTTCTATACCAAATTTCATTAGAAATATCATCATATTACACTGAATACATAAAATATTAAGCGTTGTTTTGCTTGTAAGGAAAGTACCAGACCCACAGTTACTGTTACACCCACTTTTGGTTACATGATATCTTGAAGCACATACATATGCCATATCAATTTTCATAATAATTACGTTACAAGCTCTCTTGCTACAATGTTATAAATATTGTGGGCGGTACCACACCCACGTTGGCTTATGGTGACCGACATCATACTTCACTGACATGGCTTTTAAATCAATGGTAAATTGAAGAATACATTATGAAATTATCTTGACCGCACTGGATGACTAACGAAAGCACTGGTCAAAAATCGTTTTTAAGAAGACTATCAACGTGACTACGAAAAGAAATGTTAAGAGTTTTAGTGCGCAATTGATTGCTCTATTGGACTTGGCACTGGCCTAAAGTCTAGCCTGCTTAACATTCGATTATAACGATGATCACCTACTTAATGTGTGCAAAAGATTATGACAATATGTGCCAGTGGTAAGTGACCCGCTTACTAAATACTGTGCCATATTTTCTTTCAATTTACAAATAAACTTAATTTTTTATAACAAGTAAAGATTTTAAGAAGTTCAGACCCTAAAAATTAACAATTTGTTTTTATCATAATTCATTGCTAGAGCACACCGCTAAGAGTTGCATATACAAATTGAAAAAAGTGTAATATTTATACGATTTGATAAGTGCAAAAACCAGCAAATAAATATAAGATTTTCCAAGCCAACAGACAGACAGTCAGACAAATAAACAAAAAACGATATATTTGTAGCGAAAACTGCACACACACACACATACTCGAACGAATACTTAAGCTGCACGGCGTGCAACTTGAGGGTGAAAGGTTGTTCGAAAAAACAGCGGGATTCATATGAATATGAAATAGAAAGATGCGCGATATTTTACTTTCTTATTTTCAGACGGCATCCAGCTAAGGCATCCATGTGATATTTTAAATGCGTTACAAATGTATCTACCATATATCGCAAAAACTGTGCAAACAAATGTTGCGTGTCTTTAGCGTTTCGGCTGCTATGCCTTTCTTTCTTAATTTGCATCCAATAGATTGACATCGTTACTTTAAGATATTTTAAAGATTTATTTGTTTTTTTTTTCTCTATTTTATTTGTCTCAATTTAATTGTGAAAACCAAATATTTGCGTTGCTTTAATGCTTTTTACGTGTATTAGGCTGTGATGGCCGCCAGCGCTTCTCTGCGAACTGTCCCACTTTGAACGCATTAGAAAAAAAATTTATTTGTTTCTTAATTAAAAGAAAAAAGAGTTTTTTGTTTAGCAACAGCCACAGCAAATGACGCGTAACACTCTTTCAAAAAAAAAATGCTGTCATTGTGTCATATTTTTCTATATGTTTTTTTTTTAGGATTTGTTTATTTTGTTATGCCCTAGCTGGCATTTCTATCTCCTATCACTTGCATAACATATCAGTTAAATCCTAATAAAAATGTGAAAATAGTCAAGTAATTTTTATCTAATTTGCAGGTCAATTTTTTAGTGATTGAAACCATACTGAAACACAGCAGTTTGAAAGCTGTAAATAGTTAAAGTTGAAAAAATTTGAATGAAAAAAATAATTTTTATACAAAATTATTGAAGAAATATTATAT
Source organism: Meiosimyza decipiens (assembly GCA_963680825.1). Lineage (NCBI taxonomy): Eukaryota > Metazoa > Arthropoda > Insecta > Diptera > Lauxaniidae > Meiosimyza > Meiosimyza decipiens. Next base: position 69,536,677 of record OY804259.1, read on the forward strand.
AATTTTGTATCCGTCAATACTTTTTTGGAAGCATTTTGTTTCATGTGACGGCGCTACTGCCTAGAATATATCAAAATTGAAATTTTTTGAGTTTGTTTTTGAGCGCAGCAGAGTACATTTGTAAGAAGACATAAGAAAGTGCCATTTCGACATATTGTGACTAGTGCTTCACCGAGAACTGATAAATACCGTTATTGGTACCGAGAGCGATAACGATAACGAGACGTTAGTAAAAATATTATTTCTCTTATGACAGAGGACGAGAACGAGAAGGGTCTGGCCGATATCTTGTTCTCGGCTTAGTGAAATGCTTATCGTACGATAGGCACTATCGCCAAGAACGACATTCAGCCAGAACTTTCCCAATATAAAAACACTTAAAACGCAATAACTTGCCACTTATGGTAGCAGGCTTTTAGAAATTCGGTGCTAGGATGTATATTGTCTATGTTAAGTACCTCACGAAATCTGAATGAGATAATACAAAAGGGCGTGGCACCTTTGTAGAACAAAAACATCTTAAACACCATATCTTACCATCTATTGCAACTACAGTTGTGAAAACTGATACCTTGGTAAATAGAATCTGTTTGTGCCAAGCAACTCGCTAAGTGTAAACAGGGTTGAATAATGGGTCAAAGCTCGTCTCATTGAACAAAAATCCTTACATAGCCATTCTTAGAACTTATACCAACTTATGAAATTTCGTACATGGACCCAATTGACTGCAGCAAGGGACTGCGTAAAATGTAGACGGGTTTCTACAACGGGCATTGCGCGGAAAAGCCGCTGGTCCAATAAGTATTATATATATAAATATAAATGAGAACGAGAATAACCGAGAAAAATCCGCAGTAACGAGACGAGAACGATACAGATCAAAAATTTCTCGTACGAGATGATAAGCCTGGTGCCACTACGAGTACGATAGAATAATTTTTGAACTATCGCATCGTTCTCGTATCGGCGAAGCGCTAATTGTGACACGCGTTGCCTGTCGCATGCAACTAAAAAAATCAGGTGAATGAAAGCACCAGCGCATGCTCGCTGGACAAAAGTCAATTTCTCAATTTAAAAGTATAGCGATTTTTCTTAGAAACACAAATTGTTTGTGTTACAAACAATCAAACGACCAGAAATTGGCTATTGAAGTCCAGTTGGAGTTTTTATTTCAGTAAGACTTGATAGCTGCAGAAATTTTTATAATTTTAAAATCATTTTTTGAATAATTTTTTAAATTGGCAATTAATTTGTGTGTGCAAACGATGAACTGATGAAACTAACAACTAGCGAACCAATAAATACAGAAATCAAAAGATGAAAGTGGCGATGGATATGGCCACACTCTACGGAAAGATGATAACCCACAAGACGAGAACGTCCAAATAATACTTGGTTTCGATCCACAACCGCTGAATGCCAAACCACAGGAACGTGGCGAGAAATCAAAAGACTGGCGCAGGACAGACCCTAAAGGTTGATAAGTTAAACAAAAAATATGGGCTAAAACCAATCGTACCAGTCTCGTCCGTTGCTAGGCAGACTTATCTGCCTATGATAAAGAATTCGTAAGCCTGATAAGTTTCCCTTTTTGCATAGATCTATAGAGAACTCAAATAAAAATTAGAAGAAGGCAAAGCCGAAATTCTTTTTTTTGTTTGCTTATCTCTGCTTCTGTAACTCATTTTATGTTACACTTTCTTGAAGGCGCTTCGTTGCAAGAAGTGATGTTTTTCACTCAGCATTGGTTAAACATTTCACTTTCACACTAAGCTAAGAAGTCAAATAGCTGTAATAGCTAAATTTTAATTTATACAATTCAAAAATTTTATGATTATGTAAAACATTACTGTCTTAACTACCAACCACCTGATCATAAAGCGTTCTTCCCATTAACTATATGCTGTTTCACTATTTCCATCCTTTTTCGAACATAGTGCCCGCTTAAAAACACAATGGATCAATAAGATAACTGCATAACTAAATACTTCCGGTGTATTGATATTTTGCCAAAGAAATCTCACAGAAAGCATGTCAGATCGACAATCGATCCAACATAGGCAAAAAGTCTCTTAACGCAAAGCACTAACCAACAATGCCCATGACAAATCTGGGTTTACTTTTCAATTGAATTTTTTGTTTTTATTTTTTCCACAAAACATTTTTCTGCTGCAATAAATTTTTAAGTTGATTTTGTTGCTTTTATTTTAGTTATTTAAATATTTACACTTTTCTTAAGCGATGCTTAATGGACAGCTTAAACTTGGCTCTTGTCTCAGATTGTTGTTGCTGTTGTTGTTGTTGTTGTTGTTGTCGTCGTTGCTCAAATGGTTGTTGTGATGCTGCGCACGCAAGTGAATTTCACCTCTAAAAGATACAAAATACTCGTAACTGGCGTGTAACTTGCTGGCGCGTATCTCGCATCTTATACGACGAGTACAACTCACATCGCATGGCCGTAGCAGCATTTTAACAATTGCCAAATGCTCTTAACACCTCTTGACAAGACCCTCATTTGTCATAACTTAAAAATCTTAAAACGTACACGAGATGAATAACCAAAAATACCACAAAGTATGCGAACAAAAATCGGATAAAAAACGCTAAAGGGGGAGTTCTTCTTGCGCATCGCACATCGTACACCATGGTACCCCAGCGACTTACAAATCGCTTTACAAGCGCTGAGCCTGCGAATATTTTGTACGTACATGCGTTTGCGTTTTGACTTAACCATTTTTGTTTTGTCTTCTTTAGATTCTTTTATGTTTTTGATGTTTTGACTTTGCTTTTTTCGTTGCCCTCTTTTGTTTTGTTTTCTTGTGTTTGTTTTCATTTGTTTTGTATTTTTTTTTCGCTTGTGAACACAAAATGATTTTACGCGACAAAAATCTTAAATGGGCAAGTGCAAAGGATAAAGATTTATCTTAACATTACTAAGTTTAGCTGGCAGCTAGCACTTGTTGTTGCTGTTGTTGTTGTTGTTGCTATTATGGTGTTATGTTGTTATTTGCATCTGTTACACGTTGATGTGAATTAGTTGCCAATTAGTCATGTGCCCGAGTTACCAACTAAATTTGCTGTGAAATGAACTTTAACGAATTTGTAACCAAACAACTTAAAGTGTGAAGCATTTAAAATTCTGTTAATTGCAGATGGAAATTTTCAAGACGAACCGTTATTTTGGTTTGCAGATGATGCAAGCAAAGATATGGCTTATTAAATGCACCATCTTCAATTTGGTCTAGCAAAGTACTTAGATAGACTTGATTTGTAAAGAAAATAACATCTGAATAGTTATAACTCTGGTAGAAATCCAATTTCTGCTGCTTAATTTGATGTGGATATATCTTAATTTTGATGTTCGTATCTGGCATTTAAGTGATAATGAACTTTTAACCTACGCTTGCTTTACTTATTTAGGCTCAGTGTTGTCGATGGATTGAGACAACACCATTTTGGAGTTTCAACTCTTAGATACCATCTGATGACATTTTCTTTGAAGCCTATACTCAGGGTATATTAAATTTTTTCTTGCCCTCATAAAGCATTGAAAGAGGCGTGATAGTTACAGACCTCTTTATCAACATCACATCCTGAGGCGATCTAGTCATATGCATCTCACTGTGTGTCTATGCTGTGTGTGAAAATCACCATTACGGGATAGCGGAGCAAGAGAGTTTGATGAAATTTGGTGCACCGTATGCTTCATTTATTACAGCTCCTGGGTTGTAAATGTGCAGAATCAGTTCACAAATCTAAGAAATCTCGAGGTTTTACCCATGTGTATGAAGTATTTTTGATAAATTCTGAATGAACCTTCAAAATTTGAATAACTTGATATTTTAAAGTGTCGTGACATTTCCTCCAAAAACCAAAACCTTTAAAGCGCAATTCAGATTGCTACGTGTACTTTGCGTATTAACCTCCATACAAGCACTACAAATGATTAAAGCAACTTCGTAAAAATAAAGTAAGAAAATTTGGACAAGAGGGTGTGGCACCTCCCACGCAAAAACAAATTAAATTTTATAGTGAGTGGAATGGTAGCTAAAGTAATTCAACCAAATTTCAAACATTTCAAGTGAACATATTTTTATATATTTGGATCGAGACTTGAAATCTACTTTTTAGAGACCGAATGTAGTTTTTTTTTTTGTCTTGAACACCCAATTTTACTGAAATGTACGAAATTTTTCTAAATAAATTCTAACAAAAAAAAAATAAAGGACCTCACTTTTCCCATCTTAAAAACCCCTTCCAAAATGAGATATATTTAACTAAATTAAAAAATGTCCACCTATTTTACTTTCATTTACTAAAAACAAAAGAAGGTTATTATTATAAATTGACAAAGTGTACCGGAAATATACTGAAAAATGTAGTCAAAGTTCACCAAATGTACAAAAAGTGCGCCAAGTGTACTGAAGACTTGTTGAATGTACTCGCGACAATTTTTCAGGATGCAAATGTACTTATAAAAAGTGCAAATCTACCGAAAATGCCCTCACTGGTGGCAACCCCCACACAAGCAAAAAAATTTAAGGAGCTTTACTGGATCAAATCTGTGAACTTCGAATGAAAGAAAGAATAAGCTGGTTTGATCTAAGCAGCTGAAATTGGGGGAGAGTAATGCTTAAACATGGGCCTATGATACTAGTGCTTCACCGATATGAGAATGATATGATAATTAAAAAATTATCGTATCGTTCTCGTAGTGACTTCAAGCTTATCGTCACGTACTCGTTCTCGTACGAGAACTTTTCGATCTATGTTTTTATCGTCTCGGTCCCGTTTCGCTATCGAAAGTATTTCTCCGTTATTCCCATTTACATTTAAATATTGAATACTAGCTGGAACAGTGGCCTTATCCACGCACTATCTATTATTCTATCCCACTTTCTTTTCACTGCACACGAATGTGTCCATGTACCGAATTTCACAAATCGATATAAGTACCAAGAATATGTTAGCAATATAAAGGTTTGGTTGTATGGGATGAGCTAAGATGCATTATTCAACGCCGTAAAAGTGGCTCCATCGCTGTCAAGAGTAAATATAAACAAAAACAAAACAGGCTTCTTTTGACATTCAGGTAACTATAAAAATGAAGACGCAGGAGCATTATTTAGAGTCGTTGCTACTATGGTAGGATGTGATGTGAATTCTCATATTTTATTTTGGGGATTTTATGGGTGTATGTGTTTATTAAAAATAAAGTGCAAAATTTTGCTAAGGAAACTTTTATGGTATATGAGCCATTCCATTTATAATGGGCACATCATTCTCCTCATGCTTTATAAATAGGCATTTAATGGAAAATGCAACAAAAATAAATACTTTCTAAGAAATTGTGTTGATCTACACAAACCTTGCGAGCAAAATTTACCCTTTACGCAATCCATTAGGTGGCGCTATTTGTAGTTGGGTCTTTTTATGCACCAAAATGTAAAAATTATATTAAAAAGTACCGCTAGGCTGTCATTAATTTAGTTGCATATCACAACGCAAATGAAGTCCGCATATCTTGCTTTTATTTATTATTTTTGGTTCGACTATCTCGACTACTATTTTAAGTCAATTTCCTAGAGGTTTTCAGCTCGAAAAAATGTATTATTAAATTTGTTCAACCAAAATCGATATTTCTTTTTATGGTCAACAATATTTTGCGTAATTTCATTTTTTGAAATCTGTCACAGCTATTTACAAGTAAACAAATAGCAATCTCAGCAGCACCATGCATTTCACAACATATCGAGTTCGTTACTTAAGTCTTTTGTTTGCAAGCACTTTTTGCTCTACCTTAATTACTGCAAATATTTATTCAATTTGGTTTTTTTTGCTTTTTTGTTTTAATTATAATACAAATATTTGCTGATTTTTTTTAACCAAAAATTGAAATACCACGTTAATTCATTGCATTGTTTGGCGCATGCAACACTCGGCACATTTACCACTTGCTCCAATTAAGAGCGAGCGCGCGCGCGCGCGGCAACGTTGCTATCACGACACGCATTTATTAATAAAATATAAAGAATTGCGAAATTGAAATGAAATACCAAATCCTATGCATAATTTAGCACGAAATTGGTGTAGTAAATAATTTGTGAGTGGCATAGTAAGCGCTGTTGCTGCTGCCATCGTTGCCACCATTGCATTCTAATGAATACGCTATTAACTAAAATGCTACAATTTCTGCAGAAATCGCTTCAATTCAATTCGTTACGTTTCATTACGAATGCGTGTCCAATACTTTTTTTTTCTTCTAAATTTGTTGCATTTCATGTTTTTACAATACACGCAAAAAGTACGCTACCATAAAAAGCTGAGCTATGTACATGAGTAAAAAAGAAAGATTTTTTAAGTTTTTTTGAAAGTTCTGAAGATTTTTCAAAATTTTTCCACCATTTTTCGGTTTCATTAAAGAAGTTTCTTGTTAAAACTAAAAATAATTTATTTTTCTGAGTGTAAAAATATTTTAAAACGTCGAAGAGCTAAGCAAATAAATGCTGCAAAAAAAAAATAACAACAACTAGGATCCAGCAGACGTTAATATCTGGATTTAACTTAAAATACACAACTGAGAGTTTTTTTATTTGAGATCGCCTGCGAAGCTTAAGAAAAAACGTAAAGAAAAGAAACTCTGCAACTTACTTATTTCGCATGCCGGCCCCGTCCAACCTGTCGCACAGCTACAAGTGAACTCTGCAATTGGCGGCGGCAATTGTTGCTGGTAGTGATGATGAAGTTGATACTGATGCTGCTGATGTTGTTGTTGCAGCTGTAGCTGAATTAGTGCCGAAGTTGCTGCTACAGATGACGTTCGTGTGGATGGATTGTTACTGTTGCTGTTGCTGCCGCTCTGTTGGCCTGGAATTAAATTTGCAGCAAGTGAATTAACGGCGCTCGTGCTATTTCTGGCATCTGCTGCCGTTGATGTCGATGCTGCTGCTGCTGCTGTTAATCCTGTCAGGCCAAGCATTGAATTGTGACGGCTGACCGGTTTGCCCATAGCTGAGCTCATGCCACGCATGACTCGAAATGTTGGCAGCGTGGTAACGCGTAGCTTTTGCGTTTCCTAATGTAATAAATGAATAAAAACAAAAACAATGTTAAAATCTGTAGTAGTGCTGAGGGAAAATATTGAAATGTACTTATGAAAATAATATCCACTAAAAAAATGCATGCAACAAATTGACTGCAAAAAAGAATTTCGCATTGATCTGAAGTATTTTTTGTTATTTTGCTTTTGGAGAATTTTTTTTAGAAAAACTTTTGTGAAAAAACTTTCCAAAAAATTTCGATATCCTCCAGAATTAAAAGAAAACTTAGCAAAAATTAAGGTTTTTCTATAAAAATTTGTAAGCGATACTTTTTGCAAAAAATTTCAAATTGATATCTGTGCAAGTTAACTAAGTATTTAGGCCAAAATTGGTACTTTTTCTCAAAATAAAACAAAATTAAAATATTCAATTCACAAAACCTTAACTCCACAAAAAAATTTAATTCAATCGATTTAGGAATTTTTGAGTCACTATCTTGATTATCTAAGTACGTCTTTTCATTTTTATTAGCCTTTGTGGCCTCTTTTTTTTTACGTTCCCATTCTACTTCCAAAGATTTTGCGCATACGCTCTCTCAGAAAACTTCATTTATAAATTTTTTAGTTTTTTTTTGTAAATCTTTACCTTCAGCGTGCAGGTTCCACCATTTTTACACGGTTGCGTTGCACACGGATGCTCAACGATTTCACAGCGTTCGCCAGATAGACCTTCGGCGCAAGTGCAGCGATATTGATCAGGTGCGGTATTCTCACAGGTTCCACTATGCATGCAAGGTTCATGAGTGCCACAGTAATTTAAGTCTGTAATATAGAAAAAAAAACGAAACAACAACAATCAATGCAACTGGAGAATGTTTCACTATATGAGCACTCTTGACTCGTACAACACGAAGGATGCGTTGCAATTGCGTTTGGATTACACGCTGCTGCGAGTGCGATTAAGATGAATTTTCATGCAACTTTTTGTCTGTCTGTCTTTTGGTCTGAACTGTTGCAGTTTGCAATCTTAGCAGTTTTTGAATTCGTTTGATCGAACGCTTACCTTGATCGCAAAGTATTCCACCCCAATTGGTATCGCACACACATTTCCAAGCGCTGCCGTTGCATGAGCCATGTTTACAACCTGGATATACCATGCATTCGTTGCACAGCGGTCCGCGCCAACCCGGTCGACATCTGTAATAAAATAAGAGAGATTAAGAAAAAAAACTTAAAAATTTTTAAATCTCTGAAGTAAAAAACTTTAAAACTAAAAATCATGATGAAAAATGCAAAAATGCAGACACGTAAGGCACACGCACACATGTAGGTCTGCAAGCAGCATAAGGGTGGATCTAACAGTTAGTATAGAATTTATATAGCTGATAAATATTTGTGGGTCCTTCTTAAAAGCTCTTAGCCGATGTAATTAACGTATGAAAAGCACAAAAGTAAGTGAAATTACTGTACATTATATTTCAAAGCATAAGCGTTTCCTTGCTAAGGATTATAGTGACAAGAAAGAGTTTTTAAGTGGTGTAAATTTTTAGCTTACATACGGCCTATTTCCTCGCATGTTTATTACTAAAAAGTCACATAGTGACTTGAAATTCGCATAATAAAAATGACATGCGACTTAAGAACTCTAGAAGTCATATGCAACTAGAAACATTCATAAAAACAAAATTTCCATTATATAACGCTTGAGACTAAAAAGTAGTATGAGACTCAAAAGTCACATGAAACTAAAAAATTGCATGAGACTTAAAAATTTCAAATGACTTAAAGATAGTTCGCACAAGACAAAACAGTTGCGTAACAAGCTGTTTCAGACTCAAGAATTTCAAAGGACTAAAAAGTCGTATAGGAGAAAGAATACAAAAAGTCTAAAGAAATTGCATGAAATTAAAAAAAAAAAAAATTTTAGATATGGGTCATTCCATCTGTAATGGGCCTATCATTACCCTCGTGTTTTTTAAATAGGCTGAAACTTTTTTCAGTGATTGGTCTATCATGTAGAAGATATAAAAAAAATCGATAAAATTTTTTTGACCAGTATTATTGCTTAAAAAAAAAGTTTCAAATTGTGTTAAAAAAAACTCGTAAGTAAAACAAAAAAATTCATTGATGAATATAAACAAACGAACACAATCCAAATTAGCTTTTATATTATTTTTAGGTAGTTGTGTACTAGTAGATGGCAAAAAACTGCAAATCTGAATAAATTAAGGCCTGAACGGTTTCGATGTGGTAAAAGATAAAAAAATTTACTTTCTTAAAAAAATCATCAACTTTCCAAATACTCCATCATCGATTGACTCCCGATAGCGTAGCAAGGAGGCGTGAACGGCCTCGTTATAGATTGCCTCCAAATTATGGGTTTTCGCATATCTACATACATATAAGGTCTTATTTTTTCATTTTATTATTTTAATATATGAAGTGAAAGGATTGCTATCAGTTAGTTGTTTAGTTTGGTTGTCGAAAAAAATGTCCTTGATGTCAAAGGCAAAAAAGGGTTGTCACTTTTGATGCCATTTAACTTATCACATTTAATTTATGCCAGTAAAAATTAATTTTTGATTTTTTTTTTACAATAATTTGTAAAATTCAATTACACTCGATAAATCAATCTTTTTCGGAAAACTATTTCACCAAAAAAAAAATGTTATTTCAAAAAAGATTGTAGGCAAACCCATTTAAAGTATTATGCGTATCACAGCAAAAAAATTTAAAAACTACTCCTATCACATTCAAAACGGGCCAAAAAACAATTTTGGCTTACTTCTATTTATGTTTCATGGTGATTTTTTTAAAAAAATCTTTTCTCAAAAAAAAACTTCAAAAAAGCTATTTTTTTCTAAAGAAATATCAACTCAACTAAAGTTTCTGGCAATATTCCCACTCAATGTAAGATTTTTAAAAAAGTTTTTTGCGAAAAAGCATTTTTGTTTTTGAACGAATTTTTTTAATTTTTGATTTATGTGCTCCTTTATCAAGAATTTTGCTCAAGCTAAATACTTGATGTAAACCCTAACACTGCTTGTCGCATGCATAATGCCATCCACCAAAAAGAACACATGTCAGCACATACAGCCAGACATAAGTAAAGTGGACAGACAGACAAACAGACACGCAGCACTACGGTGGTGCGCAGTAATAAATATTTTAAATGTTTGCCAAGATATGTGAAATCGATTAAGCTGCACAGTTGAAGTTGAAGACGTTAGCAATGCACACACACACACACACACACACACACACACATGCGCGTTGACAGAACTTAAACGCTTAAGCAGAAGTTGTGCAGCATTCGTTAAATGAGTTGGAAATTAATTAATCTTCACGTGTAACTAAATTAACGAGCCACAAATGCACAGGCTCATCTTATGTGCTCTTTGAGGAATAAATCGACTTGAAGGAAGTCGTTCGTCCCTATGAAAGAGGCTTCTGCTTGTTGTAGAAATTTACACTTGTACATTGTTTTTGTGATTTTCCTCACCTCTGCTACGCACCCCTCTCCATTGCTTTCTTTCTGACTTACTGCTAATGTGAGATTATGACCTCTGAAAATAAATTATTTATCTGTTGTAAGCAATCGCATTGGCAAAGAGACTGGCTGAAATTTAAGTGCTTAGGCAGGGACTTTGCTGCTGTTGCTGTCGTTATGGCAGCAACGGAAATTCATTCAGTTAAAGTTTCATCATTAAGCTTTAATTGGCTAATATTGATCTAGATTTTGGCTTACATTAAATTGAGGGGATGTGCTGAAATAAATTAAAAGTTGGCAGGAATTTTTTTTCAGTAGTAAGAGATGATGGCAACTGTGTTGTGTCTATTAAAGTGGCAGGTTCGCTGCTTAAGTCTTTTGATTTCGAAGTAGCATTTAATCTTTGATCTTAATTAAATATATAAATCTTAGTTTTGAAAAGTAAATTTCGATAGAACGTGCACTTTTTGGAAAATTTGAGCTGTGGCGCACGGTGTATTTTTTTAATTTTTTTTTTGTCAAAGTTATACCATTCCTGAAGAGGCACATAAAGGGACTATTGGTGTGATTTATGAAAGCTTTTCCACAGCAAAAAATTATCCTTTTATAGTAATGAAAATAAAAGTTAAATTTGGGTCCACTCGATTGCGAGTTTTTGCATCTGCTAAGTGACTCCGAAAAATATTGTTGCATCAATTGGTTCTTGAGAAAAATGATGTCGAATTGGAAGACTAAGTGATTTTAATTTATTAGTTCATTTTGTTTTGCCACTGTAGCAAATTAAAAGGTTCAGTTTGTCTTAAAATTATAGTTTCTATCTTCTAAAAGCTTTTTTAATTATTAAAACAGTTTTGGTATCTTTACACTTTTGTTTCAAGGCAAGTTTTCCCATGGAAAAATAATCTAAGTAATTGAAAATAAAAATTGCATAAAAGTCCTTCTGTTCTTAAGATGGATTACATCAAAAATTGTTGACTAATGTTGCAATTCATTAGAAAATTTTTATAAAAGTTTTAGAGATTTTTGTTTTTGACAAAACTTAATTTTTTTTATACTTTTTTTTTTGCCTTAGATTAACAACTCTGCTCACGCTGATACTTGAAGTTTTTTTCTATCGCTCTTCTTATAGAAAAAAGTTTTTCCCATATATGAATGATGAATAAAATACCTGTTTTTTATAATGTGAAAGCACGAACTGATATGCCTACTACAACCAGCACTCTTTTCCTATTGTCTATTATCAGGCTTTTTATGGCTTTGGCAAAAAAAAATCCAAAAGCTGCACTACGCGGCAATTCTCAGCCTTATGGGGTTCTTAAAAATAATTATTCTTCTCGCGGATCAGCCTGAAATTATACCAGTGCATGTAGAAATATATAAAATTTAGAGTCGATCAGATCATGCCTGGTTTGTACCTGATCCCAGAATACTGCATGATTACTTGGGTTCTCATCTGAGGTTATTCACTGTCCGTTTCCATTAACCGCAGGGACCATGGGCTTTAATATAACAATGAGTCTCTTTTGATGAGAAGCGTAGAGATATGACATGATTTTTAATTTTCAGATTTTTATTTTAAGAACTTAAAATAATTGTTATTTTGGATTTCTATTTTTTTTGATTGTAATGAATCGTTATTTTGGATTTCTCTTGTTTCAGTTCCAAAATAATTATATTTTTTGGTCTTTTTCTATTTCTTTAAGGTGGAAGGAAGCGATTTAGTACAATTCAATTTTTTTTTTTGCACCGATCAATAAAGCTCGCAAATGGACTTTCTTCGGTACTCTCTCTGCACTCGGCTTATTGGAAATCTTAAGATACTGTGTGATACTCTTCAATTTTTCCACTGTTTTTAACACTTTTCACTGTTCCCCAATACAATTCGATATATTTTGAATTATTCGATACTTTCCGAGTTTTCTAAGTTTATTAATGCACATACATATATCAACTTCCTTGATAGTTTTCGACTAATATGGACTATTTCGATAGATTTTTCATAAATTCTGACATGAATCGATATTTTTCGATAAGTTTCGACTTACATTCATTTTTTCATCTAAGTATCTGCTATCAATTTTTTTTTTTGTTATATTTTTCGACATAATCGATGGTTCTTAATAATTCCAGAATTTTTCGATGCTTCATTCGTGTTTTCCGATGTTTTTCGGCATTTATCGACTTTTTCAATTTTTTTTTTAAACTTATCGAAAAACATCGGTAAAATTGTAATTTTCGAAAACTATTGCAAAATACAAAAACTCTCAGAAGCTTTCGAAATACTTCGATAAAACTCAAAAGTTATACTATGGGTTATATTGAGTTGAAAAGGATAGAAATCGACAATTATGATTAACTTTAATCTAAAAACTTAAAAGTCCATAATTGCAATAATTTTCTATCGAAATAAATAAAAATCCAAAATAACGATTACTTTAGATCAAAATATACAAATTCATTTATAACGATTATACAGTGATTTCTGTCATAAAATTCACTATCGTTACGGTCAGTTATTAACTGTAATCCGATCGACTTCATATTCCCCTGTACATATGTCATTTTGATACACAACGTAGAAGCTTTGGGACAATGCGTTAGGAGCGTAGTCATTTTAAAAAGCTCCACAGTACTTAGGACCACCACAACGCACACAAAACCTAATTTAATTAAAGAAATATATATGAATAATATCTGACCAATATATTTGATTTTATAAATTGAAAAGATGTAAACCATAACAGACATACGACAGCACTAGCTAAACATATGGATGAAAATGAACACACAGCTGATTTTGACAACATTACAATACTGGACAGAGAAAAAAGAGAAAACATTAGATATACTCTAGAGAGCCTACGAATTAGACAACATTACAAAACAGCAATGAACATAAAAGAAGATTTTGACAAAATTAGTCTCAGTTACAGTGTGGTGCTATAAAGCTTATATTCAAATTACTAATTTTTGTTATTTTAATTTTTTAATTTAATATTTTTGTAAATTCAAATAATGTTTTTCTTGCTGTAAGTTTTTGATATTAACCAAAAATTTGTACCTATATGAATGTTTTTTAATGTAAATTTTTCGTTAACAGTGTGATGTAAATATTCAATAAAGAATTTTGACATACCCCTGAGGATGCTTAAAACCCATAAGCGAAACGTCGGGTGAACAAATGAATTTAACATTGTTTTATTCATAAAATCTAAATTGACCTAACAGCCTGTTTTTCAACAAAGAAGAAACCTTTTCAATTTAAAGAAATATATGTTTTCTTTTCTAATAACTAACTTTACATTTCCATGTCATAACTGTAAGGTTTAATGGCTAAAAAAGGATTTCAGTAAAATCGTTACTTAAGTAGAGATACTGTGCACAATTACTTGGCAAAAACCAATAAATCTAAATGACAATGATGTGAAGCTTTCGCAGCCCATTTACATAAAAAAACCCCACACAATCTACTTTCCTTCAAACTGCAACATTGTGTTTTTTGCTCGATTTTAATTAACAAAAAGTGGAAAACCATTTATTCAAATGTTCGATAGCGCATGTCTCTTTTTTAAACTTTTAACTTGTTTTCTTCTTAAATGTATTGTTGTTGCTATTGCCTTGGTTGTTGTCGTATGCTACGCTCTCTAATTCGTTAGCAACTCGTGGCTTGTACAGTGATGGTAATGATCTGTTGTTGACGGTTTTCCAGCAGTTCCAACCAAAATGTGTGATTTTTTCATTGATTTTTGTTAAAACATTTTTATGCAGCCTTTTTGTCTGTTTCCAAATGTTGTTCTTTATTTTAATTTACCAAAAATACAAGAAGTCGCATCCAAAAAAAAAATAAAATAAAAACACTTAGTTCGATTTCGGTTGCTAAGTGACACATTTTCCACTTGATGTTTTTTTATTTCTTTTATGTAGTCAATGTAAAAAAAAAGCAAATAAAAGACATTTTAAGGGGTTAGGTCATTGTGAAAGTTTAAAAGTCAACGTTACATTCTTTATTAGAAAATATTTTTGTGCTATATTATCAACCCTTTAAAGTTAAGAAAAAGTTAGAAACATTTTTTAAATTATTTTTGATAATGCCATCTAAGCCGCTCTTCAATATCTTTTAGTTCTATAAAAAATGACTTGAATTTAATAAAACAAATTTTGTGTATACAATCCACCACTTTATGGAAACCCATTTTAATAACATAAAAATATTTTAATAACATAAAAATGTTGATAAAATGACAGAATTATAAAACTTTTCGGGTGAAAACTGTACTTGAGCACAGAAGAACTGAATCATCAGCTCAAAGGTCACTGATGATTCCATTTAGCAATGGATGCAACTAGTATGACTAGCTTTAGATTTTTGTTCTTGTAATATTTTTTTACAAACTGTATTGAACTGTAAGTTATGAAAAAGTTCGTAATTTAAAGAACAACTTAATTTTGCCCTGTACAGTTAATGGTTGGAGTGAAAAAGTCATTTCAGTTGTGAAAAACGAACTCATTTAAAATGTGAAAATTGAATTTTAGTGAAATGAAATTTGAATTGGGAAAAATCTTAATTTAAGCAGTAAGAAGTTGTATGAAATTCATTTCTAAAGTAAAAAATGCAAAAATTTCGGCTACATTCTGAAATATTTTAGCCATAAAAAACGCATTCATGGAATGAAAAGCTCATTTGAGCGGTCAACATTCATTTTGAGAGATGAGCCATAAGTTGCCTTGAAAATCTTTTGAATGCAAATATCACATACGGAGGTAAGCTTCCCCTTAAAAACAACATGCACAGATGTACGTTTATATGTAACAAAAACAACAAAAACAACAAAAACATTCAATACATTGTCAATGAGGCCAAAGTGGCAACAATAAAAAGAACAAAAAAGAAACAGCATTAAATTCATCATATTAGCGCACAACGTGTCACGTTATCACATGACATTTTACGAAATGCACAAATTCAATTTTTGTCACAATTTGCGGATCTTGGCCCTCTTGCTGTCTGCAATACTGTGGTAAGCTACAGAAACAGCCCTTTCAACTAAAGGAAGGTCTTAGGAAAAACTCTTTGAATTTGTTATTTGATTTTTACCTCTGGCTCGCCCAATTTTAATTATCTCCGCCTGTTGTCAAGCGACATGCTGGTGTTGTGTTCTGTTTGCTGTCTGTTGCATCTACTGTCGTGAGTTTTTCATTTTGTTTAATCAAATGACAGAGGCTACATTTTGTTGAAAAAAAATTTTGTTTTTCTTATGTCCTTAGAATGAACTCATACAACAAGATGAACAACAACAAAACAACAACCAAACAAACAAAAAAGCCACCAACATTTCAAGAAATCCCAGCAACTATTTTCATTACTATTGCGGACAAGTCAACAATCAAAGAAAATGTTTCAGTAAAAAATTCTCCAGCTCGTGTTGTTGCTCAGTTGTTGCTGTTGTTGTTGTGTCCCATCGCATTTACATACGACAGCAAAAGACCAAAATCCCGCATTCACATCATTTTAAATGCCTCCGTGTTGAAAAACTTAATTGAAAATAGGTTTCTATCTACGCTTGACAATCGAAGCAATAGTTGTTGGTTTTTCGCTAATGCTGTTGTTGTTGTTGTTGTTGTTGTGGAAGGTGGTGCTGCAGTTTCATTGCTGTACTGGTACTGTTTTTATTGTCAGCTTTAATGTAAATTCTCGCTTTGTCGAAATCGAATTCAAATACGCTCGCATGTTCGTTGAGCTGTCACACAGCTTTTGTGCGGCAGATGTCGCTGCTGTACTTTTGGTATCGCGTTTGTTCATCGAGAGACCTTTTTGGATTTTGAATGACACGAAACAAGAGCGCATACATTGTGGCGGCGCGAGCTGTACTGTTAGCAGAAGGGCGGGCAATATGTTTGGATGTAATAGAAAAAAAGCTTGAATTTATTGTAATTCTAAGTTGCATTGAAACTGCAAGCGTTTTGGTAGCCCAAAGAAGTGGTTTAGATTCTAAGCTATCTATTGGGTGGACATGGAATTATCATTTTAAAAATTACAATAAAAGTATGTATGTTGCCGGCCAAAGTAGTTTTTAGGCAAAACTACTTCATCCGAACATTTAGATCCAGCCATTGACCCAACGTTTTCTTATTGATGGGTTTTTTACTTCAGCTAATGATTTAGACTTGAAAAACGGCGAAATATAGGAAAGAAGCTATTTTCAGGCCCAGTCGATTTTATGTAATTGAAATGCTGTGAATTCAGAAGACTAAATACATGCTTCAGAATACTTCAATCGCTCAAACTCATTCATACTCCACTAACAGACCACGCGTTAATAGTTTATTACGTAAAGTGTACCTTGTTAATACATTCTCTCATGGGTTGGTCAATTCAATTCCTTATTGAATATATGGTATGTATAAAATCTAAATAAAAAAATTTAGACTGGATTTTAATTTCTTAACGCTTTCCTTCAATATCCAGAGCAAATCAAGAGAAACCCAGTTATTCTATATACCACAGTGTTAACTGACCAACCGTTCCCGCAACACAGCAGCAGCCTACAATTGATGCATTGCTTTTGTCATGTCATTGGCATCAATTTTCACATCAGTTTACTTTTTCACTTCCATTCCACTCAATTTAATGCAAAACTTTGTTTGTTTTTCACTTGGAACGCCGCTTGCACTGTGTTGTCGCACAACAGTCAGTCAGTCGCACAGCATTCGCCCAGGCATTTCAAAGATTTGCATAGACAAGACGTCGAGTTTAACTGAACCGAAGCATCAACATATCGACACCCCACTAATGATGGTTGATGTTCAGTGAAACTGTGATGCTGTTGTTGATTTTTGCTGGCGTTGACAACATTTTTTTCGCTGCTGCTACGCTGTTTATTTTTGCTTGCTCTGTGCTCAAGTGTGATGGACTTAATTGCTATGGCTGTTCGAGTGGCTTTGTTTTACTTGGGTTTTTTTCCCCCTTCTTTTTCTTTTTTTGTTTATATTGAAACAATACAAATACAATTTAGATGGGGTTTCTTTCAGCTAAAGGCTAAAACAAAACAACATTTTTGATTTTGGTAACAAGTTGGCTAATAGTGTTTCTTAGACAAAATCAGCTGGCATATTTACACAAATAATTATTACTTTTATACGAAATCTGAAATCTGTAGACTTAGAAAGTCTCTGTATAAAATCATAGTTGAAATAAACAAATAAATGAAAGAAACCCCTTTGCTCATCTTTGGCTTTGTTTAACAAAATTAAATTTTCACAAACAAATAAACTTTTTTTGATTTCTCATTAACTGATAAACAAAACTTAAGAAAACAAGAAAAGAGAAAAACCACAAAGTAACCATTTTACGGCTTTAAGTTAAAAAGCAAATAGACTTTTAACAACGCGTTGCTAACAAACGCGCGATTGACTTTGCTTTGAGCCAACATAACAGCGGCAATTCCATTTTACTTACAATCTGTGGTATAGGACTGCCCGTTGCATTGAGCCAATTGAAGTCCAACCAGTCAAAACATCATAAAATTCAAAGACTTCTTGGGTACAAAAAATATTATGTGTAGTGCCCGTGAGGGATTTGGAAACTGTGTGACTAAAAATGATTCAATAACTTTCTGCTGTAGGAATTGGAAATACAAAATTGCGCGTTTCTGAAATTAATTGGCAATTAAGAAAAATAAAATTAATAGCTTCCCAAATTACAGCGTGGAAAATTCTGAGACGGACCCACTTTTGAAAAAATATTTATGTCAATTAATTGTTGGGGGAAGTTTAAAAATTGATTTTTGATATCACTAGGGGTGGACGACGAAGGGTCAGCTTATTGCTCATATTTCCAAAAACCCTTTTTTGCGTGACGGAAAGTGGAAATGGATTCTGCGAATCATCAGGCGCAGCCCCGGCTCTCCGAAGATATAGTTTTAGAAAAAAATGGGTTCAGAAGAAATATTTTGGGAACTTAATTGGAAACATTTTGGCACCAGAGGAAAGTCGAGAATGAGTTTTAGACTTTATCAGAGGCAGCCTCTAGCTCACGAGGGTCTCATTTCGGGTCTAAAGATACTTAACTACTCGCCTTAACTCATTTTTTCGAGAAAAAAAAGGTTTCACTAATAAATGGAAAAAAGTCAAAAGCGACCCCGAATAAGCAGGTGCCGTTTTCTATCAATGGATGCGAAAAGGTCGAAAATCGATTTCGAACATCATCAAGGTTAGCCGCGGGCATCAGAAGTGCCCGTTTTGAGCTCATTTTTGGAAATGGTATTTCTTAAGCAATTGATGGTAAACTATTTATAATGGAATCTGGCCTTAAGCCTCCAAAGTCAACGGTTTAGCACTAATATTCGTAAACACTTTTTTCACCAATCATGGAAAAAACCGATTGAAACACTTTTTTGAGAAAAACTAATTTGCACTAAAAGATTGCAAAATATTGAAAATTAATTATGGACATCACCTAGATCGAACCTGATGCCTAGAATGGCCTGTTTGAAGACAACTTTTCGAAAACAATTGATGATGGAAGGCAGAAAATGGACCAAAAACAAATGAATGTCATTTCTCCTTTTTATGGATGTAGGTGAAATCCTTAAAAATACATATTATCGTTTCAAAAATATATAAAATTCAACCAAAATCGGTATAAGTATTTTCTTAATATAAATACACTCCGGGCTAAGTGGCATGGATTTGAAAGTTTTATTTTTGACTTAAAGCCACATATTTTAATGTTGAAAATAATAAGAATAACATTTTTTCTATTTATTTTTAAAGTAAGCAACTTTAGTTCACTTTGAATTTGAAAAGTTTTGAAAATAACATTTTCTAACTTTATTTCAATCACAAAAAAAATGGAATTGCATATTTGAAGTTGCAAAGTCTTTGAAATTATTTTTCTATTTTAAATGAAACCTTGTTACTTTGAATAATATGCATACTATATGAAATCACTTTAAATTAAGGTGGACTCTTTTTGAAACCATATCAAAAATGTTGCTCTGGGTTTATGTTTCTCTTGTTTGGCTTACACTTCATAAAATCAGATAGGAGTGCGAGTAAAAGACTACTGATGAATTTTATTAACTGCCATACTGCAATAAAGAAGCGATACGATCGGTCGAATTAAGAAATAACACCCAAAGCCTGATAAGCCTTTTACAGACGATTTTTCTTGTTTGCTTTTGAATCATTTTTTTTTTAATTCCCTATTGGGTTAGCAAATTGCTATGCACACATCCAACATAAACGTTAATAACAACAAAAACAATAAAAAATTCAAGCTCAAGGAATCATCGCTTGTAGCATGTGAACCAACAAAGTTTGTAATTAGAAGTTTCACGCATGCGCAATAAAGCTTTTCATTGCGCATTTTTCTGCGTTAATACCTAAGTGCACAAAGTACCGTAAAACGCTTTGCAGGCTATAAATACAAATGCAAAAAACACAAACACACACAGGCGGACAGACCACTAATACAAAAACATTTGCATTGCTAACGTTAATGCAAATACAAAAACACGATTTTCTGAGGGTCATTAAGTTGGTTGGTTACCTCTTGGTTTTCCTCTTTATCTGTTGCTGCTTTTACTTCTACTTCTTTATAGAGTGCTTGCAGTTTTTTTTTTTTTTTTTTGCTGCTGCAACTGCAACTGCTGCAATCCTCGATCACTGATATTTTATCTCGCCAAAGCACAACAACAACTACAACTCAATTAATAACAATTTCTCAGAACAATAAAGATTTCAAAATCTCTCAACTTGGCCGGCTGCAGAAACAATAGCAGCAGCAGCAGCAGCAGCAACAACAACAACAAAAATATTGCAGCAGCAACATCAACAGCAACAGAAGTGAATTTTTTCCAAAATAAAATTGTTCTCGTTTTTGCTATACGGTTGCTGCTGGAAAACCAAGCAGTTTTTTTGAGCTTAAATTGGCTTGCTACATTTTTTGGTTCATAAAACGTCACATACGCGATACATCAGCTTATCGACGATAGCAATATCAACGGCAACAACAACCAGCAACATGAGTATCAACTGAACTTTGTGTTGAACTTTTGCGCAGCCTAAAATTTGGTAAAAAATAATTGAAGTTTTATTGGCAACAACGGTTACAACAACGACAGCAACATTATTACTCGTAGCTGCTATCAGCAAATGGTTTTTTGCTCGCTTGTAGCTAAAGCCGCTAAATGGAAAAGTCTTATCAATGCTAAAGATAGCATTTACAAGTGAAGCTATGCTTGCTGTTGCGTTAAAATTGAGGCTCTCTATAAAAATTAGAGAGTTTGAGGCCGTTTCCAAATTGTGGCATATAGCGTAGTAGCAATATGACCTTTCGATATGATGAACCTTAATGCACTTAACTAAACACCGTTGGGTCTTACTGGAAGTATTGTTTTAGGAGCATGTATTGCCCATTAAATTCTTTAGCTGCTTTTACGGATGCTGCAGAGAATATATTGGCAGATTTTCTTACTACTCTCATAGTTTAGTGTGGACATTTTTAATTTATGTGAAATATTAATCACACTGATATATCTCACTTAGCTTAGATTCAAATTATTGTTTCGATTTTGGGGGAAAAAAATTTCATACGAATACTTATAGCATCCAACTTAACGCTGCATGGTGATCAGTTTTTTCCAAAAGAAGTACGAAGTGGACTCAAAGGACACAATTGTATAACAACGATGCTACTATATTAAAGAATGTCACTCAATTTATCAGCAACCCTCGATGCCACTGGGAAATTAAAAGCAAACAAACTATTTCAAAACAGTTTATTATATTCACGTAAATAAATAGCTACAAAACTTTTCTGGATTGCAAAACTTCAGAAAACAGCCATAAGAGGCAGCAAGCTATAAAAAAACCATGACTAGAATGAATTCAACCAGATTCATAGCGGCTAGAACGGGAGTGGCACAACACAACTGCAGACCATATGTCAAGTGAAATATTCAACGAAATATTGTCAAATGGAAAAATCAGCTCAGGAGCTTCAGGATTGTGTGAAAGTTTTCATTGAATTTCTATCAGAATTTCATCGAGAGCAGAATTGTTAAATGGTAAAATTGCTTGGATTCAGGATTCAGAGTTTGTACGAAATATTCAACGAAAGCGTAGTATTGTCAAATGGAATATTCGGTGGGCTTCAGGATTATGGGAAAATTTTCTCAGAGTTTGTCGAAATATTCCACGAGGCCAGTATTGTCAAATTGAAAAATCGGATTAGAATCGCGCGAAACTTTTCAAAGAGATTGTACGAGATATTCAACTAGAGCAGTATTGTCAAATGGTATAATCGGCTAACTTCAGGATTGTGCGAACGTTTTCTTAGAACTTGTAAAAACAACCATCAAATCTGGAAGCAATACAACTACATACAATATGTCAAGTGAAATATTGAACGAAAGCAGTATTGTCATATGGATAAATCGGCTAACTTTAGGATTGCGCGAACGTTTTCTTAGAGTTCATATAAGAATTTCAATGAGAGCAGTGTTGTTAAATGGTAAAATTGGTTAGACTCAGGATTTTGCAAGAATTTTCTAAGAGTTTGTACGAAATATTCATCGAAAGCGTAGTAATATCAAATGGAATATTCGATTAGAATTTCGCGAAACTTTTCAAAGAGATTGTAGAGAGAGCAGTATTATTAAATGGTAAAATCAGTTAGATTCAGGATTGTGCCAAAATTTCCTTAGAGTTTGTACGATTTATTCATCGAGAGTAGTATTGTCAAATGGAATAATCGGTTAACTTCAGGACGGCCTGAAAATTTTTTCAAAGTTTATATCTGATATTCAACAAGAGCAGTATTGCCAAATTGCTAAATTGGTTGATTTAAGGATTGTGTGAAAATTTTCTTAGAGCTTGTACAAGATATTCAACGAGAGCAGTATTTTCAAATGGAAAAACCGCTTAACTTGTTAAAAATCGATACTATGCGTTTTCAGCCTATTGAATTCCATAAGTTAAAAAACTTCATATCAGATTTTAGTGAAATTTTGAACACCATTCTGTTAAGCATTTTATTGTTCAATATAGCATTATGCGTTTTGTTTGTGATCCTTAGTACTTAACAGACCATATACCAGATTCTTTGCTGTAGCCAATTCCAGTGAAAATTTAAAAAATCGTCATTTCTTATAAATGTAGCAACAAGAGTCTTACACCTTATATGCTTCAATGTAAAATTAATCCAAAATGACAGACCCACAAACATCTTCTTCTCATAACATTAAAATGAACCAACAAGAACAGCTGGTCACACAATCATCATCATCATCACTAGCAGTAGATTTGTTGTTTTAGTGGCAATAACTAGCGATTGACAGCACTAGCAATTGTTGCTGCGCATCTTCAAAATACTATTGCTGCTGCTGCTACTACTCCTTCATTGTGCGCCACTACTTGGCGGCTGGCTTGAGCACATCAGCAACATGAACGTCATGCTTGTCATGAATAGCCAAAGTTTGTTTATATCCGCAAATATGTATGTATATGTGTGTGTGTGTGTGTATGTTTGTGTTGCCAACTGCAATAACAAACGATCGTCAAATGATCAGCCTCAATCGGACGGCACCGGCGCTCACTTAAAGAGTCCAAGTCCACTTATTCTGTGCTGCCGTCACCGATTTTTAAATCATTTGTGAAACTCGAACCCGAACATCATCGCACAATCAAAAAGCGAACACCAAGCTCACGATTCTGTGCTATTTAACGAGCAACAAACGATCGGCGGACAAACGATGACGACAATGACGACAACAGCAACAGCAACTTCACGAACGATGCAGCAGTGGCAGCAATGATCGCTCACAGCGGCGTCTCAACAGCATGCTGCTGCTGTACCTTTGGTTTAAGAGTTTCCTTCAATTCGTACGTAGTTTGGTTCAGCTGTTATCGGCCTGAAAAAATTACTTCGTTTTTGCACGTTGTTGTCGATGGCGATGTTGTTGTTGCTGTCGTTGTTGTCTATGAATCTGCAATACATGACAAGCCATAGATTCGTCTGTAGATAAAGTGCGCTGCTTTAATGAAATCATAAATTATGCTGCCTGCAATAGATGTGGAAGAAGAGATGGCAGCGGCGCAACAGCAATACTCGTCGTCGGTAAGTAATTTCTTGAAAAATTTATGGGAAATTTCATGCAGTAGGGCTGCATAAGTGAAAGATTCAATTTTATTCATATACAATCGGTATGATTAAAGCGTATTTGAACTTAACACAACGACTATTAAGACTTGGCTCTTATGGGATAAGAGCATTATCATTGGCGTTCAAAACCTTCGGCAGGGTTTTGCAAATCCGGCGACTCATAGAATTCATCTTCCTGAAGGTTTTTGAAGTGCTGTAGACTTTCAGAGAGTTTTAGGTCAGTAATTCACCTACTCTTGGTGATAGCGTCTCACTACCAACAGCAAATTGTCAATAAACTAATTTCGTAAGCAAATTATATAAAAAAAATTGCTTCTACATCGTAACTCGTAAGATACAAACTTTTTTTTGCTTACAGTCTTAAGTAAATTTGTAGTCAGTGTTAAGTTTGGCAGATCTTTTGAGCCTATCAACCTTTTCATAATTTAAAAAATTGCCACTTAAAGAAATTTTTCAAAGCAAAAACCTTATTCTCCATACTTTTTACCAAAAATATATTGTGTCATAGTGTAATTGAGCAAAATTTATTAATTATTTTTGTATTTGCTTTTCTTGAATTAAACATTAAATTACAAAGCAAATTTTATATTAAAAATTTACTTTGATCCGGTAATTATCGTTGATAAAATATATTAAGAAACATCTCTACCACATATTTAATTGAAGAAGAGGAAAAATACAAATTTTATTTCAAAAAAATTGCATGGGATAAAATATCACATGTAATAAAAATCACTTAGGATATTATGCGTACTTCAAATTTATACAAAATATTAATTGTATGAGCTAGAAATCTCATGTCATAAGCAAAAAAAGTTTCATGCCACAAATGTTTTCTATGTACAAAATTATTCCTTTAATAACGTTTTATTTGATTGTTGCCCTATATTTTAGTGTAAGTCCCGCATGGAAGTGCCTTAAGGAAATTTATTTGCAAATTTGAATTATTGTTGTTGCGTTACTTATTTGTACACGAGTAAACGCCAGTAAACACGCTTCCTTGCTATCGTTGAAAACGTCAACAGACGTTTCAATAATAACCATCACAGCAACAACTGCTTTACTTAAAACTTGTTGTCTATGTTTTCCTTTTAGATTTTCATTAAATCGCTTTTAACTTTTTATTTTCTATTTTTTTTTTTGAAAGTTTATCCTAAGCACTATGTTATTTTTAAGTTCATGCATGTTGCCATAAGAGGAACCCTTATCCACTTGTTACATTCAGCCTGTCTGAAAGTCGTGGCAAATCATTTGCTTTCTTGTTGTTGTGTATCACTTTTATGTAATGGGCGAGGTTGTTAAGTTGTTGCTGTTAGTGTTGTTGGCTTTCATTTTAAGACAAAAACGCTTTCCAATTAAAAATCGTTTATATGCGGTAATGGCAGTTGGCAACACTTACTAACTCGTTGTTGACATTTAACAATTTAGATTTTTATGTAGTTGGGTCGATAGGTTTGATATAAATGGGCAAGGAGGAGATTTGTTAAAAATAAATTAGTTTTATGTTTTGATTTTATGTTGTTAACTCCTTGCTAGAATTTTTCAAGTAGTGTGTGAGACATGAAACATTTGTGAAATTGGTACTTGAGATTTTATGCGAGTTGTAAACAATCGTATTAGATAGAAAGCTCTTGGCATAAGCATAAGAATCTTTATGTATAACAGTCTCCATTTTTTTTTTGTTTAATTGAAAAAGATGAGAAAATAAAAAAAAAGTTTCATGAGATAAAAATCATATGTGATATTATTCAAGTTTATTATATTATGAAATGACAATCGTATGACATAGAAATCTCATGGAATAAGCAATGTAAGTTTCATGCCACAACCGTTTGCAATGATTAAAATTATTGTGTAACAGTCTCCACTGAGTTGTATTTTTTTCAGCTAGCCACATTTTTAATTGAAGAAGGTGAACGAATAAAAGTCGTATGTGATAAAAATCGCATTAGATAAAAAACACTTTACATAAAAATTACATTATATAAAAATCTAATGCGAGTTTGAGACATTACACATTTGTGAAGTTTCTACTTAAGATATTGTACGAGTTTCATATATTGAATAGATAGAAATGTCATGTCATAAGCAAAGTAAGTTCCATGTCAGTATTGCTTGGTATGTTTAAAGTTATTACGTAACAGTTTCCGTTAAGATATATTTTCCTTAAGACATTTTTTTTAACAAGATAAAATAAATAGCAATTTTGTGGAATAAAAATCACATGGGATAAAAACTACATGGGATGAAAATCCCTTGTGATAAAAATCTTATGATATGAAAATCGATAAGAAAAATATTCGATTTGATAAAAATCAAACAATTCCGCCTTTCTTAAGCTGAATTTCATTTCAGCTAGTTATATTTTGAATTTGAAGAAGAAAAATCCTACTAATTGTAGGTCCTAAGTCAGCAAGTAAGTGCAGTTCAAGTTGGAAGACATCAGTTGTTAGTGTAACTAAGCATGAATGAAATGGTATAGTCCAGCAGTTCAATTTTAGTGTTGTGCATAGTATTAAATCTAAAACTCTGCATTAGCAAATTTTCTTCAAGAACATCCGCAGAATTTTAGGCAATGACCGAATTCTTATATTTTCCACTTCAAATCTTAGCGCGAGCTGAAATGCAGTTCTAAAGCGCAGCCGAAACTATAGATGCTGCAGTGTAGTTACTTCCACTCAATTGAATAATAGACCACGCTGATCATTACGTGCAAATTTAAATCTTCCGAATATTTGTTGCTTTAAAGTCAAAACAATACAGGGTGCTAAAGCTGTCAAAATTACTGCTCCATCTTATGTTGATGGCAGCAAAGTTTCAGAAAAAAAGGAAATAATTCGATCGAAAAATACCACACTTTATCAATTTGTATCGTAGTAGATAGACTCTTCTAGTAGATTCAGTAAATCATCCTGTATAATTCTAGGCCAAACTTAATTATAGTACTTTGGCGATTTGTTGGTAATCATAACTTGGGCATCGTAATTGGACTCGGCCATTGATTTGGAGCAGCATTATAAGCAAAGAACAACAACGATCGCGGCACGTCGATGGATTTAGTTAAGATTTAGCATGGCGAAACCACAACCACAATCGAATGAACGGATGAACCCACAGCAGAGCTGCATGCTGCTACCCATTTCCGCAAGTCACCCGCTGCACTACACCTGCCCATCACCATCGGCCGATATGACAGTTTAGTCTGAGCGCCCGTCTTTCTGTGGTTGCTTTTAAATCAACCACAATGACGACGAATGGACCGAATACGCTGCACGCCGCACCGCTGTGAACCAAACCGCGATCACGTATTCTGTGTTACACTATTTTTGAGTTGCAAATAAATAAGGAAAACAACCAATACAACAACAACAATTGTTGGGGGTGGGTTGCGGGGGGCATATTGAAGAGAAACCTCAAACGTTTGTTCGTGCCTACAACAAAAATCTTTTGGCAACATTAATGTTGCGCTGCTCAGTATGACGACGACGATGATGATGATGCTGCTGCTGCCAGAGGAATTATGCGCTCATCTAGCGTCCAATGGACAGCTCAGCAATGGCTCCAGGTGAAGCGGCACGGCGTGGCGCAGTGCGGTTACTTAAGGCTCCACCTACTTTGGCCTAAAGCTATTATTTGTTGCCTGCCAGCAACTGTTGCATATTGAAAACCATCATCTTCGACGGCGGTTGCAACAGGCAACAACAACAATAGCAGCAATAAGGAGGAGGTTAAGGAAGAACAACGAAAAAACACAAAAATTGCACAACAGTGTATCAAATTGAAAAGAAAAAAATCGCAAATCGAACGAAATGAAATGAAATCAAACGTAACGAAAACGGTATTGTTCGAGTAATAGCAGCAACAACATGTACAGCGGCAGCAGCAACAAAAATAACGACAGCAATGTGAACAAGCAATATCTGAACAAACAAAAAAATTGCCCTCCTTCAGAGATGACTTGCTGCTGCTGTTGCTGCTGTCAATGTTGCTATTACCATTGCCTTTTCTATTTCTGTTGTTGCTTGTGTTGCTGCTGCTGCAGTAGTAGATAGAAGTTACCAGTGTTGATGGCTTAAAGCGATGCCCTCAGACACGGTTTGCCACCGAAGCAACATTCAAACAAAATTATTTGTACAAAAATTGCAACTATAGCAACAACAACAACAACAACAACAACAACAACAACAACAGCAAATATTATATTCACACAAAAGTGCTGCAGCAAATGTAGTTTTTCAGTTTCATTTTATTTATTCTTTGCATTGTGAGCGCGCCACTGCAGCCATAGTTGCTACTTGATCGAACTTAATTACTCGCACCATACCCGTAATACCAATATGGTAGCCGCGTTCATTGGGAGGAGTTTAGACAGTGCTGCTGCTTAGTTTTGTCTGAGAAGGCCCAAGGTTTTTTTCAAGGTTTAAAGAAATTACCAAGAGCTTTAAGTTCAAGAGCTTGAGAAATGTTTTGTGCGAAAAGTTGTTCTAATTGAAAAATATAATTAACATTTTAACCGTATGGAAAGATTGTTATTCCGATGCATATGAAATTCTTGTTTTTCAATTAAAAATGTTCAGCGGAAAAATATTTTCAGCTATCCGGGAAAGATTTCGATCCTAGCTAAAGCTTTGCAGCTTTTCTTAAAAAAATCTAAATGTACAAAAATGTACATCTTGCGATGTGCGTCCCACAACTGTTTGAAACTTATAACTGATCGTCCACAGGTACATACGTACTTTGATATGTAGTCTGGGATTATTACTTAAAAGCATAAGATCATGTTAGGTTAGTTTAGGAGGGAATGGTCAGAGCCAAAGGCGCCAAAACTGAATGATTATTTCAATATGCTACACACAGGGTATATATATTTAATTTAATATTGCATAAAATTGGTTCAAATGATTTCGACAGATGATTTTAAGATGATAATTGTTAAAATATTCATTAATATATTTAAGTCAGAAGTTTGGAAAGTAAGTGACACCTTTCGACCTTCATTGAATTCGCCAACATTTATTTAATTTTTCGACTTTTTTCAACATTTTTCGATATCTTTGAATATTTTTCAATATTTATTCGATATTCCTCAATATATTCGAAAAGTTTTTCGATTTTGTAATATTTTTTGACTTATGGAAATTTTCCATAAACCATCTTATCCTTAGAAGTCTATATACTAGGAAAAACGTTGATGTCTGGATGGAAAGGATAAATTTTGCATATTAATAATGCTTCTATGTATGCATACACTTAACCATGTATAGCAAACCTTCGTCAATTTGACGATCATCGGTTTTCGATCTAACTATTGCGCCTAGCTACGTTTACCCTCAGGTAAACTATGAGTGAGTATTTTGATATTTAGGCTGCTGGTATCATTATTTTGACGAATGCTTAGCTTTTGTGTTAGTTTTTGTCATACATTTTCTTATACGTACTTTTAAAGTGATCTAAACTTAGAGATACATCAAAAATATGAATAAAAAAAGTTTTGCTTATGCCAAAAAACAAAAGTTTAATTTTAAGGTATTACTCAGACGTAAGCTTATTTATTTAAAATAAATATTGCAATTATTAAAATATTAAATAAAATATTAGAAGCTAGCAATGACCTTATGAGTTTTAATACAAAATATACCTCTCTTCAATTAAAACAAGAAAAATGTATGTGTTCGTCGAAATAACGAATCCTTAGCTCTTAAGGAGTACTTAATGAAGTTAGCTATTATAGTTTATATAAGGGTCTTTGAATATAATTGCTTATACCTTTTTTTAAAATCCGTTTATCGAACTTGATGAAAATAAAAGTGATTATAAACTTCAAACAACAAATAAAATGATATATAAATATGAAGTATATATGAGAGCATTAAAATTTGAATGCTAAATGCCACGAGAACTATAATAGACATTGTTAAAAATTTTGGATGGTAGATAGAAAACACCATTGAGACTGAGCGGCGGAATCGAATACATTAGGATGGTGAAATCAAAGTATGCTTTCTTGTTCCTTGTAATGCAATACCTCAAAAATGATTCTAGATAAAAGTGGACCGAATCATTATTATTATTGTGTAAAATATGGAGTTTTAGCAATTACTAGAATCTGAAAAAGAATCTTGCATGGATTATGGATAGTTCAATTAATAGTTGATAGCCATATTCTTTTCCCGCCAGGATATCTTCAAATAATTTATTTACGATTTTATTTACTCTATGTACAGTAAAATTTGTAAAAAAAGTTTTATAGTTTTCTTGCCATATAATACAACATATGGTTCAGTCATGTGGGAAGTACAATGCCTCTTTTTGCTATTTTGCTATTTTGCTATTTTGCTATTTTGCTAATTTTTAGTACAATATGACGTAATAATAGCCAAAGCCCTTATACCGCTCCTGTATTTTCGCATATTAAGAGATTCCCACACAATTGCGTTCAGACACCAATCGTACGATGATGACGATGCAATAGAAAAAATCCAAGTATGCAAGAAAAAAATACTTTCATTTGTAACTTAATCTCATTTGGAATTGAGGTGTTTTTCTTAACATTCGATAGCATGGTACAACCACTACCAACTTGGAAGTGACAACGACACACACCATAAGCAAAAACTATGCGTATTTATATATATAGTTGAGACAAAAGGCTATCTAGTGAATATGTACGATAATTATAATTGAACTTACTCGCATTCACCGGGTTGACCGCAACTTCCGTGTGTTGGATCACAGCCGGGCTTGCACATCGCCTTCTCGCAATTGACGCCCTGCCAACCGTTCAGACAGAGCTTTTGACCCTCTGAGCCGCATGTGTAATGACCAAATTGATCGTTGCGCGGCCGACAGAACGTTGTGCATGTCGTATTGTAATACGTAACTGCGCATTGAACTCTGACCCGATATGTAATGCGGGCATTTTTTCCAATGTGATCCAATGTTTTCCATTCGGGCGATGGTAGAATCACGCCCGAATATGATGTCTCTTCAATTAACCTTTCTGAGTCTGATGTACATAGTCATGTTGTTGTTGTTGTTGTTGTTGTTGTTTTTATTGTTGTTAGAGTTGTTAGAGTTAAGATCGTTGTGTTGTTTTATTTTGTATTTGATGTGGATTCCCAAATTGTTTTCAGTTTTTTTCGGGTTGTTTTCGTTGTTGTTGTTGTTGTAACGATCATGGTGGCAATTGTTGTTAGTCGTTGTTATTTGGTTTTCATCGTCATCACAGTGAACGTAGTTGTTTTCGTTGTTGTTGTTGTTGTTGTTGTTGAATTGTTAGAAAATCAACGAGTTGCATGTTTGTCGACAAGTTCAAGCCAAGCCAAACCACCAGCATAGCATCAACGTACAGCATATGCAGCACAGCACCACATTGCGTCCGAATGTAAAATTAAAAGAAGTTCCCCATAGTGAGCGCGACGCCAGTAATCCAACAATCGTAAAAGAAGTCCAAATGTAAAATGTAATAAAAATAGAGAAAAGAGGAAGAGAGAAAAAAATGTTTTTTTTTTTTAAAAAAAATTGTTGTAAAATGACGTTTTCAGCTTTTTGTAACTTCATTTCATTTTATTGTTATTATTTTGGTCCTTTGGTTACTGCAAGGCACTTTGCCTAATTAGGCGTAAGAGGTGGCAGCTTTTAGCTGCCATTTATTGCTGCTCATTTTATTTGCACTTGCAGCAACCTTATTTCCACTTGACTTAGAATTTTAATTTGCATGAAATTACCTGGATACGATGTGTTGTACATGTCCAATGCCTGCAGTATCAGTGTAAAGGACTTCTGTAAAAATAAATAAAAATAAAATTGGGTTAAAAACAGATGAACATTAAGTGCTTAAGCGGTAGTCATTTTAAATGTATGTAGTGAAGGTTTCTTCCTGAACTGAACGATTTTTCCAAAACTTTTTAACAAAAGCTTATCAGAATATATCTTGCCCTACCACAGTTGGATGGGTAAGCTAATGATACTAACGAATTATTGCTCAGCTGTACAAGGTGGAATTTCCTAAAAAGTAAAGAACCGCATACTTTTCAGGCTTACGCGGTGAGGCACAAAAGCAATCGGGTTGAAAGCTGGCACTCTGAACTTAATGGCTACAGAATTTTTTCAATAAAAATACCCAGTATACGGAAATAATCAACAGTCTCTTAGACACCTTAAAAGAACATAATATTTCTGAGTCTAATCTGCATGTCAAAACTGATAGTAATTTTGTGAAAAAAAAGCAACAATTGTGTTCAAAACCGGACAAAAAACGCAGAAAATACAGATTTGATACACAAAAAATATCGAATTTCAAGAAATTTGAGTAGTCATACGACATTACGAAACTAAAAATTCGTGTATGGATCAGTAGCTGAAGATAAATAGCTCTTATGAATTCCAAAAGAATATACTCGTACATCATTTTAATCAAACCATCCAACAATAAATAATTCAAAGTTAAAGTTATGGCTGGGCTGGAAAAATACCTTTACATACCACACAGTCCAAAGACTATTGTGCTACACATAGATGGAGGAAGCCGAAATGAATAGAGTAGAAGTTACTCCTCCTCAAACTTCTTTGTTTCTAAAAGAAATCTCAGAAGTAACGTAAAGTGAGGACAATCTTATCATACATCTTGTGAAAACCGAGCATCTACAGAGGTAATACTCTACAATATTGCCATCCACAAAGTACGATAAGCAGATGCAATCAGTGATGATACGTATGACACCATATCACATGATTAACTCTATCAATAGTTGTAGGTCATTTCTTCCCAGATGAAGAAGAAACTACGGTACCTTCCTAGTTGGTTCTTTCACGTAACTCTTTGAAGTTTTGCAAGAATCAAGATTTGATAACTTCCAGCTGTGAGTAGTGCTCATAAAGTCATTGATTCAACGCGTGATATACGCGAAACATATGACTCCGAACCCATTAGAGTGGCCGCTGAATCCTGGATACCCAATTTGTTCGTTAGCTCATTCCCTGTAACACAACTGGTTGCTTGTTTCTTGTGGCTGTTTTAATATTTCAAAAGCAATGAAACCAATGAATTTTACAATATGTTACATAATGTGATTGAGTGAAGCTGAATTGGCAAAATATTGAAGTGCACCGTCTCAATCTAATCGATGGAATATGGTCTCTGAAATCTGTTCAATGGAATAACTCCAACATTTTTAAACCAATATCTTCTGAAATTCCTTAGACAAGGTTAGGTTAAAAGGGTTTCTTGCATATAGTAAGATGCACTTGGAGGCAGTTTGTCCATTGTGATACCCTACATATATATATAAAAACAAATATTCCCCTCCTTCTCCTTTAATTGTCCTATTGAATGAAGGCGAACCACCCAGACGACTTGATGAAGTTGAGAAAGCTGGTGAGTTCCAACTCAGCTAGTTCCTCAAGACCAACAATGAATGCAGACCCAAAATATTTGGTTCGTCTCCTCATTAGCCTTGGGCATTCGCAGAGCAAGTATTTAAATGTCTCATCCTCTTCTTCATCTCCGCAACTCCTGCAGAAATCTCTGAAAGGAGCACCATATATGGCAGCCATAGGGCCAATAACACAGTGCTCCGTCAGTACTCCTACAACAGTCCTTAGCTCTCCTCTTCTGAATCTTAAGAGAGCTTGCGTCCTTCCTAGATTCAATTTAAGCCAGAAATTCCCTGACAAAGTGCTATTAACTCATAGATTATTAGAAGCAGACAAGCCAAATCGCTTGGTTTACGCGAATATCATCATTCGAATGGTTGAGGCTGAGTCAGATTTTCGGGACCGAAGTCTGATGATCAAGGAGGATCATTTCAAGCACAGTTGTACCGTCAACAAACAAAATGCATGATGTTGGCACAATTTGGATTACCACAAACGGAAGTTTTTTGGTTCAAACAAGACGACGGAACATCCACACTGCGCGCTCCAAAATGGACTTTTTGCGACGGAAGTTTCTATTGCCCAAATTGAGATGGCGCACTTATTAGAACTAGTTTCCCAAAGGATAATCATACAGTGGAAAATGGTTCAAAAACAAATGGAAGTTT
Source organism: Meiosimyza decipiens (assembly GCA_963680825.1). Taxonomy (NCBI): domain Eukaryota; kingdom Metazoa; phylum Arthropoda; class Insecta; order Diptera; family Lauxaniidae; genus Meiosimyza; species Meiosimyza decipiens. The sequence goes on from OY804259.1 coordinate 69,570,414, forward strand.
CGGCAAAAAATTGCGGTGTAGTCAAAAATTATAGTTATTATTGGAAAAAAGTTTATAAATTGTCAAATGTAAAATGGAGCTTGTTCAACATTTATATGAAAATGATTCCAAAATGTAAGACACAAACCATCCAGAAGATGAAATATCAGAATTTCTGGGCAATTTTCCATTAATTTTTTGGGGTGATTTTTCCTCTCTTTCAATATTAAAATAGCATAAAAAATGGAGATCATTTCGGTCATTTAATTTAATCGCAAAGATTTTTGTAAAATACATAAAAACTTTAATGATATTCACCGAATATTCAAATTGCGATTAATATTATGATAGTTAAGATAAAATAAATAATTTTGAAATAATATTCCACACAAATATTAATTTTTTCAACGTTATTGTTGTTGTTGTGTTTATAGTTTTTATAGCATTTTAATAAAAACATAAATTTAAGCAAAGCCATCGTTTATCTGGCGGTGGCGGTAGCTTTTGAAATGATATCATATGGCGTTATACTTGCACTACAACAACAACAACAGCGGTAACAAAAAACTCTTAATAAATTCAAAAAGGAAGCAAAGCGTGAATTCAGTTGCGCATCCCATAGATAGAGGTGATCGATACCTATGTGAGTTTTGCTTTCAAGCTACAAAAACAAAATAAATTGTCAACTTCACCACATGACTCCAGCAAATGCGTTAGAATTAGGTGTGAGATAAATTAAATAGTAAAATCGAAATGACTGCCAAGTTTGATAAAACACAGTGGGACAAAAAGATAAAAGAAATTTTATAATAAAACAATCCAATTAACAGCAAATAAGGTCAACTTCAGCGGCAGCCAAACGCTTAATTTGGTCATTTTATGTAGCGTAACCAAAGCGAATTCATTTGCGCGATCGATCGATCTATCGATTCAATTGGCCAGCGTTCAGTGTCATTAGCGCGAAGATATTTATTTAAGCCCGTTTTTGCTTCTACACTGTCAAATAAAATTCCGAATTCAATTTGGCTAAAAAATTAAATCTTTAAGCAGTGGGTTTCTGCTAAGCACGGGCAGCTCAGATCATTGCTGTGCTGGCGATGGTGGGGTGTCAGTGCAAAATTTGTATAAGAAATCAATTCAATATTTGAAATGACACCAAATGGCTTTAATTGGCTTTTGTTTATAATTTAATTATGCATTCCCGTTGTCATATGTAGATTAAGCTGGTTATAATTGATTTTTTTTTGTCTTTTTTTATTTTGACCATTTGGTTTTTTTTTGGCTGAGAGATTTATGAAACAGTTATTAGCATAAACATTTTTATTGTTAAATAAAGTTACTAAAATATGTCCGCCATATAATTTCGCTGTCTTGTTTGCACTCGCGACGCGGTATATTGTTATCTCGCTCTCATTAGCACAATCAATACAATTTATTGTGTGCCATAATTTATTGTTATTGACCAATTTGGACAGCGAACATGTACTAAAAATTGTTTTTAATTGCTTTGAAATTATATAGATGACCACGAAATATGGCGAGATTTGTGCCTGCCCGAGATTTTTGGTTATGGAAATTTTTCCTACAAGACATTTCGCCGTTTATTTATGAGCTTAATAAGTGCTAAATTTATATTGCGTTAATGTCAACTGGAATCACTTTTTTAATGTCAACTTATTATTTTAATGTCAGACCAAAAGCCTTAGATTTAATTATTTATTTAAATTTAATCTTAACGTAGGTTGGTACAAATGTTTGTTCCATAAATTCGAAAATAATTTTTAAAATATGCTAATGTTTGTTTTCTAACTTGTTGACAAAATGGTGAATTTTGTGCGATGTTATTAAGTGGGCCCATGCATCGTAGATATAAAATTTTTTTTAAAATTTAAAAACTTAATTAAAATGTAAGTTATGTGTACTACAATGGAACTTAGAAATGGAAATTAAATTAAGTAAAGCCATCGTTGCACCCTTAGTAAAGTACAGTAGAATACAGTACTGTACAGTAGAGTTGTAGTACTATACTTAGATACAGTTGTAGTAGTGATCTTAGATTGGATTAAAAAAGAGTTGAATGCCATCATCATTGCACTTCAGTTTAGCACAGTACATTACAGTACAGTATAATACAGTACCGTACAGAAAAGTACAGCACAATACAATGCCCTATAATACAGTACAGTACAGTAAAGTAAAGTACAATAAGGTACAGTACAGTACAATACAATACAGCACAGAACAACACAGTATAATACAGTACAGTACAGTAAATTACAGTAAAGTATGGTACAGTAAGGTACAGACAGTACAATACAGTACAGTATGATACAGTTCATCACAGTACAGCACAGTACAATACAGTATAATACAGTACAGTACAGAACAGAGCAGTACAGTACAGTACAGTACAGTACAGTACAGTACAGTACAGTACAGTACAGTAAAGTAAAGTTAAGTACAGTAAGGTACAATACAGTACAGTAAAGTACAGTACAGTACAGTACATTAAAGTTCGGCACAGTATAGATAAGGAGGGTGCAGATAATTTACTATACTGCACTGTGCTGAGGGCGCAATAATAAATTTTTTAAAAAATCTCTCATTTCTCATTGGGTCCGTTGAAGTTTTTTAATTTTTTTATGTAATAATAATGCTCCGTAGTGAGGTTAAGAGGTGGTGGAAGATAAGTGTTAATAGAAAAAATGTTTGTCTTTTCATTAGGAACAACTTTACGTCAGACATTATACCTCTCTTACTTGAAATAAAAAAAGTCGCAGAAGAACGTTTGTAGCCATGTCAGAATTAGGTTAATTTATCATTATTTCGAAACTCTGATGTGTAAGTCAGATTCGAATTCAGCACCATCAAAAAATTCTAAGTTGATATCAGCCGATGTTCCTTCAGCGTTTGAGTCTCATTTTAGCACACAGTGTAACTGATAAATTATCTAGCTTCCGTAAAAATTTCATCATTGGAATAAAACGCACTTTTATTTTAAAATATTTTTCAAAATAACCATAGCAGTTTTTTATAATAAGACTGTGGCACATTTCTCTCCACAGTGATTACTTGCAGACTCACATTTCCATTGCAGTTTTAAGAAACAAGTCATATAATTAAGTGATACCATGTTGCGTTTTTGTAAATTAAACTTAAAAAAAGCCTCTGCAGAACTTAACAACAGCAACTTTTCCAAACTTACACAGTAATTTGGACGTACTTGCATATGGCCATAAAATCAAACTGCATGACCGTAACGTCCCAAAATGAACCGAGACTGATAAGTTCGCATGTGGAATGGTGCGATTAGTATTTCTGTTGACATATGTCAAATACAAATGTCAAATTTCTTGTTTAAAGTTGTTGTAAATGTCTACTTGAAATTGGTGTCGTAATTTCGCAACAGCAGCAACATTAAAAAAAAAACTTAAAGCTACAGCAACAAACATGCGAGTACTCGTAAAATTGATTTTTCGTTATGAAAAAAAAAAAAACATTCAAACCGATGACCCGATACGTCAGCCTGATCGCAACGCGTCAAGTCCCATAATGTCTGTCAAGCATTTGATTTATGACGCTTTCCAGAAAAAGCACTAAAACGACCAAATAGATAAAAAACACAAATATGCGAAGTAACTGTACACGGGAAAACATACAGACAGACAGACATTGGGCGATTCGCATATAGCTAATTCAATTGCCGATTGATGGGCGCACATATCGCAGGCACCACCAAAATCTTGCAACACTGCCATACTCTGCAATGCGCTGCACATGCAGCATTGGCGAGTAGATCACTGCAACAACCTGCTAGCTCGTGTGATCTGTGTGCTGATCGTGTCAACGCGTTGTTGCAATATTTGCATAAGCGTGAAAAACAACAACAACAACAACAACAAGAGCACACGAGATACAAATTATATACGAACGAACAGATAAAAATCCCAAACAGCGCCAATTTGGTGCTCAATGCAAAGTGATCGCTAATATTGAGCTATGCGAAATATGATACACAGCCAATGCGCTGGCGTTTACTGGCCCAAGTGTTGGCTGTCTGACCGACTGACTATGGCGGCGGCAGTGACGGCGACAGCACTAGATCGAGAATTGTGGCGATCGCGCTTGAGCTGATTTTGTACGCTTACTACAGTCAGACCAAACCACCAAACCACCAAACGAACTGAACGATCGATGCAAAGCGAAATTGGACAGACATTGGCTTAAATGAGAATTTCCTGGCTTCCAGCTGCGAGACGTCGTTCAAATTTAATTGCTTCAGCTTCGGCTGCGCATAATCTTCGTGTGCAATTTCTACCTCATGCTCTGCTCTGCGATCGTCCGCTTGCTTTTTTGCTGCTGCTCTTAATATCTGGCAACATCATGTTAGAATCTTTCTCTTTTTTCCCATTTTGCTTGTAGTTAAAAGCACAGATTTCCACACCAGAAGATGCCATAAATTTAAATCTGCAAGGAAAAAATCACTTTGTCTTTGGTTTGAAGTTGAAGTTGGTGAGATGGTAACCAATTTTAATTGCAATTTTGTTGGCCCATTTCATGATGTGCACTGTGCACACACACACACACATTCCTTGGCCAGCGCAAGGAAAAAAACTGTAAAATGTTGACATTTAAATTAAGTTAGAGGAAGATGAACGCACGGGTAGAGCTTAAGTGAAGTCTAATAAAAACTGCATACAGCACAATCCAGGAAGAGAGACAATTTCTTTAAGTGTTGATCTTTGAACTGATCCCCTTACTGGACATGATGATTTAGTTTCGCTCGAGCGTTTAACGATTGCGTTATGTGATATAACGTTAAAATTGTGTGTTGGCCATTAATTCGATGATGAATTCTTAATTCAAATTTGATGTGGAAGCTTTCAAAAAACTAGAATTAGTCAATTTCGATTAAGATCCTGTTAGAAGAAACCGTGCTCGACACTCATATCTACTGGGAGGCATTCAATTTTAGTTAGACACTAAATTCTCAATCGTCGTTTTCAAGTTTAATTGGAGAAATGCGTTCTTACAGTAGGGGGCTACTTATAGAGCCAGCACGAACTGAGACTGTAATTGAGCTTTTATTCTACCGACAATTTTTCACCCAGGCTTTTTTATCTCCCACCTGAATGCATGGCGCAAACTGTTGGCATTATAAATTGTTGCAAAGATGTTACTTCTTACTTTTCAAAGCGATCAAGTTGACTGCAATACCTTATATATGGCTGAGCCCAAAAAAAAAATGGTTTTTCAAACAACTTCTATAGAATCTCTAAAGGCAATTCTTAGCTAAGTACCAATCGATCTTTCTGCCAATATGTAGCATGTTATACTACAGATTTCTTAGCCCTATCAACGTCATTTGAACGCAAATTTTTCATTAAAATTCTGTCCGGGGCTAATCCATATCATGTCATAAAATCAACATCAACATGTCAGTAAATCAAATAGGGTTGATGTCAAAGTTTTGTCCCAAACTCCAATCACTCACAAATATTATAAGCAGATGTAGTAGTGATGCAGAAAGCAGCAGAGTTTTAAAAAAAAGTAAATTTAAACCATGATATAAAGCTACGTTGATAGTCCAGAAGCAAACAATTTCCCATGTCTTCAGTGCCGATAATGGAATGCACAGAAGATACTTTAAAAACATAGCCATTATATTCACAATTAGTCACATATTTTTTGGTGAATGATGCAGGAACGACAATTGAAGAATTCGATATAGACAATTTGCGGTTTTATATTTGCTTCACCAATACGAGAACAATACATTAATTCAATAATTGTTAATTTTTCGAATCCATTCACATTTTGCGAGTAGCTTCGCAATAAAAATTAACATTCACGCATCAAGTTTCACAGCTGTACTGCCAGAAATGCCTAGACTGGAAGTGTTTTTGTTGCATGAAAAGTGTCACGCCTCATTGTAAAAAAGAGTTCAAACGATGTTCTAAGCCTTTTTGAAATCAAAGCAAAAATAGCCTGTAAGTTTGAGCTCAGTCGGCTCAATAGTTTCTTCAGGTCTATGAATAACTTACAGACAGATATCCATTTTTCTATAAACAATATTTCTTTCTATATATATATATATCGAACGCGAGATATCGGCCAGACGTTTCTCGTTCTCGTCTTTTGTTGGAGAAAACATTTTTTTAGTATTGGGACTGAGAACAATAACGAAATTTATCTGTGTTCGGTGAAGCACTAGTTTCAAAAAGTCGTCGCCCCTAACTATTACGCCAGAAGCGTAGCTAGGAGTCATGGCCACTCCGGGCGGCGCAAGGTTTTGTTGGGCGGCTAAGAAGAAAATTTGCTATTAATCAAGAAATTCCAAATTTTATGGTTTTTTTTTTAATTTCATTTATTTTGTTGAAAAAGAGATTCCGTCTATATTATAAATAATAAATGAAATGGAAATGAAATGAAATTTTCATTGGTTTTTGTGATGTTAACAATGACGAACTTTTTGTTTAGTAAAAGTAAATGTTTTGGTGGAAAGAATTTTTATTTGTTATTAGTTTTTTGCTCGAGGCGACAAATGTTCATACTACATCAGTGTGTAAAGCACAACTACTTAATTTTGGTTTTAGCGTGTGAAAAGTTTCCAGGACACGTCATTTCGAGATTAGAGTATGTGAATGCTCTCCAAAATTGTGCAATTTGATGGGGCTATGCGTTGACGCAGCAATCCTGAATTGTGGCGAAAAGTCAAAAAAATAGTCTTCCAAAAGCAAGAGCGACATAACGTTCTCAGAGCGGGTGTGGAATTCGTTGAGTCGTGGGGTGTTCGGAAATAATGAAATTTTAAAGGAAAGGAAATCTGCAATAAAATTCTCAGTGAATGTTGTGTCCAAAAAAAAAACGTTTATTTCGTCAGAAGTACATCTTTTGATAAGGCAAATTCATTTGACCTTTTTGAATTTTTAACAATGAATTCATCTAAAATTCTTTCAATGTCCATTCTATCAGCCAATTCGTGATATACGAGTAAAATGCCAACAGGATTTCAAAGGTTTTGAGTCAAAAACCATTGAAATCATGTTGATGTGTCAAAACTTTTGACACATTGTGGAACGCACATACGATTTCAGCCTCTTAAGAGTCGAAAATCTCCTCAAGCGGATGCAGGAATAGTCATTAACAATGTCAATAATCGAACGAATTCTGGAATGAGGTCCTTATACCATAGATGTTTCTGTAAAAAATCTATTTGACAAAAAAATGCATCGCATGAGTGAACGATGAAAAAAATTATGAATTAAAATTTCCCGTGTGGAATTCCACATGGGGAAGTCTCACGCGTGTTGAGCTTTAAACACATACAATAGGTTTTTCGGCGCCCCTGCTTGAAAGGACTGAGCTCTGCAAATGGTCTCATGGTGAATCATAGAATAATGTGGTATTTCATAAACAGATCTAAACAATATAATTAAATAAATTATTAATTGCACACTTAATTTTGAGGCCGCGATTTATTTTCAACATATTCGAAACCCACCGAAGGACTGAAGCGAATATTTTCATATCTGCAAAATGTCAAAATTGATGACTCTTTAATTTTTCGATGTAAAAATTAAATATTTCGAAATGGTCTCCATGGTAATATTTTCTCAAGCGTCTTGTTAACAGAATATCAATAATAATTAAAAGGCAAAAACAACTACTCTACGTTTAGTCAATACAAATGTCCCATATGTTGAAATCTCACTTTGTTAACAGCCAATTAAATTGAAATTTACAACATCATTTGCATTAAAAACAACAAGAGTTTCCCATTAAGCAGCAATAAAATGAGAAATTAATGATGTTAACGAAACTTTTGCCAATCCAATTTGATTCTTTTATGTGAGCCAAAATTAAAGTCGAACATTTTTTTTTTATTAATTTTGTTTCTTTACAGAAGCTTGTTTTCGAAAATGTAATAAATATGAGCGTGTAAAAGCGTATGTCCGTGAGCCTATAACTATGCAAACTCTACAACTTTTTTTTTCATTCACATTAAATCAACATTTTATTACACAAATTATAATGAATTAATGATTAATCAATGAAATTATGTTATCGCCACATCCATTCGCCGCAGGTCATTGTCTAATTTGCATGCGATGATGAGTGTTAATGTGAAAATTGTAACAAAATATAATTGTAAAAATTAAAATAATTTTGTGGCTATGCCTTGCTTTTGCTGAACAACTCCATTAAATTGTACAAATAATTCGGTTTTTTCTACTGCACATGCACAACAGCAGCAGCCCAGACAAAAGCAGTAACAACAACAATATGGAAACATAATATTCGCAAGCTTATAAAAATGTTCAACATGATCGACAATATCACTGTTGAAGGAAGCAAAAACAAAAAAATTTAAATGAAATTCATAAGTAAAACAACGCAGAAATCAAATGAAATCATTACGAGCTACGAGTAGGGTTTTATTTATTGCCGTCGATATTTTTATGTTTCATTGAAATGTTGCCATGTAATCGTGACTTACAGTGATCAGCAGAGTAGCACGCAGACAGATCGCGACCAAATCGTTGTCATCGTTCTCGTATTCGCTATTGGACAGACGAATGCAGCTACTCATGAAGTATAATGCAGAGTCATAAAACGTTAACTCGCAAAATGTTCGCTAAAGGGAGTGTGCGCCAGTAAACGATGCGTTAAGAAATTTTTTTTTTTGTTTTAAGTTTTATCAAACGGTCAAGAAGTGCAAGCACTCGCGGCGTGATGTGTTAACTAAATTTAGGTTTGCTAAGTTAGCATAGAAAATATTAGAAAAATCAAAGGCCGAATTCCACGAATTCACTCCTGTTTAGATTTTCTGATAGTATTTTAATGTCTATCATCATCCATCTTTCGCATTCAATTTAAAAAAAGTTTACTTTTTGATCTTAAATGTTTTATGAAATTATATAAAAATAATGATTATATTATGCCCATAGCAAAATTATCATCAACATTAAGAAGCTCTTTAGATTCTGGTGTGCAAATAGCTTTTTTTCTTCTAAGCTTTCTTCTTTTCTTCAAACCATCACAGATCTTTTAAGAGTTTTGGATGCTATGACCACAAAAAATTGACCAAATATGAGAGATGGTTTTTTAACCCAAACAAATAGAAAAATTACCCATAAAAATCTTTTGTGCAAATATTTTTACGAACATATTAGTTATATTTAAGAAGCTTAAGTAAACAAAATAAATTGAGACCAACCCAAACTGAAAACAGCAAATTATATTTACTGGAAGCTTCTGGAAAACTCATAGCAAAGAAAGAATTTACAGCAGAAATTTAAATCCGCGCCCTACTAAAAACAATAATACTCGTAAGCGTTAGATAGAAAATACAACAAACAAAATATCCAACACAAGAGAGAAATGAGCAACTATTTAGAACCAATACAAGCAGTTGCACAGCAGTTAGAGCGGTTTGTCATAAGCGTACATGCGAAACGACAAACAACGAACTGAAAAATGTCGGTAAATTTCAGGATTATTCGAGAACATTCGAGAGTTGTGTAAAAGACCGCATCAGGTGATATAAAAGCAAGCCTGCTTAATGACCATGAGACAAATCGCGAACGTTTAGTATAATTCGATATTCAATATGTATTCTCAAGCTCTTTGAATGTGACCGGTTTCTCTTCCAACGTTTTCAACATTGAAGAGCCAGAACAGAAGGTACTCATTATTCAATATCAATTCAATGAAATTTACAGAAAAATAAACTTAAATCAAAGAAGCTTTGGAGAATGTGAAAATATCCAAAGGCTCACCATTAAACTCGAGAACATATCATCAAAATCGTATGGGATGGTATCCTAGTCTACACAGTAAGTTCCCTCATGAAGAGTTGTAGCTCTAACGCCTATACCATGGTTTTGAACACACGCAAGCTCATATATTGTGCTTGGAAAAACTGTCCGGGAGTAGTGACACGTTAAAGTGCTCTTAAAGGAAGAGCTTCCAACGATGGTTGTTGTCGGCGTTGTTTACCCACATAGGTTTTTTGAAAATATATTTTAGCCAATCGTTCTTTTGTCGGCTTCGCACGCGCACGACTCGTTGTTTTTTTCCATAATCAAATTAACACCTTATTCTATCCACTCTCTTCAAAAGTAGGAAAAAACACAATTTAAAGAGAGTTTGTTCTTTGAACTTTGAAAAAATTACAACAATAACGAAAAATCAAACGACAATTTTTGTGTGAGGTTTTGCAAAACCTAAACCCTAAATGAAAGAATATTTAACTTAAACAAAATATATAAAATAAGTACGCAATAACTTTTCTTAGCACAAATATGTTATTTTAAAAAAGAATATACTAAAATCAGCTCAGTATATTTTGAACGAAAGCGTTACAAATACTTTCCATATGAACAATTTTATAAAAATAGTAGACATTATCGAAAATGATTACACAAAACTGCTCTTAATACAACATGAAGACAGATGAGTAGTCAGTATACCGCTCACTTCCAAGGAGAAAGTAGACCCGGCACAGCCGTGATTTTTGTGAAAATTTTCTGATAGAACTTTGTTGGACTAGATGAAATAAAAGGGCTTTTTTGTTTTTTTCAGTTCTCTCCATTTTTTTGCGCCATTGCCAAGTATTGGTTGCCATTTTAAAAGCAATGAAAAATTTTTAAAAAAACGGACAGCTACAGTTTTCGACAACTTTGCGTTTAAAAACCATATTTTTACATATAAGTTTTCATTTAAATAGTTCATTTCAACAACTTTTTAACGATATATCTTGATGTCTAGAAGTTCTCTCAATTTAAAGAGTCATTTTGATGGTACTTGACCTCAATTTATCTTTTTATCACTTAAACCAAAAACATTTTGAAAGGCTGTAAGAGATTATCTCTAACTGCTTTGGAATATTGAACAATCTTAGCCCAATGTTACCAAATTGAGAACAATTTTGTATTATAGATTAAAAAGTAACTTAAAATTTGTCATCATAGCTCTGGAATAACTTAGGTGTGCAAGAAGGACTATATATCAGAAGAACCTTATTAGAATAGGCATTTAAATAGGAATTCAAAATCCGAAATAGTACATAAGTGCATATGTGATATTAAATGTTATTATCTGAAATATATACCATGACTTAATCAACAATCCACTTGATTAAATTTCTCTGATTGCTGATATATTTAAAACCATTTCCTTATGAACGTTTTTAGGTAATAAAGTCAGTAAAATCAATTTTAAAGATGGCAAGACAGGCTCAATCTTGTTTACAAAAAACACGACTTTTTCCATCAAAAATCGCTTAAGATGAAAATAATTTTCGCTCTATGCAGAACGTGACCGGAAGCTCCAAAGCAGAAGGGTTCACAATTTAGCACATTTTTTAATGAATTTTTTTCTCTGGTGCTTCTCCTTCTGCTTTGCGTAAATATTGCAAAAAAAATATTCAAAAAATCAAAAATTCTACACAGGCATCAATGAGTTGTTAAACAGCGACCGCCATCGATCCATCGACCAACTTGAGAATCAACAAAGCCACCGATTGAACAAACTTTGGAACGGACAAATGAGCAAGTGAACAAGCGATTTACCTTGCGCTTTAATGCTGTCGTCGTCGTTGGTGCTGGCTGTTGGCTGCTGCATCGATTTATCGTACGAACGAGACAAAGTCGCTTACTTTCGCTTGGTCATGAATATTAATGTGACTAAAGAGGTATAGTTGGCGATAAGGACAGGCGCTCAGTGATGCAACATCAACAAAGAACACACGTCAGGATTCCCAGTGATAACTGGCTGAAGAAAAAAAAAATATCACACGGAAACAAACAAGAAAACAGTCACAGGAAACAATGAAACAAACGTGGAAGACTCCTGCGCATGTTCTTATTATGACAAAAATAGTACAAAAAAAAAAATTTATCAAAAATTGTCAAGTTTTCATGTCGCGCAAAATGTTTAAAAAAAAATTGTATTGCAAAAAAAAAGAATTTAAAACGTGAAAAATATATTTTGGTCTTTTTTTTTAAAATAAACTCAAATGGTTTAGTAATATTTTTATATTCACATGCTAAAATTAACCCAATAGGAAACAACACCATTAGAACATAGTCTAAATATAATTCCAAATAATAATTGGATCGCCATCTCAATCTGATCAATGGAAACATTGAATAGTTTTGATAAATCTTAATATATTTCGGAAAATGTGATTTTTTTTACTATGCTTGCCTCTTTGCCTCTTGCCTCTGAATTTTTGTTTTTTGAATTTGATGGTAAAACATTTATGCATCGCCCGAAATATCAAGAATCCAACCCAAAGTGCAGCAACGAAATGGTTAAGCATGGTGGAGGTAGTATCATGGTAAAGTCTGACTTTAATAAGCCAAAGTGTGCTATTTTTTTGTCCAAAGTGTGCTATATATCTATCCATAGCTATAAATGATTATTTGAAACTGAAAACTTTTATTTACCCGACGTACAGGGTATACATTTTACCTCTTTCTCTTCAATCAGAGACTAAGTCAATGTACGTGCATACATTAGAATATCTTGTAGGTATTATTGTTGACACCCTGATCTCATTTACTACTTGGTGACTTTAAAAGCTTTCAAATATATATATATATTTTTTTTTACATAAGTGCTGCTTAAATTGTAAATTGCGAACTCATCTCATCTCATCTACATCACTATCAACACTATCATCAACATCATCAGCAGCAGTACCGGCAACACCAACAGCAACATCATGATCAGCGTTCATGCGAGGCAAGAAAAAAATAAACAGAAAACCACACCGCATCAACGCCTGCAATTGTAACGCTTATTCACCCAGTAGGAAAAGCAACAGAAGTAGAAGCGCTATTAAAAGGTGTTATCTGGATAGGAGCAGAGCTTCACAACTCCTTTCTTTTCCAAATGGAACAGCACTAGGCACTCCGTGAAAATAAAAAAATAATACCTTCCTTAAAATAGATGAATAAAGGCCTTCTTCCATGGTGAGGAAGAAAAGCGGACTTCATTCGAAAAAAAATGAGAAAATTAGATCTGTTTTGATGACTTTTAAAGGAAAACAATTAAAATGTTGATGCGAGTTCTTATGAAAAATCGTTACGTGGAAATGTTGACAGATTCAAAATTAATATTGTACAATGTCAACGCTTTTGAATCAATTTCTTACATGCTATAGCGGCTGAAAGATTTTTGGGTGCCAAGCAAAATCTATTTTTCACAAAATTACCAGAACTATAACAGAAGCGCCGCTTAAAATCAAAAATTGAGAGCAGACAGTGTTCAGAGCCTGCTAACAGGCCATCTATATCTAAAATAAGGCAAGTGCTGACAGGTCTGCTATCGAAATGCATATTAGCATGAGAATCTGATTTTGAGATCCCTACTGGGAATTCATTACTTCGTATTTGTATCTGTTGGATTCACTTCAAGCAATGCAGAGATTTGGATTTATAGATTGTGTATTTCATGAATGTTTCACGGTATATCTCAAGTAGTTGCTTGACTCGAACTCTCGAGTGTCATAATGTAGTCAGTCACATTTTTTGGAGCACTCATTACGATTGTGATGAAGTGCTGTGAGTATGTCGAGTGGCCAGCAAAAGAAAAAAATAAAACTCCAAAAGGAAGAAGAAAAAAAGAAAGATGCTTCTGCTGGTGCTGCTTTTACGTTAAAGTGTTGCGCCTAAGTCATTTGGAAAAAAAAAGAAGCAACGAGAGTATACCAACTTCACCAGGTGAAGTTGGCATTTGACTTGCGGGGGGGTTATATATCGATATAAAACAACAACAATCGCAATTACAACAAAAACACTACAACACCACTTGAATCATATGCTGAAAAATATTGTCAAGTGAAATGTTTTTGTTGTTGTTATTTTAACAATTTATTTATTTTTTTTTTTTAAATTGTAATGTTGATGTACTATTTGTTGTTATTGGAATTAGAACAAATTTAAGTATCGAAATTATGTTGAAATAATTGTGGGATACATAAGAAGACATCTAGCGATTGTTTTTCTTCCTCAATTTTCGATAGTAAAAGTTTGCTCGTGAATTTACATTCAAATCGATGTGGTTGAAGCAGTTGCTTTTTCAAGTCCTCGAGATTGACCCACAAATAGATTTTTCGTGTTAATGTCTTTGAAGTATAAATAGTGGCTGTTACTTTGCATAATTTAATTTTTATTTTTTATATATAATTTAAATAATAACATTTTTATTTAGGTTTTGCCAAAATTGTTGTAAATTTTTGAATGGGAATTATGAACCAATATTTTCGTCACTCTAACAGCAAAAAATCGAGAATACGTGAGATATTGAGCTGGAGAACTCTTTTTTTTCATTATTCTGTAATGCATTGCTGTTGAAAAAGGCGTGGCAGGCATAAAAAAAAATAATTTATATTCTTGATAAACAAATATCACGGTAACTGGATCATTAAACGCAATAACTAATTTGGTACATCTTCAATTGTAGTTGGTGCGATTGAAAGCGGGGAAATAATATCGCCTACCAACTAAACAAATAACTTATTTACAACGCAGCACTCGAGGAGCTATTTAAGATCATACGATTCAATTACACACAAATACTGGGTACAGTTTGGATTAGCATTACACAAAAAATGAGGGCATACAGATAAAAGGGCGTGCCACCTCCTACACAAGCACAAACTATAAAAAGTTTTAAGTGAAAGAGCTATATATTGTAATGCTATCAAAATTTAGTTTGAACAAATTTCAGCCAAAGAAGGGGCGAAAGGAGGCATGTCACATCCAACACAAATAAAAACTTATTTAAGGCTACGTAAGCAAATTTCAAAAAAATGCTACGATTGGTTGGGAGTAGCATTAGACAAAAACTAACGTATATCAACAAGAGGGAGTGGTACCTACCAAACAAGAAAATACTTTTAAGCGCTCTACTGAGATCAATTGCAATTTTCATTTTCAAAAAAAAAGGTCAGAAAATTCATTAAATATGTATGCTATAAGCCAAGGAGCATTTTTGTCCTCTTCGAGACAGTGCGCTTGGGGCAATCGCCGCCTTTGTCCCACCCTAAGTACGCTATTGACTGCGGACTGAAGGCTGATTAGAATTATCCTTGACTACAGCATGAAGTGACCTGTAACCTCTTTTCATCTTTCGAAATCACAAAACGAATTTTATGGAGCAGTTGTGGTGTACTGCACTTACAGCACAGCGCTCTCGAGTTTGATTTCCGGCTCATGCTTGGTAACACATGACGTTCATATTTCTAGATTTTCCCTTCTTTCTAATATATTCCTTTTTTTTCATTTTCCAAAAGATTGTTCGATTCTTATCCAAATTTGTGCACCAATTTGATCTTTCCAGCTAGCGTAATTAAAAACACTATTGTGGCTAAGCATGAGTAGTTTAAGGACATACCAACCGTAACGCACTTTCAAAAATACTTTGCTCCACAGTTCCATGTTTCTGTCTATCTTCTCGAAGCTAATGCATTTCTAAAGCAGCAGTTTTTATTTAAGAAAACAAAGTGTGAAGATAGCATTTTTCAGCACCTATTCAGAAAGCTCTACATGCCATCACCTTTCCAGTTTCAAGTTATAACATTCCCTAGTCAGAAGACAGACCTACACTCAGGCATAAAATCAATGATTTTATATTTAATTCACCGCTTATAGCTAAATGCCAAAGCCGAAAATATTTGAATTGAAAATACAAAAATACTTAAAACGTTACAACTGCGTACCTATGATAGCTAGAGTCTTAAAATTTGCTAAAAGGATGCAAATGGTCTACTGTACAACGAAATGTGGGCGGAACAACCGCATCAATAGTTAGTGTAAAGTAATGAGAAGTAATTTCAAATACTTTTTGGCTTCAAAATACGATTTGAAGTTTCTTACGATTGAAATAAAGTTAAAAAATGGAATCTTCAATAATTTTTAAATTTGAAATGATTTTAAAGTTGTTTGTGTTAAAAGTAAAGGGAAAAATGTTATTTTAAACTACAACGACTAAAGGTTAGGTAAGGTTAAAATGGTGGCTTAGCAAACAAGCGTGAAGCCTTAAGTAGCACTGATTGAGCCGTTTTAATACCACATTACGTGACCCGGCGCATTGATGGATGTTAATATAGCTACATCCAGTGAGCTTTATTAAGGTAGTAGAGCAGATCAAAATCAACGTCAGCATATTCGCTGAAGTCATTGAAGAAAGCTTTGCTAAGACATCTTAGCCTGTTTCTTGCTAAAGCTGGACAGCTGCAAAGTCAGTGCTCGAGTGATTCTCAATGGCTTGAAGTCAAAATTAAAATTATCAAATTTACAATGCAATTTTTCCCTGAGTGTACATACATACATCCCTGCTTTACGTATCAGATAGTAGAGAGAGAAAATAACTATGGTGTGCGATGGGCACATAGTAGCCCTTTCCCCCCTCATGGCACAAACAAGCAAAAAAAAAAACAATTCGCTGTATTTCAACGCTATCGACGCAAAGGCATTAGCGACGGTGCCGCATTGTGTCTCGACGAATGTAACAATTGTTTTGTTTTTTTTGTAGTGCAATTTAATTTTTTTTTTTGTGATGTGTGCGAATTTGGAAATGAAAGCAAAAAAACTTTAAATTTTGCTTTTAACTCCTTGTATTTGTTGTTGTGCCCTTTTGCTAGATTTCCATGCCCACCGCTGCACTACTCAATTCGCACATATAAGTCAGCAAAATCTGCTACTTAGAGATTCCAGCGGAAAAATTAAGTATTCCTTGGAGTAAAAAAAGTATGTCATTGGCGGATTCAGAATCAAACCATGGATGTAGATCCTTACACCAATACTTCATACCATAAATGGGCAAAACTTTCGAAGTAAGAGCCACTTATAAGAAAAGCAATAAAAACAGCAACATAAATTTGATCTCGATAGCAAGAAAAAAAAATTCAGCAATAAACCATAAGCCAATTCCAAGAATCAAGCAAGAACAACATGACTGCAGAATTAAAAGTACACTGATCAAAAGGAAGGAGACAAGCTGTCGCCTATAGTTAGAATATCGTTTTGCATATATTCTGCTTGCTCAAACAAATAATTTAAGTAACCAAAAAAAGCCATTTAACATTTGGTTTTATGACAAAATCTTACAAAACTTAAATATTTTATTTACACAATTGTCGATTATTGCAATGATTTTTATAACTTTTATTTTTGTATTGTTTAAGTACCATGCAATTTAACTACTGCAGTGACTCCATTGATTTCGACAACAACATTACTCAAGTCAACGATGTTGTTGCAATTTAACTTGACTGAACTTTCAAATTAAATTCCAAAATAAATTACATTTTAAGCAAATTCTTACCAAGAAAAACAACAAAAAAACGCAAAAATCCACAACCAAACAAAAAAAAAAAAAAACAATCAAACAACAACAAAATCAAGACATATTACAACCGAACTTTACATTAACTTGTCCAATTAACGCAGACCCACAGACAGCGAGTTGCCTGCCTGCCTACCTGCCAGCTTGGCTCATTGCGCGACTTTTAAGCCAACTAAGCGCAATGTAAATAGCAACAACAACAACTTTAAATTACAATAAAAACAATGACAACGAATTTCAAATTAAAACATTCGCAATAAACAAAAATTTTGAAGAAAAAAAAACCGCAGCTCAAAAAAACAAATAGGCCCGCATTTATTGACCGAATTACTGCCTGTCAGTTGAAAGCTTAAAGCTTCTAAATTAAATGCCTTAAATAACAAGTATTTGACTAATTAGAGAGCATTTAATGTGCGATTCCAAAGAATTACGACACTGCGGGCCCACCAGCCGGGTTAAGGCTGTACTCGTTCATATGGAGCAAAGGGTCTTCTTTTAATGTGGAAAACGTATAACACTCTTCTACTGCCAGTTGCGTTACATACAATCGCTCAGTATCTTAAAGAATTTATGACATATATGGAACACATTCACCATTGAAATGTACAGACAGTAAGCAACACGCAGTGGTTCTCATATTATGCACAGTGTAGAATTTCTAGATTTTGAAGGAACAATTAAAAAATAAACTCATTGTTTTCATTAGCAGCATTTGTGTGTTGAAGAAGTCGTTCAAGGCATAAAATTAAAAATGGGTAGAAAATGCTTAAAAATAAAAAAATCCAAGCAAAACAAGAACAAGTAAAGGTGTTATGTTTGTCTTCGCCAAAAATTAAATTAACAGTGAAAGTGCGCATAAGTCCTAAATTTTTATTAAAAGGGCATTTTTTCCACCACCCTACACGTACCCACATTGAATTTACCAACACTTACATAAATAGCTGATAGAGCAGTGATGGGCTAGTACAGGCACTTTCCGCCCTCATGGCCCGAACTGTTATTCGAAGCACAAGCAATCAAAATACAATTCGCAGAATTTCAACGCTATTGACGCACAGCATTGACTTGAGTTCAATTGAAAACAAAAACAAAACACATAGGCATTAGCGAAGACGCCGCATTGTGTTTCGACGAATGCAGCAATTGTTTTTGCTAGTAGTGCAATTTGACTTTTTTTTTTGGTGGGGAATTTGGAAATGAAAGCAAAAAAACTTTAAAATTTAGTTCGTTTTTGCTTGATGTTGTTGTTGCGCTCTTTTGCTAGACTTCCATCCCCATTTGTGTGAAATTTGGTTCCATCACCTTAAATAGTTCTCTCAGTACAGCATTTTTTTTTTATTTAACTAACTTGCTTAGTTTCCCCGTATTCCTGATTTCCACAGACAGACGGACCTGGCGTAATCGACTCAGGTGGTGACCTTGATTATAAAAATATATACACTTTTCTATAGCTGTCACGCCCCCCTATATGAGTCACAAACGGAATGGTTAAGAGGTATAGAACATTTAAGATAAATACGTCAGCAAAAAATGATCCCCAAAAATTAAAGAAAAAATAGTCAAATAAAATTTTTTGTAGAATATATCACTTCTTTTGGAATAAGTTCCTTAAAATCGTCCAAAATGTAGCCAATTTTAAAGATTTTCCTTCAATTTTTCCCTTTATGTTTTTAAAACACTTTCCTTAAGGAGAAATGACACAAAATTTGGGAATTGCCCAAACGTTAATGTGACAAAAATTAAGTCATTAAAAGAATAGAAACCCCCTATTACTAATGAAAAATTTCGCCGTAAGTAATAGAAAAATGGACCAAAAAATGCGCATATTAAACGCATGCTTTCATTTGTCAGTCGATGCTGGTTAATACAAAATCACACAGCATTCTCGTGTAGTTCTGAAATTTACCGATTTTGTATTCGGCAATGTTGATCTCAAATAAAAATACCATTTCATTTCAAAAATATTCAAAACAGAGTTCAGCAAAATCATAAAAATCTCTTTCTGTGTAACTCCCCCCCCCGATGGCAGTGATTTCGAGCAGACATCAAAAAAATCAAGCCAGCTACCAACATATATAGAACAACAACAAAAAAAACTCAGGATTAAAGTGGCAAGCAACGAAAAAACAAGGCAAAACACTACAATAATCCATGTTCATCCAAGTTATACCATGCCACAGACAGGCAGCATAAAGTTGAAAGCCTACTGTATAACAACAGCAAAAACAACACAAAAAAAAACAACAACATTAATAGCAACAACAAAGTCATAGCACACACAATATGTAAACTGCAAAAAAAGACCAACGAAAACAACAACAACAAAAACTCAGACAAATAAAACCAAAGTTAAATATGAGTTAAAGCTAAGCTCGAGTTAAGGTAAATTAAGCCAAAGTAAAGTGAAGTTAAAGTTAAGTTAAGCCAAGTATTCCATCAAAAGAAATTAAAAAGAACATAACAAATAAATAAACAAACAAAAAAAAGCAACAACAAACATTCATATGGAACCACAACCGTAGTGAGGCTTTTTTCAGCCAACACGACTAGGCTGGGTCGAATTGACCAGGCGGCCACACGGCAAAAACATTTTATTTCATTCATTTAACAGGTTTCGTTTTTGTTGTTGTTGTTGTTGTTGTTTTTCTTGGTGCGAACGTGGAAGGCAATGTTCCCACGAAACAGGTTGTCCATTTCAAAAGCACCAAGAGTCAAAGCAAGCCACCAAGTCCATACGTCCCATTTGTAAGTGTGTCTGTCCGTGGTAGTTTTGTGCCCCGGTTGTTCTTTGCCGACTGCTGCAAGTATAGCTTGGTCGTAAGAGCTGTTACACTTAAAAAAATTTTCACTTAATATATGACCGAAGAATAATGTTAAAGATCATTTGCTTAAAAATAAATTCCAGTCTTAGGGTAACTGTTGATTAGACTCAGAAATTACTCGCTAAATGGACAAATGGTTCAAGGATTGAGGCAGATATGATATGATATGTTAAAGCATTGGCTGCTTTGTAGGCAGCATGCCTACATTTCTGTATACAAAGTAAGCAGATAGTAGACAGACTGCCTACATTTCTATATGAAAGCTATGCAAAATGTTAGGCAAACAAAATATATTGTTATAAAAATGTCCCAAACAAACAAAAGAAAATTTGGAATTTATAATAAATGTTGACAAACATTTATACTTATGTCGATAGTTAGAACGTTTGCTTGGAACACAGCACGACGGGTTCAAATTTCGGAAAATTGAACATACTTTTTGAACACAAAACTGCATGCAATTTATATCGAAAGTATTTGCCGTCAACAAAATCTCATGCAATTTTTTATCGAAAATTTAAACTGACATTTTAAGTTACAAAATCATATAGAATTTTTTAACAAAAACTTCAACATCATTTTTGGGCGGAAATCACAAGCGATTTTATCGAAAATTATTACCTACATTTTTAAACTTAAAATTGCATGTTATTTTTATCAAAAAATCAATTTATTGGAATTTATTTCATTATTTTCCAAACAAAATTGCATGAAAAACTTTCTAACATTTTTTTGAATAACATTCCATGCGATTTCTATAAAAGAATTCATTTTTAAGTGTAAGATGTCATGTGATTTCGACAAGATTTTTTTCCGTTTTCGATAAGTTTTTAGAAGCAAAGTGTACAAGATTTTCTGCCAAGTGAACAGTAGCAAAAAATGCCCAAACATCAGTGAAAAAATACCAAAATGTTTGTGCAATTAAATATTACGAGTTTTTATCGAAAGATTTTAGTAAAGTTATGAATGCAAAACTCATTGTGATATGAAATCACTATAAGCCACTTAATTTTTTCAGTGTAAACAAACCAAAACCTAACAAAATGTATTTCTTTCAAACTGAACGTCGTCGATCAGTGCTTTTTGCTGTTGTTGTTGTTGTTTTATTTTTTTGCATGCCTCTTGGTCATGTGCAGCGCGTTGATCTAACCGTCCGTCCGTCTGTCAGCAGTATGACTGTCTGTCTGTAAACGATAGCCAAGAGCTATCGGCCAGTTTCGCATGCAACAAAAGCCAACAACAACAAGTTGTGTATTAGCCACCGCCGACGCCATCATCAGCTAAGTTAGTCAAACTCATGGCTTATGGACGTACTCGTATGTAACAATGTTTGAATGGCAGACTCAATACCTACAACAACAACAACAACAACAACAACAATAATAATAATATAACAACTGGCCGCTAGCAAAGTGCTACCATATTGTTACAACGGTCATAGTCATAGCAGCAGCACCATCAGTCGTCATCATTGGAGTGGCTGTTGCATGATCGCTTTTTACTCAAATTTTTTTCTTCTTCTTCACATTCATACTTTTATTGTTTTTTAAAGAATTTTATGATTTTTCTATGCATATTCCAGTAGAAGAACAACAAAATCATTATAAGAAATCATAACGTATTTTTAAATTACTCCATATGTGCATTTTTTTATATGAACGGTGCTTGGCACTTTCGAGTGAGAGCTTTGCACTGGTGTGCAAAAAATGATGAGCAGAGCTCGTAAGAGACTACAAACTCTTTAAATACTAGGGTGGCATCAGGTGGCGCCATCTGTTAGATAATGAATGATATTCATGGAGTGGTGTATCAGCTAGCTTTTGTCAAAATCTCATAAAAATTGACGTGACACATTCACTTCGGTTGTGTCATTAGAATCACTAAGTCGCACGACTGAAAAATCTTCTGAAATAGACGAACGATTAACCGTATGTACGTAACAAAGTGAACGTGCTAAAGTGAAAGTCACTAAAGTTTGCATCAAAAAACCCGATATATCCTCAGACGATATGACTTTTCTTATGCCAAATCGTATAAAAAGAGATAAGTCGTAAGGAAACATCGCACAATTTTTGTTTTCATCTGGTTATGCGACCAGAAAGTCGTACGTCGTTCCTTTCATCGCGCGTTATATTTTGGGGAACAGGAAACAGTCGCGCCTTTTATTTTTGTGAACAAGAAATAGTCGCAGGGCGATAGATCAGGTGAGTACGGTGGACTCACGAACATTTCATTCTTTGTTCCATTTATTTCTGTGACATCGTTCACAAACGTACTAACACTGAAAACGTCAAATCTCTGAAAAAAGTCGGTTGATTTCCAAGATAAGGTAGCTGATGTGCTTCACCATGAATTTCAGTCGTTGGACAAGAAATGGCACTGCCATTAACTACATGAAAAATATTGTCCGGTTATTTAAAGCGCATACTCAGCAAATATATCAATCGGATATATCAAATATTTAATAGTTTTCTTCGCGAATAGAATAGGCACTAAAGTGTAATTCAAATTCTTCTGTACCATGTGAAAAATTTTATAAAAATCGAATGAAGTGTTATTTATCCAGCGATGGGCCTAATTTTTCAACATGGAGCCAAATCTGTTAAAAAAGTTGATAAATTTTTTAACCGCTTGCATCTATGTTTTAAGTACACTGCCAAATAAGAGACATCTGTAGCTAAGCAAAAACAAAATTCAACAAAAAAAATAAAAGTTTAGGGTTGTACACCGACGTTCATTGAACATACTAAGCTGGAAAATGTTTTTTTTTTTTTTGTTTGAAATATTGTACAAGAACGAATTCATTTTAATGGAAAATGCAACTTCGGACTCAGTATGAATCCGATATAAGTATATAATGGAATTCTACTATTTGCTTAAATCATTATATTTTAAATAACTACTTCATTATGTTTGGATTTTCTATTATTTAACTAACATTCAATGCATTTTTTTGTAGGAATCAATGTTATGGAAATATCTATGCATTATTTTTACACTGAAATTTTCACAACTATAGTCTAAGGTACTGTACACATTCATACAAAAGGTAGTTCGATAAAAACATAATAAAAGTAACTATTTATTGTTTACATTCCTATATATGTGTTCTACCCTGAACCGTCCCTGTGCCTCATACATATTCAGCTTTTTCAATTTAATTCAGCACAATTACAAGTGAGTTTAATGTTTCCACTCTTTTTAATGTGCACAAATGCCCAAAAAAAAAAACATACATACGAGTAAATACCAAGCCAAGGAGTGGACTCAGTCCATAAGCGTAGAACAACCACAATAACAAAGTGGCGCGCAAACGGCCAGTGAACAGTAAAACCCCAATAGCAAGGCTAAAAAATCAAAAAAAAAAAATTAACAAGAACACGCTAAAGCAACAAACACGAAGTAAATAAACGTGCAACGGCAGCAAAAGCGAAGCGATTCAACTCCCAGACCAGTTCACCAACTAAGTGTGGAGTTTGGCAGTTGTGCGGATTATGAGCGCAAGATGATGGAAAGACGGACGCTCCTAGGTAATGGCAAGTATTGGCATGACTTTGGTTATGGAGAAGACAAAACGGAAGGGAAGCGGCTATGGTAGAAACAACACAGCAATAGAGTTTACGGGGCAAAAACTGTAGCAACACACGATCGCAGCAGAGTCACTAAATGTTGTCTGTTGATAAGACGAGTGTCGGAGTGGTTAACGTAATGAATAAGTTTTGTGAAACATCGAAATAAACCACAAAGAGGACATTGATCGAGTTGCAGGTCCCAGCGGATAAAAAAAATGTGCAAAAATTTGGAAACATTTTAATGATATTAATTAATTTATTTTATTATTATAGCTATATATATTATTAATATAGCTATAAAAACGATTTTTTAGTTCTTCTTAGTAATTAAAATTATTTCAAAATCGAGAGCACATTTGCATGACCACCAACATAAAGTGACAAGCGATTTAACCCATGTTCTAAAGTGACATTACATCAGTTTTCCAAGAAAATTAAATGAAACTTCGACACGGATGTGGTCAATACAAAACTAAGTTAGAAGTACTGGTAGTTGTAGAGATACGGATAGAAAGAGAAACGTAAGAGATATGGAGTTTGGAATCAAAATTTAGACATGGGATCCTTTGAAACACGAAAAAGGCTACGCGTGTAAAGTCGCGGTAATTAATATACTAACAGGGTTGCTCAGTAACCGAGATTTATTTTAAAGCCGCAGGCCCAGCAGGATTGCAAGAGTTAAAATATCTGGATATTGAACAATTTTTGTGACATGGACTTGAAAAATTTTTGTTTTCAAGCAAAAAAAAAGGTCTAATGTTTTTCGTACACAAAAATTCAAGTTTTTACCATTGAATTTTTAATATTGCTGGTGAAAAATAAGGTCATTAACCTCTTCCCAAAAACAAATTTAACTTTTTACTATTTGATGGAAAAATAACTTTTTTTTTTTTTTGAGAAGGTCCCTTCAATTTGGCATCCCTGTATACTATTAATCACTTTTAGCACTTTTACTACAGACAAGATGTTGGAAAACAAAGTTTGAAGTTTAACTGGTTGCACATATTAAACGCATGTCCTTTTATAACAACCAACGCTAACTTCCACAAAGCTCTTGAATACTCTTGTGCAATCCAGAAATCTACCGATTTAAAAATAAATGATTTTTTTACGTTAATAATCGACCTACTGAGCTTGCAATTTTGAATGAGGTGCACATATTCTAAGAAACTGTCAAAAACATTGTTGCCGCACGTACCGTCATCGTGTGCAGGAATTAAGGAAGAGTATATATGCTCAGTTAACGCAGGAAATGAAGCCTCCAGACCATTTCAACACAACTTGATAACGATTTGATAATGAAAATGGTGAAATATATTGTCTTCCTATCCAATAACTCTCAGTGATATAGTCTCCATTTCTTGTGGATTGTAATGACTTCTTCATATATGTGTATGCTAATGACTTCAAATAACTCCGTCAAAAGAAGTCTAAAATGGTCAGATTGGGTGACGCTCTGCGGCAATGGAAATTGCCAAAGCAGGAGTTAGCACAGTCTGAAAAGGTTTTCTTCGCTTTGAGGGTGGGTTGGACACACTCTCCGGAAACTGCCCAACTATTGTTTTCGTAAGGAAATCAATGTCATCGCTAGAGATTGTAATGGACAAAGATTATTATTTTTGACACGATGCTCTTCGAAGAAGTACCTCTGTTTTGAAAATCTTTTTTTAACTACAGTGAGCTACAAATGCAAAAAGTTTCTTATAAAGATGAAACTTTTTCGGAAAACTTAAAAAACAACGAAAATTTCAAGTGTTGCCGCTTTGAAAAGCCACACTGCCGGTAGTCAACCAGAAAACGTTCAAAAAAGAAATCAACCAAAAAATGAGGCGCTCAAAAATTTTAATTGCTTTTTATGGTGTTGATGCATTCGTTTTTGTTGATTCTGCTTTTGTTGTTGTCGTTGTTGTTTTTGTTTTAGCTGCTGTTGTTCCTATTTTCGGACGATACTACTTTGTTGGCACAATATGGTCAACAACCAACAACTTAAGCGGTTTTAATTTGATTTCATCCTATTTATACTTTTTTTTCTAATTTGTTTTATTTTATTGTTGGTGTATTTCTTTATTCTCGCATTTTATGCGCGCGCATAGCTTTCAAATTAAAACAGAATGAGTCAACAAAATTCAGCAACAAGTTGGTTGTTGGATGCCAAAGCTGCCCGAAAGAAGTTGAAGCGAACTTAAAGTTGGGAATCAAAAATCCATAACACGGTTATTATCGAAGTTATGCTGAACTGAATTTTTTTTTTTTTTTGAAAATCAGCTACGGCGTCGTACTACAAATTAATGACACGCTGTTCCGTCAAAACGTCCATCCATGCAAACGCCGCATTCTGTGCGTTCAAACGGTTCGTTTAGAAGCAGCAACAACACTGCGACTACTACATGATCCATTTCGTTCCGGACAATAGGAGTAGGTACAGCAAAAAAAAACAAAAAAAAAATGTGTGTGAGTAATAACAAAAAGTCCAAACAACCCAAAAATATTTATTACAAATCTTTTAATAAATGATTCAAGTAGCAACAACAACAAATACCCAAAAATATCACACTTATACTAAAAATGCGTAAGTTGGAATGTCTGAATGTTTGTTACCTAACCACGCCTTAGCAGCTGAACGGCTTTGAATGAAAGTTGGTGGATAGTTCGTCAGTGTCTTTGATTTGCACATAGGTTTCAAAAAAAATGTATAGTTGTTCAGGGAACAACTGAAGCACCTCCCATCTAAAACAAAAAAATTGTTCGAATATATGCCTATGGCAGATACACCAAATGTTTATTATTATAAATAATAATAGAGTTTAGCTACTACAGCTATTAGCCTTCTTAGTTTTTTAGCTTGAAGCTTTAAATCAAGTAAAAAGTTTCTTAATAAGAACACAACACTTTGCAAAATGTGGGCGGGATTAGACAACGTGACATGGTATCTCCTATTCAACTAAAACAACTATCTATGACAGCTTCAACTATGATATTTGATGCAGGAGTATTATTTGCATTAACTACCTTACAAAATATGAGCAGTATTGAAGAAAAAGGCGTGACACTTCCCTCAAAATAAAATACAAAATTGACATGATAAAATTTGTTACATTAACGTATATTGCATATTTTAAGCAAATTCAGGCACAAATTAACAACGGGGTGTGACGCACCCCGTTCAATACAAACACTTAAAATGATGTATCCTTACACATATCTGAGCTACACTCATGAAATTCGGAATATATATTGTCATTCTAAGGCGAATTTGATTGAAATTGTATAAATGGGCGTGGCACCACTGCAACAACAAAAACACTTTAAACTCTATAGCATTGATATTCATAGTAGCTATAGTTGTGAAATTCACTAAATGGCTTTTAAAGGGATTCAAAGGGGGCGGGAAACAACAGGTGCTCAAGCTCTCCATAATCATAAATTTTACACTTTATACTATGAAAATAGAACTGCTCCTGCCATATCTGAACCCAAGAATCGCGACTACATTTATATTATATGTACTAGGCACGGCGAAAAATGTATGTAGCTGATATTAAACAATTGCGTATGCTCGGACGAAGCCGCATCTATAGCTAGCTTACTATGTATTAATCTTTTTATAAATGATTCAAATTACAACAACAACAAATAGCGCTAGCGCTAAATCGATCCAAAATGAGTCGAAAACGTTGAAGCAAACAAAGTCGATGCGTTAAATTTACGTGTGGCAAATGAAACTATGATGGCGATAGTGTTGCCGGTGATGATGATGATGATGATGATGGTGATGATGATGATCATAGTGATGGTGATGCTGATGGTGAAGAAGATGAAGAAGAAGCAGCAACAGCAGCAGATATGTATGTACGAATAACATTATTCAATCCTTTGAGGCGTCCACGGGGTGCATAGTTACGAGTTGGGGCCAGTAACCACACTAACAGCAACAGCAACAACAACAACACAAAACCAATAATAATACAACAACTATTTGTTAGCAATCAACGCGCCTATTGATGACCTTGTATGCTGAACTACATAAATTACAACAATAGCAACAACAACAACACACACACACACACACATACACATGGTACTTAACTGATTTCAATGGATTTTATTATAGCTCTGCGTATAAAATCGGAAATTTTTTCAAGCCGATTTGTTTTTTCGACTTTTTTTTTTTTCTTAAAATTTTAAGGAAGCTTGATTCATTAAAAGAAAATTTATATCAAATATTTAAAAATGTTAACGAACTCGCTTACAAGCAAGCGAGATGTCTAGTGATGATGATAGCATCTGGCTTGCGAAATATGTCAGAAAATTGTTTTGGACTCTTTATTGAATTTATCGACCCTTTCGCGAAACTCACGCGAACAAATTGTTCCCGAGCAGTTAACTCCATGCACAGATTTTTTCCCGCTATTGCACATTTTACGTGAACAACACTTATCTCCGTAATTAACAGCTGGTGGCGATAAAGAAGAAGAACGTTTTTTTTCGAATACAGATTTATTCAAATACTTTTTTATACGAAGAAAATCGATCGACTTACGATATTGCACCGATCGATGGGAAAAAGTCTAAAATGGATTTTGACACCAGTTAGGTTTTCCATTCCGCCAAAGGTATATAATTTAAGAGTTAAGAGTCGATAATGAATATCGACACATGAGCAGTCTCTGATCCTTCAAATGTGATGTTTTGACCGCAGTAATGTAAAATGATTTTGTTGAAAGTTAAAAATTTATTTTCGAAAGAGCGGCACCAACAGTGAACCATTTTTTAGTCCCATTTAAAAAAAAGAGTTAACTCACCGTTTTTAACCTTTTTCTTTCAAAAAGCGTATCTTGCTCTAACGTATTGTAAAAATCATGTTGTCTCGTTTTGTTTTTTCTTGCTCTCGCTTCTCGCATGCATTGTGTTAAGAACTTAATTTTAAATAAAAAAAGTTAAGTGACTATAAACAAAAAGCTAATGCCAATAAAATCGCGATAACGTCAGTGTGAAAGCAGTTTTTGAAATCAGGCCACAAAATCGGTATGGATTGCTTATAGATCAAATTGAGGTAAAAAAAACAAAGCCAGGACAAAAATTGGGTATACATTCGTCGTATGTTGAAAAACTTTGAGCATAGGCTGCAGTCTGTGTATTCTTGGATCATTATATTCTAGTCCTTCTGAGTCTCTTATTCTATGGTTACCAGAATTAAAAAATCCACGTGCTAGTCACGAAAGATTATGGCTATAGAAAACTTCCTAGCAATATAGCTCAACGAAAATTTTATTATTGAGTCCCGAAATTAATTTCGGGAGAAGGTTCATAGCATAGTTTTCACCTGAACTGAGTAGAATTGTGGAATGCCATTGAGTGAGTTCAGCACAATAGAAATTTCAAAGATGAAATGTGGAGTTGAAGCAAGAGGTTTCTCAGACCATCTTAATATCTCAACATCCTAATAATTTCCACAGTAACCCCGGCATTACTTCATTTAAACGTGTTGAGCTAACTGTCTCTGAAGATATCTACTTTCTAAAAATATATCTTCAGCTACATTTACCCTCTAATTTAAACAGTAAATGAAGCGATAAGCCAAGCTCCCGCACATCAATGATGTTATATGCCATTTGCAATCTACAAAAGTCAAAATTTTTTATAATTAAACCCAGCACTTTAATATGCAGACTTAATTCGCTGATAACTGGCCAACCGCAGATAACTGACCAATTGGTGAACATTTTGGGATATTATGCTACTGGGAATCAGCACTGCCTGCTGTAGCAACACCGAAGCAAAGCATACAATGGAGCAACTTTTCTGCACTTTGCCGACACTTGCTAGCCATTCTTAAGTTATAGGCAATCATTGCTCTAATTGGCTGGAAAGTCAAGTGAATTGAGCAAATTTTTAACTCAGTCTGATTGTTTCGTGCAAGAAATAGAACCTTTTAAATAAAGAGAACTGTGGCGTTATATTTGAAATGATATCAAAATGAGACACCAGAGCTAATTTTCTCATTCTCAGATTACTAGGAATACCCACCCTAAACAACCAGCCGACCATATTTTATACTAAAAACAAGGAAAAACTTTCCTAAAATTTAGAAAGAACCCTGAAAAATTAGAAAAATAAGCGCTTTCTTCCTTTATTTAACGTAATATGTTCCCTTCGGTATGGTAAATTTTAGCTCAAAGTAAAAATTTATGTAATTAGCTCTCTTTATTTGAAAGGAATATTTATTTATATTAAGAAAATACATCAGTTTAAGGAATTTTTCCTTAAATGCAGAAAACTTTTTTTTCGGTAAGCAGCACATAGCATTATACTTTATTCATCCTCATTTAAAATTTCATAACTTAAGTACAAGAGATCGAATACTAAAAACACACCCTTCTTTCTAAGCTTTCAAATTTTATTGCTGATAAGACTTGGAAGTTTATGCTCCACATGCACATACAATTGTACGTACATACGTAATGTTTTTTCTCAAACGCTCTTTTCGTACAACGCTTAGTAATTGTGAACAGCATAATTAAAAATATAAATCATACCCGGAACATTTATTTATTTTCCATTTTTTCCAACTGACCTTATCACACTTTAGTGGTTTTGGCATGTGCTATAAATGCGATAAGAGAAACCGCACCGAAAGTGTGCCAAAAAATACAAAATTCTATTATATAACTCTGGCTATTTCAGACAATGGCATTAAAAATAAATGTGACGCACACACGCCCACAAACCGCCTACAGATAAGAAGCCCCTGAGGCATAAAATTCAAATTTAAATGGAGTGATATTTTTTTAGTTGTACTCACCGTCCAGCGAAATGTGAATGGCAGCACGATTGCACCAATGCCAGGATCACTTAGTACAAAACTCGAACCACCCAATATTGCTGTTGTTGAATTGCCAAACGAACAGCCCGTTGATATGCTGGTACCCTGTTCTATAGGCATTGAACTCTGATATTCTTTAAGACATAGACGAAACGCTGTCGAACATGGCGGACACCCTGTAAAAAGTTTAAGTTGATAAAAATTATTTGAAAAAAAAAGATACATGCAAATTCTGCAGTGGATATATAATAGAAATAATGATATTTTATTAAAAAAGAACTCACCCAATGTTTTTGTACTTCTTATCGCTAAAGGAACAGCACAACAATAACCCGTAAGCAGGTGGCTATTTGTATTTGAAATTTCTAAAATTTCCAGCTCAAAGTTGCCAGCCGCAGAGATCTGCAATTGAATGAGAAAACGAAATGTAATGACATTTTAAGTTAAGATTTAACTATGCTAGAGTTCGTCCACTGGCTAAAACTCAGCCATTGTAGTGAAATGCAAAAAAAAACTTTTTGGTATTAAAAAAAACTGACATGAAAAAGAACATTTTTATGTCCTCTTTCTCAAAAATAAAAATCATGGCATTGTGTTATCCTATCTCTAGCCCTTTCTTGAGTCTAGTAGTTAAGCTGTAAAATATATTACCCTGTTAGAAGCATGGCACCGCACGTACCAAATTTCTTTAAAATCAGTCCATTAGCTTAGCTGCGAAAGTATATTTTCTGATTAGAGGCGTGTCAAAGCAGTCAAAATGTATTTTTCTGTAAGCGGCGTGACACTGCCTTACTAAAATCGAATGCTTTACCCAAGAATTAGTCTATCACCGTTTCATCAAAAAATTGGTGTAGGAACTCAGCCGTGGCAGCGTTTTCCTATTCAGGGTGGGTCCACGCCCACTTAAATAACTTAAGACTCTATTTACTTTTCTTAGGGTTTAATCTATCCGCAAACTAAATTTTATGAAAATCAATTCATAGGTTTAGCCGTGGAAACGCATTTTTCTGTTAGGGACGTGGCACCGCCTAGTATTGAAAAAACATTATATGCTGCCCCTCTTCACAATATTTCCTACAAAAGAAAAACCTAGCGATTATATTGTGCTATGGCAGTTAAAAAGCGTTGAAACCATTTTGCAACTGCCAATATATACAGGGTAGTCACAGATAAGCTGAAGAATTTGAAAAAGACAAAACTTCTTCCGAAGTAACGATAAATTTTATGCAAGAAGTTTTCGGTGAACGAATAATTTGAAAAATACTGAATTCGCTTGGACTCCTGATTTGATGGCACCAAGCTCATTTTTGTGGAGCTCCTTGAAAAATTGGGTCAGCATAAATTAGGCACGAACAATTTCAAAGCTTAAAAAGAACATTCGAACCAAATCTTGAAGCTCAGGGCTTAATGATATTTATAGAGCTTAGCTGCTACAGCTTATAGCCTTCTTAGCTATTCAGATTGAGGCTTTAAATCAAATAAATAGCTCCTTATTGTGTTTGTTTTTTTTTTATCATAATTATTTCGTAGATTTCTTAAAATGCTGTATCAAGAGACTAGAAGCTGCTTGTCACATGACGAATGTTGTTTTGGACACATAATACTAAAAAACTCGATTAACTAGATATACAAATGAAATAATCAAACAGTAAAATATTATGGATTTGTTTGAGTGACCACCCTGTATTAATAATAAGCTTTTGTGACATTCATAGGAATTGCAGAGCTACGCTTTCTTTTAAACGAAATCAGGGCAATTTCCAAAATCATTGTATATTTTCCCCTTTAAAGGAACGGTGACAATGAATGACCATAATATTCGAAGAATATAGATAGGAGATATTAACCTAAAAAGATGAGACCGACCTTTTCACAGCTTTCAATTGCTAAATTTAAATTTCTAAAAATTTACGTAAGACAATAAACATTTCCGTATGCGAACTTATTTGGTTATTGCGAAAATACTTAAGAGTTTCTTACAAATTAGTAAGCCAATCAGAAAATTATGTTTTTTTGGTAGTGCGTCTGTGCCGCCTATCATACTACAACATCAAGGTTTTCATTTCTCACAAATAAACCGAAATTTATATCTAATAAAGTTTTTTTTTATTGCCTAATGGTTCCGCAACTGCCAACGCGTATTCTGAACATTTTCAATAATTAAAGCCATAGATGCTGCTGTTGAATTGCATCCTCAATGTTGCCATTAAAATTAACTGAATTATTACCAAATAAAGGTTTTTGCCCGCAAGTTATACTCTACTCGTAAACGTATAATCTGCGAGTAGTAGGTACCATTAAAAAAATGGCTACTGCAGTAATGTCCAGCACTTACCATAATGTTGGCAGCAGCGGAATCTTGCGACTCTGCCATTTGGCTTGATAGTAAAATTGAGTATTTTATATTGTGAAAATGCATTTTTCGATTACCCACTGATTGTCATCGGCATCGTTATTGTCGAGTGCTGAGCAAAAAAAATGACCAACTATTAAGTTAACAAAGTTAATTCTAGGCATAATTCTAGCAAAGGATTATATTACTGGTATCTTGGAAAACATAGACACGTGAGTAGACGAGAGAAATAAATGGTTCAATGATATCAGTGTTGCCGTTTCTAATGTGATGCTGCGTAAAAGAGTACTTAAATCAATGTTAATAAGCGTAATAAATGCTGTGATCAATTGTATCCGAAACATAGTCATCCACTATAAAGAACTAAAACTTAAACTTCAACTGCTTGAGCATACTTCTTCATATGTGTCAGCCGTTGCTTGTTAATACAAAAACCTCGATCATTCTCATGCAATTCTGAAATCTACAAAACTCTCAAGTATTCTTGAATAATACCGATTTATCCGCTTGGCAGCGCTGATGATCTCATCAAATATCTCTTATCGTTGTTTTGCTGTGACAATAAGTTTCCAAGCCTGCCATCTCGCATGTAGGTACGCTTATGGTACTAACGCTCTAGACGCTTGGCTACTGTTTACATTTGTTTTAATCTTTGTTTTTGTTTACGGATGTGTCATATGTTTCTAGTTGATTGTTTTGTTTACTTAATTTTTCACCTATTTATTTGTGTTTTTTATTTCAATGCAGCTGCGTTATTTGTACTTTTGTTTTGGGCATGAGCTCAATTTGCTTTAATAAAATTATTTGATTCCTAGCAATTTTCCAGTAGTTTCCTAGATTTAATTTGGTGTTCACTGTTTCGATTTGTTTATTTTACATATTTGCGATTGTAAAATTCTAGAACATCGTAATAGATTATTCGTAGTGTAATGATATAATCTAGTATTACTAAAAGTCTCTGAGTATTGTTAAATAATTATACATAAGCTATATCCAACAAATTTGTTTAGACTTGTGAATCATTGCAATGAATAAATAAAGCAGCTATTTTCTAATCACTGAAAATTGTGTTTTTCAAATCTATCCATATCTTTATATTGTATGTTGCTTGTTTATTTTTTTATCAAGACAGTGGAGAATTTGGTTTTTGGAATTTTATTTTACATAAAAGCGAAAATAATCGTAATAAAGTGAAAAAAGCGCATATAAGACTACTATAAATCACTTATGGAGCTAGCTTATCAGTTAGAAATTTTAACAGAGTCACTTGGAAAAAAATTCGTTCACCTCTTAAATATTGAAATTACTCTTCCTGACTGACAAGGAACATGCACACAGGATTAACAGTCTACCGCAGAATCAAAATGTCCATTAAGTATAGAATTTTTAAGACTCGAAGGTGGTAATCATAGCCGAATAAGTACTTTTTCAAACAAGAAAAGCTTTGTTTTGGCCGACTTGCTTGGTAACAGCCAACTTTTTGACCTGGAATCAAAAAATTCGAAACATGAGATTCTCACAAAAACTACTACTATCCCAGAAATATAAAATTTAGATGGTGTTTAAGGCGTGTGAGCAATTTTGTTAAGACGTGTGAATTATTGTAAGGAATAAATAAAGCACTCATTTTTTAAGCACTGAAAATTGTGTTTTGTGTATTGTATTTAGAATTCTAAATTAATATTCTTCACAATAAGGCATAGAGACTTCGCAATTTGTTGTGTTTTTTTAGAGAAAAGTAACCGCATTACAAGAAGAGGACAAGTGGAAACAACAAAGAATTCAAGCACTTTAAAATGCCATAAGTTGTGATAAAAAATTTTCCCTTCGTCTTAAAAACTGAAATTTAGTCAAAATTCTAATGTTTATTATTCAAATTTTTTTTTTGTTCTTTTTTCAACCCATTCAAAGTAAAGTATGATTCTTAAATCTACGCTCCTAAAGGAGTTTTAGGTTATTACTTATGAATATGTGAATTAGAGTATTAGTAATTTCTCATAGATAAAATTTGTTTGAGGGTCAGTTGGGGGTCAGTACACAATAAAGTAGAAGACAATTCGCGCTTGCTGAAGTCTGAACGCTACAAAGCTCACGCGATGCCAAACATTTCGGAATAAGCCTAAACTAAAATAGACGTGACGAGACGTAACGAGTAAATTCGAATATATATGAATCAATGTTGATAAGCAAAATGAATGAGCGTAACTGATCGAAAGTGAACGAAACATTTTGAAGAGACATGTTGTTCCGTAAGAATCGAACTTCAAACCGTAACTACTCGTCATATCAGCTGTTTTTCAAAACAGACGTAACGGGTGCAAACGTTCGTTTAGTTGCTATCATCTCGCCTAATTTGGCTTAGGCTATGCGTCAATTTACAAAATTTTAATATTTCTCATGAATTTTAATTTCTATTTAAATTGACTTGAGCGTACACCCTAATATGTTTAGAAAAAAAAATGTGCATTCAAAAACCAAAAGAAACTAAAAATTTTGAACGATTTTATCACAATAAATCAAATAACATTTTCAATATTAATGCCAACTCTCTGAATATCCTTTGATATACCAATAGCGCAGCTAAACATTTTACTGCTAAAATCTTACATTTGTTTGCACTAATTATGCAAAATGCAAACGGCAACACTGTATGCTAGTGACAATGACGTTGACAACGACGACTTAACGTTTGGCTACCATTTAATGGCACATCGATGACTCGTTTCGGTTGTGTTATGGTTCATGATCTCTAAGGTTTAGTAACCTGAAATGTTGTACGAGTAGTTAAGAATTGTAGTCATTTTATGTGATTTGGGTTCTTTTTTATGCTTTTCATTATTTTGGTTGGCTATAACGCGCGTATACTGCCAATTATGCGTACTCATGAAATTGAGAAGAAGAATGGAGAATACGAGTATACCATGCGGCGGCTACTGCCAACTAACTGCGATTGTTTTGTGTCCATTTGGCGTGATTTTTTGCTTTTCTTCCGTATCATTTATTTACGTTGAGCTTAATTTTCTGATATTATTCCAATTCATGTTTTCTTAACAAACTTTTATCAACTGTTGTTTATAATGAAGACTGTAAGGAATCCATGCCACAAAGCCAGTACCATGTGGGCTTACTGAATTCGTATACGCATTGGAGTCAGCCAACCAGCGCCTTAATGAGTTATAAGCGGTATTAGCTGCTGGATACCTCGTTTAATTAAATGGATTTGAATTGGACGCGTAAGTAAGATTAAGTGAAGCATCATTTTTATGCTTCTTTTATACTTTGTATTACTTAGTTCTCTATGCCAAGTCGGACCTGTAGGATTATGATTCGATTTTATAGCGAGTTTTTAAGATTTCTACTAAAGTTTTGTGTTTTCTGAAATGTTGCAGCAACATCAAATTCAATTTCATGTTATGCCAATAAATCAAAACAAATTTCAAAACATTTGGGTATCACTGATTTTAATTCATTTTCAATCGTTTTGCTTGTACCGATTACTCATTCCTCAATTGATTTCATTAACTCTAACGATTGCAGCATGTTTGGTAGTTAAAGCGTCGGTTTTTTCTCCATAAAAAAAAATAATTTCGTTGTGGATTTTAATTAAACTGTACAGATTTCTAATTAAACCCCGCATGGGACTTATTCCGCTAACGCTGTTTCCAATTGCTTGCAATGAAGTTGATGAAACCTTGTTGAGTTCCAATTGTATGGCTAATGTTTTTTTTTTTTGTTTCTCATCATGTTGTTGAGATTTTCTATTGATACGCATATTTCTGGCTGAGATTCTGATTAAGTCTTCATTAGCGAAACGAAAGTTCACAAATTTGTTTATAGTCGGCAAGAAGCGTTAAAACTGTTGGCTCTTAAATGATTTGTTTATGAAAGCGCTAAACGAGATCTCATTCAGTCATAATGAAAGAAATTGATTTATGATTTATGTGTTAAGATTTATGGGTTGGGCTTTGGGGCATGCAGTGGCACCAAGCGTTTTAATTGAAAAAAAAAAACTTTTATTAAAATTCTTTTATTAACAAAACAAAAAAATCCATGTTTCTTTTTGTGCAGACTTGTTATAAAATTTTTCACACGGCTTTTAAAATTTATCATTAGAGCTTTTAAGTTTTACTTTTTGCTGAATGTTTTTGCTTTGCTTCTTCTCAGTAGGTAGCTTCAAAGTTTAATAGAAGTGATATTAAGTGAGCTAACTTTAAAAACCTGCTTAATCGAAGCTTGTGCATATCAGCACAACGACCTCTCCCACACTCAATAGAAGCAGATTAATAATAATCTTCTCTAAGCTGCTAAGACTTTCGGATAATACTGTTGGAATAAGTACATAGGATATTCAGACAAGAGCGAACTATACTTTGTAGAAACTAAATTGAGCCAGCAACTAAACTGAGTCCTGGAACTTCCAGTAGCTGTTCAAGCCAAAAAAATAAAAGACATCACTATCGAATGCAGTCTCAGACGATGACTTTGATTTCCTTCCAAAACTTTCCCAAGTTTTGAATTTCTACCTGCAACATACTTTTTCGTAGGACTTTTGGGCTTTCTGCTGCTTTGTAGACTCCACTTTGGCAGTTTCCGGAGTGCGTTTCTGATCCAACTCCAACTCCAACTGCTTATTTTGATGTTATTTGTTGTATATAGCTGAATTCAATTTTTGTCATACAACGGTATTTAACATATTGTTTCGAGAGCAGACAATTAAAATGCTTACTAAGCATTTGTTAACGAATTCTTAAAGATAATAGAGACAAGCTACTTCAGCTATAGGGCTTCTTAGCTATTAAGCTTAAAGATTTAAATCAAACAAAAAGCTTATTAAAAATAAAGGATGAAAGTGAAAAAGTTAGGACTGGTATTTTGTTGTTCTTTTACAATTTTTCTTAGCTTTTTTACTTACAGTTTTCTCTTCAACTCATCGGACAGGACTGATTTTACATTTGAATGCACAATTCGAGTTCTTAATCTGCAGATTTTATTCCACTTTTATTATTCCTGATATAACTTTTTTTATCTTGCACTCCCATTTACGGACATAACGCTTCCTAGATAAGCTAAGCTGTTGCAGTTTTCGATGTTATTATTTCAACCCTCCAAAGTGATATCATGTCTGATTGAACTTAGCTACATGCTTTTAACAAATCTTGACTTGTTTTCGGTATGAGAATCATATTGGCAAGGTGGGTGCCTTAAGTTCTAACTTTGGAAGAAAAAAATGCAATCGAGTGAAATTTCCTTAGGAACAGAACACAGAATAAAATTGATTTTGTTTATCTGTTTGTAACTATGAATGAGACTATGATGCTGAACTGCAACTATAAACATCAGAGTGGGCGAAGACGGTTGTGCAGTTTCGAAGCAAGCAAAGAGGTCAAAATTTTCTAAAAAGGTTATGGCATCAGTTTTTTTGAATGCCAATTGAATTTTCATGATCAACTACCTCCAAATTGGTACAACAATAACAGTAGCATACTATTGCAAGCTCTTAGACTTAGCTTTAACCGGTTATAAGCTGAACCATTTGAATTACGAATTTGGAGGGGTATTTTGAAGGCCACTGAAAGAGTAACTGGGAAAAATGTATTGAAGTCAAGGGAGATTTTACTAAAAAATAAGACAT
The DNA here is from genome assembly GCA_963680825.1 of Meiosimyza decipiens. NCBI lineage: Eukaryota > Metazoa > Arthropoda > Insecta > Diptera > Lauxaniidae > Meiosimyza > Meiosimyza decipiens. The sequence goes on from OY804259.1 coordinate 69,608,956, forward strand.
AGTTCAAAACCATTCTCATAGTCTTTCATTTGTGGACCCGCAACTTATTCACTAGCTCAGTAGTTTTGTATGTCTTGATTTTTAATTCTCTAATGTCTTCTAATTTGTTTACCTAAATAATTTGGATGATAATAAGCAGATGTCGTTTGCGTAATGGAGACTCTTTAAGTTTGTTAAACTGGTGAATGAAGAAGCTCTGCCAAACGCCTGACTTAGAAGCAAATATCGATGACAACAACCTCGTGGAAACGCCACGTTGACCCTCGTACTACACACATATACGACTTATGGTTTTGCAAAGATACCTTCTGCAATCTAACCCATATAATTTCTTGGCAGAAATTGTCAAAGGTGGTGATGTATTCTGTGAACAGCATTTGAAACGTCAGGATTTTTGGGACAATCTGTAGATGTTAAATTGGACAGTCGATTCCATTGGAATTTTGGATGAATTGAATGTGTATGTTGCTATTTTTATAGTTGTAATATGGTGGATTTCAGCTAGTTTCCTAGTTGTTCTTCATAGCTTGATTCACTTTCGATATTTCGCCGATTATCCGCTGCTGTGTCAACTGTAGAGAAATATTCAGAGTTTCACAAAATTTTCCTCAGCGTATTTTGTAAAATTGCCCATTTGTTCTTCAACTATCTGGTCCTATTGAAAGAAAGCCAAAACATGCTCCAAAATCGCTCTCTCTAAGTTGTAAGTCAAAGTTTTACTCGCATCCGTTAAATTGTTATTATTTTACTCTCATGAAAGTATCACCCTCCAGTAGAGGTTGTAAAGGCTCTAGTTGAGAGTCAAGAAAGTTTACTTTATTCGAGACAAGACTAAAACTTTATAGCTATGATTACTTCAAGTTTAAACTTCTACGGGAGGTAAATCGCCTATTTGTTCGATTCCTACTATTTTTCATTCGAAAGATTTCTTGTGACTTTGCAGATTTATACGAAGTTTCATTACATGCACTTGGAAAGCTCTAAGATAATGATGACTTAAAACCTGATTTCTGTCCACAAACAAGATAACACTCATTTGACTTTATCAAGCGTTAATATTTCTGTATAAATAAAAACATCTACAAGTTAGATTAGGTGACTAAAATGATTTTATTTCTATCAACAATACGCAGCTCTTTGGATTTTGGTATAACGTTTTTTTTGTAATAATCTTTGCTGCAGTAAAAACCATACTAGTCTGAGATCTCCAATTGACCTATAAAAATCATTGCTGCAATTACAACTTTCTCATATATAAAATGTATCACCAAAGCAGCTAATACCATGCATTTAACACACATACTACATACCAATTATGCAAGTTCATAACTCAGAAACCAGAAAACCAACTTAGTGCTGCTGCTGTTGCTGTTGCTGCTGTTCTTCGTCAACAACTTTTCAATTGCCTGTGCAGATTCCTAATTATGCAAAAATCAACTCTCAAATTAGGCGTCAAATGGTATTAGCCAGTTGACAAGGTGTCAGTGATAAAATACAAAAGTGTTTGCCAGTACTTGGCAGCGTTGCACACAACCGCAGTCCCTTGTGTGCCCAGTGGAGATCTCATGCTCGCTGCGAAGATCACCCCATACAGCCGGTACATATGACGCGAGACATGACATTCATTAATAAAACTCAGCTCAGCGCTCAACCGTTGATGATCGGCATGAAGAAGACCGGCGACGATCGATGACGATCGTGCCTGGGAAGTTGTAAGACGCTGCGGCGGAACGCTGCGTGATTAGAGTGTAAAAGAGGAAAACTGAAAATTTTTTGAAGAAATACATACAATAAAGACAAAAAAACACAAAACAAGCGAAAGAATAACAAAATGTAGCCGAAGCAGAAGAAGATCACAAGAAAACGGCGATCAAAAATGTATGGTCGAAAGAAACAATTTAAAGGCAGGCTAAATGACGATGACGATGATGATGACGACGACGGTACAAGCAAGGAATTGCAGCGGAAAAAATGCACACATTTGAGGAGAAGACGAAAAAAATAGACAGAAAACGTACTCAGATTAAATATTCATTGGAACCGGTTCCAAAAATAATACCAATCAAGATGCCAATGCACCGAACGCGGCTAAATGCGGTGCGCAACTATGCAGCAGCAGCAACAGCAACAAGTCAAGTCAAGCAAACGAAAGAACGAAAGCGGGCAGGAACACATGGATGGTTAGATGGATCGATTCACAACGATCGATTGCTTGCCGCTTGATCGTTTGGAAGCACAGGTGGGAATCTGGGAATATTTTCCGTTTATATGAAACAAACCAGACCAGCACAAAACAGCGTACAAAAAACAAGACTGATTTTAGCAGTCATAGCGTGAGGAGGGGAGTAAGGCAAAGCACAACGCACGTATGCATGCAGTCAGAAAAGGATCAGTCGCGGCAAACTGATGGATGCTTGGCATAAAAAATTTAGGAGCACAAAAACAACACTTCGTTACAAACGGCAGATGAACAGACGATAAACGGGCGCTGATTGCTGCCGATCATTACCGCTGCCTATGCTGCTGCCACAGAATGATGATGAGGATGCGCATGGGGATCAGCGATGCTGCTGGTAATGGCGATTCTTCACGTAAGTTGCCATGTACTTGCGGGATCCTTTTGCTTTTACTGCGAACAACACAGATGTCGCCAGATGGATTGTTGTATGTAACGCGAAATGGAACCAGACACCATCAATGCCGTAGCTTCATTTAGCAGGTATTTCGGCCAACTTTTTTTGATTTAACAACTGGTCGTCACAGCGAAAGCTGAATGAAGGAGGTGAAGAAGACTGGTATGGGGCTTGGCGGCAGCTACGCTTTACAACGGATATCTTGGAGAATGTCAATGACAGCCAGCAATGTGGTAAAGATTTTCAATAGAAAAAAAATCAACGAATTTAAATCAAAGAAACCTGGGAAGTACACGGTAAACATACAAAGTCGTTGAAAGCATAAATGGAAACTTTGCTTGAAATTTTGGTGAAAAAAGACCCGAAACATAAAGCAAATCAATCATAGTGTTTAAGCCCGGAAATATCGAGCCTAAATTAAAACTAAAATGGTACAAATATTAAAGCAAGTTGACAGTAGGGAAAAATTGCATATTCATATCTGTGAACTAAGGTCAAATTTTGTTATGATGTGTGAATTGTTTTTGCTAGTAAATAAAGCAGTCATTTTCATAGCATTGAAGAGTGTGTTTTTAATTGCAACACAATCCTATGGTCGAACAGGTAATAGAACTATAGAATGAGTAACAATTTAATGCACCGCAAAAAATTCTTTTTCAATGATATATCAGATGTCTGATGAAATTTAACAAAAAATAAGTCTTATTTTGGCCACTTTTGTGTTAGTTTCTCATAAAAAAATCGATGTTTAATAATAAGTTTCAGGCGGCTAGTGCATTTTTGCTACAGCATGCAAGCCAGGATCAACATATAAATAGGCGGCTGGAACGATATGAAAATCTCTGTTTGTTTTTAATGGGCGTGCCACCGCCCCTTTGAAGAAACAACGATGTTATGGTTGCACCGATTTCAATTAAATTTGGTATAAATATAGATCGATTATAGAGTAAAGATATTTGTGGGTAGTGTCACTCCTCCAACAGAAAAATATATTTTTACTGCTAAATTTATGGGCCTAATTACAAAAAATGATTTCACTGCTACATTAATGAACCGATTTTGATAAAATTTGATATGGAGATGGACTGAATCCTGAGAAAATTTAAATTATGAACCGATTTAGATCAAATTTAGTATAAAGATAGATTGAATCTTAAGAAAAATTAGAGCAACATGATACCGAGGATCTTGTTTATAGGAGCGATGACGTTTAATTAGTTAAAATGGCAGTAAACTGTATGGCTGAATTTCAATCATTGGCTGAACTTTAATTAAATTAATGAGTCTTTGAGCCTAGATTCAGACTCAGATAAGCATGCTTCCGAGTTTCAGGTCAGCCATATTTAAAACATTCGAATTCGTTATGGGAACATGAAGAATTTAGTGATGACCAGGGAACATTCTTCCACAAATTTCTTCTTCTAACCTATATTCCAGAATATAAGGTTTAGCAAGAAAATTAAATGCTATGTTCATTGGAAGGATCATGATAAGACGTTCGAGAGTTCAACAAGGTAAAGTGGCTATCGCTTAGGACACAAACAACAATACATTGCACTCAATGAACCTTAACGCTACTGTCTTAAGCTTCGTTATTCTCTTCTTTAGGTTTCGGCAAACTGAGGCTCACCGAGCTACTTCAACTGTGGACACCCTTGATGCTCCGTTTTGACAATATTTTCCACTTTACTTGGCTTGCATATGCCAAGGAGTGGAGAAGAAATATATGACTTTGTGTTATCCTCAGGGAACTTATGTATTAAAAGACACATTACTTCAGCTGCTCACTCGGAGCACTTATCTTTTTAGTCATTTAAAACATTAAGAAGCGAAATACTCCACAGACCGGCAATTCTCACAGCGTAGAATGCAAATGCAGATGTTTATCTTTATATTCAATCCACATGCGCGGGAGAGTTTGAAGTCAATGCAAAGCTAATGAATCGGATTTGTAAGTAGATTTGTAATCGTTTGGTTTATTATGGAGCTCATTTGAGTGGCATGCAACAACGATGGATGTCATCCGTGACCATGACATGGTCGCCATTACAATCCATGACAGAAATTCTTGCAACAAATCAAAACAGAGAATTTTTTGACCTAAAAAACAAAGTTCAAAAAGAAGGTCTTAAAGACACCATTTTTTTTAAGTACCGCGCACGTTTCAATTTAGATCACAGAAATAAAAATCCAAAAACGAAAAATCCCTCAACTAAAGACGTTCAAATGCAATCGTAAAAATCGATTCATTTCAGTAAGAAAACAGCAAAGCTACAACAAGAGCTGCAAGAAGCCGTTTGGTCAAGATTCGACTAATGAAGATAATTTATTATGAGATTCCGTTTAATTAAACTCAGATAAGCGACCAGCAAAGATCAGCGATCATCAGCACAGCCAAAAGCACAACAGCAACAAACTGCGCGCGGCTGTGCCACGCAACCAACCAACAACGTCTTCGATTCACCGGATCTTCCAGACAAAGCTGAACTTTAGTCATCATTTGCCTGTGATCAGTCGGTAGTTTGTTAAATTCTCATCAAGCGAAATGTTTACGATCGCGCCAACCGCTCTGCAGAACGTAGGCAGTTTGTAACTTATGGAAAAATGAGCGTATCGCGGAAAAATTTCTCAACAGTGATTGTATACGCTGAGATTGAGTTTGTTATTTGATTTCTTTTTTTTCTTTTGGCTAACATGGTGGTAACCAATGCAGGTAATCTTATCTACAGGGTGACCCAAAAAGATATTGGGAATGCAAAACAGAATTGAATTGCAAAGACTTCAAGGACAGATGCGACTAATTTTTGGCTTACTTAAGTTGAAAGAGGATTGAGATATCTTGGAAGGCTCTCGAGCTCTGGGCTTAATGCCCACAGCTATCCAAAAATGTATAAAAAATACATAATTTCAACGATCATACTTCAAAACGATATGAAATCGGTTGTCTAACTCATTTCGATATTCACATATTTCCCTAATTTGAAAAATTCCTTTAATTGAAATTTAAGAACTTTAGGCGATTCTTCAAGTTTTTTGTATCTCTTATCTATATACTTTTAGAATTTTTTAATTAAATCCAATAATAATATTTAATAGGCACATTAAACAAATTTAGTATGTAATTTCTATTTGGACCACCCTATACAAGCAGCTATATCGTATGTGTGGACTCATTTAAGATATTTATGTTAAGCCTACGTAGGTGCCGCATGTTTTCGCGTCGTACAGGAAGAATATGTTAATTATTTTTAATTGATTTTGGTGCTCATTTAGTGCAACATTCGACCACCGCATTATAGGCTGTGAACATGTTGTGACAAGATCGCCAAGATCGTTTAGGAACCTACACGAAGATCACAATCGAAATCAATGCAATGAAGTTCATTCGGTTGAGGCAGCAAAGTAACCAAAAAGTAAAGCAAAAATGTTGTCATCAACAGCACAGATAATCAAAATCAGTAAAGAAAGAAAGGAAAGGAGCATCATTAAATTAACAACTATAGATTGAATTGACGATCAACGATCGAGCGACCCCCAACTAAGAAAAACATTTACAAAACCATTTAACTACTTGTATGGCTGGTATGCCCGAAAACTAAGCATACAGAGATTCCAAGAGTCCAATGGAAATGTAAAGCACGCAGCTAAATACAGCGTGTGTGCAGCGCCCAACGTAGGTAGCTAGGGATGAAAGACGTTCTCACTCATATACGATATTGTATGCCCCACAACAGAATGTTCATTAAAGATATGTTTCAGTGATTGGGCTGTGCTTAATAAAAATCCAAACTTCTTATTTTACTCTGAACATTTTACAGTGCTAATAGCAACATTTTCATGTGGAGGCTATACCGAAACCCTTTAAAAAATTAATTTCTTCCTTCAAAAGAAAAACCCAAAAAAATAAATTGTTATCTCGTGACGTTAATCTTTGATGAAGTCTGTAAAAAAAAAAAATTTATTTAATCAATTTTGGAATTTACCTACCGAAGACCATCAGTAAGTTTGTAACTGCGCAAATTAATCACCAGCAAGTAAGAAAAGTTGTACTAAACACCAATGATTACTTTTATTAGTTAGAGACTGAATGTATCTTCTTTTAATTCTAAGCTCTAATTGATTATGCTCGATGCTCTGTGTTGACGCAATGACGCGCAACATAAAAAGTACGCGTACTGCCGCTTATAAAATGCGAATAACATGAAATATCTTTTACTATAAAAATGTTTCTGCATTTATTTTTTAGAAATTTTTTAATTTGATTTTACTTTAAAAGACCCTGTTCGTAAATCCTTTCGCTCTAACTGGGCGGCTTTGATTCGTACGTACGATGGTTTTGTAATTGGTTTCAGTTGTTTTAATTTATTAGTTAAATACAACAGTTTCTTGTTAAGTGCGTCATAAAAATTCCAACAGCCATGCGTGGTCTGTACATGATTTAGGTCATGTCTGAAAATGTAACGCACAAGGTGTCATAAAAGTATGCTGGACGCATAAGAAACAGAGGCATTAATGATTCATCACCACAACTTACAGTGTAATTATTGTAAACTATTTTAATTCACCGCATTAAAAAATCGTTTGCCGCTTGAATATGGCTCAACTTGATTTAGTTTTTTTTTTTGTATGTATCATTTTAAGCTTAACGATTTTATCTCTATCTATAAACTGCAATATGTATGTGTCTTGAAAATATGTATATTTCGTCTTATGCCAAAAAAAAGTGCATACATAAAGCTCATATTCGCGCAATTTTACTTGCGCAAAATTTCGTAAGTTGACAACTTTAGAGCATTGGTGTGGCGTGAATATTTGGCATCCGGTGCGCAAAACCAATCTGGCCCTGTGCTTAAGAAAAAAAGAAGTCAAAAGGTCAAATTGAATAAAATTTCTGATAAAGACAGCTATCATTTTATTTATATATATTATTTACAAATCTCAATAAATACCTAGGACCTCTTTCCTATTTTTGTCACTATATCAAAGATATGGTGAATGAAGTTCAAGCTGTGACCGCTATGTAGCTGACTCAGAAGAACAAGAATTCGATATGCGAAACACAGGGCAACAATGAATTTGGGGTTTGAAGTAAATACGAATACGATATTCTATCCTAAAAGTGCGAAAATCAAGGTTTTCGAGATATTTGACGCAAAGTTGCATCGAAAGGTAATTCTTTTTTATGAAACCTTTAATGGGTTCCGAAAAAAACTACTCTAAACTCTATTACTGCTAACATTACCCTGAAGGTTTAGAGAACGTCAGTAATTATATTTTTTGTAGTTGTTAATATCAATAAAAATTTCATCTTAATAAATATTCTCAATGACGTCAGTGTTTATGAAGTGTTTGCAAGTAAGCTCAAGCAAAATACCTTTTTTTATCAAAGCTGCACTTAGAAAAAAACAAAATGTCAAACACCATTGGTTTACATCTTTGATCCTACATCTCCTTAAGTACAAAGCATTTCATAAAATAATGTAAAAATATCAAAACAAATTGATGAGTTATACCAACCTTATGCACTAAAAACACCAACATATAAGCGATGATCGCCGCAGTATCACGACATTGTAATTTTCTCCGGAAATGTTTTGTAAACATTTTGTACATTTTGTTGTTTTTTCGTTGTTCCTTTGGGGGTATTGTAGCGAAATTAAATATCCAAATTTAAGGCAAAACTCCTTGCTGGCATACGAGTTAATCCAAATAGTTTTTATTTTTTCGCAATTCAAGCTGTTTTTGATTCAATTTTAATGATATTTTATATTTCAGCAAATGATATCTATTTTTAAAATATACAATTTGCTTATAATAATTCTTGAGCACTTGTTACAAAGAGCACTTTTTTTATTTGCTTATTGTTGTTGTTATGTATTTTCATTTCATGCTTATCGCATTTTTTTTTTTTCATATTTTTTTTTTTTATTTTCTCCGTAAAACAATCAACAACATTTTTATGATGATGACTGTTTGTATGTGCAATATTTTATTGTTAATTTGCTACATCTGAAAAAAAAGAAAGAACAACGAATAGAAGAAGTTGTTGGTGAAAATGAAATAAAAATGATATACAAAATCAAATAATGAATGAATTGAATTGAGAACAAAATGGAAATGAAATTAAATTTGCATTTTTTTTTATCAGACAGCGAGAGTCGCGATCTCACGCAACCAAATTAGGGCGAGCAAAATGTTGCCACCTTATTAAATTGGAAAGAAATAGTATGAATAGTTTTTGTTGGGAGTGCGTGAGTTAGAGGCCAATGAACTAACTTTGGTTTTGCAAGCCACCCCTTTTTTATATTAAGATTTCATAAGTGTAACTTTAAGCAACCAAAAAAAATATTTGGATTTCCACAATTTTTGAAGATGACTCAATAGAAAGGCAATATAAACAGAAGTCTCATATGTTTTTAGCCTACCTGTCATGTAAGGTCACAGTGTGCCGTACCACACATGGATCAGAAATACGCGCCATATCATGGCACGACCATTTGTATTAGTCAAGTTCTGCGTAGCAACATAACTTCACCTTTGGTTTGGGTCGAGGTCTATCTAACATAATGTGACCAGATATTTTCTCACCAAAACGCGGAGCAGCAAAAAGCTGATTAAACTTTCTTGAAGATTCGTTTCCGGAAACCGTAGCAAATAAGATATTTCGGAAAATTTTTAAGAAAAATCAGATATTTACCAATTGTTTTTATTTACTAAAAAAAAAAGGTTTCACCGAAAACCCTAGCAAAATAAGATGTCTTATTTTCAATGGAATCGCGGACCACGCGGAGCAGAAAACAAAAAAACGCGGATTTGCTCCACGAAACACGGATCATATGGTCACGTTAATTTAACACCTCTTGCCGCAAGTAGGTAAGGCACAAGGTTGCAACTTTACAGTGAGCTTAACATTTCGCTCTCCCCGCGATTTGTGTTTCAACCACCACGAGACACTCTCAAGTACGCCTATCGCACACGATCTACCCTCAGTGTACCTGACGCAACTGTAGAGCTGTAACCAAAATCCCAGGGCTACTGACAACCCATGGGTTCACATTGGTGCAGACTTTCAGCTCTGGCAAGACTAAGCACAAAAGAATAAGACACAAGGTATAAAGTACCAAAGCACAAAGTACCTGAGCAGAAGTACAAAGCACGTCCATGGAGAGCATTGAAATGTAAACAGTAAAAGATCGTTTGTATCAAGTCATCAAGAACAAAAAGCCATTGGTGTGTTACAGCTTTCTTATATCAAGAACTGCAAAAGACCTACTTATAGTCTATTTGAAAAGTTCAAAGATGCAAAAAAAAACAAAAAAGTGTAGCGAATATGCTACAAGACAATGCCCCTACTCTTCGTTTTTGGTGACAGAAAATAAATGTGCACAATATTGGCTTCCCTACCCTTCTCGAACTGACTTATAAAGCAAATAAAACAGAATATTCAGCCTGATATTCATTTATCTTGATTTGAATCCGATATGCAGATGCAATCAGCATCTTTTTCATACAATTTTAGTGTCAGAGAAAGTTCTCTCAAATGTTAAGTTCATTTATGTCAATTCAGTCTTATTTGCACGACATTGGGTAAAATCGCGATACTGCCTGTGTGAAAGCTGTTTTCAAAATCGCGATACAAAAACGAGATAAATGAAAATCAGTTTGATTTTTACGCCAGTATGAAACGCCTATTAAAGCACCTTTAAGCAAAAAAAAATTGTTCTTACAAAGGATAAACTAAAAACTGTGGATAATCCTAGTCACTTTCTTTGCACTCCTGTCACAAAATAAATTCCTTCATTTTTATGACGCTAGCACACACGAAAGCTATCTAATAAAATTATAACAAAGAGCAGAAACCACTTAACATATGGCAACATTAATTCAACTGAAATGTAAATTAAAGAGAGGGCGTGAGAGAGAACATTTTTAATTAAGTTGCGTATTTTGCCGCAAAATTGAAATATCTTCTTAAACGTCTACATTTTTCACACACTTTTCAATATTTTCTTTTCCTTTTTTTTCTTTTTGTTGTATTTCGTGTGCGTTCTCAATGCTCGTTTTGTGTATTCTTTGTTAATTGCAATTTAGTGTTGACATTGAAGAGCGCATAAAAATAAAAATACGAAAAAAAAAATAGTTAAAGAGCAGGCGGGCATTCATGCATGCGTCGCGCTTTGAATGAAGCGCTGCAGCAACATGTGCAAAGCGCACCACTCGGCAACAGCAACATTTGACTTTAATTGCCAATGTGCACACAGCAACTTCAAGAGAGGAGGTGGCAGTAAAATATGTAGCCTACAAAACAGACAGACAGACAGATAGCCAACAGGACAGACAGACAGACAGATAGTTACGATAGAAGAGTAGATGGACTGACAAATGGACAGACGACAAACAAATGCAAATGCAATTCAATTTACATCAATTTAACGAATGCAGCATCCAACAAGCGCAACATGATCGATGTTCATTAAGCATCGCAGTAACATACGATACGCATGCGCAGCAGCCACTAGCCATCAGCAGCAGCTCATGGAAGATTTACAGCGAGATTTCCATTTGGTTTGGTTTGGTTTTCAATTACCACAAATTGTGCAAATTGCGAATGCGCGCGTAAAATGCGTGTGCGTGTTAATTACACGCGCAATTAATTGAAACGAGGTTTTTGTTTTATTAGATCAACAACAACAACAACAACATAAACAATATCAATAAACATATTATAGTATTTTGTAACAATAAATATGTAACAATAAGAAGAACAACAACGACAGCACAGTTGTTAGCATAGCGGAAGTCGTTGATTCGCTCAATGATGATGCGTCGTCGCAGCCGCCAGCATCGTCAAAGTCGTCAGTTACAGTAACGTCAACGGCAACAGCATCATGTCGTCCGTCGTCCATTGACCGGAAGTTGAAGATATGTGCAACATAATTTGCTTTCGTTGCTGTTGTTGAGGGTGGGGGAATATGCTGCTAAATGTTGGGTGGCATTTGCATTAAGTTGCCAGTGGATGCTGTGCTTTCAACTTTTATTTTAAATATCAATAAATCGGAAAATAAACTGTCAGGTACTGAATTAAAGCAAAAAAAAAATACAAAACACTCAAAATAAAATTCATTAAAATATTCACAGAAGAAATCGAAGAAAAATTTTCTTGTATTTAAATAACAAATTGCTTAATTTTTTCTAAAAACAGAAGCTTCAATTTTACTACCATTTTTAATGTCATTACGTCAATAAAAAAAACAAAATCTTTTAAAGCTTTCAGTATTTGATTGATCAAAGCGCTTGTTGTAGTTAACAGAATCCATCAAATGTTTTACTTTAGCCACTTCCCTTGCAACTTTACTAACAAATTAATTTCAAAGTCAATCATGAAATCGCGTCGTTAAAAAGACGTAAAAATCTGAAAAAGTCTCACCAATAAAACAGTGAACTTTCTAAATAAGAACTAGATGTGATTTTTATGGTCTAAATCAATTAAGACTCAAAAAGATGACATGCTGTAGCATCTTAAGTAGCGCCTTTATAGTTGGCTTGATGCCATATCCTAGAAATACTCATAAATTTTTCAGAAATTATCTTACTCTAATTATATTTTAACCTTATGATCCATAAATTTCTACGAAAACCTTAACATTTTCTTCAAAAATATAACAAAATTAGCTCCCGTTTCATAAGCTCAGTTCAATTAGAAATATTATTAGTTTGTAATAGTGGCGTCACTTTACCATATCTTTGGGGGGGGGGGGGGGGGGGGGCAGAATTATAATTCCACCATTATTAGATGTATTTATTGAATTAATGTATTGAATAATAACTAGTATCAGGGAGGGGAGGGGCAATGTCCTCCCCAGCCCTACTGAATTGACGCCACTGGTTTCTAAGTAAAAGTAGCTATTGCAATAAAACTTAAGCTAAAATTATTCCAATAACGCTACTTTTTGTAACAAAATTTTTAAATTTAATGACAAATTTTATGCAAATATCCAATTTTTAAATTTAATGACAAATTTTATGCAAATATCCAATATTGTTTGAATCAAAAATTTTTCATAATAATATCGATACCAAGAGAATTCACACTTTTGACAAGTACCATTTGAACAAAAACAAATGACTCATAAATTAGCCGTAAATCAAAGCTTACAGCTTTCGAAATGACCAAATGATTTCCCACACGGCATACAACGCTTTGTAAGTCTTTCAAAAATATTTCACACTAAATTTTTTTAAGTTTCACTTACGCTTTAGAAATATATCAATATCATCCTTTTGATTTAATTTGAAACGTTGCTGAAACGTTGCAGAAACATTGTAAGATTAAGTGAATAAGGCACAAAAATATTACTACACCATCGGTTCTCAGAGTTATTGTTTCATTTTAGCCGCATAACTAGGAGTTCATATTTAATAGTTATGGCTTGTGAAAGTTTCATGATTTAAGTATATTTGAAAATGGTAACAAAAATCTTTACTTAACATAGCATCAAACAGAGAGCCAGCCAGGCAACACTGACACAGTTCTTTACTAAGCACATTTCATGTCGTATACACGAGCTTACAATATATATTACAAAAATTTAATATCGAACCATAAAATATTATTTAGATTTCTAGAAAAATTCAGTTAACATTAAATCTGAAACCTTTAAGAAACACTTCAGCACGATTACATATAATAGACTTCGTATATAATGTATCAGGAAGATTTCATTTTAAGGACTCAAGAAATCTTGAATATGAAACTTTTCAGAAACACAATATAATTGCAAGTGAAACAATACATTTGATATATAAAAGAAAGATTTCTGTAACGTTACGTTTGCAAATGAAACATTTCTAGTAAGTTACGCCTTACTTCTTAAACTTTCTGAGGCGTTAAATGCCAAGTGTGTATGTATCATTTCATTTGAATTGTTCTATCTGAACAAATGTTACTGGTTAATAGGACTTTATTTAATTTAAGTTATATCTTTTGATAAAATTTCATTAATAGATAGATTATTAAATCAAAATTCACTAATTTAAGACACTGCTTTTTAAGCAGAATAGCACATTTTGGGCTGTTTGCCGAAACGAGTCTCAGGCAATGGATTATTTTTATAGTGAGTATACTCTTAAAAGGGATTATATTTTTGCACGACAATAAAAATTTTTGTGCTGAGAGTCTTGTGACGCAAACATCTGAATTGTATGCATTTATTCCCAATTTTTCTGAAGTTTCAATATGTCTAAGTACTTGTTTTTTTTAATTGACTTTTTTCCTTCAACACTAAAAGACTGACGAAAATACGCTTCAAATTTAATTAAAACCACTTCCCAAGTGTCATTTAATAGCGCTTAAATTTACACATAGTCCATAGGAAAATTTACAGAGATATCTCAAATAAGTAAGTACTAAATTAAGTTAAGCCTTCGACTTTTCGTTTAAACTTTTCTTTAATAAAACCAAACCTGACCTCAAATGCAATATGGGCACTATTTCGACTTCATCAATCTTAATCGATTTAAGTCCTGAAAAATTCAAAATAAATGCATCAACCTTTTTGTTGTTTATGATTTTCAGGCTGCTAAGTTTGAAGTTAACTTTTGATCTCTTGCTGAAAGAACCCATCAATATAACGACATTAACTGGTTTTAAGCATTGGCAAAATAATATTCATTTCTAAGAAAATCATCTGCTGTTTTTGTCTGTGGCTCTATTCAAATGGTAACTGGTGAATAAATATATGATAAGACTACCTTCGACCTTTTACAATTTTCCTTAAGCTTTGCATGTTTATAGTTAAAGTTAAGGAAAAGAGATTTATATTCGTTTTAAAGTTCTTACTTACAAAGATATTGCTATGCAGCAATACAAAAATATATAGAACTCAAAATTGTTCTGTGGTTAAAATCAGATAAGACCAAATTTTCAAAAAAGATAGCTTCTTCATAATAGAACCCTCAAGGAGACGCAAGTAATTTATTTATTTTTAAATGTATTTTAACCTAAGATCCTGATCTACTTTAAAATATTTTCTTAATACCGACTTTTTCGATATTTTCGTTACAAATCGATATTATTCGAGTTTCATTGACTTTTCCGATACGTTCCGAAATTATTTAGTACTCTTCGACTGCGTCGATTCTTTTTTAAGCTTTTCGAGACTTTTTATAAGAACGTAATCTTTCTTGTGCTAAGGATCAATGCAGTTTGCTGAAATTTCCTTTGCTAGCGAAGTTAAGCGATATTTTTAAAGTCAAACCTTTCATTTTGTTCAAGAAGTAGTTAAAATCTGAAAATTTTAAATCATTTGCAAAACTCTTGAGAAAAGTACTTAAGCACAAAATTATATCCATTTGCCAAAAGAGTTGGATAATTTGCAATAGCTTACAACATTTACATTGCAGCAAACGGCACTTATATGGAGTTAATAATTAGAAATCGCTCAACTTTGACCAAAGGATTGACTACGCATGCCCACAAAAAGAATTTGTTTGTTCTGGTGCTTAGAATCCAACACGATATTTCCATGTATTTTTTTCCGCTGAACCGAGTCCAGGATCAGAGTTCTCTATCTTTCTCAAGATATTCTAATATAAACTGCTAAAAAGGTTGAGGTTTTTTTCTTTTCTATAAAGTATGTATGGGATCTTAAAGTACAAGTCTTCTTCTTTCGAATGCGGTTGAGTTTGAGTTTCAAATATTTTTTTCAAAAATTTATTTTAGGCCCGTGTTATATTAAATTGGCTCCACATACTAAAACCATAACTTCTAATCAAATCAAATCTGCTAATATGAAAAAAAAAATCAATTTGTTTATGGAACAAAAACGACCCAATTTTTGATGGATTTAAGTTACATGGCTCATTTTGAGCGTATTACAAAGTTACACTAAAAACAAAATGCACCAAACTAATTTGCAAAATTTTTTCTTATTCCAGATTTCACCAAATTATCAATATCATAAGGTATGTATGAGATCTTCTACAGCTTGATATAAAGAATATGAACTACAAAGACTTTAGCTCTTTAGCAAAAGTTAAAACACTCGCAAATTTCTTATTAATCAGGAATACATAAATTGTATATTAAAAATAATGGACAGTGGAACTTGAGATCAAGATCAAACAAAATAATGCAACGTCACACTTTAGTCAGATATTGACATTCTTAGTTGAGGCATAAGGGCCATTTGAGACTATCACCAAACAAATCTTTGGTTTTTTTTTCAATGAAATTTTGCTTTATTTTTAAGATATTTGAAAAAAATTAAAATTGGCTAATTTTTCGGAAAGATATTGGACGAAGTTTTCTTTACATTTTCATATGCAACACAAAATGGGCTGACAGGCACAAATCTCAATGAATTCTAACAAATTTCTTTTGTGAAATTTTTCTTCATGATTTATGCTGCACCATTCTGACGGAACGTTGGCAGGGTGTAAATTCTCAATCGACCAACTTTAATTCTATATATTAACATATTTGACTCATGCTTTCAGTTTTTTATCTCTTTTTTTGTGTTGTGCTCCCTTTTGCTTTCCCAAATGTTCCGTAATTTCAATTCCATTTTGTTCAATTGTTTTCAATTTCATTCACATTCGCTTGATTTTATCACTTTTTCATTATACCGCTGCAAAAAAAAATAAAATAAAATTCTGCTGCTGCTTTCAAATAATTTCAAACGTTTAGCGTGCGCGCGCTGAGTAACAACAACAAAATCAAACACTTCCGTTTCCGTTGCACACTTCTATGTATATTCAATTAACGGCTATTAGTTGCTATTACTAGTGTTGTTGCTGCTGTCGTCGCTATGTTGCTGTCAACATGTGTTGCTGCTCTTTTCTTGATTTTGTTTTTTTTTTTTGCGCGACAATCGTGCGTTTCTCCCGTTGTTGTTACATTTATTTATTTTTTTTTTTTAAATTAAATTTTTTCAATTTTATTTTTATTGTACCATTTTTTTTCACAGTTTTACTGTCGCAATTGTCGCCGCGCTCGCCATCAATATGAAGAGGAATAATAAAATCACACAATTACAATACAAAATTTTTATTATGATTTTGTTGTTGGTGAGGGTGTTTTTTTTTAATTTTTTTTTTTTGCTTTTGTTGTTGTCGTACGTTCACAGAATATTTCTTTTGATATTTTCTTTTATTTATTTGTATTTTCTTGCTTTCTATTATATTTTATTATCAATTAACTTACACAGATATTCCATGCTACACTTTCACAGCAGCAGCACCGGTCTGCTATTTATTGTTGTTGCTGTTGTTTTTGTTGCTGCGGGAGCAACAATTGCTGCTGCAAAAACGCAACATTTCAAATTTATGTTTTTTTGATTTTTTTTTATAAAATTTCGGTTCGATTCGATTTATTTTCTCTATGATCCAATTCCTTTTTCTTTTTTTTCACAATTTACTTTCATTCGTTTGCCTGTGTTTTATTGTTGCTTTTATTCCACTTAATTTTATGACGTTCATTCACTGATAATAAAAATGCACCACAATGCAATACTTCACTGTCAGTGTTCACATTGCGCGTGTGTATATGCACGTGTTTATGTATATGTGTGTATGCGACTGCAACTCAAGTCAACGTACAACAAACAAACAAACGACACAGAAGATTTATTCCGACCGACGATACTCACAACTCGAAGGGAGACGCTCAACTAATCGTTACAGTCCTGCGGCAAAAACCTCGCGGCTCTGGGCGGAGCGTTGTTATGTTGAAAAAAAAAACGAGTGAAAAAATCTCGCAGCTCAGCGTCTTCTTTGATGCGCGCTCATCGAGTAAACTGAGAGTGCGCCGCATAAGACTTCAACGCATACGCAAGTTGAATAAACGCGGCTAACAAACGACGATCAAGCGACGGCTACAGGGCGAACACGACAACGATGATAACACGACTGCTCTGAGCCAAGTCTGGTTTGTGATGAAAATCGCCGCTGGCTGTGGGTTGTCGGGTGAGCCACCGTTTGAAATGAATGGCCGTTGGTGCTGCAGCAGCTGAGCGTAACATACAATGATGCGAGTATGAAGTGTTAGAGAGCGAGTTTTGGGAGCGCAGTTATTAAATTGAGAATACGAAGTTTATGCTTTGAGGTGACCAGCTGTGGTCGTTGTATAATTATGTTGAAATCACTGAGATAGCATATGTAGTTGTTAATTGTCAATACAGTACTTTTAGCCTATTAGAAAGAGTAAATTGCGTGTAAAAACCTGCCGCATCTTAAGCGATAGCTAATTTTTAGGCAGCTTCTCTTCCGAGACTTTGTTTCCAGACACGGCCTTCTTAAATATTTAAGAATCATTCCCAGCTGTGGAAATAAGTTGATCAATTGAAAATCAAACAAGAATATATTTTTAGAATGGATTCAGACCAAAAGTTAATGTTATATGCACAGTGTTAGTCCCAATATTTTTGGGTGTGTCCGGATCCTCCCACCACCTAAGACTTTACCAAAAGATGAATATGCGCTCATCATCATTGTGTATTCGTTCAAAACCATTCACTAAGAACTCGGCTAATGAAATCATAGTTGTTTTTTTTTGTGGAAATCAGAATTACACTTTTTTGAAATTTAGACCAAAAAAATATTTAGCACTTTCTCTGAAAGAAATTGTTCACGCTTATTATAATGGTCCTGATTGATGATCAAAGAAAGTGATGAGATAGAGTCCAAACAGGATAGATTTTTGCTTTATGCAAGATGGAACGTGGACGATCAGAACCTTTATTAAAACTTAACTTTTTGATCTTGTGGTAGGTCTACATTTTTAGGCACCTGCTCTCAAAGATACTCAAAATTGTGATTTTTTCTGTATATAATCTCAAAATTGATAATACTTCGAAAAAAACGTCTATGACAAACTTCAAGAAGAACTTCTAAGCTTGCACCAAATTTTTTCAAGGTGGCGCACTGTCGTGTGATTTTTTAACATTATGCTGTAACAGAATCAACACTACTGTCGACAGTATCTTTTGTAAATCGATCCAGCTGTTAGACTTTGCTTATGACATTGTTATTACTGCAATCTCCCAGCAATGACACTCCAAAATCTTGAAATGTATAATATGGCCAAGCGCATGTTAGTAACTAACCTTCATCTGTTCACCATACGGCATAATATTTTAGCACCGATAGCGATTATTTCGACGCAATCAAGGGGACTAGCTTAAAGTAAACGGCAACTCCACAGGTGATACGATCGCTTGGTGGAAATTCGAAGAAAGGTTGCTCTATGCAAACCGATATATTTTCGGACTATCTACCATAATATCCTGAGCTCAAAACTCTTCTCGCGAAGTATCAATGTAATGTAATCATTTTCATTTATAATGAAAGAGAATGTCGTTCAATTCACTGCCTCTACTAGCTCGGAATGCTGCGATCCTTTTACTAAAATTTTGAACACCTTTTTTGCATATTGACGTTTCAATGCAATGAGTGATATTTGCTCGATCGTGATGTCTTTGAGGTGTTGAACAGTTTGAAGACTATCCACATTCATTCATCAAAACGCCCAAACTAAAAATAAAAAATTCTCTTAAATAATATTTTGTCATATTTAAGGCGGTTGTGCTTTTTTAATTTTAGGCAATTCTTCTTCATCTATCTTTTTCTCTTGTCAACCCAGCAGTCTAAGGAAAAAACTGTTTACAGAAGATAACTTACAATATTTTAAGTAGAATGCACTTAGAATGTTCGAGTTTTTGATTGGTTTTACCTTTGAAATCAATTGTTCAATAACAATTTTACACGAAAAATATATAATAATACGCCGCCTGGAGAGAAAAAAGATCTGGTTCGTATGCAGTAGGTGTGTAAGCTTTAAAGTATCAATATGACGATAGCTAAGTCTTTAAGACACAAAAAGCAGATTCGTTGCCTCAAAAAGTGATACAAATATGGATTAGACCTTGATATATTTCTTATAGAGTCTCTATTATCCAATCTCTTAGACATTTTGCTATTTTTTTTGAAATATCAAGCATCATACCGTTCATTAAAAGCTCATGTCATTACCAGTGCTCTATCTAGGTGTACGATACCATGATAGTTTCCGCCGGGTCTTTATATGTAATAAAAAGTTCTAAGCCATATCTAAAAATAGATTGCTTACATTCACAGAGAATACGAAGCACGTCCCGCTCCTTTGCTCCATAGATATCATGAAAATATGGAATTTATGACATAGTGCGTTCAACTTCATAATAAGAAAATGATTTTTTTCCAAAATCCAGCTTGTGAACAAAATGTTTCCTTTTCGAAAACACGAAATTTTAGCCCAAGCCCTAACTAAAGTTTTGTTGTAGCTATTGACCACTAAAAAATCATTAGTATAATAACAATTAATCTTTTGATTTAAGGAGGCGAGCCATCTCATTTAACGCAAACCGCATAAGATTGAAATAAATCCCAACATCCATAACAATTAAGTTGTTAAATCCAAAACTGTATCCATTAAATCCGCATTTAATTCACCTACTAATTTTGCTTTATTACACTTTCAACATCTTTATTGCCCGATGCCATTGCCATTTTCTCACAACTCACAACGCACAACCCCAACTAAACATGATTTCATTACAAAAAACAAGTAGCGCATCCCTCGGGCAAAGAAAGATAAATCCGAAAGATACAGCAGAATCGACACAAATAAAATTAACCCTATAATTAGGCATTCTTACAAGACCAATCCATGGACTCTTGCGGGAATGTTATGCGCTCATTTTGAGATCATTGCGCGCTCTTTGCTTGGCGCTCAATATAGAACTCTACGACAACTCTCATGCTCTATTCTTTGTCAAAGTAACGCACTCTCTCTGAGCGAACTCGCCGCTGAAATGCGATTGGTCGTTTGCGGCTCAACAACTTTTTCACACATTCAAAAGATACAAATAGCAAACGTTGCCAGTTGTTGTTGGCGTTACTACCTGTTGTTGTTATTATTATTGTTATTGATGTTGTAGCTAAACAGCATCATTTATGAGTTAAGCTTGAACTAACTATGCGATTTACAGTTTTTACTGCAAACGCCTAAGAGCCTGTGGCACCAACAAAAACACGCTAAAAAAAGTGAACTCGTAAATGTTGCCGCGTATCGAAATGAACGCATCCCAGATGCGCCTGCACAGCCGCCAGCAACTTAACACTCTCGGTAGTGGTGCGTCATGGTTTTTATGCGTCTGCCTTAATTATGCGACGCCACAATGTTGTTGCCACTGATACCTGCGAACTGTTGTTGCTGCTGCTGCTGCAGCTTCTACTTCAGTGTTTTGCTTTGCGCCTTAAGCATTTGCAGTGCGCGTACTTTTTTTTTTGTTGATTCTTTTGTTTGCGTTTCATTCATAAAATCGCACCAAGACCGAAGATGTCCCTGCTTGTCCTGCTGTTACCACTGCTGCTATTGCTGGCAACTTAATTCATTCAGTTTTCTAGTTTCTAGCCGTTGACATGACGAAGTCGTTGAAAAAACCCGTCGCATCCTTTATTGGCAACATGCGCGTCAGTTGCGCGCGCGTAATGAAGCGCATTTATGGCGTAATGCAGCATACGTGAAATAGAACAGCATTGTCCAACTGGCACATGCATGCAGCATACAGCATGTGCAACAGTTGCAGCACCTCATCATAACAGACATTCAACAATTTCCACAATCTAATTATCTGGCAGAGAGCAATGTTGCCAATTAAAGTGAAATATTTCGCTCACTTGAATTTTTTGCTGCTGCTGTTGCATTGTTGCTCACATGTTTAGCAAGTGTTTCCACTTGCTTTTGCCAAATGTGTCGACAATCGTCGAACCAGTCCTGCCGCCGAACCCGACTGCCATCTGCCGCAGCCGCACATTCACTGACTTCTTGGTGTTTCTATTGTACACTCCTTTTCTCCAACTTAAATCATAAAGCTGTCTATTGGCCTGGGAGTTGACTGCCTGAGGCTTTGCTTACGGCCATATTTGTGTTTTTGGTTTTAAGACGCTAACGCTGCATGCGGCTAATTAAGCGCGAAGAATCAGGTGTGAAAATATTTTGCTGTAAATTAACTGAAAGAATTTTTTGAATTGGCTGATAATTAATTTAGATAGCCGATTTTGGACGAGTTGCGGCGTTGTATATGGCGTTGTTTGTTTGTTTGTCTCGTTGTCATTTTTGCGTTTGTATTCACAAATTATAAATGGCGCTTATAAATTAATTTATGGAAGTAATAAACCACAATTAGTTACTAAAGGTTATTTCTTAAATCGATAAAAATAAAATTTTGAGTTGCTTATATTAGAAAGATAAATTAATGATGGTTGGAGCTTGAGAACTTTTTTAAGTTTAGTAACTAAGCAATTTAATAAAAAAAAATTTAATTACAAATATTTGATGGTTTAGCGTTCTGAATGACCCTTGCAAAAAGATTCATAGATACTTATTCTCCAGCCAAGCAGTGGTAGAACTAGGCGAGCAAAGGAGGCCGTTGGTTTGGGTGGGAATGGCTTGAGGGCGACATAATTTTCCTCAGAGATTTGGAAGATTTTTTTAGTAAGTTTTAATGTGATGATACACTTCTTCAATATTTGATGATATAAACATACAATGTAGGAAACTCAATCATCGATAGTCAGGCCGCTTTAGAAGCTCTCCGATGCAACACATTCAAATCAAACTCTGTTTTCAAATTTATGACCTCTCAACATGATCTCAGCATCAAAGTAGCTGTACATCAAAGCCTCTCGGTATCGAGCTGGCAGACGCACAAGCGAAACAAGAAGCGCTTCTGGACACAATGTCATTAAGCATCACAGCACCAGCTCAATACTTTAATTCCCAAATTGACATCTACATGTTAACAAAATCTGGCACACGCTGGATACAGCTTAATAAGCATTAGCTTAATAGCAAAAATATTTTGGCCTTTTTTTAATACGACTAAAACCGAATTATTACTATCATTATCCAAGGATAATTGCCGCCTCATGACAGGGGTTACAACTGGACACTTAAAATGAGACTGCTTGAAGCTGATATATGCAGAAAAATATGGAACAAACGCTATACCGCTGTGACTACCCTGCACTCGCTCGGACAAGGCTGTGTACACTTGGTCATGCTTTCTGCTACTCATTACGCAACGATGCAAAATTAAAACTCCATAGATTATGACTTCACCAGGCAGAGGAATACTTTTACCATAAACCAAACAACTAATTCTTACTGATTAAGTCTTGAGAGTTGTGGTTTCACAATGGACCAAGGTGTCTTTGTGGGGCTTCCAATCCACCAAGTTATTATTAAAAATACAGTAGTGATAACAAAAGAATATTTTTGTATATAACAGGCTTAAGAGTAACCTGTAGTTTGACCCTGAAGCAGCTCTGAAGTAGTGAATAGTGTCATGGTTTCATTGCCAATTTGAATTCAAGAAGTTACTTTACCTCGAAGTTCAGATATGCCGGACCCTAAATTTATTTGTCTTACAGTCATAAGAAGCCAAAGAAAATCATTATAACACTATATTTACTGGGTAGCTACAAAGCTTTTTGAGCAAAATTTTTCGGAGACGTCCTCTTTTTATTCGCTTTAAATTTTATAATGCAATTTTTCTCTTTCATTCTCAGTTGGTTTCTATTTGGGTCTTAGTAGCCACGTAAGATTAACAAAATCACCAAAGTAACTCTTCTCAAATAAGTCTTATGTTAGAGCTTTCTTCTAGCAATCGTTGTCTTGCACTCTTTAAAGTGTATGCCTTAATCAACCAAATTTATCAACTCCTTATCCGAATACTTGAAATGCTCAGCGAAACTGTACTGAAACACAAATAAGTTTTCATATCTTTTAACCTCTAAGCTTAGAAATGCGATATGAAATCACCCCTCATTAAAAATTTTGCCAAAAATTCAAAATGCAAACATAAATCTCAAATTCAAGTTTGCTGCTTAAGTCTTTTGATTTGACATTGCAAAATTTATAAACCAAAGTACTAAAAATTTATGCGCTAGTAAATTGAATCGAAATTAACTGATATTTCATTTTAGTCACATTGCCAAACGCAACAGCATTGATTTCCTTATTCCTAGAAGCTGCACGAGTATACTGGTACTGAATTCTTTAATTTTAAACTCTTTCTGCTACTTAATAAACTATTTTTCATTGTTTGTATTTGAAAAAGAAAAATTGTTTTATGCAAATTAGTTGCTTTTAAAACTTCACTGAATTTGTCCAAATAAATTAAGTTCCATTTCACGAAAAAAAGGCACATCTTTTCCAAAGACGGCTCCCTTTCAAACCACGTTAAGAAGACGAAAAAAAAGCAGTCATTTCATTATTAGCCTTATTTGGACTAAAAGTTGCCAGTTAATTTATTCAAATCGCTTAATTTGATAATTTTTCAAAACTGTCAACAGCGCATATGATTAGCGTATGATGATGATAATGATGATGCTGATGATGACGACCTGCAACAAAGTCCCCAATGCTTACGAGAGATGGTGACAAACGAGCGGCAAAATAAATAAAACCAAAGCTAAAAACCATCAACAGCAACACAACAGAAATCATAACAAAAAGCATTGGTAGAACGTGTTCATAGCGACACGCTTAAAAATGTCAACAGCAACGGCAACAACAATACCGCCAACAAGGCTTCACCTGTGAAAACGGGCGTCTATTGTTTGGCAAACTCATTATATATATATTTGTATGCGTGTGTGTGCCTATGTTTGTGTGAAAACGGAAAAAAATCATGCCAATTGGATATTGAAGGCGACAACAACAGCAACAGCAACAACAACAAAAAGTCACACAATGCAATGCCACATTGTTGCAGCCGTCGTCGCGCGCAGTTACTATCGATCTTATCGCTGCTGCGCAACATGTTGTTGTACAACAAACATCATGTTAAAGGCAGCTATCATATGCCAACTAAACTTGGGGCGGCAAAAGTTGGTAGTAAAATATATATATATATAGATTTGTTAGTGTGCTTGTGTTGTTGTTGCTGTTGCTGTTACTGGCTCATTGACAAGTTGGCAGCGCATTTCCCATTTTGAAGATCACTGAAAGCGTCAATTATTGCAATAATTTATGATGCCGCCACAGATCGCAAAGCGAAGACGTTTTGTAAATCGGCTGTGAGTTGAGGTTTTTTGTTTTTGTTTTTGCTTTGTTTCACGTTGATGTTGCATGGTACTTATGATGGAAAATTGAAGAACCGTTGCACGTCTTTTTTTCATTTTTAAACAGCAGAATATGGCAGTAGAAGAAATTCCACAAGAAATAAACTAATGCACTGTAGATCATATTGACTTAAATGTTCACTCTTTTTTGGAGAGGTCTTTAGGATGTTGGCAAAATTATGCTAATAATAACCGAATTTCTTGAAGAAAAATCAATTTAGAAAAATACTAGCTAAGGTGTTATCTTCAGCCAGGCCGAAACCCACATACTCTACACTGCATTGAAAGTACTTTCTGAATAAATATTAAAAATACGTTGAAAATTAATTACCTAAAATTTTAATGAAAATCGTATGTGCCAATTGTGAGTTATACAAAAACAAAATTTTCGATTGTTGAAAAGTGACACGACCACTTTTGCAATTCCGCCTACTTTAAGCACAATTCAAGATAATTATGATCTGTATGCGTGTACTTAATTTCATCACAATGTCTTGCACGGTTAACAGGCTATGGCGTTATTAATGTTATTAAAGCTAAAGCTTAGGGCTGTGCCACGTCCTTTTAATAGCCTTTGCAAATTTGAAACCTAACCCAATCTAATTCATCAAAATCGCAGTAACTTTTTTCAAAATGTGCAGGGGTATATTTGCATAGAGTATGGGCGGTGGTCGTGGTCGTGAACAAATTTCGCACATGCGAATCGAATATCGAATGCTACTGTAAGAACAAAACCAATATGGAACTAGTACATGAGATATTCGATGTGATCAGCATAGCCAAATGGAAAAATCGATAAATTTCAGGAATGTGCAAGAACTTTCGACAGTTTTGTGTATGCCAGCATCAGCTGATATAAACGCACACTAAGTCAGTTGAAATTGAAACTTTGATTTGACAACATTGACTACGAGAAAAACGTTTTGAGTCGGTTGAAGTCTTACAAACAACTTAGCTGAAGGAGCTGAAGATTATTCCTCAATCACCATGTCGAAAAATGTATGGAGGGCTCGATCAAGTGGTGGGTACTAGTATTTCAGTGAATAAATAGTTAATTTTCTTTAGTTTTATTTAACTATTCCGGATACTTTTTGCACGGAAAATGCGGCAACATTATCGCACTGTGTATGTCAATTCTTTATATTTACTACACATTGCATTAATACTCCATCTGTGTTTTTAAGTTCGCACCTCTTACTTGTGCACTAGAGGTTGGCTCGTGTGCACTTGCTGAGTCAACAGATTACTGCACTCGCTGTCGAGTGCAATCTATTGAGTGACATTCTGAGAGTCATCAATAGACTCGCACAAAACAGAACGGTCCCACAACATGACTGTATTCTGGCTCATATTTCGCCGTCCACGTTGTTCAATTCGAGCAAACTATTTACAACACCGAATATGAGAAAAAGCTATGAATGCAGTAAGTCAACTGTAATAGCAATGCGTCACCAAAAGGGAGACGGTAGAATTAAAAAGGATTGATTTTATGCCATGATTTGTTTTCTGAGCAAACGCATTAAGAGACAACAAGCCACTTGGTCTCACATTAAGAGACAACAAGCCACTCGGTCCCGAATGTAATAAACTACGAGTGTTTGAACTTGAAGAACATTTTATTTGCAAGTGCAGCAGTTACCTACCTTGTTTCGATTTGTTTTGATTTTATTTGTGTTTTTTTTTTACATGCACAAGGACTCGATGGACTCGCAATCGTAACGAGTGGCTCGATGCTCGTTTCAAGTGCACTCTGGCTCTGGTATTCTGCAAACGAAAGACTTCTTTGAAAATCTTTTAAATTCTTATTAAAAATTTAAATATTTTATTTCAATTTCACACAACTCATTATACTGTTTGCTCCCACTAAGCAAAAATATTTACCATACTGTTACACGTGCAATCAATTTGTATTTTCTATTGTCAACGACTGTTTGGACAAGGCATACTAACAACAACAACAACTTAAGATTCTCATGTTCGCAGTTTGTTAGTAAATAATATTACAACAACATAAAGAATAGCAACAATACCACAACGATTTTCTTAACAATAGTCACCGAAATAATGTTCTGATATCAACCTCTGCATGCGCGCATCCCAAAGTCAAAATAAAAAAATTTCTCAAAAAACAGAAACAAAACAAAAGAAACTTTTAAAGCTCCTCCACATAATCACAAGGAAATTGTCATAATCCAATAAGAAAATATGGTAAAAAATCCAATGAGGAGAATTTCTTTTGTCAGCAGCAGCTAAGGGGTCGTCCATGAAGGAAGTCAACAGCATAGGGGATTAACAAAAAGGAACATGCAAAGAGGTGACGAGGTCTTTTCAGGCGCCCAGTTTTTTAAATGACACTCTTAACTTTTTCATTTTTTTTTTTTTTCATAAGAAACGAATAAAAATTGTCAAAAAGAGGTTATGGCATAAACATTTGTGGATGCCCTTTAAGGGAAGATAAAGAAATCAAATAAAAGTGGTCAAGTATCGGAGAAGAGGTTACAATTACTAAATTTCAGCGGACGTCTTTTATGGACGACCCCTAGCTAAGTTAATGCTTCTACTAAGAAGAGAAAGAGATAGACATTGGAAATTTAATATTACCAACCGTTCGCAGCGGTCTAAAACCAAAAACATTTATTGGATTTGTAAAAAAAAATTTAGTATTTTGTGCAGCTTATGAACTGCTGTTGTTATTGCTATGTTCTTGTTGTTGTTGTTGTTTTAGTTGGTGGAGCAAAGTTACCATGTTGCTATTGCTGTTATTTGATTTATATGCAATCGCATTTGTTATAATTGGCATTGTGGACATTCTGCTGTTACTTCTTCTTCTTCTTCTTCTGCTTCTTCTTACAGCAGATGTTGTTGTAGCTGTTGCTGCAACTAGTTATTCCTAGTTGACAACATTTTGTTTAACAATAACTTTGTTTTAATGGTTGTTGCAACTTATTGTTGTCGCAGCCAAAGATGATTTATTTAAGCCAACAGCAACTTTCGTGTATCGAAGGCGTTCGTTCGTTTTGAATGACAAAGAGTGGGAATTTGTTTATTCGTTAAATTGTATATGCAAAGGCAATTTACATACTTACAAAAACATATCTATATATATGTACATATATATACTTATTGAGTAAAATATTTTTTTTTTCAAAATTGTGCTGATGTTCTGGTTTATGTTTAAGTATTCGAGTGACACATATCGTTTCCTTACGAAAACGTTTCAGTATGGAATTTATGAAATTTGTTTATATCTTTCGCAATCATTTTAGTGTCTGCCCATACCATCGTCATTCGGGCTTTTGTTGATATTATTTTCTATATTTATACTACCTGTTGCCTTCTGGTAACAACCAATTTGATTTAATCCCTCTCGATATCATTCAATAATTATCCAAAAATTACAAATATTATTAATATCATATGTTGCCTTCCAATAATATCAAGTAACTTTCAATAGCATCGCATAATACTTTCCAATATTTTTCAATATCGAGCCCATTTCCACTCTAGAATTTTTCAATATTCTGCTCACAATACATCGCGTTTCAGAGGACCTATTCCATCAGCTCAAGGCTGCTGAATTCATGAACTCACTTGCTTCTATGGAGACGAGAGACTCAAATAAAACCTATTCATTCTATGCATCATTCTCCCGGTTGCAGTGCAACTCCACACTGAGCACGCACTCTATGTACATGTGATTTTGAATATAGGCCACAGCTTTCACGAAACTCAGCCTAGAAAGCCTTGGAATACATTTAAGGCCATTACCCTTTATACCGCCAATGATCAGATGAGACCTTGTAGCTAAGCTACTTCCAGTTAAGCTTAATTCCATTCAGTAATGGTGGCTCGTGCATAATCTACATACATTCCACAACGTGGAACATAAATATATAGATTACCCTAACAGAAGGTTTACGCCAACTCATACATACATATGTCTCGGGTATGCACTCATCATTTACTTGATAACTTTGTTTAAAACTTTTTTCACTTATCGAACTGCGTAGTGTGACAACTACTCCTTCTCTGAGACACCTCAATTGTAAACGCATTCAATTCAAAAATTTGAGCTCGTCCTTAGAGCTTTACATAACATTCAGCTCGACATCAACATGGCCTCACGCACGGTCACTGGTGTTCTCATGAAAATGACAATAACAAAATACTTATACAACAACTTCCTTGGAGTCATATTCTACGAACCCACTCACAGTCGTCTGATGCAAGAATGCATTCAGGAAGCTCATCAACAGGAAGTGCAGACCAAGGCCCCGGCGATTTCGTACAACAGAAATATCCCCGTTAAGCCAAACATCGTACTCCTCTTCGTACTCACGTTTCATTCAGCTTGTCACCTAGATGAATACATACGGAAAAATAGCTTTTGATAATGTCCGCCACTACTCAGCATCATCCTGTAGCACCGGTACCATCTAATTCTATTCTTGAGGGTATCATAAAAGTTGTTTGAGCAATTCTAGGTTGGGATGCCTAAAGTCCCAATCCCACATCACTTTTCAAGAATCGAAATCACAATATCAATCGAAGTATATAGTGACTTTTGCTTTCCAAATAGTAGCAGTAATGTCATTCTTTTTGGCAAGGACATCAACCACATTAGACAAAAAAAACAACAACAATTAAGGTATGTTGTCAAATAGTTTGAAATATCAAAAAAAAAATTCCCGAAAGAAATACTGATAACTGAAATTAATTTTTTGCTTTTGTTTAGTACAATAGAAACTTTGAGACAAAGACTAGAACCCTTAATTTGTCCGAGGCCAAGAAGATTTGCCACATTTTTCTGCTGAGAATATGCATAGTATTTCTTTGACCTAAAAAAACAATATATAATGTTGTAGCCAATTGGTGATTCTTATGATTCTAACAACAAATGACCTTGAGCACCCCATGAATGGCGCTTTAAAATAATATATCCTAATGGTAAGTTATTGTAATTTCAAGGTTTGGTATCTCAAATATGATTTGGATTTGTTTTCTACATAAGTATTGCTTTATGCTAAAAATGAAAGAAGCATGAATGCATCCCATCACTTTCATAAGAAATTTTCCAGCACAGTTGCCCTTAATTGTAGAACCAGTATTGGTTCCATGCGCTAGCACTACAGTGCATTTTTGCAAAAAACGAACCCTTAAAAAATCAGTATCTTTTACAAGGGTTACTGCCGTATCTAAATCAAAAAAAAAAACGCAATTAAAATTTAACCACTCGAGTGAAGAGTGCGCAACTCATTTCGTTGGCATTAGAGAACATTTATGAGGACTAGGGTGATGCAGAAAGAAAAACATATTTATATGTCAAAGCTCAATGGGCACACCAAAACAGAGAGTTAGAAAAAAGTTTTTTTTTGACTCGAAACGTTTCTAAAACAATGCTATTTTAAGGCAAAATTGAAGTTATTTGGTATATATTTTTGGTCACATTAATTGCATGGATCGGATACAAATTCCTTGGTTGGCAGAGCACTTAGTCTATACCTTTTGCCTGGAGTGTTTTGTTGGCATTTAAACAAAGTAAAGTAAAGCAAAGGACCCGGAATGTTCGTAAGAAAGACGCGCACTATCGATCACCAACTCGTAGAATATTCGTGTATTGTGGTAATTTTCTTATTTAGTAGGCGTGCAACCGCTCCTAATGGAAGAAACGCTATCACGGTTGAGTCGCTATATCGAATTTGATGATATTTGGTATGAAGATAGATTGATCTTGAGAAAAAAAATTTTTTTTCAGTGGGTGATGCCACGCCCCTAACAAGAAAATACGTTTCTCACTGCTAATCCAATGGATTGATTTTGGTATAGAGATAGATTGAACCTTAACGAAAGGTATTTACTTTTTAATGGGCGGCGTCACGTGTCTAACCATAAAATATGTCTGCACAACTATACTTTGTTTTCAATAGGGGTGGTGCCACGCCCCTAGAAAAAAGATATATTTTCACAGCTAAACTATGAAGATGAATTGAAACCTAATGAAGGGATTGAGATAGGTATAGGACATCGTGATATCATTATATTTGTTTTTATTACTTTCATTTTCATTAAGGAATCCATTTAATCAGGTGAAATAGCACTGAGCTGTTTTTTATTGTCACTATAATGGTAGAATTTCAACCACTGAGCAAACTCTAGTTTTCTAAGAAATAAAATTTAAATATTTGAAAGCAGCATGACAAGTGCACAGCATAAGGGAGGAATTTCGGTAGAGACACGGCCTTGTAATGCGCATAAAATTGACCGCAAGGACATTTCAGCTATGTTCCACTAATTTAATTTGCACAGCAAATGTGCTGCATGTTATTGCTGTCGGTGTTGTTGTTGCTGTCGCTGATTATTCAATATGTTTGATTTTAAGATAATTTTTCATAAACGCAATACGCGCGTATCTATGTATCTGCGCATAAGTATCTGTAACAACAAGTTGATTTGTTGTAGTAGTACTGCATGTGGTGAGTGCGTTGCTGCCAACGCATGCATGCACGCACTTGTGCACATGGCAATTGCTCGATGTCGTCGTTGGCAAACTTTGTGCAGCACAGCATTTACTCCCGTGGTTTCTTGTTGTGTGCGACTTAAAGATATTAATCGCCAGAGAGCGTAGCGCGATCACATTGAAATTAATTCCAATTTATTGAGGTGAAATCTGTTAATTAAACAAGCAGGCCGCAACATAACGCAATTCGTAAGTAACCAAGTAGCAGCAGCACCAGCGATTTATTGGACGCATCGAGCAACGATTGCATAAAATCGGATTAAAGTCAATTGACGCGAATGCTACATGGGTGCGCAGATAAAGTTTAAAAATTATTAACAGTTGATAATCTGAGAAAAACAACTTTAAAGTTTACAATTTAAGAATCCGGAGAGATAGCGAACGAAATCTTAAATTATACCATCTTCGGTTAGAAGACTCTTCAGCGAAACTTTCAATTTATTTCTAAAATCTTAAAGTTAATTTAGCAATTGACTTCATGTTTTCTAATTTATTTAAAATGCAATCTAGCAATAACCAAGCTGATACTCTGTGCACTCCACTCCACCGCATTGTGTCCCACAAGCTGGGGTGGCTCTAACGCTGCTGGCTCTGGCTACCCTTTTGCCGTATGCTGCTGGCTCATCGACACAATCAGTTTCGTGTGCTTTGACCTCGCGTATTTATTGCTGAGAATCAGGACGGCATGATGGACAAAAAGGCAAATAGACAGGCAGACGGGTATTTCAAGCGACTGAGGCAAATGCAGTTTTGGCTAAAAATAGCAATGCACCATGCTGAAATTGTTAAGCTGGCCCCGTCTGTTGCCGTCCATGATAAATCCAAGCAAAACTATGAGTAACAGAGGCTACGAATGGGAGGCAACAATCTCGATGAGTTCATCTGCCAATAAAGCTTCCCTTCGACTTCAACTTCATATGAATTGCAAGTTAGCGAGATT
Organism: Meiosimyza decipiens; assembly: GCA_963680825.1. Lineage (NCBI taxonomy): Eukaryota > Metazoa > Arthropoda > Insecta > Diptera > Lauxaniidae > Meiosimyza > Meiosimyza decipiens. The sequence continues at coordinate 69,641,213 of OY804259.1, forward strand.
AGCTTTAGTTATTGTTGTTGTTACTTTTGTTGTTATTGCCGCCGTTGCCGCTGCCGCTGCTGCTGCTGCTGCTGCTGTTATTATATTGTAGCTGCACTGTGCTCGTGGTATCTATAGCATATCTGGACATTTTTGTTGGTGTTGTGTCGAAGAAGTGAAATGTATCTGCGTGCTGGGCGCTCAAATTGCAATTTGGCGGACAAGAAATGTGTTACAACAACAACAACAATAACAACAAGACAAAAAATGTATTGTTGTTTTGCAGCGCAAAAATTACATTTTTTATCATTTTGATTAGGCGAGAATATCTACGAATAGCAATAAAATTATCTATACCAGCGCTGTCAAAGTTCATATGCATAGGAAGGTGGTTTCTAATAGAGCCATACATTGAACTTCCTTTCAAATTTTAATTACGAAAAACTTACGAAAAAAAGCGAACGAAAGTGAAGCAAATTCTCACAGATGTCATCCCTTCTGGGTCTCTGATCACACTTTTCTAAATCACTATACCCAGGAAAATAGTTTTGGCATAAAATTCAAAGGCAATGCTTAAAATATCGTATAATATTAACTATTTTAAGGCTTAAATCATATTTTGCGGTTACTCTGCTGATTCTTAAACAAAATGTGTCAATCATTTTCCTGATTTTAATCGTTTAAAGAGCAACTAAAATTATGATAAAATTAAATTGAAAATTTTTGTGCTTGGGTCAGGCTCAGGAGTTTTTGTGGTTGTACTGGAACAGAAATAATTTATGATTATTTTACTGAGCTTTCTGTTCAGTACAGTGTGTGATAACACCAAAAAAATAACAAAATCATACCATTATAGTTTCATTCAGTGCCGAATGAAATCATCAGCGTTATCCGATTTCATTTTTGCAAAGACTTGTTGTGAACCCAAGTGCAACAAAGCAAAGCAAAAATGCTGACCAAATCTATGGACAAAGGATAATATACCAGGCCTGTAAATGCTCACTCATCGACTTAAAGGTCACTGATGATTCCTTACGTAACGAGCTTTTGCACAATCTTCCAATTTTCAAGCAACTTAGGCATTTCTATCAGATATGATTTTAAAGTATTTTCATTAATGACAGCTCTGATCTACTAGATATTGGTGCAGTTGTTACTGCAGCTACAAACAATTTTTGAACTGCATTGAAAAGTACGAGTGCACACACCAACTGCCCGCAAATAAACGTTAGCTATTTAGCCAAGTTATTTTGGCCGGCTGCTGCTGCTGTTGCTGCTCCTGCAATCGAACGACGATGTTCAGACTGACGGTAAGTCGTTTCATTGATTTCGTGATGCACTTTAATGAAATGAAATCTGATAGTTTCTTAGCGGCAGTACAGTTTCAACCAGCAGCAATTCCAGTTGGAGCTATGTAGCTGCGCGCAAATTATTATCAGCATTTACTTGCTGCAATATTAAATTTCTCATCACGCCCTCCAGGAGAGGTAGCAACGCTAGCACATCCCCCTTCTCTTCTCCTCTACGGCTACAATGGCGCTCAAATAATTAAAGACAGCGCTGTTGCTGCTGCTGCAGAGAGCTTAACAAATTCACTTAAGTTTTTTGAAAAAATCCATTAAAAATTTTCACGAAAATTTAACGTTTTGTAGAAATTAAATGAGATATAGAAGAAAAAAAGGGTGTGCCGGTTTGTCACAAATGAGAGGCTTTACATTAAATGAACTACAAAGTAGATTGCTTTTTTTTGTGGTATATCCTACTGATTGTTGTTATAACGGGTGATTTATTAAACGTTTGGTTTTTGAAAATTTAGAAAAGAACATATTTGGAGCGATACATCAACTCCTTTCATTTACTTTTTAAAGATTATTTCATGTAAATCTTGCCCACGGCTACGCCTGAGGCGGTTCATCCGTAAGCTCTAATTTTGGCATACATTTCGGCCGGTATCCCACCATGGCTGCAATTGTGGCTGGTTTGTCCCTGTACACGAGAGACTTCACGTAGCCCCACAATAAATAGTCTAGTTGGGTCAAATCGCATAGTCTTGGTGGCCAATGGACTGTTCCAAAATGTGAGATTAATTGCTCATCAAGCTCGCCACTCAATAGGTCCATGGTATCGCGTGCCGTGTAGCATGTGATACCGTCTTGTTGAAACCACTTGTCAACCAAAATTGATTCTTTTGTTTTGGGCACTGACTGTAATGTTACAAATTCCAATATTTTTGAAAAAGTACGTTCCTATGATGCCGCCGCCTACAAACCGCACCAAACAGTGCATTTTTCAGCAGCTCTTTAGCTGCCTCTGACTGCTATTCAGACCAAAGTCTTCAATTCTGCTTGTCGACAAACAGAACAAACATTGAGTCAAAAATGAGCTTCGTCGCAGAAGAAAATTTTTCAATATCACATTTCTCACAGAGTACGAATTTTTATAATAAAATTAAATGATTTTCAAGCGATTTTCGTTCGTAAGTCTATTTATTGTAAAATGGCAAACTTCATTGAGCATTTTTGGCAGTGGCACATGCCGCTAATCACGAGCGAAAAACAGGTAGCAAAAAAAAAACACCCTCTGGCAGCAACTTTAGAATTTGTATTGTTTGTCAACATTTACACGAGCAAATTCGGTCTGAGAAATTCTTGTCTATTCTCTTTTGTGAATTTCTTTTGCGTTTACACACGGAAACTAGAATTTGTTTGTGCAAGAAATTTCAAAGCAATTACTGCGTCAACCCGCCACAACAAACGTAAATTCAAAGCATAATATCTGCTAAAGAATAGTACGAAAGGGATTTCGCGTGTACGACAAATTCTGTACACCACCCTTTCGTTTTTCCCTTCTTGCCCACAAACAGGAAAACTTTCTTTCAAGAGTTTCCTCGTGTAAACGCTGCCTTTGTAAATCCAGATCAGTCAGTTCGAGGTCCGCGAAATCAGCTACATCAATGGGTTGGATCCAGAGTGTAGCAGGAGTATGGTTGGTTAGTCACCGAGAGCATGTTTAAAGTGTAGTGCACCATGATGGGTGAAGTTGCCCTCTGGGCAGATATTGCCGAAGTCGCTATCCATATGGAACCTACATATAGCTGTTAGCATCCGACTCCAACTTAACCAAAGCTGCGTAAGTGTAGCAACTGTGGTTTTTGAACAGCAAGCTAGTCGGGTGGTTGCTATTTTACCGATTTCCTATCTTTTATCACTTTGAGCCGATAATGCGCTCGTGTGGTAGGTTATGTCACTTTGATGTGGCTTGAGCCTTTTTGGATGTTGCGTAACGGTTGTGGAAACCCATGCGGATCGGAATTACTTCGATAAAAAGATATTAAGCTCATTCACTTAACTGCTAAAAAGTAGTTGTATCTCTTCGTAAAGGTGGTCATCAGTAGGTAGCCGTTCACTATACGTAAGGCAGTGTTTTAGATCAGTAAAAGTCCAAACCGGATATTGAATCTAGAGGGGTCAGCGATGACCTAGTACATAGCAAGCAACATCTCTTTATTCTTGTCTAAAATGTGTACAGCTAGCGACTTAAGGACATTAATCTGTTCTTTCAGGAGTTTTGCGGCATGAGGAAATTAAGTCAGAAGGCAATCGACATGACATGATTTTTGCTGTATTTATATTGATATTCAGACCTACTGCTTCCGAAGAAGATATGACGGCAATAAGTTTTTCTTACATGTCAAACTGCTGGATGGCAAGGGGGCATGTATCATCGGCAAAAGCGATGTCATCCAGATGCACGCTGAAAGTCCATTGAATGCCACGATCCGTATAGTCTAGAACTCTGCTAATGATGCACCTGAGATGGATTCAAAAAGATGAATCAGAAAGTTCACGCTATGTGTGGAACCTTGATGAAATTAGTGATCTTAGGTGTGCATCTCTTACGTTCAATTCATTTCAGATACAATTGCGGTCGTTAAACGGTTCCGTAGTCGTTGAAGGTTATCTAAAATAGGCAATAGAATTCCGTTTTTGTTTTTAACTTGCCGATTTTGTTTGAATTTGTAACGTGTCTTTGTTACTGCAAACACAAGATTTAAGTCACTGTAAGACTGTGCTAAAAGCTCTCTATTTTCATTTTATTTTCTGCTGTCGTATCCCACTTTAACGTTAAAGTTGCCTATATCCATAATAATGTGTTCTTTTTAATGTCGAGGTTACCGCTGCCATTAGTTGGCTATGGAACTCTACTTTCATTGCAATGTTTCTGGACTCAGTTGGAGCATGTATTTCTTAAATTGTCATATTGCTAGCTCTGCTTTTGACGCGAGCTCACGAAAACAATCCAACGAAGAAAATTTCAAGAATCATACTACAAATTTTCTGAAAATTTCTTTAGAATATGTCATGAGTCAAATATCATTAAAGAGGACCGATATGTGACATGTCAGATCTCGAAAAAGAAGGGTCTTAGCATTTAAAACACATTTTTAAGCTGTAAAGTTTTTTATTTACATCAAACTTGATTGAAATGCTGAATGTCTTAATAGAAACACTTAGCAATTTATCAAGTCCAGAGCATAGAAACTTGTCATTATTCCGACTTCTCTGAGTCAGAACTCTCCAGTTGGCAACTCCATTCATTCTTTTTAATTTTTTAATGTTCGCTTTTCGATTTATGCTTTTGAACTCCAGGTACGAAATATAGTGGTTGTCGAGACCTTTACGATACACCGCACTACACATGACGATTGGACATTAAATTGCAGAGCTATCGATAAAAAAATATATTTGAAGGTAGGCTTTCATACTGTCTGAAGATCGGTAAACTTTTTTCGTAATGCGCCTTAATATGGATTTGTAAATGTTGAAAAAGCCGAGAAATTTTGAAAAGTATCGATAAATTCGATAAAATTTTAAAAAATAACACAAGCCTGAGCGGGAAGCATTAAGTTTTTGAGCGTTAAGTTTATGACTACAGCACAGATTTTCTAGCATCAATGACAGTCAATATACCTGCTAGTAAAGATATTTAAAAATCCAAAACAATGTGTATATTATAGCTATCGATAAATTTTTTACATTTTTTGTCGAACTTTTCTCGATTATTCTAGACTTGACAAAAAATAGAAATATAAATTCAAAAACATGCGCACATACAAACAGGTCAAGGACATGTGAACACGAGGCAGATAAAAAATAAAAACAAATGTTCTCACAACCCTAAAAACAAATAAAACACAAAAAACAAATAACGAGAAAATACACTTGCGCAACTGATCAAATTTTCATGCGAAACTATCACATGCTCACATTCTAAGCACAATGCAAACAACAACAAAAACATCCTCGAACCTGTATTACAACAACAACAACAACGAAAATCAACCACGAAGCCAATCATTTTCAAATTAAACTTCCACTTGTTTCCTATGCCTGGCGCACTGTGTCTGTAACTGATACATTCGGTGACTCAATGACTGACTGACTATCCGACACTTAACGCCTCATTTAACACCCCTTTTGCGGTGTGACAATAAAATGGAAAAAAATGCAATAACAACAATTACAAAAGGTGCCTTCTCTATGCCTGCATATGCGCACAATCCCAGCGCTGTGTTTTTTTTTTCGGTTTTGAGTTTTAATCAAATTAACAATGGCATTAATTAAAGGAATAAGGGGGATGAGTGAAGGAAGAAGTAGATCATTGCTAACATCAGGGTGATTTTTGAGAAACAAAACACTCTAAGCCCTTAAGTGCCAGACAATTGAAATGAAGCGTACAGAAACAGACAGACAGACAGTATGATCAATAATCGATTTAGAAAATACGGCTACTGTGGCTTAAACCACAAAGCCATGAATGCAAAGTGTTTGCGGCTGTCTTGTCGCAGCAACAAGTGAACATGTGGAATACTCTTAAACGCTGCGGTTTTGCGTAGGCTACATCAGAGACTTAATACATATTGACAACGTATTTGATTGAATATGAAACCTTCTTTAATATGAAAAAGTCTGCTAAGCGATAGACGGCCAAACTCAAATATCAGCGAGATAGGTGCTGACTTTTCTCTACGAATGGACTAATAGCCCAGAACAATTAGAAGATGTCCAGGGAATAATTTCGGGAAAGCTGAATTTCGCATGTACCTTTATTTTGGCTTCATAATTATAGCTAACGTGTAAAAAGTCTTCATCGATAACGTGTACGCTAAAAAAATTATTCAAGGTCATAGGTCATGAATTGGCAATTTTAGCCAAATAAAATTTGTTGTTTAGCTAATTCTACAGAAAAAAGGTTTAGGCTACAATTGCCGTAGAATCAATAGTTCTCTAGATATACGGCTCAGAAAAATTGGAGTAAGTCGTTTACAGCTTGATGGAAAAAAAAACCGCTAATTTTTCGTTTTCCTTAAGGAATTCTGATTTTTTCATCAACATCAATTTTTACCCCTTTAAAGTAATCGCCCTCAGATATAATACACTTGCGCTAGCGCTTTTTCCAATCATGGAAGGTCTTCTAGAACCGTCTTTTCAGTATGGCCTACAGCGATTCAGTTTATATCTCATCAATGGTGGTAAAATGTATTTCATTTATTGTTCTCTTAGCCACGAGAATAGCAGAGAGCAGGGGGCACTGTCCCTCAATATACGGTGACTGAGGGCATTTTCGTGACCTTTGACATTGAATATCTGTTTTAGCGTCAGCAATATCGTTGAGGAATTTTTGACAATGAAGCCAACGGATTGTTTCGAATTGCTAACGGCCAGAGTCGCAGCAAAAAATGTTTCTATATTTTGACCTATGGCACATTCCAAAATTATCTTTCAAACTTTGGCTTTGTTCCCTTTGTTCACGTTTTCACAAATGGAATCAGCTGCTATTTAGTGGTTGTGTTTTTCTTATATCTGGAATATCATATCTTTGTAGTTCTCAGAATAATTTTTTCTGAACTAATTATTTTATTTACGATTGGTAAAAATGAAATAGCAAATATCGGAAAAAACTGACACAGCATTAAATAAAGAGCAAAAATTAACGAAATTGTCATGGAACTTCAGTTTAAGTCCTGCGTTCTTAATGAAATTACAGGATATATTTACTATATACATACTTGGTAGTAGAGAGCTCTAGAACAAAGCTATTATTTTTGAAGAGCTACAAGGTTTTACTGTACGAGTAGATAATGTAAAAACTACAATGGGTATGATAAATTGGATTTTTATGACAGTAGCCGACACCAAAATCGGTGTTAGCCATTATCGATTGTTAGCATTTAGTTATTATTTCCATATTCTTGCTGTTGCGGTTAACAAGTTGCTGCCTCAGTAACTGTTGCACGATGCATTGTGCTGTCTGTTATGAGGCAAGTAAATTTTATTTGGTTTTTTCATTTAAAATTTCAATTCCATTTTAATTTGGGCCACACGTATGCTTAGCCACAGCGATGTTAACCGCAAAATTAACAACAAAAATGTTGACGTTGATTTTTATCACTTGTTGACTTTATAGCTTCATTAGACCGCAAATGGTGCTGCTTAAGTGGCAGCCATAAGGAAAAGATGGAAGACGTTGCTGGTTGCTGCTGGCGATATCATTTTAATAAATTCACTTAAAAACAACGAAAAATCTAAGTAAAGAACCTTTTAAGGCACACTTTTTTTTGTTGTCCATAAGAGCTTTCCAAAAAAAAAAATAAAAACTTGAAAAAATCCATAAATGTTGTACCTATCAGCAACAGCAACAGCAGCAGAGCAATACAACAGTAAAATAAAACCGAAAACAAAAATCGCTTTTGCCACAGTTTGTGCGCATGTGCACAGGATTCCAGTCCACGTGATGTCATAAATTCATATCAATATGACATTTACATGTACTTTAGCGGCAGCAACTACAACATGTTGTTTGCCACATGCTGTAACTTCTTGCAGACAGACAGACGTACAGACAACGGCGCGCAAGTTTATTAGCTGCATACAAACACTACGTTCTGCACGCCGCCGTTGCACGTTGATGCGCTCTAAGCTACTTGCTCTGTATTCATATTTTAAATATGGGAACAACAACAAAAGTTACAACAAAAAAAACTTTTCTCCCTTGATTTTTTCCCCTCATATTTTTTGGCGATAGCGATCAAAGTGCGTTTCTGTTTTCGTTAGGTCGTTTTGTTGCTGCAGCTTTTGCTGCATTTGTTGCGATTCGCGTCTTACACCGCGCGCTAGCCGCTTTATTTGTCGCTCTGGCTCAAAGGACTTAAGTCGCATCATCCGTTCGGCTGTCTATTGCTAGCATGACGCAGCGTTAAGCAACGCGTTGTATTTTCAACACTCTACTGAGTGACGTGATTTACACGCGGTACAACGTGCGCACGTTTTAACTACATTTTCGTGTTCTCAAATGCTGCGTTTTTTTTTTATCTTTGTTTTTTTTTTTCTGTCAAGTTCTATTTTCATATTTACAAGAAAGTTGCCATATTTTACATGTGCAATTATTATATGGAAAATAAAATAGTTGGCAACCTTGTCGAAATAAAATATGTAGTATACGATACCTTTTACCTGCATTGCAAGTGTTGTTCTCTATGAAGGCATAAGCCGAACGCTCGCTCTTAGATCTTAATTTATGTCAGTGGAAAAAAAAAAGTGATGACAGGAAAAAAATTACCTGTAAAATCGATACTGACGCTTAATTATAATATGACCTCAACTATGCACAGAGACAAAATTAAAATGATGCAGTTTTGATAACTTCGTCGATAGATCGAAAGCCTTATGAAAAGTCCAAATATACGATTTTGTGGAAGATCCCAATTTTGACCCAAGTCGGTTCTAATGATCTTTATAAAAAGAGGAATATCAAAATGGTATGTGCCAAAATTTATGTAAATGCTTTCCAGTCCAATAAACGATTGTAAATTGATTCCCCTTTTTCCACTTTTCCACATTTTTTAAGACATAGTTTTGTTAATTTTAAGGAGTGCGATATGTCCTGCGACCATGTGATCTTTTGTACCTGAATACAGTGAAAGCTCTACTCACGCACACCTCCCGCATGTAGACATCTCTCGTGGCCAGACGAATTTCTTAGTTCCAAGTTATTCGTTATGCTTTTTGAACAAAGCATAACGAAAATCGGATGGTTCCCCGATTAACATATAGACTTTCAAATGACATATACTTGGAGTGCATAAACTTGTAAAACATTTTATTTGCAATTTATTTGCAAGTGCTCTCCCTCTGCCCTCTTCTGCTTGGTGTTTCAATTTGTTTTGATTTGTGGTTTTTATGCACAAATGCTCGTTGGACTCGCAACGAGCGAGTGGCTTGATGATCGTTTCGAGTGCACTCATGCACACCTCTAGTACAGAAATGCTCATAGTTAATGAGTAAGGCGCTACTCTCATTTTTGTGGAAACAGCTGAGCCGTGAGCACTACTGCGTTGGTAACTGTGTTGCTGAAAACCATGAAATAGGGGACTCCCATTTTTGTGTAATTATTGCCTTCTATCGTTTTGGTTATTTTTTAAGTCATCCATTGGCTTGTAGTACATATATTCAATCACACATACATACATGTTCTATAGATTTGATGAATTCCGCAGGCGGACAGTGTGGAGCCTCCAAGAAACAACTAGTAGCTACAGTTTCTTAGTAAAAGTTATAGCTATAACAGATATATTTTAGGCGATATACTGTTCGTTGGAGAACCTTAAAACTTTAGCTTGAGTTTGCCTATACTTTGAGAGATCTCTCACATAGGAAATATACGAGGAAATCTTTGGAAAAATTATTTTTCTATGATAAATATAAAATAGATATTGGTATCACAAAATTTGCATATAATGAAAGAAGAAGGAATAGCAGCGCATTCTTGTGGAAGTAACGAGTGCTTCAAAAATAAGTACGCATTGACAGTACATAAATCGAAATCAGAACTGTTAGCTTAAATCGCACTGTTAAGAAACTCTATAGTCTAATATTTATTAGATTACTAAAGAAAGCCTTTTAAACAAAACAAATATCATATAACAGAATATGTTTTCACTTTGCTTATTTTTAAAAATTTTCATGGATAATTTTTCGGCTTTTTATAACGAAGCATATAGGTATACAAACATATAATAAAAACGTTTTTTTAATATTGTGCATATAGAACGCAATCAAAAGATAATGTTCCCCAAATATTGTGTTAACATTTTTTAACATTATATCTTATAAAATGTAAATTTTAGTAAAAATAAATGGCAAAATACAACTATCATAAATCATGAACATCTGTTGAAGGACTATTCCTTACAGATATCATTTTCGACAAACAAAAAAAAGGGTTCATCAATACAAAAAAGTCCTTCAGTACGAGAAAAAATATTGAGCAAGTGCGTCATAATTTCATAAACAAACAGTAAAATCTGTTAACAATAAAGTAGAGAGGACACAAAAAAAAAAGTAGAGCAGCTGCGGTCACAAGCCCACCACCCTCTAAATTAACAAGTAATAACAACAACAACATAAATGTAACTCAAACAACAACAACAAAATGCCGAACAATTAAACGCCTGTAAAATATTTGTGGCGAATTTCAACAACAGGCAAATTGCTGCGGGAGGGTTAATACACAAACTCATTGCATACTTGCAGGCGTATGAACTGCGCTTTGATTTACTTGTCACATGAAGTTGTATGCTGCCAGTGTCACTGTCAAGCTTAAGCTGCCAGATTAAGTCAGATTGTTTTTTTTTTTTGTATTTTGTAATATTTATCTTTCTCTTTTTCTTTTGCTTTACCTTTTCTTCTCACTCCCCTTACGCATACCAACTACCATCATCTTCTTCTGCTGTAATTGGTATTAAGGGATTTATTTCAGATTTTCAAATCGTTTTTATGGAGATATTAAGAATCATTAAGATTAAATCATCTTGAAAATGCCAGCAAGAACGCATTAAACGAAGCGTGCGAGTGCGATGGCGCTGCATTTTGTGGTATCTTCAATTTGAAAATATGCATTTTTCTTGTACAGGTAGTCCCCGACTTACGACCGAGATAGATTCCTAGTCATCGGTCGTAAGTCGATTAAGTCGTAAGTCGAGTTTCATAAAAAAATAACTAAAGAAAAATATTACATACATACTGTACTACTAGTTCTAGCCATTTTTGGGATGATATAAAATTATTCACTTAAACAAACGTATTTTTTGTACTGAAATAAATCGAATCCTTGTACATACTACTGTTTTTTTTTAAATTTTTTCTCATATACATATTTTAGAGACTCCCCGAAACTATTTTAAGCATTTTCCATGAAAAAATTGAAAAAAAAATTGGTCGTAAGTCCGAATAGTCGTAAGTCGAACGGTCGTAAGTCGGGGACTACCTGTATATCTTTTGAAACGCTTTTTTTATGTTGTTGTTTATTATTAAATTAAAACAAAAAATGTTGATTAAGTAGAGATTTCTGTTGCTGTTTCAATTTATTATTTGTGGGCAGCCGATCTTAAGGTAGCATATTAAAGCGAAGCGTAAGGCGGTTGCAGGCCAAGTTAACATTAAGGGTTAACACGTTCTGATGCGTTACAATGATTGGGCTGTAGTTGGAACAAAATCGAAAAACGAAAAAAAGACCTAAATTCGATTTTTAGTGTTTTTGGTTTCTAATTAAAATACCAAAACATAAATACACAAAGTTGAAACCGAAACGAAAGGAATCAAAGGGGAAAATACAGAAAACGAAATTACGGCTCACACAGATATTTCGGTAGAAGAATCGCTACAACGACAGCACATGATTCAATGTTCTGCTTTAGTGCATCAGCCATGGGATGATCAACATTGAACTGCGTCTGCGTAGAGTTGCTAATGAAGCAACCCGAAATATTTTGCTGAATGTTAAGGAAATTCCAAAGGCAACTGGAACGCAGTCATCATCCGACACAGACTGAATGGATAGACAGTTAAATGGATTTACGCCGTTGCCTGCTTTAACGAACTATGCATTAGGAAAGGATTGTTGGAGTTGGAGAAGACAAAATTAATTGTGTTGTGCTAATGCATCCTACGAGAGAAATGCAAGATGTAGCTATTTATATTTTTATAATAATGGGAGGATGAACTTTTTGTAGGCGATATCATGATATCTTTATTTATAACTTTGTAGAAAAAGTGCTATAATTAAAGCACTTAACTCTTTAGCCACTTGGATAGTAGAGAAACTCCGTGACTGCTGGCTTGACGAATAACTAATTAAAATTTCCAAAAAAAGTGACCTTTCCTATTGGAAAAATTATAGAAGAATCACTTTTCTGATAGAATCTAAATTATCTGACTTTCGATCAATTGAGGCTTCGCATTATCCGAGCCAACCAAACCAACCGAGTACTTCTGTATTTATCGAGGTGTATGCTTGATTAATACGGAAAGTCTCGGATAGAATGGATGGAGCCGCTAGGCCTATGCTCTACAAGCGAATATTTTACTTTTAGTTTTCGCTTTTTTTATTTTTTCCGTGTTATCTGAGTTTTTATTTATCCGTGGTACCTCCCCCTAATGTTACATCGGATTTCTGTACAGATCTTTTGAGTTAGGATCATATATAGATACTCTTGAAATATCTTGGAGCAATAGTAAATGACCTCGCACGTATGCTCTCTGACGTCTATAGAGAGTCTATTTGGAAAACATAGCAGACATGAAATATTCCATCAAACTAATTGATATAAATAAGGCACAACAATCTCTCATCACCAATTGAAATAAGCAATGGTTTCAAGCACTGTTACTTGATGACGCTCTTTTTTTCTTTCAAAGGCGTACCTACTCACACAAGATGCCATGGAGTCCAATTGGACTTTAGAGTTCATATGACAGAATAAGCTTATGCAGACAATGTTTCACAACTGTCATCTGTCGATATGCAAATCAACCTTGCAACACCTTGAAATTGGACAGACACTGTTGGAGACACTGCTTGATACTAATATTGCGGACTTGGTGGCAACGCTTTATCTCAAATCTTAAATATCATTTTTCTATCAACCGTATTTCTATTTCATCTGAAGAAAAGATGCTAGCAAAAATCACGATCGGTTAAGAAGACGTGCAGCGATGCTTATGCTCACTATCATTCCGTGAGCATGAGCATTGCTCTTGTCTTCTTTTTGAGTACTAAGAGCGTTGAAATATTCCAATAAAACTTGTGCTATTATGCTTTAAAAACATGTCAGCAAAAACTTAATAGCTTTAGCTTGAACGCTTTTTTAAAAATGCGATACATAAATGAGATAAATGCAAAACAGGCTATTTTATATGCCATTGTGAAAGCCTTACAAAACAATTTTCAGCCCAGCTAGAAGAATTTACAATTTGAATATGACTTTTGACCTTAAACAACAGATTCATGATAAGTGGTTTATGAAACACTTTTGTGTTCAAATTAATGCAAACTTTCTTGTTCTAAGATTTTGATACATTAAAAGTGACCCGTTTTATTCTTTAAAGCTACAATCTTTGTCAGACGCAAAGTAATGACCACACAAATGATAAGTGAGATGCTTAGAAAAAACTGAATTTGATTTCCGATAAATATATCGGGCAGACGAACTGACCAAAATATGCACTGACCGCCCCTTTCACTATACTAGTGACAATACAAATCATTTCAGTAACATTTTACCTGATTAAATGTTATCACTCCCAAAAATAAACATCGTGATACCATATTGCTCTATTCCCATCTTCATCCCTTATTTAAGGTTCAATCTATCTCCAAACCAAATATGATCGAAATCGTTCCATTAATTGAGCTGTGAAAACATACTTCGAGTTAAGGGCGTGGCTCCACTCACTTATAAACGATTATGTTTACTCAAGGTTCAGCCCATCTCCATACCAAATTTCATCAAAATCGAATACAGCTGCGAAAACATATTCCCTGATTAGGGACCTGGCACTGCCTATTAAAAAGCAAATATCTTTCCTCTAGGATTTATTTATCTGAATTCTAAGTTATAACTAAGTTAGTTTATTAGATTAAGGAGCGTGGCAATACTCACTAAAAAACAAATGCCTTTATTCAGGAATAGCTCCATACTCGCACCAAATTTCATCAGGATTTTAGCTTTGTGTACTTCTTTTTCTTTAATGAGCAAAAAAAAGGTCATTAAGGTTTCAATATTGCTGACCAAAAAAAAAGAAAGAAAAAGAAACAAAAAAAAATTAAGGTTTTTACCATTTTAAAGAAAAATTATTTTATTTTGGAAAGGACGGTAATTCCTAGTTTTTAACAGCCCTGAGCACATATTATGGAACAGAATATCGATCACCCAAATATATTTTATGTAAGTTTTTTTATAGATAGAAAGTAAATTCATGCTCGATCTTGGCAAGACAAGTTTAACTAAGTCACCGCCTGCTTTACTATCTAGGTTACCGGGTACAGCGCACTTAACGTTATACTTTGTGATGAAATATTATAATATTAAAGTTTAGCCACTACAGCTGTTAACCTTCTTAGCTGTTTGGCATAAAGCTTTTAATAGAAATGTAAATAATTATGCTTACTAATTTGTAACTTTTTTAATATTACTATACCCAGCATAGTATAATTTTACTTTAAAACTTAACCCTATTAACTTATAAACAAAACACCGCTTTAAAAATGTAGCTCTTAGGCGAATTAACTTTTCCCACTATTTCTGCAGGAATTTCCAAAAATTGTTGCTTGAAAACAAATTTAATTAAAAAAAAGAGATCAAACAGAGAAAAACATTGTGTTTTTTTCGCCCTTCGCAACATGCAATTCTTAAGAACTCTGGTAATAATCTCGAACTGCAGTCAATAGCAGAATGTGGCATCGATCTTAAAAAAAAAACTTTAACACAAATCAGCGCATACGAATGAGCCACCGAAAACGGAGATTGCGCTAATTAAAATCCTTCAACTTGGTAAATTCCAAAACTTTGTAGCCCATCCTACCAATCCGCTAAGCATTTGAATGATTGTCTGGTTGCTTGCTTGTAGGACTAACTACAATGGTATGTCAGCCTTGTTGCTGCTGCTCAACATTTCTAACTCTTTTGGAATGGAGAAGAAGAAAAAACAAGCACAACAATAACAACAGAACTTGACCAACTGCTACACTTTCCATGGTGTAGGCAATCTTAAAAGAAACTCACACAGCCAGAGAAGGTGTTTTGTTATTTTTATATTTTTTTTTTTTGAATTTTATTTTCACTTTTGGGTGCAAAGTCCTTTAAAAAAATTAACAAATTTTCATTAGCAAGAATAAAGTTTTTGTTGCTTTTATATAAAAAGTTCCTGGTGTAATTTTTAATTATCCACATCACTTCTACCACAGTAACTGCCGACGATTTCTCACCATTTGTATATAAAAGATAAAAAATTCGGATGTCCATGACTGTTTTACTTATCCATACAACTTGGCATCATTTCATATGGGGCACAAAATAAAATCTTTGGCACTGGTAACAAACTACCTTATTTTTTGTATCGGTTACTGCTCTTGTTCCATATCAATTTCTTCATGAACCTATTTTTTTTTTCATTTTTTCTTTAAATTATGTCTGTTTCTATTTTGACTTCATTAAGTTACTTATGGAAGGCTGCCAACACCAAGACATTACTTGACAAGCTTCGTAAGCTACAAAGAATTGCCTGCCTTCGTATAACAGGAGCAGTGAGATCGGCACCACAGTAAGCCCTGGAAATTATAATGCATCTTCTTCCCATTGACCTATACATTAAGATTTTAAATTTTGAGGGTCATCGGTCTATTTTGCAGGATACGCAGCGGGAACTTTGCCTTACGGAAAGTGTCAGCCACTACTTGACTTCGACACTGCCGACAACATCAACTTTCCATCAATAGAAGAGTGTAACTCTGACACTGTTTTGGAAGGAAGTAAGCTAACCATATTCACGGATGGATCCAAGATGGAGCTCGGCATAGCAGCGTGTGTTTACTTGGATAATATGGGCATGGAGAGGTCTTTCAGACTACCCAATTACTGCAGCGATTTTCAAGCTGAAATCTATGCTAAAGACAAAGCCGCACAGGTAATACGGAACAGGGAACTTACTTCCTTTTTCATAACCATATGTGTGAACAGTCAGGCAGCGATCAAAATACTAAACGCTAAAGTCGTGAAGTCTAGGTGTGTAGAACACTGCAGAAGAGCTCTGCTATGTGGCCGGTCCTAAGGGTATTTCTGGAAATGATAAAGCTGACGAAAGTGCCAAAATAAGCTCAGAACAACCGGAGAATCACATGGAACCTTAAGATACCGCTGGCGAAATTACTCTATCGGATAGAGATCTTAGCCAAGAAACAAACGAACAAAATGTGGCACCTTACCGCCGGATGCAGAACATTTTGAAGCATGTAGCCCAAAACTGAATCTAGGAAGGACACAAACTGCCTTAAGATTCAGCAGAGGAGAGCTAAGAATTGTTGGCCCTATGGCCGTCAAATGTGGTGACTTTTTCAGAGATTTCTGCAGGAGTTGTGGGGATGAAGAAGAGTATGAGACGGTTAAACACCTGTTCTGCGAATTCCCGGGGCTAAAAAGAAAATATTTACGTTCTGTATTCTTTGTTGATTTTGCGGAACTAGCAGAATTGGAGCTCACCAGCATCCTGAACTTCACCAACGCTTCTGGGTGGTTCGCCGCCAATCAATAAGATAATTTAAGGAAAAGGAGTGGAATATATGTGTGGGTTACCACAGTGGGCAAATTGCCTCCGAGTGAAACTTGCGCTATGCAAGCGACCCCTTTAACCTAACCTCACCTAAGTTATCCATAATTTCACACTGACCGCAAACCAAGTTTATCAGTCAAAACGAACGGTAGGAACAAAGTTAATTTAGATTGCCGCTGATCTTCCTCCTGGAAGCAAACATCACTGCAGGTGAACATTAAAGAAAGCGTTGAAAAATCTGTGACAAAGAGGGAAAACAGCAGTTCTGGGTGGAATTCCCCATTCGTTTTTATCCGATGTGCTATTAAACAACGATGTCATAGAAAATTTTATTCAGATAGTAAAATTATGCCAGCAGAGCCGTGGAGCACATTTATCTAAAATTTCTTTCCATACTTTTAGAGTAAATGTTATGCTAAATTTAAAAACTTAGTACGGTACGCTTATTGAAACAGCCTTATATTAAAATCCTTAACATATTAAATATTTTTCTAACCTAGATTGCATCCTTCTGATTATATTTTTAAAAACCTGTATCCAAATCACATTACATTTTATAAAAATTAATGCGCAATTACTTGCAAGTAGCAATAATGCTTGTAAGTTAGCTTCTTATGTCTTTTGTTTTATATTTGTCTACAGTATGTTCTTGTGCGTTTCTTCACATTACAGCACTAACAGGTGCAATCACTGCAAGTGGAATTGCAAATAAATGAAAGAACTTTGAATTTTGTACTTCAGTACAAAGACCAAAGTGTAGAAATAAAATGCAACAAAAGCACTAAATTTCAATTTTTATACTTTTATTTTTCTGAATAGCTTATGCATAAATTCAGTTCCTCATCTGAGTAGAACTTTACGTTTACCTGCCGGGGCACTTAAAAGCCGCCAAGAAAACCAATAAATCCGTATTCCTATATGAGTTATAGGTAGTGCTGTGGCTGTTGCTGTTATTCCTCACACTTGCTTCAACTGTTGGCTTGCCTACCTGCCTGCTTGCTGAATTCTAGAATTCTATTAACTACTGCTGCTAAACTTTCATGGTACCCCCGATCGTACGCTCAACTTTAACTTTAAATCGATTTTAATACTCGTAGTTTCGATTATAACAATTTGGTGTAGAACAAAATGCTGCAACAACGTGGCGCGCCGCTGCTGCATATGAGGCGATTGTATATGCGGCTTTGCTGTGGCACAAATGAATCACTCTATATTTTGCATTATGGAATTTAGTGCGTGTCCAATGGTAAATGGAAAATAGAAAATGGAAAATTTTCCATGACATGCAAGCGATACAGATTTTATTATATAGAGAAATACGTAAAAAAGCAAGGAATTCACAAGCTGCATATTACCAAAAACTTAATTTACCTTGCAGCGTAATTTTTTAATAATTCGTATTGAAAAATTATTGAAAATTTGACCATTCCATGTTTTGCATATCTGTGTGTTAAACAATTTGTTGTTATTCACTTTGCGACAGTTTGACCCTTTACTCCCACAATTTTCTTTTTTCTTCGCAGATTAGCGCGAGTTTATTTTCAAATTAAAAATGACATAAAATTAATTTGCCATCAAAACGAGCAACACAATTTTCAAATGCACGAAGTATCGCTTGCGCGCAGCATCTAATCTGTCTCTTCTACTCTCATTTAATTTTCTGCTATTGACAAAGTTGCTTGCTTAAGTCTTTTGTTTTTCATGCAGCACATTTCCTATTACGCTATCACATAAATAACTTTGATTTCTGTTAAACAAATTAACATGTTTGCATAAATTTACTCTTCTGCAACTGCAAAGCATCACCAAAATCACAACAACAGAAGCAAATGCAATTTTATTAGAACATACTAACAGATACAGCATCTTGTCGGCGTTGACGATGTTAATCCGCAGCATTACAAAAACCCAAAGAAAACAAAATGAGACGCAAGCAATTTTCTGAACGTGTGTCATTAAGTGCGCTACAGCACTCAAACTTTAAGAGCAACAAAATAAGCTAAAGAAGCGAAGAAAAAACAGCCAAAGTCAACACGCTGCACAGTGCGGAGTTTCAAGAAATGAGGGAATATAAGTTGTGACAAAAACCTTTTCGATCTACAAAGTTTTTTTTTTATGCAGGGTTGCCAAGTTGAAAATATGAAACTAATGGCCTTCCAAAAAAAACATTTTTGAAATGAAAAATTTTTTGAAAACAAATTGACCTTTTTTTGGTCAGCAATATTAAAAAATTAAATTGTACAATATAGCTTTCCGCACAAAATTTATGACCTTTTTTTTCAAATAAAAAGAATTTTACCTCCAATTAACGGGTTTTACCTCCAATTAACGGCTTATTGCAAAATTTCTAAATTTATACGCGACCTGCGGCTTTGGCATGCAGTTAGCGGACTGGCCTCGTCAAAAGCCCTGTTTTGATGGGAAACTTTCGATGATTCTTAAGCCAGCAAAACTGGCTGCAGTTTTTTTATTAAAACAAATCAAATAGCTTCTGAAAATGTACGGACCCTTCGAAGAACTACGGGTCCGAGAGGAACACTCCCGTTACTACCTCCCTCCCTCCCTGTTGACGAGCCTGCAAATGGCAACACCGTTATGTTGCCTCAGCCACTGTAGGAAGAAAGGAAGACATTTTCCCACCATTGATGAGATAAAAACAGAATTATATCTGATGGGGATCACTTTGAATTGAACAAAATTGAACAAAATTGAATCAAGATTTTTTAAGAAAAAAGAAAATTTCCATTATGTCTTGATCAAATCTTGTGTACACTACGTAACATGTAAATAGTTCTCGAGACCTATTTGTCCTATGGAAATTTAGTTTATCATTTTTTTTTTTGAAAAAAAATAACCTAAAAAACAATTTTATGTAGCTGACATTGCCGCAAACAAATAGCTAACGAGATATTTGCGAAAACCGATTTTCATGACCTCTAACCTTGAATAACTTTTTAGCGCACACAATATCGATGAGGACTTTTGATACGTTAATTATGAAGCCAATCTAAAGGTTCATGCAAAAATTCAGTTTGCAAAAAATTATTCCATAGTAGCCTCCTTTTGAATGCTTATACTTCTATGCTATTTAGCTAGCTCATTCATTTTGGATGCGTTTATAATAAACTAAAATTTGTATTTGCTCTATTTTCGTTTCCAAGTAATTTTATGTGTTCTTGAACGACACAAAGGACATGACCTTTATTTTATTCATCATATATAGATAGCGTTCAGAAAGCTGGACGTGTTCAGAAAGTAGGACTACTAAAGCCACTACGCTGTGCTAGCGAACAGTAAAAGGAAATTTTAATCAAAATCTCGATGAACGAGATAAAAAGTCTACCAAATCCATTTAGTTTGCCATGTACTATAGTACTATCCAAACTTTTTTTTAAGCGAATAATTTAAATAATTTGTTTCAATATGTTAGTTCAGTAACGATTTAAGTTTCTCACAAAATGACAAATTTCAGCAGTGTGCGCCGACTGCAAATCGTTGCACTAAGCCGCAACCCCAACGAATGAACCAATGAGGCGATTATCAATTCAACGAAGCTAATTGGTTTTGAATTTATGGACCTGTGTTAAATATTTATGTCGTCTCTATATACAACAAAAGCAAAAAAAATAGCAACAGCAGCAACAACAACGACAACAAGGAGATCAACTGTTTGTTACATTAACGAAACAGCAGCCACCGCAAATTTTTTTGGTGGAGCCTTCAATGATGCTCGTAATTGGCTTTCAATTTTCTGCAAATTGTTGCAACAACATGCTGCTGCTGCCGCTACAATACATGGGAGTAATCTTTTATTATTGTTGTTGCTGATACTTGTGTTATTTTTATTGCTGTTGTTGTTGTTGTTGCTGTCGTCGTGATATCTTTAATTTGAAGCATACAAGTACATACTCGCATATGAATGAAAATTAATCGAAATTGTATGATTTGGCAATTTGCTTAAAATGGGAGTAACAAAATTGGCAGTAAAAAGTCAAAATGCTATGTAGCAATTGAAATAGACAAAAACAAAAAACTTGTTTTATTTAAACACAAAAATGTAAGTAGATTATTTTTACGAAATTTCCAAGCAATGATTTTGCTATGTTGCAACAGTCACAACAGTAACAGCAACAATTGCAATGCAAAATCATCTTTTAGTTACGAATAGCATTTTGGCCCAGCACGATTGGATTACATCCACGGCAGCCAAAGCAGCGAAAACAATAAAGAGGAGGCAACACCAACAGCTACGTTATCGACATCTTACAGATCCTTGTTTGGTTTGCAAGAAGATTTAAATCACAGATACGTTTGTGCGCTTAACACGTTGCTGAAATTCTTCTTCTTGATATAACACGCTAGACAAAAAAGCAATTGCAACTTCCTATCTTGGCTTGGATAAAAAAAATGGGCATTGTTTTTTAGTGCTAATTGAAGTTTTATTTTTAGCTATCGTCAAGCGAATATGTATATGTTTTCTTTCTTAATTCGTAGCAAAATGTTCAAATCTCATTTTAATCGTAATTTTTTTTTTTTTTTTTTTATTAAAACAAACATTCCATTTAGATCAAAAATAACCCTCATTTTAGATTTGTTTTTTGAATAAAAATTTCCATCGTCATTGCATGTTATTTTTTTTTAAATCAGAAATAATCATTATCTACAATGTTTATTTTTTGGATCAAAATTTTAGATTTGATTAGCATTTTTTAGTTAAATTTTTTGGTCATAATCTTTCCCTTGATATTGTTATCTAATTTTGTTTGATATATATTGATATATATTTTGGCATCACTAAGGGCGTCCACGGAAACCATTTGGCCTGATTTTCATTTTTGAAAAAAAAAACAATGCTTTTGCTCTGATCAATAAAGAAAGGTGAAAAGTTAATTTTATACATCACTGCAACACCATTTAGTGAATACAAGATTGAGTGCGAAATATAATACATAAAAACTACACTTTGTACACCTCATGGGGAGAACCCCACATGGCTCAAGTGTTAAGAGCGGTCCAAATCTAATTCGTGGGGTTCACATCCTTGTAAAAATTAACCAAAAATTGGTCTGATGAGTAGGTAGTAGCCGAAACATATGTCACCAATTACCAGGTTAAATTGATCCACAAAGTTATCTTTGTCATGTTTGTTGCAAAAAAGTATTGATCAACTTGTAAGAATTTACAGTAGCTATCAGTCTTTGCTAACTGAAAAAATTCAATGAAACATTATTTATTTAGAACGCTTATCGTTGCGGGATTAACCGGGATTTTCGATTTTTTGTAATGAGACTGGTCCCAAGCAACGCGGATAATCGACTTTCAAATGTAAGGGCCTTTTCTCCAAAAAAAAATTTTGCTTTGACTCTTTATTTTTTTTTATCATGTTTTACAACTTATCGGCTGAAAAAAAAAAACTGACTCGAGGGATTTACGTTTTGAAACCAATGTATTTTTTCTCAAAAACCATGCAACCGAAGCTTACAAGATTTTTTCCACAAATTTTTTCTTAGCGTTCCAAAGATATTAAGCGAGGTATTTCATAAAATGACAAGCAGAAAATATTTCTTAAGATCTTAGAAATATGGCTTTAGTGCGGGAAAGAGGGAGGTTGATAGTTTTGTATTCGTTGCTCGACAGGTCAGTTTGTTTAGTTTATTCATAAATTTTTACAAAACTTTTGCAGAAACCGTTGAACAAAAACAATTTGACGAAACCCAAAGATTTTTCTATTGTTCTGTGCTGAGCATTCTATAGAACTGCTCGATGACTTACAAGTTGAATAATATATATTAAAGGAAGCCATCAGAAATAAAAACAATAAGTTATTCATGTTGATTAATCTATCTATCTCAAAACCACTACGTTATGAGCATAAAGCATATTATAAGAGCCTTCAAAGCATTGTCTTTCATTTATTATGCCAATGAATTTAACATCAAAAAATTATATTTTCATAATTGATTCTCTAAAGAAAATTTCATTTAATGCCATAACTTATACAATTACGTATAGTTGGAATAATATGTGTGTTTATTGTATTAAATAATGTTATTAAAAGACATCGGTTTATTTAACACAGCATCACTAAGTATTGCGAAAAAAAATGTTGTTTAAACATTAAATTATTTATAATTTAACACCGCTGGCGAATGTATCAATATTTTTAATTAAAAGTTGTTCTTTTCTGCTAAAAGTGGACTTCGTTACAAGTTTTTTTTTTCGAAAACCAATAATGAAGTGTTTATTTGTTAATTTTTTGGTGCTTTATTCGTAAGAAACCACATTACACCTAAAAGGCAACTAGGTGGACTGTTATTATTAGAGCCTTGCTCTACCATTTTTTTAGCCTCACTTAATGTTAACTCCACAACTTCAATTATTTCATCGTCAACACCACCACCTGAAGAAGATTTATCATCATCAGTCACCTCACAATAGTACATAGTTTGTTTTGCACCGGAAGCACCAACATTCGATCTATAAAGTTTTAGTATTTGAAAATTAATTGAAAAAAGTTTAGTCTGATTCAAACACAGCTAACTTACCTATAGGTCATCACTTCCGAAATGCGTTCTAAAGGCACATCATAGCCACACTCTTCCAAAATTTCTTCACGTGCTATTTCATTCCAGCTTTTATCCTTATCAACAATTCCTGCACATAATTCCAATGTAATGCCCAAATGTGGTGGAAATTTTGTGAGATCAACATTATCTACTGAGCTTCCACTGGATGTGACGATGCCATGGTAAACAGCTTATAAGGAACAAGGGAAAAGTTTGTATTAAATTCAGCGTTTTTTAAGATTTTTAGCAAATAGTGAGGCCATAACAGAGCATACGCAAAAAGTTTAAGTTTCTTAAAACGTATATTGTTGTGTTAGTTTTATTGAATTGAAATAGAGAAAGCAATTCTGAAATCATTTTTTTCGGGATTTGCTTTTAATCGAAATGGATAACAGATCAAATTTGCGATCAAGCTATGTAGTTATGATAAACATACAATCAGTGTAAGTTTATTGTTGGGCTAACTTTTAGTCAGGAAATACAAATGTTTTGTAAAAGGTGACATAAAATCATTTAATTTTTTGCGCTTATTATTTTTTCCTTAAGTAATTTGACTTTTAGGTTGAAAATATATAAAAAATATTGGCAATAAAAAACTTTGTTCTAGTACAGTCCAAAAGTCAACATTTTACCGATTGCGAAAATTGTCAAATTGAAAATTATCACATTTCAACAAAAAATTACGCGACCTCAAATTAGAAAAAATTTTTGTCCTATGATATATGAATTCTTTTGATGTTTTTTTTGCGGTAAAAGTTTGAATTAACACAATTTAGTAAATTACACAACACAGATAACCAAAAAAAAAAATTCGTAAGAAACCACCTAAGAAACTTAAACCACAGAAAAAAATTTAAATTCCTTGGACAGTGATACATACTAATTTTTGGAGAATATGAACAAAATAATATAGCTTTATGGTATCGTATATACAAGAAACAAACCCTAGAAATTCAACCAAAAAAAATGCGCAATTTACATACTTAGTATAATATATATGTAATATAATAAATGTGCATATAGTCTTCAATCGAGAAATTTAACTAAATGTATGTTTTTGCAGCGTAACAAATTATTAGCTAATTAAAAAAAAAATTGTGTTTGTTGACATTGAAAAATTGTGTTAGTGATCGTGAAAAATGCATTAAAAACATGATAAGATAAAGAACTTGAGGTTGCATAACTTGTAATCAGAATAGATATAATTTTAATTTGATGGTTCTCAAAATTGTTAAAAAATTTATAAGCCAAAGTTTTTGAGCCTAAAATCATAATATTGCAGCTATAATACACTTTTAAAAAAAATACGGAATATTTTTATTTTTTCGAAGTCAAATACCTTTTGATTGATTAATAAAAAATTCAGCGTACTATATTTAGCCAAAATTTAAGAGTTTTGGGTGATTTTACATTTTTATAGTGATTTTTACTGAAAATATGGAGCATTCCAAGTTGGAATACGGAAGTTGAGACAAAATAGATATGATGCAGAGACGATATGTTTAGGAGACTGCCATCTCAATAAAAACGGAAAAACGTTGTACCGAAACTGCAAAGATTCGTAAACTAATCGTCTCTGGTATGATTTATTGAGGTTCCTATGAGTGGCGGCTAATATGTATTGTGGATTGTTTTGCACGAAGCATTTTTTTAATTTGATGATGAAATTTATTTTTATTTAAGCTTTTATGTCTGAGTTTCGGCCCTGTCACGTATCTGCTCTTGTTTGCCAAGACCGGGAAGAAAAGTCGTTGGAAAAAAATTACTGGCATATTAACAAAGTCAACAATATTTTTAAAATTTAACGGAAATTGAAAAAAAAAACTGTTCTATGCTTGAACGATAATACCAATTATTTCTCAACTTTTTCCACAAACAAAACTTTTACATTTTACCATTTCAAGGAAAGATAATTATAACTTGGGAAGGCCGAGAATTCCTTCTTTTCAACTTGGCAACCCTGCTATATGTATATCCCAAATCAAGAGATTTAAAAAGAAGTTTAATAAAAAAAGAAGGTATCACTCAAGTCTTTTTGTGCATTGACAGGAAGGCAAGGGAACTTACAAAGTCTGGACGTTACAAAATTTTTTATTTCAGAAACAAGATTAGTTTAGTGCTACGATACGAGTACATTCGACAATTTTATTTTTCGAGTCACAATCAATAATTAACATATACGTATCAACTTGTTTCAGACAGAGGCTCACCTGGACGGAATTGTCGCACAAACACGAGCTTGTTACGTATTTTGTTAAAAATCACTATGGATACACTATCGTGCACCCGCAATAAATCCCAATTTTTCTCCACACCATTCTGTATATAGTAACATCGAAATGGCTTTACATACGGCGAGTCCTTTGGTAACTCTCCCATCCAGATTCGTGATATATTTTCCATTTTACAAAATTTTTTAAAGTTTTGTAAAAGTATGCGGAAATTCAGAGTTCTCCTTTTCCTATCACTTTTACTCCTGAAATATAAAAATTTTGCTGCTGCCTGACAGCAATGTCAACGTATCAGGAAAGAGTTAAATTAAAGCAAATGAGTGAGTAGGTCAGCGCAAAACAGCTGATCGCTGGTAACAGTGTTTAATGAGTACACTGAAAATAAAAGCTATAAGAAAGCCAATTTAAAACTTGGGTAATCATTGGATACAGGTTGTGCAGTTTATTCATTATGAGATTGGCAGCTGTTTAATCTCATTAAATAGTTGAATGACAAAAATTTGTTAATTATCTAAGTATACATTTATATTAAATTTGGAAAATAGTTCAATATATGTTAAGTTTTGCGCCATAGCACGGTTCTGACTTTGGTGATTGAGAGAGAAAGAAACTTATAACTCTAAACAGCTGAAAAAATTTAAAGTCAAACCAAGAGAAATTCTTCTGGCTAAAAATTTAAAACTGTCCAAGTTCGAAACAGTGAGCCTTGAGACACGGCCTCTATAGTTGACTTATGTCTTAAAATAAAATTAAACGCAAACATAAACTTTGTAAGGAAAACTATTTTTCAGCAAATTAAGAGTTGTGGAAAGTCATGCATGGCTTATACGAGTAATATGAAACTATTTTCTCATAGTTGGACAGTACGCGACTTGCAACTGTTGTGGTTTCTAAGATTTTGTGACAGTTTTCATTTCGTTCTCATTTCCTGCCCTGGGTTCTTCTCGATGAAATAAGCAAACAATTTCAAATAAAATGTAGATAAAAATTTTTGATATCGTTTTTGAGAAAATTAATGTTTAGTCTTGTACACTGCTAAAAGGGTTCCACCATGTAATTCAAAGGCCAGAAGACCACACATGACGTGGTAGTGATACAGTTTCTACTATGACTAAATTAGAGAGAATAGAAAAAATTTTTAATATATTAAGTGGTTTCAAAAAAAAATTTCACTAAACTAAGGAGCAATGAAACCATCGCTATCATTCAATTAAGTAATAGTTTTCACTATCAATAAAGTTAGCATAACTTCACTCTTCTACTAGATTTAGTGAAAATTTTCATAGTATCATAAAATTTTATCCAAACGTCCATTAAGCCAAAAAGTTCATAAGTCATATTACATAAACCTAAAAATATAAAAAGGAAAGGAAATTATAGGAGACGCATCTGTAAACAAGACATGAGGGTCATGCATAACTTTTAATTTTTACTAAATTAAGAGGTAGTGGAAAAGCTCTTCACTACCACTAAATTAGTTTAATGATAATGGCAAAATGCTGCACTACCACTAAATTATTTAAGTCATAATGTAATGGTACGGTCAAAATTAATTTTCAAAAAAATGGGTGCGACCACGTCTTTGAGAAACCCTGCATTTTTAACATCTCAAAGGTCCATTTTGAAAGTATTCATATATGTGACTGCTCTTAAATTTATTTCACGCCGCGCGCGTGCATATGCAAGTTAAGTGCATATATTTCAGCTTTGCATACGCTTATTAGCTCTGGTATCCATTCTACGTTTGATAAAATTTCACTTCATTTTCAGAAGTAGAAGCAGGAAGACGTTTTCTACAAAGCTAAAGCAAAACGACTGTGTTATATAAAATAATTCTTACCGTATTAATTAGTTAAAGTGTCAAGTGAGAAAATTATAAAAATTTCAATAAGTTGGAGAAAAAGGCTCCACGCATACATGCGATTAAATAGTTGCTCAACTTTCACAAAGGTACTTACGCCATTTAAGCACATCAAATTCAGCGCCAGTGTATCACTTCCGATCAGGGCTACCAAATCTTAAAAAAATATTACCTGATCTCAAATATATGAATTATTGGTTGCCTGTGAAAAGTTTTAATTACTTAAATGGTAAAAAGTAAAACTGTTTGTGGTAAAAATTTAAGCTTTTTTCGAATCGTTACACAAAAATTTTTAATGTATTTAGCTGAAATCATAAAGTTCCGATCCATTTTAAAGAATTTGAATACTTACCAGACCTCCGGCTTTGAGATGAAATTTCCTGGGCTGGGTCAATCTAAGTAGCTTCGTGACTCTGGTTCGGAGTAAATTTTAAGTTGTGTTACCATACGAAACACGCCAGCGTATGCTCGGTTCACACGATCGTTTTTTCAACGCGCGTAACACGCTCGTGTGAACTTAGCCGTAAGAGTTTGGTACAATTGCGCATGGCTCGATCTTTCAATGTCGGTGTAGCAAGTCGATACATAGTTTTATTGTTATGTGATTGGACTTAGTACGCTCAAAGGAAAAATATGTTTAAGTAACAATTTAGATAAAACTTTTTTTTATAACTTCAAATCACACTTTATCGTGTACGTATTTGCGTGTAGGTACCTAAGTATCAATGCACTATAAGCTCGTGGTTAAAAGTGAACGCTGATTGAAAACAAATTAATTAAGCTTTTGAGAGAGTGCCTAGTTGGAATTAAGAATTTGTCCAACTATTTCATTGCATGTATCCGTGAGTCCAGAATCAAAGTAGTTCAAGATAAAAAAATTGTTTTTAATAAATTAAGCCACCTTTATAGCAGAAAGCTCTTCAGGTAAATATCAAATAAAAATTTAAGTTTTGAATATTGAATAAGACTTGGATAATGAAAAAGTAACACAACCAGGTAGGTTTTGTTAATAGTTTTTGCGAGAACACGTGCCGAAATCCATTTGCCTGACGTGTTGCCTATTGCAATTCAATTTCAGTGTTTCGAGCATAAGGTTGGTACGAAATTGACACGTTTCAATTTCACTTTTTTGAAATACTTTGTAAGGTGACTGTCAACTTGACAAGCGCTTGCTTTAATGTGATAGCTATTTAGGTGTCGTTTTCAAAACAACAATAAGAAAACCAATAGTCGACTATCAACTTAGTGAATACCTCTCCTAAATAACGTCAAAATAAGTGGTGCTACATATTGATTATATTGATTCACATCGTTTGAATTAAACAAACGCCATTCTGAAGTCGGAAAGGAATCGAGTACACGTTTCGGAAATCACTAACTGAAGTTTGTTGGCAAGCATAAGACTGGAACTCTTAGAAGTAGGAGACAACACGGGAGTGTTAAATCATCGTGGGACCGTTCGGTAGAGCAGGAAATACGTGAATCGTGGAAGTATTAGAGATAATTAAATTTTGAAGATTGAATTGAAAATTATACCAAAGAGTAAACTCTTGTACTTGAGTATTGTTTATTTGAAGTGAGCAAAACGTTCTCGACCAGTGTAATCTGTAAGTTTCGGTAGTTAATAAAATGCAAATTATGAATCCACATATTTTTTATTTACATGCTTATATATAATTTAGAACCACCTTGGTTGATTATCTCAATTTCCTGCACTTACAGAAACGCTTCCATCGATAATAACGTGATGGCGATATAAAAGCATTTTGTTTTTCAAGCAGATAAAAATTTAATTAATATTTTTCGACTAAGCACAAACCGCAATCAATAGTATGACTTGATAATAATATGGCAAAACGGTTAGTCACTATTTCTATTTGTTTATGGCTGATTCGCTCTTAGTTGTCCTTATTAAGATGATTACAAGCATCCTTTAACAGCTTATGTTCACTTCTAAGCATTTTTTCGGTATTTCGTCTCTTCCTCGAATAACTGCACCGCTGATGCCTTGGAATCCATTTTTTTTTAAATTTGCAAAGCATTTTAATTTTACTCTTCACTTTTCTTAAAATTTCAAATATTTTTCCTTCCCATTGTTGGTTACGCACAAGGCCATTCCCTTTTAAGAAAATAAAGTAACTATCCACTGACATCAATATTATACGCTAACTAAAACCCACAAAAGAGTTACATTTGTGAGTTGGCAACGCTGTCTTAGAATCAGACGGAACTAGGAAAAGGAATTGCTTTTGTAGCGTAACTCGATTTACGGAATTTCGATATTAATTTCTGCCAATTAGAACACGGCGATAGCATTTCTAGTGTCAGTTTTTAAAACACCAATGTCAATAATTTTTATGTCTTCTAACATTTTCATATTGACATTTGCATTCCTTAGCAGTGATAGATTGAAGAAAATTCGTTCTGCCAATTTGGGGCACATCAGATCGGTACGAAAAATTACCTTTGTATTAAATATTTTTATTTAAAATATTCTTACACAATTTAAAAATATCAATGTAATTCTTACAGAGAACGGCGGGCGATTGTAAAACTTAAACGACAAAGAAAAAAAAACGTACGATGCTGCCAGTTAAAGTGATTTTTTCCAATGTTGCGCGTCGAGCCTTCTCGACCACTTCAAGGAACCTCGCCGCTTCACAGATGACCAATCGTGATGCCCTTAACTCCGCCATCGATGAAGAAATGGCACGTGATGAACGCGTTTTTCTCGTGGGTGAGGAAGTAGCGCAATACGATGGCGCTTACAAGGTAACATTGCGAAAACCCATTCTAATGAAAAAATTTTTTTTTGCCATGATTACGTAAACAATTTGACAACGGTTGCATGTGTTCTCCATGGTAGTGGTAGTGCTGATTGGGGTTTTGGATTGAATATGCGTACGGGGGCGGTGAATACGAAGGGGATAGTAAGCATTCAACACAAACAACCACTTTAAGCCATTGCATGCAAAGCGATGCTTTTCATGACAAGAAGGTGACAGCAAAAAACATCTTACGACCTCAAATGAAGATAAGATGCCGTCGGATGAGTGAATGCTAATCATTAGTTTTTTGCAATGTCAAATTGTTTACATTTATTTAAGTGCATTTTTGTTGCTAAAGTTAAACATGTCTGCTATTTCAGGTGTCGCGCGGTCTGTGGAAAAAATATGGTGACAAGCGTGTCATTGACACTCCAATTACTGAAATGGGTTTCGCTGGCATTGCTGTTGGCTCTGCCATGGCTGGCTTAAGACCTATTTGCGAATTTATGACATTCAATTTCTCCATGCAGGCCATTGACCATGTGAGTAATAACATTTAATTTATAGAAAGAAAAAACAATGTATTCCTGTTTTTAAAATGCCAATTTTTCTAAGATTTTTGAATAACCTATTTTGAAAAAAATATTTTCGGAACTTGTCATATGCGATTCAAATTTCAAAAAATTATAAAGTAATAAAAACCTAAGAGTTCAGGTAGTGTGTAGTAAAGTAGCCATACCCGCAGGTCGCGACCTAAGTATCTGAATACATAAGCGGGTTAAGCAATAAAGCTTCGTGGAATACGTTTTTCGGAAATTTTAATATATGATAGGTGTCATACGGTTCTAGTTTGCAGTCATGTTAGATGTTCGCTGCTTAGAATAGTTAGTACTCTGCACCATCGTGAAATTGCTGTGCCAATAAGGCTCCCGTAATCTTAAGCAACTGACTTCGCTTACTTCTTTGGGTGGTAATCGACTTCCATGACATTGTTTGCCCGATGCCTTTCAATAAATTTTTTTAAACGAATCTTGATGAATTTTTTTATTCACCTTAATTTATCATTTAAGTTTTGGGATTTGATTTTTTCCGCCTTTTGCTATTTTTCGAATATGCTAAGATATGGGGGATTTGGTAGACCACATAACTTGATAACGGACAACCTATTTTATTACCGCAATCTCACTTACCAAAAGGATATACTAATCGGAAATCGAATGCAGGAGCAAATCACAGGGCTGAAATGTATCTGATTTTAATTATTTTTCACATGTACTGCCAGCGTTATTATAAACAAATAAATCTTACTTTTGGCTATTCGGTAATACATGGTATGACACGCAAACCATTAATTTAGATCACTATGGAAAATTAATGAAGTACAACAAGAATGGAAAGGCCGTCTGAAATAACTGCACATAAGACTAGTAGAGGTGGTCCAACAGCTTCATAATTATTTCAAGTCACGAATCAAAATAAATAAAGTAATAAATATGTGCCGTTTAGTTAAATAATTAGGTTATTAGCTGTATTAAATGCGACAACTTGTGCTTGAAATAAGATTTTAAATGTACTTAAAAGTCTGTAAATGATTTTGTACGTTTGCGTTTACTTAACAATAAATTAACAGTTTTAAGTGGCAATCAAAGCAGGAATATATTAAAGTGAATACATACAGTATTAACTATACATAATGATTTAACTCATATTGTCTCATGAGAAACCTATAGAAAATGTCTACTATATGCAATAAAATATCGACTGTTGAAACAATCAAATAAGCCGTTAATAAAATTTTATAAAATCTATTGTAACTCAACGACGTACACTGGGTGCCTCCAAATGGGATAATATTGGTTAGACCGTTAATAACTAAATTTGAGCTGAAATTGGGAATTTGTATTGCTTAAACATGAATTATCTATGAAAACCTCAGACATTTTTTCGATATTATTAAACTATCGAAAGTAAATAACATTGTTTTTTTTTTAATTTAAACTTAAACGCAATTAACTACAACCTATATTATCCCTGCAGGCAATTGCCACACCCAGGAGTCTACTTATGTCGCAAAACTTAGATCCAAAAAACAGCAAAATTTCAATGCGCCATCTACACACACAATCGTTTGGAAAACATACCAATGTTTTCATTCCAACGGCGTTCCATGTCGCAATAAATATTCCTTTCGGGAGTCAGCGTTCAAATCTGCCATTTATTGGTGATATAATGCCAATCAATAGACTCATCATCGAGAATCCGAAATCGAACATTCTAACTGAAATCGGGGATACAATGATTAAGGGAAATAAAATTAAAGCTCCTGCTAGCAGTAATAAATCGGACAAAATGGAAGCTGCACGTCTTATTGTAATAAGAAAGCGTAAAATGAAGAAACACAAGTTAAAAAAGTTGCGCAAGAAGATGAAGTTCGAATGGGCCAAGGTACGCCAACGCAGAGAAATGCGTAAAGAAAAGGCTTTTCAAGCTACCCTTATACAACAAATTAAAGTTGCTGAAGCTTTTTCAGCGGAAAAGTATGTAGAAGATAAATTGCGTCAAGCAGCAGAGAAGCCATTGCCCAGATATTGGAAGGGTCGCCGTTTACCAGCATTTATTATTAAGGAAAAGCTTGGCATAAAGTAATTAACTAACAAGTTTAATAAAATAAAATAAAATTTTGTTTAAATTGATATTTTGCTGTTTTCTATATTGTTATCGTTATTTTATTGCATTAGTTTTTGAAAAACATTTTCATTCATGTTGTGTAATACTAAGTAGAGAGAAGTGTTAAAGGAACAACGCCTCTCAGTTGTGTGGGAGGAAAAGCGATATAAATGAAAAATGTAGCTAGCACCACTTTTGAAATGAGCCTTTGAAGTCAAATTACAATTTTCTGCTTTCAAAAATAGACAAAAACGAACTTTTCAAAAAGCTTTATAA
This sequence comes from Meiosimyza decipiens, assembly GCA_963680825.1. Classification (NCBI taxonomy): domain Eukaryota; kingdom Metazoa; phylum Arthropoda; class Insecta; order Diptera; family Lauxaniidae; genus Meiosimyza; species Meiosimyza decipiens. The sequence goes on from OY804259.1 coordinate 69,674,225, forward strand.
ACGTATATAAAAAATTTAAAAACTAAAATTTTTTAATAGGTTATCAATTCCGCCGCTAAAACCTTTTACATGTCCGCCGGCGCTGTAAATGTACCCATTGTTTTTCGTGGTCCAAATGGCGCTGCTGCTGGTGTAGCTGCGCAACATTCACAGTGCTTTGCTGCCTGGTATGGCCACTGCCCTGGTTTGAAAGTTGTTTCACCATACGATGCCGAAGATTGCCGAGGTCTTTTAAAAGCTGCCATTCGAGATCCCGATCCAGTTGTGTTCCTCGAAAACGAACTCCTTTACGGTGTGGCATTCCCTGTTGATGATAAAGTGCTCGATAAAGACTTCGTCTTGCCAATCGGCAAAGCCAAAATTATGAGACAGGGTAAACATGTTACGATTGTGGCACATTCAAAAGCTGTAGAAACATCAATGCTGGCTGCCGTAGAGTTGGCCAAAAAAGGTAAATTATAAATCAAAATTAAAATAATGTATACCTTCAAAACAAAAATTATTTGATTACAGGCATTGAAGCAGAGGTGATCAATTTGCGTTCTATACGTCCTCTAGATTCAGAAACAATCTTTAATTCCGTAAAGAAAACCCACCATCTCGTGACTGTAGAAAACGGCTGGCCACAACATGGTACGTTTTTTTTTATAAACTCCATTCTTACATAGCCTAACTTTTCCGTCATTCTTGGCAAAAAAACAAGCTTAAAATCCCAGCTGACAAATTGAAACGACCAGAAGCAAGTAATTTTGTTTCTGAACTTTGTGACCTAAAGATTTTTAAACCCTTTTTGTGTAACCCAAAATCATGATTCAATAATAATTAAATCATGTATCTCTTGTTGATTCATCTGCCAAATAAAACTGGTTCGCTCCTTGTTGACTTCACCTCTATTATTTCATCATGGGCAAATTAAACAATCAAAAGACAACTCAAAAAAGGAAAATAAATATATCAAGAAGAGAATAGATGAAGTAAAGAGAAGACAAACTAAAACTCTTTTTTTAAGTCAAACTCGGATTTTCAAATACCTATTTTTTGTTATAGCGACGAAGTACAATATCTAACAAATCTAGGGGGTACTCTCCCTAGTACGATTATATGTTATGTTCTATAGATGTATGGCCATCATAAGTTGCAGATGTATTCTCAAAATTGTTATGACTCGAATCTCCTGAATATAAGTCCAGTATGTTTAAAATCTTTGAACAGTAAACATAATTTATTTTAAAGAAATTGGACTGCGCTGTAAAAAAACTTGTGTTTCCTCTTGAAACTTTGATGTTGATTTCACGAATTAATTTTTCTCATCAAATTTTCTTACAGCGAGTTAAAATACTACCCTTACCCGTCAAAATCCATTTTAAATTATATCTATATCTTTTTTTTCTCCGAAATATCGTAAATTGAAATTTTCCAACTATCCCGTCGTACTGTGGCTTATGTATCTTATCTGTATTGCATTTCCAATTTCCCACTCCTTTGAATTAATGATTGCTGCGTTTTTTAAGTAAATCGAAAGAGGTCATTTTTTGATCGAAAACGGAATGTGCTGGTGATTGACCATCAGAAATTTCCGAGTTTGTCGAAAATTGGTAGAGTGCGAAAATCGATTGGAGTATTTCTTTAAGTGGTTCTTCTCCTTCAGATTTTTATAAACGGGTGCGTTGGGGGTTTCAACATCTTGTCCTCTTAATTTAATACATTTAATTATGGACTTGTTTAGAATGAAAAATTATTCTAAATACACATACAAGATAAAAATTTGTAAGTAATGTTCTCCACAAAAATTGTAATTTGTTTTATTTATAAATATAAATATATAAATCTAGTTATTTTAAATATGTAGAAAAATCTTACTGTATATAGCAGCAACATCTAAAATTATGTGTTTGTTGCTTGAAAGAGCCAACTAAAAATTATTGTATTAACTTAAACTTTTTGATATTGCTAGAAAAGGCCAACTGAAGCTTTAATTTTCTGAGCGTGTTGAAATTTACTCTCTCAGACTTGTAAGCTAACCTCAGTTACTAGAAAGATGAAAAAGTTAGGAGTTGCGTTTTACATCTCTATTATTATTATTATATTAATCTACATATCAGTGCAGTGGTTCCAAACTGGTATCGATTTATGGAAAATATTATAGAGTATATCGGAATAGCTTCTGATGAATTTCTTTTAAACCTTTTTAAAAATATTGTTATTTCTTGTTTAGTATATATGCACATGGTATTAAAATTTTATTCATATTGTATAATTTACAGGTGTTGGTGCTGAAATTTGTGCCCGCATCATGGAAAACGAAGCCTTTTTCCATTTGGATGCACCTGTGTGGCGCGTCTGTGGGGTCGACGTTCCAATGCCATACACAAAAACTCTGGAAATAAACGCCCTGCCACAACCTAAAGACATCATTGAAGCTGCCACCAAAGTGATTGGTGGCTCAAAGAAGTAAAATAGCAAAATTTTCACAATCTCATAAACGCATTCAGCAGTGGTGAAAGGATGTGTGACTGCACCGTAACATCATTGCCGCATTATTTGTAAATTATTTTTTCAAAAATTACAACTGCATATGCAATTGTTAAACTCTAAAAAGTAAGGAACTGAAACTTTTAACAGAGAACTTCAATCATCTTTATCAGCTTTCCGTGTATTATGTAACTCAATGATATTAAAAAAATTTTCATATGCATAAATGTCCTAATTGGATTCGAATCGATTATATTTTGCGCAATATTTTGAAACTGTATTTAATTTTCTTTGGTGCATTCAATTAAGTTACATTTTTAAAATGTAGCCCACTTACCATTAGGCTTAATTGATAATTACAATAGTTATTATAATTTGTAATTAGTCTGAAGTTATTCTCAAACAAATTAAACGAAGTAATAAACGAGAAATCATTAGAAGCTTTTTATTTTTTTTTATTTAAATCATGATATACGAACTCCTGTTAGGCACTTAACTTATTTACTACAAAAAGCGTTATAGAATTTTCAGATGATCAACAAGAGATAAACGCATTTTGTCGATTACAAGTTGGTTTAACAAATTAAAATATGTTTCGGTACACTGGTTGCTATTTTATTTTCACTTGGGCCGATTGGCACGAACCAATATAAAAAATTAAAGTTGTGATGAAGATACTTTCATGGATTACAACCGTTTCTCGGTTTTAGTTGATTACTAGTATCCAACTATGTCCAAAAAAAGTTGAAAATTCAACTATATCGAAAGCCTATACATAAAAAATCGATTTTCGTGCTTAGAGTTCCAAAGTAGATATACAAAAATATATATATTCTCAACCAGTACAGTATTTGCCTGTAAACTAGTATTATAAACTGTTGATTTTGGTATTGTGCACAGCGATTAGTTGACACTGAAAATCATTTAAGTTTTTTCTTAGTCGATAAATTTTAAATTTTGTGTTGTGTGGCATTTACTTTAAAAATAAAAGATGTATTAATTTATTAATAAAAAACCTTAAAATAAGAACTATCCTAATACACTATAAAATTGTTGTGCTAATTGCAAAAGTTGATGTAATAAAATCCGACTTTTGAACGGTGGTTGATAGAGGATTGCATTAGCATCGTAAAAGAGAATATGTGCAAAGACAAGGAGACAAGTCATTATAGTGAATCTTTATTAATTTTATAACTGAAAAATATATATAACGACTCTTTAGCAAAAAAAAATATGGTCCACAACATTAAAAACTTAATGGAGTATTACATATTACATCTCAATCTAAAATTAGTTGTATTAATTCAATTCAGCTTTTTGTTTTATGTTTTATATACGTTGAGTTGCTGCCTGCCAACACTAGAAAGTACAATAAATTAGTCTTTATCAGCATTAAAAATCGATATGCAAAAAGCTGATTTATCAGAGACCAATGACGGAATGCTCCACTCCTCTTGGTAGTGAAAGGGTAATATTTTTCCATGTAAATAAACACCGGTCTCCTCTAATCTTTTCGTTATTTTATAGAATAATTTTTACCTGTTGATTTTTTGATTTGAAATATTTGAATACTACTTATTGGTACTACTTTTGATCCATTCTTCAATTATGAAGAAAACGATTCAATGTGCTAGTGCGTATAAAAATAGTGACCATTTTCTTAAAGAATTTTTTTCTTCATTTAATCTTCCGGATTACTATAATCACTATCGGTAGCCTTATGTGGGTATGTCTAGTGGACACAAGGAATCATCATTAAATGTTTGTAAAAGATAAAAAATAATTTCAATATTGGCACATCATACCATTGGTTGGATTGGTGCTAAAGCTTAATCGAATCTGTTACCTTCACTTATGAATGTTTTCATTTATGGAATCATATTTAAGAGCATTATTTCTTACTAAGAAATATACTTATGTACATATTTTGAACTTGTTTAATTATTCAAAATATTTGAAGACGAAACCTAAACTTCAATTTACTGCAGCGGCAGTGAGTTGTCAAAATATAACTTAAACATTTTTCTTCAGAGCCAAATACCTTCCGAGCCATGATTATATATGTTATTCTAAAATGTCAGGACAAAAATGTTGAATGTATGTACAATTGTTCCGCACTTAACAGCTGTTATATTAAACGTGAGAGTAATCGATTGCTAATGAATTATATTGGCTTACTTCCAGAAGATATTAGCACAAAACTGATATGCAACCATCACGCAGCTTTATAGCTTCTTTATAACTTCACTGTATTTTCGTTTTTCAACTTTGACGCCTTGGTTATGGCAATCTATTACACTTCTACGTTACCCTACAACAACAACTCTCAACGAAATGTCAAAATATTTCTCTTCAGACCCTGCCATTAATTGTCGTCAAAATAAAAAAGTCACAATACAAAAACTGGAACCTAGAGAAATTTAATTACACTTGCAAAATTCTATATAAAAAAATTAAAAGAATATAAAAATTAATTAAAAAAAGGAAATACAAACTCAAGAAAGGCTCCGAAAGTATGTTATGGCATCCAGCTCTAGTTCCGATGAAAGTTCTAAAGCGCCAGGGAACTTTCATGTTTCATCATCAAATGACGACGTCTGCAACGCGATAGAAACTAACAGTAGAAAGTGTAATTTGGACGCTGGTTCCCATGGTGCAACTGCCAGTCCAGTATTGAAATGTCCATTATGCTGTACTCTACAAAAACGATTTTACTGCCGTGTTTGTGTCAAGAATGGAAATTTTATGCATACAACGCATCATTCGGGTGAAAGGTGAGATTACAATACTGTTCCATATTTCATTGCTCAAGATAAAGTAAAGTGCAAAAAGAAGCCACCTATAGAAATTTGATGTAATAAAACTTAACTAAAATCTTATTTGGCATACCAACTGCTGATAAAGTCTTGTTAATCTTTGCTTTACATTTGGAGTGTTTTATTTTCTTAAACAAATGTGGCCAGTGACGAGGATATTGCTTTAATCTTAAAGCGTAGATGAAAGACTGCTCTTAAAATTATGAAAATCAAATTGATAGAGACGTATCAAATACAAAATTTGGGTATACGTGTGCTAAATAAACCAAATTTAGTGCAACTGTTGACATCCTGTAGACATAATTTTTCTAAAAATTTTGCTGTAAAAGTCTTAAGCGATTGCTGTAATAGTGCACTAGTGCTCAAGGAAAATTTCGTTAATCGCCATAAAATCAATAAAAGCACTGCGCTAAATCCTGAGTTCAAAATACGCTAAACTTGTAGATAATTTAGAAGATGATAGGCGTTCGATGGAACTAAAGACACTATGGCACTTAGTTATAATTAGTCCCTGCTGGAAGATCCAAGTGAATCGGTTGTAAATTACCTATGAAAAATATTATATTATAAGAGGCATGTCAAATCTTCGATGCCATTGCCAACCTTTCTATTTTCTTGAATCAGAATAAACTGTCTGCTTAAGTGTTCCTTCATAAAGTTTGTGTTCGGCAGTAACTGCATACTAATGAAACAATTTATTTTGAAATGTATCGTCTTCAAAATTTTTTTATGAGTTATTAAAATTCAGTAAGTGTGAACAAAGGTCAGCATTATGATGATTCATATCCAAATTCGCGTTAAAAACAACTAATTTTATGATTCCTAAAAAAGGGTTCCTTATGCTAAAGGGCTTGCAAACTCGCATGTTGACTGGAAATCATGTATTTCAATGGATTTTTGGCGTCATCTGAAAGAGCTGGCTTATGCCAATGATGTGAACCTGTTGTCAACAATATCCAATATGTTTTCCCAAATTACACGACTTAGCGAGCAGGTAGCCCATTGGCACTGTGCTAAATCTTAACACTACAAAAACTTAATCAATATCCTAAATCTTAATATATGTAGCAACAACAGCGTTGGCAGCGTTCTCACTACAAAAGATGGTACCGCACAGAGATAAAGTAGAAAATAAACGATCAACTAGGATTTCGTACTCGATGTTTTTTGATTGTCAGAGCGTTAAAAAAGATTCCCTAAGCCCGAATCTTTCGTTAATGTAGGCAAACTTTTTTCAAGCTCAAAAGCACCGTGTATATTACGGTCAGTTTTTATGTTACGTCACATTGAAAACATAAAATAAATGTTAGCTTCTTTCTATCATTGAAGTTTGCGGCGAATGTGAGTTTGGTCATGGAAAATAATTGCACAATACTCGAAATACAGTATTGAATTCATTTCTAAAATCTTACAGAAATATCGATTCTTGCTAACTGGCTGCAAATTTGTTGTTGTTATTTAATTTTTTTTTAAACTGCCACAAAAACAAATTTTTTCTAATTTAGTAAAATCATCAGAGACATATTGCTGTATAAACAATTCTGTTATAAAGCACTTAGCACGTTTTGCATCTGCGACTCAATTGTAGATATGCTTTCTAATATATCCTTTCTTGATAGCCTTACAGAGAAACAACAGAAATACCTAAATCTTCATGCAGGTCTAAAGGTTTTCAGCAATCGCTATGAACGACTCATCAAGGAGCATAAACTATGCGAAAATATACAATTTGAGATTAAACACAAAAAGGAAGAAATCAATCTACTAAATCAGTTAATTTCTGACAAACAATTCAAGCTGAAAGAACTAGCGGAAATACGTGATGAACTTAAAGTTGCGAATGCTGAGAAAAGTAAGAATCTTCCAAAATATCCCATTAAAGTTAAGGAACTGGAAGATTATGTACTAGATCGCATTGAGAAAATATGTAAACTTAGAGAAAAGAATGACAATCTTTTGGATAAGCTTAAAGAGACAACGCGAGATGAGATAAAAAAATTAGTGCAATACATTTTTCCCATATCGGAAGTAGTGCTTAAGGATGAAATACGTGATCGCACAGAAGCAGCAGCAGCCGCAGCAGCTGCCAGAAATTTGGGGAATGGAGAAGAATCTGATACTATTGCCGCTCTGGCGGATGCTAAAAATACTTCATACATACGTGGAAAATGGGTTTTTCACGGTAGTGGTATTAGCGAAATGCAATATCGCATTGTAACACCATCTTTGCCTGCAAATGGGGACTACTCTGCCTATTTAGACTGGCTATCTGACAACAAGGATGATGTACCAAAAACAACAGCAAACGAGATAACACCAAGTCGTGTTGCTGCTTTTCGCATAGTTGGAGCGCTTACGTATACTACACAACTGACGAATCTGCTGAGCTTTTATTTGAATGTGCGATTGCCATATAAGTTAGCTTATGGGTAAGGAAATATTTTTGTATTTCATAACAAAAAATATACTTTAAGAATCAAAATAATAAACCTTGTTCTGAAATTCGTAACGAAATCCAAATTCAATTCAGATTTGATGATGTGTTCTAACCTTCAGACCACAGTTGATGAGACATATTGCTACAGAAATTTCGACAACTCAGTTCTTAGAATACTTTTAAGTTTGAATTTTAGAACAGAACAGAACGGTATACAAATTTTCTTATAATCATGAATATAAATTTTCTAGTGACTTCTGCAAAAAGCTTAACGAAGAGCAGTTTTTGCGTAAAGTATCTCGCCTGAATTCCAATATTATGTACTTGGCGTATACGCAGCAAGTTAAATTGCGCACACTCACTGAAAATCATACGCTGGAAAACATTCTTACTATATTAGACCTGGAAAAAAGTGATCTTGGTCGCCATGGCTATCACGAGGTATCAAATGCACCGCTAATGAGATCAGTAGATTCATTACTTATCGGCATTGAAACTGCAACAGAATCAGAATCCGAAGGTATGACGAACTTTTTTGTGTAAATTTTGAGGCTAATGCTTATTAAATTTGTTTTTGCAGATGAAAATTCTTTGCGACTCGATTGGGAGGCTGTACCAAGTTTACCCACTCAACAAGACATTGTCAGTTCAAATTTAATGACACCCGCCAGTCAACAGTCGACCATAGCTGAGGGACTAATGACATCGGCGGCAAATCGAATTACTTCAATATTACGTTGGATAAAGTAAGGCAAAAGTAGCAAGTAGCTATTATGGGATGAAATGTGATTACTATAAGTTGCTCGCTGACTATATTGATTAGTAGCGGCAAGGTGATGATACGTGGACGAGTTGATGCACCGTCGTATTTGTACAATCTTTTTGAAATGTAGCATTCTTGTTTTTTAATGTTTCCTTTATATCTGAATCATGCTTTTTATTTTGCAATTAATATTGTAGTTATTTTGTAATAAATTGCTTAACTTTAATTTGAAAATACCATTGTCCAGAAAAATCACAATAAACATGGTTACTGTAAATACATGAAATAGATATGAACAGAAAAAGGAAAATTTCATAACTATTTAATATTTTAACTTTGAATAAAACCAAACATTTTATAAGATCTCTTTGCATTTATTTTAACGAAATCAAATTTTCTTATTTTTTTTTTATATTCAACTTTATTTAATGTGATTTGAAGAGATTAACCCATTATTATAAATTACAATTTTTTAAAACTGAAGCGGTGGCTTTTGTTGCTCCACCTGTACTGATGACACCAGCGGTTGCTGAAAGGACAACGGTGGCGATGGTGGTGGTAAAAACAATGGAAGTGGTGGCAGTGTTGATAGATTTAATGATGGACTAGGGATTGTTGGCGCTGATACGCCGCACATTGAAGAAAGCACCAGCGCTGCAGCCACTGTTGGATCGTGATTGTAGAGTGATGCAATTGACGTGGGTCATTGACTTATTTCTTTTCCTGAGGCATTAAGTGTTGTTAATGTTGTTAATGACTTCTTATGTTGCTGTTCCAATTCCTTTAAGTAAAAATTAATAAATTTTCAACTTGCTGTTCAGTACAGTTATTAAATATTAAATATTTCTATCGAAATACTTTATATCGTCGGTTCAAAATTAAAATTCTCTAAGTGCACTTTTTCTTTAAACAAACTTGCGCCTACATGCGACAAGATAAATTATAGTTCTGCAACTGAGTGCCACCTAATAACTTTCAACGTAAACTATTAAAAGTATTGAAGTGCGTTCTATGGAGAGACCACTGTGGCACTCAGTCGAATAACTACATACGTATGTATGTAGTTATGTATGTAGTTATGTATGTACATACATATGTACATACATAGTATGCGTAAGCGCTTTGCAAATCAAACTGCATTAATATTTATTTTATAACTTGATCTAAGCAAATCAGGGGCGCAATCAAGAGATTTATTTTGGCGTTTAAGCGTTCAAAAAATTTTATAACAAACATTTACAGTAGAAGTCTTCACATTTGGTCTTGTTTTTATGTTGGATTGTAAAATTTCACATTAAACACAGCTTATCAACTCTTTAACATGTAAAATGCTCAACAACTTAGCAATATCGCTAAAACAAGACTACGTGACCCCTACAGTGTTTTTAAAAATATATATTTTAACTTAGCTTAGATTTTGAAAGCTTAATTCTTGAAAGTTCAAGCTATTGAAAAATATTTTTTTCGTTACCAAAGTAAACCATTTTATTCTTTAGAAACGAATCAAAAACTGATTTTAAGGAAACTTTAATATCAACTTTACCAACATTCTTTTAGCATTCCGAATACGAAATAAAAATTGGCTTAGGCGCGATAATTATTTGGGTACAGACAATCAGGGTTCAACTCTCAAAAATACACTGCTAATCATTTGCATTGTTTTTATTAACAAATACAAAATATTGCGTTCAAATTTATACAGCGTGTTACTCTCAAATAGAACTGTTTCTACAAGTTTTTGTTAAAAAATTGCAACCTTCTCAAATCAGTTGAGGAATGCTTGCTCTTTGGATTTAGTATGACTTTTGAATTGGACTAACATTTTCACACCGATACTGGAACCGATAGTGCAGAGGAAATTCAATGCAGTAATCTGCACTTTATTGGGAATGATTTAACTGCCAGGATTCTTAATTTCAGAAGTTGCTATTTTCTGCTCTACTTTCACTCTAAATGAATATTTGCTAGCATGCACTTATAAGCTTTCTTAGTCTCAATAAGGTTTACTTTAATAGTTCTTAGATGAAATTTGACATTGCAATCAAATATGTGGAATTTCGCTAAGTTTTACGGCAAAATCTATTTTTCCACATATACTTGAAGAAATCCAGATACGGAGTTTTAATTTCTTTCTTAATTATTGTAATTTTGATTAGTAAATAATTTTACAATAAAAAATATAGCAGCGGTAATTTTGTGTATTTTTGATAAATTTGATATTTGTATTAAGTTTAAACTCGTAAAAAAACAAAACACTTGCTTTTTTCAAATACTCTAAATATCAAAAATACATTGACAACTTTTGTAACTTTTGTATAGTATTTTCAGAAAGCAAAACCTTTTTTTATTTTCATTTCTGGAATGAGCTAGGTAACTTGCAAGAATATTTAAATGTTGAATCATGTCAAAATCAACATAAGTCAAAAAAAAAAATTTTAGAGTGCTCACAATCTGTAGTAAAAATTGTTAACATTTGCAAAAAATACTAAAAATTCTACTGATCGTGAATACTCTTAATGATATACACATATGTATACTGAATACGGCTTTTTCTTTACCTCAAGTACCTTTACCACCTTTTTGACATCTAATTCTGTTGTATTGACATTATTCTCTTTTGATAGCTTTATGGCATTTCCACTTACAGTGCCCTTTTTGTTTCCCTTTACGTACGTGTTGTTGTTATTGTTCGAGTTATAAAGGTTCAAGTTTTTTGTACTAGCATTTGAACCTTCTACATGAATAGCGCTGTATGTTGGAGTAGCGCTGCGACTACCCTGATTGATAGTAACGTTTTTCTTTTGTTTATTTTTGCCAATCGCAATGGACACTGATGGCTTTGCCGGGAACACACCAACAATTTCGACACCATCAGATTCACTGCTGCTTGTACGACATATAATACCACCAGCAGCGTTTGTACTTTCTATCTTAACTAACGGTGGCAGTGGTACATTGTTACCAAGTAGTTGTTGTGAAGTCATAAGAATGTCACTAGCACTCTTGTAGTTATCCAAATTTATAACGTGAGCAGGTGGTATATTGGACGTTGTACCGGAATGTTTTTGTTGTGATTGTGTTAAGGCTGCTACCGCGTTGCATGATGTCGTTGGTGAGTTTGACGACGATATAATATTGTGAATGCTGTGATCAGTTCTTTTTGTTGGTGAAGCGGAGATATCCACTACGATAGTGGATGACGATGGTGTATGAAACGGTAATTTTTTTCCGTGCTCATTGGTGTTGCTATTTGATTGATTGAAATGCTTGTTAAAATCTGGAAGTGTTCTTTGAGATTTATTTTTATTTTGTTTCATATTTTCTGTACTTCTGCGTTTATTTCCAGTTGGTCCACTACTGCTAGCAACAGAATCTGTATCTGAATTAGCAAGAGAACGACTGCTTTCGGAAGCAAACTCTTCAAATTGTTTCATGTAAGATGTAGAAGCAACGACAGGAACTGTCTGCGCAGGCGCAGCTAAACGATTTGCGCTAGAGTCGCCAAGTTCTTTCTTTTTCTCTTTCGCTTTTTTCGCAGCTGTTTTTCGTTTTTCGATTTCTCTTTGTAAGTCCTCGTATCGCATCCAACCACTTGGCCATAATTGTACCACTTTTCCTTTCATGTATGAGGTAATGAAATCCTCCAGGGTTTCTTTACGTGTACCCAAAACGGGATAAGATGTCCAACGAACTTGGTACACTTCATAGAGCATTGTTCTAAGCAATATGAAACAAGATTTTTAAATTATTATTTAGTTTATATAATATTATACAATTATGTATGTATGTCCAATTTTACCTCATGCTTTCATTCCAAGGAAACTTTTTCTTTGGCATTTTCGGCGGGTTATCGGAATTCAAATTATTTGACCTATTAAGGAAAAGAAGAGTTTGATAATTTGTATGTTGCTGTTTTTATCCTTCTTATTGCTATAATTACTAATTATAAAGGGTGATTTTTTAAGTGTTTGGTTTTTGAAAATTGAAAAAAGAATAGAAAATTTGCAATAGTGATCAATTCCTTCCATTTACTTTTTAAAGATTATTTCATTTAAATGTTGCTCGCAGCTACACCTGAGATGGTTCATTAGCAAGCTTCAATTTTGGGTTACTTTTTCCAACATTTCGGCCTGTATCTCACCAACGGAAGCTGTAATGTTGTCTCCCGTCTTGTTGAAATCACATGTCAACCAAGTTCAATTCTTCCCTTTTTTGCAAAAAAAAAATCAACAATTATCGCACGGTGCCTTGTTTCATTGACTGTAACTTTACGATTTTCACTATTTTTGAAAAAGTAAGGTCCAATGATGCCGCCGGTCGACAAACCGCACCAAACATTGCATTTTTCATGGTGCATTGGCAGCTCTTGAACTGCCTCTGGCGGCTCTTCAGACCAAATTCGGCAATTCTGTTTGTTGACGTACCCATTGAGCGAAAAATGAACTTCGTCGCTAAAGAAAATTTTTCGATAAAAACACATTTCTCACAGAGCACGATTTTTGATAATAAAATTCAATGATTTGTAAGCGCTGTTCGTTTGTTAGTCTTTTTATAGTGAAATGGCAAACCTTACTAAGCATTTTTGGAGTTGACACATGTTACGAATCACGCGTGAGGTGTCAAAAAATTTACACTGAAAAAACAAATAGCAAAAAAATAACCCGGTATTTCAAAGACTCACTGGAAATCAGCATATTTTCGTAACTCCGCTTCGTAATTGGCAATGGCACCTGGCATTGTCTCGACAACAGCTTTACGAAGTTTAGCCAAAGCACGTTGGCTTTTTAGTTTCTCTTCCTTGATGCGCAATTGCTTTGCTTTACGTAGAAAGTAATATTTTGGCAAAGAAAGATAATATTCCAAATGGGCAAATACCATATTTCGCTGTGACCTTTCAATACAAAGACAAGCTTCATCAATTCTATAAGTAAAGAAAAAGTTATTGAGTTATTTCCCAACCAGATAGAGTAATCAATAAAATTTACTTAAGAAACAATTCAGTTAGTTTTTCGTCGAAAATAATTTTTTTGGAACTTAAATTCTTAGATTTAACAATTTCCTTAAACTCTACTAGATTAGCAATTACGTCTGCGTCCAGCTCTGGCAACTTTGTGTCACTGGAACGTAGTTCTATCAATTAGAAAAATAATTAGAAACTATTCATCAATTAAAATCTTCTTGGTTACTTTCTGAGTTATCCTCTGGCTTTTTGGGTTTGTTGTCTGCAGGTTGAACACTTTGATTAGAGTCGCTATTAGCTTCCGTTGCGTCTGAGTCATCTTCTGACGAATCATCATCAGACGATTTTGTAGCTGCACCTTTTAATTCACCATTTGCTGATGATTTTGTTTCACCGCCGCCGACACCTTCTTGCATTTTGAGGAAGTTGTCACGTTTCGCCTTAAGCATATCTTTTACTGTTGTTGTTTTTACAGTTTTCTGACGGCTTCGTTCTTTTTCCGAATCAGAGCCGAGCTCATCTATTGATGGTTTCGGTGAGTTTGATGAGGAGATGGATATGCTGTGTGGTTTGTCTTTTTTCTTTGCAACGTTTCCTTTTCCGCTATTGGTTTCGGTTTCACGGTGTATTTTCTTGCCAGTTGGTGTTGTTGTTGATGTTGTCTTAGACCGCTTCTCAGCAGGAGCGCTAGTACAGCTAGCTTTACCCTCAGTTTGTACTTCTGCTTCGTTTTCCGAATCATCTTCATCCCCTTCTTCGGATGAAGATGATTCTTCTGAAGAAGAAGAAAGTATACGTTTTTTCGGCCTGTTTGGCATTTTTATAATTTCATCAGTTTTTGTTGTCGAAGATTTTGGATGTAATTCCTTGAATTCAAGTGCACCACAATTTATATAAAAGCCCCCTTCAATGGTTTCGACTTCTTCGGGTATAACTTCATCATACTAAAAAGATAGCAAGCATTTAAGTTTAAAGATAGAATGAAATTGTCTATTTTAGAAAGAAAAGGGAAAACAACAATGCCGAACAAATTTGCTGATAGTGGGTAGGGTGTTTCTATTGCTATGGTGGGTTTGGTTGGCACATCTGCAATATTTTCTAAAAATAAGAAAATTTTCTTCACGACTTTCTCTCTAAGATTCTGTACGGTACACTTTCAGCAAAATGTTCTTTGGTTACCGATTGTTTTCCAAATTATAAAACCTATATAGTATATTCAAAATCAAAAATAAAACTAGTAAGAGTATTATCTTTGACCACGCAAAAATTAACGACTTTACATCTACATTAACAGTGAAAGTGCGCTTAAGTGTTAAATTTCTATTTAAAGCGTATTTTTTTTCATCAAACAACCTCCCAAGACATCTAATCACACTTTCATCAAACTCGAAGACGCATGGTGTCCCTATTTTTGTGTAAACATTTTAGTGGTATCGCTCTATGATTGAAACTACTCAGAAAATTAGTCAGTTTTATACTTAAAATAAATGTCTCCAGTAATCAAATTTTGCTGGAAAAATATCGTAACTGGCAGTACATCGAGTATAATTGCCATGAAAAATTTTTCACCATTTGCCGATCGGTTCCGACACCAAATTTCCTTCAATTCTTCTAAAACTAAAAATGAAAACAACGCTATGGCAATGAGAAAAGCCAATCAATATTATATTTCATAAAGTTTAAAGCTAAAAGGCTCTCATCTGGTAACGATTAGGATGGAAGATTGTCATGCAACTGCAAAAGCCTTAAACTCACTCAACCACGTTTTGTCTTTATGAATAGTAAAGGATCAGCCAAACAGAAGTTTATTTTTAAAAATGTAACACTTGTAAAATCAACAAATTAAATCTTGTTCATACACATATGAATTGTGACATTATTGGGAAGAGCAAACATTTCGTTCGGCCAATATTCAACTTTAGGGCCTCAATCGTTTGTGGATTGTCCGCATAACATCAATCTTTCATAGTACCTCAAAAATAAGAATATCAAGGTCTTCAAATCGCAGTAACGAGGGAGCAAATTGATATCGCCGAGACGGCTGACTACACGAATACCGAACTAAGTGCGCATATTAAAGTCGTCCAAGTCCATGTCCTCGATTTCTGGCCACAAAAATTAGTTATCATGTCTTTGTAGCGCTCACCGTTAACTAAAACTGCGTTTCCGGCAGAGTTTTCGAAAAAAAAAATGGACCAATGATGCCACCAACCCACAATCCGCACCAAACTGTCAAGAATGCGTTGCCTTCTCGACCATCACTTGCGGGTTTTCCGAGCCCCACATACGATAATTTTTTTGACGGTTCCACACCCTATTTTTATATCGAGGTATGTTGTAGCCTATGAAGTTTTTGAGTTAAGTATGAGATTAACCCTTACAGTTAAAGAAACAAGCAAAATCATACGCTCTCTTTATGTATCAATGTAGTAGGTATATATTTTAATTGGTGAGCGAGCTGATAAATTAATTAACATATAGACTATAGAACTGATACATCAGGTAATAGCCTATGGATGGATTGATCGGCTAATGAAAGAATGGACTGATAAACAGATGAACTAACTGATGTATCAACGGTTGAAACCAATGACGAATAAACTATAGTACATACATGAATTTAAGAAATAATAATTGCTCTTTTAAACTGTTTAGCTGATAGATAGACATATTAAAAAGGACTGAAATTAATTCCTCCGTTCAAGGTCTAACAGAGTAATGAATTGAACGGATAGTTGTCAGATTATTTAAAAGAATGACTTATAAATGTACAGGTTGGTCTTGCTGTTTTTTTTGAATGGGGCAACCCTAATCCCATTCGCATTATGACAGAATATTAGTTTTATATCTCTGGTTAAGGAAATATGTCGATATTTTTCGTTTTAGGTTCGCTAATTGGGCTTGGAAACGCTGGGAAGATGAGAATTTTTACCGAAAAATGGTCTCTATCTTTTTCTCTCTAAGGACTCTTCGAAGCTCATTACCACCTCGGTGGTTACTTAACTAAGCAAAATTGTCGCATCTGGGGCACAAAAGATCCACACGTGGTTGCTGAGATGCCAAAGCACCCACATCGAATAACTGTTTGGTGTGGTTTCAGGATCGGCGGCATCATCTTTGAAAATGAAGAAGATGCAAAACAATGATGGATGAGCCCTACCTCGCAATAATAACTGATAATTTGTGGTATATTTTCGAAAAAATGGACTGAACAACATTTGGATGACTCGCCGCAAAGTAGGCTGAACCCTTACAAAAGTGTGACAAAAATAAAGGAGTGATAATGAAAACTTTAAAAATTATTTAAAATTTTTAACATGCTTTTGTATGGGAGGTACATACAAAAGTTGACCGATTTTAACGAAACTCGGTCTGAATGCCAGAAAAATAGAGTAATTGATATGGTTGAAATCGGTTACTTCCTAGGGGTAGATCCCTTGGAGCTGTATTAATTTTTAACATGAATTTGTATCTTGAAAATTGGTAAGATTGTTCACCCGACAGAATTATTAATTTTTTTAAATGATAATTTTTAATATTTTCACTATTAATAAAGTATTTTAAATAAGGGCCCTCCTCATTAAACTTATTTTTATTTATAATTTTACTTATTGAAGATAAGTTTTCAAAATGAGATTTCACAAAGAATCGGCACAATTCTATAAATTTATTAACGATACTACAGGACATTAAAACGATCTTACGTTGCGTGAACAGATATTTTTCATCAAAATGCGGAGCAAGATGTTTTATAAAAATTTGTTTGTTTTAACTGCAAAAAATGTTAAATACTAAAAAAGGTTCATTTTCACATCCCGAAATTTTCAATTATTTTTAAGGAAAATTAGATATTTACTATCTCCAATTATTTGTATTTACTCACTTTCACCGAAAACCCTAGCAAAATGAAATTTCTTATTTCCAATGACAACGCGGAGCGCACGGAGCAGAAAATCAAAAGCGCAGACTTGCATCGCGAAATGCGGATCACATGGTCACATTAATCTAACGATATTTTTTTAACATGAATGTGTGCATCGGTAGTTTTTTTGTTTGACTGCTTCAATTGAATACTTTTTTTAAATTTCCTCTATTTTTGACCATTTTCAAAACCTTGTGAAAAATTCAATTTCATTTTTTTCTTTCAAATAATGAAAACGGTTTTTTTTTTGAAAGTTGTTAGAAAAACTAAAAATAAAATTGTTTTGATATTTTTAAATTTCATTTCTGACGATCTTTTGTGCGTCGTGTCAAACGAGCCATGTAACAATCGACCTTTTGCGTGGATTTGACTTCTTTGACTTAGTCAACGTTTACACACAGAAACTCTTGAGGAAGTTTTCTTGTTTGTTGGCAAAAGAGAAAAATCAAATGGGTGGTGTACAGAATTTGTCGTACTCGAAAATTCTCGTTCATTCTGTCCATTCGCTGATATTGTTTTGGATATACGTTTGTTGAGGCGGGTTGACGCTGTAATTGTTTTGACATTTTCAAGCGCAAAGAAATTCTAGTTTTCGTGTGTAAACGCAAAACAAATTCACAAAACAAAACAGACAAGAATTTGTTTCGCCGAATTTCCTTGTGTAAGCGTTGACTTAAAGACGAGTGTTACACTAATTATCGAGCAACGATTGAGGCTCTTAAGAATGAAATAGGTGCAGCCACAAGTCAAATAGAGCTCCTTGCAGTCGAAAATGTAGTTACTGAAAACTTAGGTTCATGGTATGGGCTACTGCAAGGCCAGCCAGGGAAGTGATTTGAAGGAAATAATGTTCTATAATTAACTGGAAGGATTGTACTTTTGAAAAAAATACATTAAAAAAAATTATTCGTTTTTTATTTATAGGAAAATCAAATTCCAAATTATAAATGATCCACCCTTTATTAGAGAACAGTAAAGCTGTTGTACTAATAAAGCAGTGGACTATGATTGCTAGATAGATCTATTAATTCATAGAATAATGAATCAGTATACCAACCGACAGAACGTATAGACTGATTGGACTCATGCACTGATATAGTAATGGACCAATGAGTTGACAGAATGATCATAATGATAATGACTAAATTTCTGTAACAAGCGGATTTACACTTAATAGGTTGACCACAAAATTGTATTTGTCTATGATATTTATTTTCTTTAGTATTCAAAATAACTATTCAATAACGAATCAAGTTTATCTAAAAGAGCAAAATTGACGTACTGAACTTAGTACTCTCTAATTCGGTTAGTAGTACCCAGGCGGATATAAGAGCGTTACCCTTATCGTTTTCACGTGTCACTCCTCAAACTAGAGACTGCAAATTATGGAGACAGGAACTGAAAACGTTACGACAGAGTTCATGTTGATTTTTAAAAGTTCCTAAAGCAACACTTTTCAGATATCCAGGTGCTACAACCGCCATCCACAGGCTCAACACAAAAATTTATGTATACATCAGTTATAGAACTTACAGCTTCTGTGTTATCAATAAATGAATCTGATTCATCGTAACCGAGACCAATGTCGCAATGATCATCTTTCTTGCTGCGTCCTCGACCGCTGCCATATGAAGACCCATACTTCTTCTCTAGCTCCTTGGCAATACGTGTGACATCATCATTATCCTCAAAAGGATTAGGGAAACCATTGGCAGATTTTTGTTTTAATTTTTTTAACTTTTTCTGGAAAAGTATACAAATAACAAGATAAATATATGTAAATGCAATGCAACACATGATTACCAGACTTACTTTTTCCAAATGCAACAATTTTGAATAATTAAATTCTGGGTAAGTACTAGAGTCAGTAGCGAATAGTTCCAAACTTAATCGTATGGTTTTTTGATTTCCTTTGCGCTCGGAGATGGAACCCGGTTTCCCACTTGCGCCGCTAGCACCGGCAGCAGTCACGCCAAATGCAGTTGCACTCCCTATTGTGCTTAGGGCAACACGTTTAATGTCGGACATGATAAAATAAAAATGTTTGTTTTTTGATTGCTTGTTTATTTATTTTATTAATTTGCAATCAACACATTTGATTTTCGTTGGCGATTGGCAATTATGGTGTTACGAACTGTCAAGTGAGGCACGAGAAAGAAACGAAAGTTGAAATTTCTTCTGTTTTTGCTTTACTTTATCGTCCTTATTTGCACAGTTAGAAAGCGTTAATATATTTGCTTTATATTTTAATAAGATTTTATTGAAAGAAATAGGTTTTTTAAATTTTTATTTTTCAGTGTTTAGCGGTTTTGTTTTTGTAACAGTTTGAGTTTATTTGCATTTTTACAAACTTATCTTTCCTGTGCTTGTCAGCCCAACAGTATCTTTTATTTGACTACGTTTTGGGTCGTTGCGTGCTGTTCCGTGGCAATGGCGAATTGCTCTCGATAAATGAAAAGTAAAAAATATTCAGAAAATTTTTAATACAAAATTTGATTTTATTCTTCAATTCGTAACTTCTTCTTAGCAAAATTATTGGTAAATGCACTTTCAGAAAACTTTTTTTAAGATTAAGGACATTTTTATTGATTTCAATGGTTTTTGAAATATTTTTCACATTCACAAATCTACAATTTCCACAATAATTTTTTCCGCACGAATAATAAAACAAAAAAATTGGCGACTTAAAGTTGCAGCGCGGCGGATCCGCTTTTGTGACACTGCTTTTTGTTTGACTTTCGCATATTGTGTTCTTTTTCTTATTCAATTACATAGGCTGCCGAGATGACAAATGCTTCTTCTAATCTCATAAATAGCTATTCGACCTATCAAGACAACATGATTTTTCCTATAGGTTAGATCAAGATACGCAACAGATTAGTCGTTTGATTAATTAATATATCTCCACCAATTTTTTTAAATTTTGGTAAGAAAATGGGAATTGGCAAATTACACACTTGCACCTAATCGTTTTTTCCTAAATTGAGTCGTAACATAGTCTTGAAAACGTCGGAAGGGTCGGATCTAGTCGACCACGACCGAGTTGTGCTGTAACTTACTGAATTACTGAAAAAGTTTTCGTTTCTAAGGCTCTGCAACAGAAGCAAACTTTGACGTCTTAAATAACCTGAAAATAAAACATGACATCTGTTTTATATCTGGCTTATACGCAGCGCCAACTTGTAACACCGATCAATAGCTTGGTGTTATTTGGGTATTAATACCACAAAAGACATACGTAGTTCAAGCTAAAATATAAAGTTTAGTGCAAGAGAATGAGTTCAAGTAAGAACATAGAATCTGTATTGAAATATTGTTTAAATTAATCTCTCGAATCAAATGAGCAATGGAATAAATTTAAATTAGCTATAGAATCTGAGCTTATTAACCTGTGTCCACGCTGAACGTATTCTTCAGAAAGTCAACGTTTACATGAGGAAACTCTTGAAAGAAAGATTTCCTGTATGTAGGCAAGAAGGGAGAAACGAAAGGTTGGTGTACAGAATTTGTCGTACACGCGAAATCCCTTTCGTTCTATTCTTTAGGTGATATTATGCTTTGAATTTACGTTTGTTTTGGCGGGTTGAAGCAGTAAATGCTTTGAAATTTTCTTGATCAAACAAATTCTAGTTTCTGTGTGTAAACGTAAAAGAAATTCACAAAAGAGAATAGACAAGAATTTCTTGCACCGAATTCACTCGTGTAAGCGTTGACAAAGTGAAATATTTAGTAAATATTTTTAGCTGTTATCTATGGTACAACTACACAGGTATCTTGTCAAACTTAAATTATGCACCATTGCTGTCAAGAAGACAAAAAATAAAGAAGACAAGAAGTTTGATAACGCGCGCGCTTAGCTTTGAGTATGATATTTGGAAGTGTCGCTACCTTAATTTGGATTATGCTGGCAGAAATGGTAGCACTGTATATCAAGAAGAACTGTCTTTCAGAATTGCTGCTACCACGATAACTTACCATGATTGTCATCCACTTTGTCTGTTTTATTTGACGTTTCTTTTCCAGTGTTTCTGATATCAATTGAATATATCAGAGTTATGCACACAGAATTTTCGAGACTAAAAACCTAATATGCACTACTGGGACGTGCGATTTAACTTATGTCAAATCGCTCCGAACCATAGAATTTGTGCTATTTCTCTGCGATAAATTTTGTAGTGTCAATTTTGTACTCACTATTAACGTTGTCAGTTTTTCTTTTGTAAAAAAGTCCTACGCTTGTCAAAATTGGAATCATCGAACATCGATGTGGCCATGATTCAATTAAAATTGTGTGAGCGTTGCCAAACTTTGCTTTTCCCTCTCTTACTTTCTTCATCATGATTTGTTATAAATAGGGCCGTACACACCATCTTTCATGCTGTCCATCATGCTTGACAAACCCGAATAACTGTAAATTTCGTTTTGCGTTCACATCATACAGCATGCTGTCAAACATCATTTGCAGAAAAATTTTGAGGCGTACACATCACTTGCATTCCTCACTTTTCTTCTTTGCTTTTTATTTTGCGGAGGTGCTGCTCCCTGTAAAAATAAAAAACAATTGTTTTCAGCTCCCTAAGAACAAAAATATGTCTCTTAAGAACCTAAATTGTGAAAAAATGTGGCATTAGATTTACTCATTCAATCGCTCCTAACGTTGTCATATTGTACTAGATTTTCTTCTAGTTCATCTTAATATTTCCGTAAAAGTATCAGTTCTATGTGTGTGTAGTAAAATTATTTTTTTATTTTATTTCTATTTTTTCGTGGCTACAGAATTAAATGCAAAATTTCATTTTTTTTAAATCTGGCTTGTTTTCACCTATATTTTTTTAACCACTTATTCAATAAAAGATGTAATCACGCATGTTTGTGTGTCAATTTTTTTTATCTTTAGTTTGGCATCAAAATCGATCAAATTGGACATTCCTAGCTCAAGATATGCATTTCAAAGTGAATGGAGGTCGAAAATATTAAAAACCCACAATATATCGAAAACTGTACCATTCAAAAAATTTTTATTTTCATATTCGAATTCAGTAAGAAAAACTACATAAGAAAAGTAACCTCTTATACATGGAACATAAAAAAAAATCATTTTGTAAACATGTGCTGGTATTCATGGACAACGTCGATGTTCATTCCATGAAATCTTATTTGAAATGAAAAATTTACACTAGGCTTTGCAGCCAGCGTTGTACGGACGGACAAGCTAGCAGAGAAATCAAACAAAATTAAAATCCATCCATCCATCCATCCAACATGAGTGTCAAGCGGCTGGTCAAACCGTTTACATCAAATAGTGAAGTTTGTCAAGCATGATGGACAGCATGAAGGATGGTGTGTACGGCCCTATTCAGTATAATAAATCGTCGCTATATTGTTCAAGAGAACTATTTTTCATTTCGCATGTGAATTTTTTGTAAAAGTGTGATTTATTGACAAAGTTTTAGTTTTGTTGTGATTATTACTCTAACAGTTTCTCTGAAGCTCTTCCAGTGTTGCTTTTTAAAAATTTGATCACTTCCAACAACTTACTTAATTTAATCATGGCTCGGGCAAACGAAACGTATTGGGGTATCATAATACATGTCTTAGGTACATGACAATACACAATACGTAGTCTGGATTAATTAAGGGTACATAAGTGTAAAGCCATTTTCTGTTTTTTGCTTGTATGGAATATGCAATACCTTAATTTCAATATCTGTCCACTCTTCGTTATGTGCCCATATTCTGTTTGGTTGTCGGTGTCATAAGCAATACACGTGGCTTATGGACGGCCTCTATCTTTTTTATCCGATTATAAAAGCGAACATACTTTTTACGTTTTTCTGGCAACATTACACAACTGCATTTATCTTGCATTTTCTTTCAAAAACAACCAAAATGAACAATTCGAACGCTAAGCGAATGTCAAACATAGATAACTTTGGAAGGAATACGAAGAAGATACTGCAAGAAGTTGCTCCTCGTTCCTCGCCAACCCTTTTAAAACGTTAATCAAAGGAAAAGAAAGAAAAGTGGAAAGGAGAATTTTGCTCAAGAAGAAAAGTTTTGTGTAAAATTTCAACTAGTTAAACATTTTTGTGTAAATTCGACTCAATCGCATGAAATAAAATAAACATAATTTAAATGAAATTGAAATGTGCATAAGAAGCTGCACAGTTTCGAGAAAAAAGTGCGCCCAGCGAATTTCTTAATGGGCAAAACTTCCATACGAAAAACGCCAGAAAAGCTAGAAGAATAAGCGAAGAAAAGCGAGACAAATAATGTGCGACGTGTGTGCAGATTTTTTGCACCTTTTGGAGTCTTGTTAGTACCTACCACAATTTCGCAAGAGCTCATTTTCCAGTTAAACTTTGTTTATATGCCGGAAAGCTATTTTAGCTAATGTATCCTCCAAGACCGGCATTTAGAATAAGTTGACTGGACGTGGGCTGTGCATGCTTTATAAATACTGTGAAAATAATCAATATTATTTCTAGATGAGGCTCGCATTACCAGCAACGATGCTAAGCACTCCATACTTTACAAAAGTGAAATAGAAATTGCATTTGGTTATATTCAATCTTGGCCGCAAAGGTAAGCGTCATGTAAAACAAACGGATTAGGGTCGTTGAGGAGAACCACATAAGTACGGACTCCAAAAGTTGAATAAAGACTTTAAATTTATTATTAGTTGAGTATCTTGGTATCTTTTGAACTTCGACGGGTGCAACCAATAGGTGCATACGTATGTGTGTGTGTGTAGTTTGCCGGAATTTGCAGTGTTATTGTTTTGATCAAATGCAAATAAAATTCTTTTTTGCTAAGAAATATTTGACTTTAGGATACAAAAAAAGTATTTAGCGAAGTTGAGTTATATGATTCCAGTTTGTTGAGTCCATGCTCCATCGCTGATCGCTTTAGTTTATTGATTTTAGCACAATACTTCTTGACGCCAATGGTCTGACTGCCAGACTCAGTTGAAAACCACAATGTCCTTATAATTATGTACCTGTAATTGGTCAGCTACAAAAATTTTAGGAGCTTAGGAGCCAGAGTTCGGGAAGAAATTTAGGAAACAGCCACTTATTTGCATTTGATAAAACAAACAAGAACTAGTTATGGACATTCAAGAGCAAAACTAATATTTTTGATTTTCTGAGTGCTAGCCGAAAATCATTAAAAATTTAGAGGTCACTACCATTTTCAATCCGAAAGTTTGGACGTCATAATTTTTAGAGTTTTTCCGATAAAGTTACAAAATTTTACAGAAATTTCTCTTAACCAATCTGTTTTTATGTTGTTAAATTATAAAAAATTTTTAAAATTAAAATGAATAGCCACCGAGTCGTAGAGGATTGCGATATTTGAAGAGGACCATTGTTTGTAATTCTTCGGAGTCAAGATCGCGAAAAGCCAATATTCGTATCGCTTATAAGATATTCGGCACCAGTAAGTAGATAATTAACTGCAGCAGCTCAAGCTTCTTATTGAAGCGAATGGAAAACGCCTGATATAGAAAGTTATTGTTTAATTTAATTCGCACAATCTCTTGAAAACAGCATTGTGGACCACCATTGTCACCACCATTGTTACAATATTACTAAACTAAGTTCAGCTCAGTACTTCATATTTGTGAGCAGTGGAAAAATTTCAGTTTGGTTCGTAATTGTTTGCGATTGTGTCACAAAATGACCACTTTCCTGTAGCGCTGAGATAATCTTCCAATATTTATTTGGCTTTGTTATTAAGCCCTCAACAATATTCCAACTTACCAAAAAACTTTCTAATGGCCAAACATTTTGAGACGAGACGAACATTTTGATGATGAAATTGATAAGGCAACGTGTGTCAACGCATACACAGAGAGACACTCAAAACTACCTGAAATAAAAAAACTGTAGTTCCTAAAAGTATAGATGGTTCCACAGAGACATCAATATCTTGAGTCTTAAGTTTGCTGTCGAAACAAATTGACTTTCTCCTAAGTTATTATTAAGAAAATAATGTATTTCCATCAAACATAAGTCTTCGATAAAAAGTTTAGTAACATTAAACGCGGTCTACAGCTTATAAATAAATTTACAATGCTGTTAGTAATAAAAAATCCAATATTTGTAAAAAGGTTTCATTCGACGAAGAAAGTTACACCGCATTTGAGGATATGGTCAGGTCTCTCAGTTCTTACAATACAAAGGTATGTAAAGAGATAGCACCTAGAAACTCTGATATCATTTGTATTTATTCCTCTCTGGATTATAGTTATTTCCCCCTTTTTCTTTGAGTAATTTTTAACTTTTCACTAAATTTTAATCCTTTGATGAATCAAAATACCGAGCCAATATAATAATATTAAATTTCATTATATGCAAATATATATTAGCTGTGTAAAGAACAGTTTTAGTACTAAGACGTCATGCCCAGGCAAAAAACTTATTTACCGAAATAAATTTTCGTGTTTTTTAACAAAAGATTCATTTACCTCACCAAACAAGATAAAGGTCCTTTAGCAAAATGAGATATATTGCACGACTATCTCGGCCCCCCTCTAGGTACGCTACTGGTCATGGGCCCCATAGTTTTTTGATATATATTTTTAATCATATTTAACGTAGATTTCATCTGCATCTCTTCGGTAGTAGCACGATTCTTTTTTAATGAATTTTAAAGAGTCGATAAGGGATTTTTTTTCTCAATAACTTGAAAAGTAAGTCTTAAATAGAAAAATATAGATAAAAGTTGAATGGGAGATGAAACTATATTGATTTCATACCCGAAAAATCTCAACATTACAAAACATAACTCGAATACAAATAGGTACTTTCATCTCTTTTACAACTTATATCTAAATATGTTTCACTACTTGAAGCTTACCCACTGAGTTATTGAAAATATAAACACTTTTCAATCTTATTAAAATCATCAAAAAAATATGATATGATGTTTCTAGTTCAAATATCGTTATAAATCATGTATCACACAGTTTTAGAGGGCCCAATACTCGTATAACACTATCTGATTATCGATTTTTGTTCAATATAAGTTTTGCGGGTGATAGAACAATTCTTTTTAATCGTTTGTAAAAAAAAAACATCAAAGCTTAATGAAATCTGTGAGAACTAGAACTTTCTCAAAGAGCTAATTTATTCCACTGTTGATGCTTAACTTCCGAGAAAAGTCAGTAAGTCCTAGTCTTGAGACATGATTAACTTTTGTAAATAGTGCCTTGCAATAACACCAACAAATACCCTTAGAGTTTGTTTGAGATCACTTTTCAAGTTCCATTAGCATCATAATTATTCCAGATTGCCCTCTACGTACTACATGTTGTCATGTTTGACCATATCATATTAGCCTGATTATTACATTTTGAATCATTTTAGATCCTAACTAAGGCTAGTGGTTTCATAATGTTAGATTCAGAAACTATGCAAATTCATCCGTGGTTTCGTTGGCAATGAAGTCGCTATGTCCAATAACCCAACATGCGGATTGGATTGCCCCTTCATGTGCCCTTATTATTATTTTCCATTTTTACGAAAATATTTCTTTTTTAATTCATCAGCTTAAATAAATAAAAAATATGCAATTGACTTCGTAGCAGTTTTCTGCTTGCAAGTCTACATGTATTCTGAACCGAAAAATCACTGATACTTATGTCAAAATTTAGTTTGTAACTGAGAAATCGGTACTATCGATTACATATATGTCAGAGTTGTAGTGTAAGGTGGAAAGGTACATATTTTATTTTAATATCTTCAAAATTAACTTAATACTAAAGCTATAAATTTTTCGTTACCGAACGAAACTGGTTGCATTCTAACATTCAAGTAGACAGGTTCGAATTTAAACAAAAATAGAAGTCTCAATAAATCTGGTTGCAAACGCAGATTGCAAACAAAGTTGCAATAAAAGCCCTAAATATGTTGCAACTGACGGCCACGCGAAGTCAAACGCCTTCTATCATCAGGCAAATAAAGTTTTTAAAAATTTTGGTGAAATACATTTGTAATTCGGTGTGCCTATGATTAAATTTACTAACTCATCGCGATGCTCTTGGCTTTTCGAGATCCTCGATTCGGGATTTTTCAATAGAGACAGTTTCATGGCGCAGTTTCTATTCGTTGATTAGTCGAGCTCTAAAGTGGCGCTAATTTTATAATGTCATATTAAAGACGTTTGGAAAGTGCTTTGACATCTTTGACATCGAAGTAGAAGTTGAAATTTTAGTTCTTAAAAGTATTTCCTCTGTTCAGATACTATAGTTAGAAAACTATAAAAGTCACTTTTCTATGTTAAAAATTAATTATCTTATATTTTCAGGCAATGTATGTGTCTATATCGAGATGCTAAAAACTTCGAACGTTTCAACCTTGTGGTACAGTCCATGATCTGCTTAGCTGTTCATCAGCTAAAGCACATAGATCGTCTTATAGAAGAATATAAACGTCTGACATCTGCATCGTCACAAACTTCAGCAGCTGCATCTAGCAATGCTGCATCGAAACCAAGTGGGACTCAAGGAGACGTTGCTGCTGAAAATACGGAAAGCTCAACCACTAACATAACAGCATCTTCGGATGATGTGGATAATACAAATACGAATACAGCAGAGCGAAAAATACAAAAATCGTCTGCTGTAAGTGTTGAAAAATCGACTACATCACCATCTTCACATCAAAATGAAGAGAATTGGATACTACCAGAAGTGGAAAAATTATTCCTATTAGTTTCAAAAGTATTTTTACTTAACTTTCCACTTTACATTGCCTACAAACACGGTACACACGCCCGTTTAGATGACATTTCTGCAGAGGAAGCTCAACATTTGGCAATTTTTTGTGATTTGCATGATAATGAAATTCCAGTATATTTGTTACGCAACATCAGTTTATTTTGCAATTCAGGTGGTTTTTCGGCAATGATGATCTGCTTCGAGCATACTGATTTGCCAGTGACTACAGCTCATGCCATCACTGCCACAGTATCAAATATTAAGTTATGGCTCAATTATCGTTGCATTGTGCAACTTTTTGTACCCTTGAGAAGTCGTGTTCTGCAATATATGTGCAAATTGTCGGATCAAAATTTGCGTTCTACAGCTACACGCAATATGGCGGACTTCGTTTGGTCAGCTGTACGAGATCCATTGGATGCTTCGGTGAGCTTTGACGTTGAAGGCTTGGCATTGGCATTTAAATACTTTACATCGACTACATTAACGATGCGCTTGGCAGGTAATAAGAAAAATTAAGTGTCTTGTGTTTTAATACATTTCTAATACTTTACACATTTTTTAATTTATATTAGGCATGGCTCAGATAAACGCACACATAAATCTCTTCAATGAAATCTGCACAACAGAAACTGTTGGTGAAGTCGAAATAGTTGGTCAAAAGATTGGGGATTGGCTTACAGAAAATCAAATTATACAACATCTATTTGGGCCAAACCTTCACGTTGAAGTTATAAAACAGGTAACTTATAAAAATATAAAAACTGTTTTATCTGTAGAAATATTTTTATATTAATGCCGTTAAGTACAAATAATTTCTATAAATAAATGCAAGTTTTTAGGTATTGCTCGAATTTTATTACCGTAGTACTACCAGAGTCAACTACATTTTAGGTACTATCCAATTTCAAAAATTCATTCGTCGGAAAGATCAACCCCGTTCCTCTTCTCCAATACAATTTTGAGTTGAAAGTTGATATTTCCACGGATGAATTTATGAGTTGAAATTGTTAAGTCTCTAAAATGCAATGGTCATGGCATTACATTATTCATCTTTGATGCCTCAGTTTAGTGTTATAATTTTTATTTTACAGTTTTTTGAGCTTTTTGTATTAATTTTTACAGGCACATGTAGTATTAAACTTTCTTGCCGTTGAAAATCAAATCACCGAGGAAGATATAAAACTTATTTGGCAAGCTACTCAGCTAAAGCATTGCGCTAAGCCAATCTTTGACATATTGCCATCGTTAGTAAAAAACTTAGCTCCACGTCCTGCAATGCATCTGTACTCATTACTTTGCCGTCTTGATCCCAAAGAGCATACTGAACAAAGTATTTACATTGCATCTGCGTTAACAAAGTTAATTTGGTCTCGTGATGGATCAAGGCCACAATTAAATATGATGCAAGATCATATGCTAGCAGCAAACGCGACTGCTTCCAGCTCAGATAGCGGTAGCATGGACGGAAGCAATTCAGACGAGGAGCATGGAAATGGTGATGATAGTAGTTTAGCAAGTGGTGGACGTAAAAGTCCAATTGATATTGAAAATGTTGGTGGATCTGATACTGGGGTACCACCATGTAAGCAAGCAAGACATCGAAGACATGTTTGTGATCCAACAGAGGGTAAGCAACCAATGGAATAGTATTGAACTGTAATATCACACTATATTCTTTTATTTTAGAAAAATTTATAGTCCGAACTGAAGAAGAAGTTATGAGCTCAAAAATTGATATGAAGTATTAATCATGATCTTATTGCTTCGAAGTAATTTTTTTTAACCATATGCTTTGTTTTAGTTTGCAAAATCATCGCATAGTGAACATCATAGATAATTCAAGCAGTGAAGATGACATACAACAGGCCACTCTTGACATTCAAATGCATCGTAAAAAGTCACGCAAGCGTCGCAAAAATAATAATTTACCCTTAACACGTCTTGCTCATGAAATCGTTGAGGCTATTTGGGATGGTGGTGAAGATGATTCCCAAAGTGATGATGCTGATGAAGCAGATGGTGAAATTTTAAATGATAGCGATGACTGTAGTGATTCTGGCCAAGTTGTACCCGCTGCTGTATTAAAGCATTTACATGGAGAAGGGCCGTTTATACGGGCTATTGCTGAAACGCATATAAGTGAACTGTTGAGTGGTGCTGAAAATGACGGTAGTTATTCTTCTCCAATGAGTAATAAATCAGAAAAGAATTTAGCTGACTTTGACGACGAAGATGTTTCTCCGTGTGAAGAAGAATTGGCAGAATTAGTAAGTAGTCATTCACGGGCTACGCATAATTGTGTGCCGCCTGGATTTGCTGCTGCTGCTGCTGCAATGGCAGCGGCACATTCTGCAATAACATTGCAGAATGTTGAATCAGTTTCGGCAGCGCTATCGGCCAAAGGAGCAATGTCCGCAAACTTATCGTCATCTGGTACACCAGCAGAGTCAGATGTGGATATTGCTGATGTATGTAACAAAGATTCATCAAAGCAGACATCTATTGGTGTAGCACAAGTACAGCAGCCAACATTTAAAATAAATGATGTTTGTCTACCGGGAAACACATTATTATGGGATTTGTTGCAGGATGATAAAATTGTAAGTGACATATCATTTAAATAAAACAAAGAAATGGAAAAAATAATTTTTCTTAGTTTCAACTGGGTGAATCATTGGCGTTAGAAGCTGAAAAAGCGCTTGCGACACTTTTATGCTTTAGTTCAGATCGTTTGCTGCGCACAAAATTCATCGAAGGTTGCCTTCATAATTTAGCAAGCAACCGCAGCGTTATTGTTAGCTTAAGATTATTGCCGAAACTTTTTGCTTCGTTTCAACAATTTCGTCCATCAGATACACATCAAGTCACCATGTGGGCTGAGCGACAGAATAAAATGCTGTTCCATTTTTTTAACAACATTAAATTTTATGCAAAGACTCATGCAGATTTGTTAAGTAAAATAATGGATTCACCCAATATGGACACTCCTATATACTCTCATAAAACTCAAGTATCTGTACGTCTGCATTTCCTGTCTTCCATTTTTAGTTCTTTGGGCTCTCCAAAAAACTTTCGGTATGCTTGTTTTGCATTTAGCTATATATTTTGAAAAATTGACATTGAATTTCTAGCCTGACTCTGGATCAAGTTGATGCTCTGTGGGAGTGGTTGGCACATGATCCTGAATGTGCTGATTGCTATTTTTCATGGTTACAAAGTCAAGCAAAAGGTGGAGATCAACATGCACTCGGTATTGAAGCATTGCAGCATTTATACTTAAAAAAACTGCCGGAACTGCGACCAGAAGAATTTTCAATGGTTGCATTAGGACTATTTCAGCAGCTGTGTAGTTTGGCGCGAATGGCTATTGCGCACTACGAAAAACAAATGGATTCAGTATCAACGACTTCTTCTAACATCGTTGGTATGTTTCACTTATGGAAAATTGCGCTCCGAGCACACAATACTGAGGTGTCCTTAGCTGCTATACAGTACATTAATATGTACTATATGGGTCAACAGTTACGATTGGAAAAAGAGTTTGTTTCACAATGTATGGATAATCTGGTACAAGCTGCAAATGGACTCGAAAGGTAAGCTAATTATTGTATACTATTTTATAAAATTTGATCATTTGCATGTAGATTTATTAATATATTTATTATACTGAAATGAGGTTTTAGTTTTAATGGGAATGCAATTTTTTTATGATAGTAAAATTTACTTCTAATATCCTTTTATTCATATCATTTTTAAAATTTCAAAATTTTTAAATTACAATATTTAAGCAGTAAAGGGATTAACATTTTTCAAAACTGTAGCAATGAGGATGAAAATGCACTCATGTGTGTGCAACGTGGATTAATGCTATTAAACACGCACTTGGAGACCTTTAGACGACGTTACGCCTATCACTTGAGACGTTGGGCTATCGAGGGAAAAGGTATTGGTTCGCATAGCAATCTTAAAAACGAAGCATCCGGGCCATCAATACGCATTGTTTTGCAACCAGCAGGATTGTCTGAAAAATCAATTTTACATATGCATTCATGTGATTTAATTGCAGATCTAAAAGCAGAAATTTCCAAATGGTTTGTTATGATTATGCTATGTATTTGATTATTTGAAACTTGAATTTTTAATCTATCAGGTGGGAAAATCTTCAAGGTGGTTCATTAAATTCAGGCTTGACGGCGCCTGTACTAGGGCTTTTACTAAGTGAAGGGCCATTACGTATAATAACACAAGGTCAGGAATTGACATCAGACTATGATGAACGTAGCTTAGGTGATGCTGGATTTAAAGATAATCAGGTAATGGAATGATTTTAATACGGTAGCTAAAAATAAATTTCTAATATGCAATTGACATTTTATGATTTGAGTATATCCAGCATTAATTGGCATAAATTCTGTTTCTAGATTGTCTACGTGTCACTGGGTGGTAGAGGTGCACGTCGCAAAGAATCTAGTTCTGATCATCCTTCAATGCAACCACCACCGCCAAAAGAATGCCTACCTACAGTACTGTTGCTGCAACCTAAATATTTTGAAAAGCTCTTTTGTTTAATGCAATCTTTAGGCGATATGAAGCCACAGCATAACAATCTTCAGTTGCATACAAAAGCACAATTACTTTCACGTCGTGTTTGGGATATTTTGGCTATCCTTCCAACAAATCCAATGATTCTGGATAGTTTTAAAAGCCTTAGCGCTGACTTAAGAGAATGTGAAACATTGCAATCAGAAGAGGAAAAAGCGAACAAACAAAAAGAAATAAAACAAAAACTAAGCGATTTGCTGGATCCTGCAAACCTGCAAAAATTCATGTATTCTTTGCATATTGTTGAAAGTTTGGCTTTAAATAGCGTATTACAGAACGCTAATATATCATGTTGTAGTGTTAATGGGAGCATTTCAAATGTCGAACAGTTTTCAACAAAAGGGGGCTCTTCACGCAGTGGAGCAGCATCTATATCGAGAAAGGGATCAAGTAAAACACGCAAAAATAGTAACAACGAAAATAGTTCAAGTGCGGCTAAGGATGAGCTTAAGGCTTGCAATTCTCTAGTGAATAAACAAGCACAGATGGAATGCTCGGACTCACAAAGGGAAAATACAACAACAAACGCTAACGAAAGTGATCCTAGTGATGCTGGTAGTGACACAAAAGGTAATGATAAGGAAAACAACCCAGTAAAATATAGTAAACGTCAGAAAAAATGCGACTGTGGTGACGTTCACGCTGCAAAAGAAAAGGAGCATGATAAAATAGTAGGTGTTGTAGAATCACAAAATGCAGCTGTAGCCGGTGATGCTCACCAACGTAAATGGAGTGAATGCTTTATCAAAAGTGGTGGACTTCGTCATTTATATGAAATTTTTTTATCTGGCAAGTTACAACAAAGTTCCTTCCCTCAAGAAGTGCTTAATGAATGGCGGCATGATTGCCTCGCAAGTTTGCTTCGCATTATTTGGCTGCTAGGGTTTGAAGAAATACAAACCGAAGACATGCATGTAGTTATTTCAAGGCCTCATAATTTTATGTTAGAGCTAATGGAAGTTGATCCATGTTTGCGCCGCTTGGCGTCAGTTCTAAATGATGAAGCTTACCACAACTTCACAGCTAGTACTGCACAATTTCAGTTTCAGTATCATCAATTACGCACTGGTTTCTGGGGGCGATCTCAAGTGGTACAATTTACAATGAACATAATGGTTAGCTTTGTACATGCTTCATCTGAAGCTCGTCGTGCTCTATGGACAAGTGCTGAATATTGCAATTGGGTGCGTAAATTTATACTAGAGGATCCAGAACCGGCTGTAAGGCGTGAGATTTGTGCTGGCCTTTATCGAATTTGCTTAGGAAACACCCAAAGCTATCAAGTACTTTTAGCTCCATTATTGCGAATGCTGATATCATTTCTGCCAGTGGCTGAGAAGATGACTTCTTATGCACAACACACACAATATTTGTTGTCTGATGAGGGAAAAGAACCGTATGGACCTGCTTGTCGTGATTATTTCTGGTTGCTGGCGCGTCTAGTTGATACTCTTTCCCCAGATATGGTGAAATCTTCCTTAGAATGCAGTAGTAATGAAGATGCAATCGACATTGAGCGTTTATGCCAATCCGTGTCTCAAAGTATTTTAACACGTGATTTTCACGAGACACGTCACGGCTACCAGGATGATGGTCTTGTAGGTCTTATCAATCTAATGTCTAATCTGGTGAAGTACGATCCCACCTTTAAGTTTAGTCCACATGCACTGCAATTTATAGACAAGATATTTGAGTTTCTTTTCGATATGCCTTCGCCCACAAATCGCCAAAAGCCCAAATGTAAATCAGCAACTTCCCGCGCTGCAGCTTACGACCTACTTGTAGAATTATGCAAAAATTGTCCAAAAAATTACACATTTTTACATACTAAATTGTTGGCGCAGCATACGCCTGGGCCAAAACCACCATATCCTTGGGATTATTGGCCTCGTGACGAAGGCCGTTCAGAATGCGGGTATGTCGGTCTTACAAATTTAGGTGCAACTTGCTATATGGCCTCTTGTATTCAACATCTGTACATGATGCCTCAAGCGCGTGAAGCAATTTTGCACGTGCCACCAGCAGGTGCCCAAAAACATGCGCCTACGTTACTGGAACTGCAACATATGTTTGCATATTTGTTAGAGTCGGAACGTAAGGCGTATAATCCACGTTCGTTCTGTCGTGTCTATCAAATGGATCATCAGCCATTAAACACTGGAGAACAAAAGGATATGGCAGAATTTTTTATTGATCTTGTATCCAAATTAGAGGAGATGACACCAGAACTTAAGGACTTAGTGAAGCGTCTGTTTTGCGGTACGCTTAGCAATAATGTAGTATCGCTGGATTGTGGTCATGTTTCGCGTACAGCGGAAGAGTTTTACACAGTACGTTGTCAGGTCGCAGACATGCGGAATTTGCATGAATCACTTGATGAAGTAACAGTCAAAGACACACTGGAAGGTGATAACATGTATACATGTTCACAGTGTGGCAAAAAAGTGAGAGCTGAAAAACGTGCTTGCTTTAAAAAGTTGCCGCAAATATTATGTTTTAACACAATGCGTTATACGTTCAACATGATAACGATGCTTAAGGAAAAGGTTAACACACATTTTTCGTTTCCAATGCGCTTAAATATGTCCGACTATGTTGAGAAGACTCTGATGCCACATCAATATATGGGTAAACATTGTTGACCTAAAGTTGAACGCTAATGTCTTCTGGTAAATTTTTAATGTATTTTATTTTGTAGAAGATAGAGAAAAACGAAAACTAGAGCAACAAAAATTTATTACCGACGAAGATGAAGTTTCCGATAAATCTAAGTTTGATATTGACATTGATGAATGCTTTGAGTGAGTAATATAAATCACATGATAATGTATGTAGTTAATCCGAGAAAAGTTTTATTGATCTTCTGTCAGTTATTATAGTTCATTATAACGAACTAATTAATCCACGGGGCGGTCGTAATATCGAAAAATTCGTTGTATCGAAGTGTTTTTCTTTTTTTTATTTATTTTAAGTTTTTTACTTAACGTAAGGTGGTTGCGTTGAAGCGGCATGATTTCAGTACAACAGTTAGTTTTCTAAAACTGACAAAGTAAACAAAAAAATGTCCAGTTATTCCATGGACAAAAAAAAACCAAAAACACTTGTTGGATTACATAGCGTGCGTTATTTAAAATAGTTTCGTGATTTAGAGACATCAATGGGAAAATGCGCAATTTGATAACTGTTTGTTAAAATGGAAATTCGTTGCATCGATATACGTTATGTTGGATGTCTACTGCATTAGATAAGATGAGGTAGCGAATGGAAGTAACGAAATATTAAAAAAGTTCTTAATACAGAAAAGCATCATATAAATCGGTATTTAAAAAAAAAAAAACAAAATTAAGCATCGTTGATGTCGGGGGAACTTCAGCGGTGTGACTGGAGTATTGTTATGTCTCGGCTTGAAAGAAAAACAGAACTTGAAGAACTCAGAAGCATGATTTTAGTTTTAGTTGTTTAGGAATATTCCGTACTTAAACTATTATTATCTTCTTCTGGGAACTTTCGGATACAGATCTTTCACCTCATACCTCTGCTGTTTTTGGAATTGAAGATCTTGTTTTTCCATAAGAAATGTGTTAAGTGGCAGAAACAATATGGAAAGATCTCATAAAAGCAGAAAACCGGATATTTTCACTAGGATGTCACATGTTTTAGCAAACATAAAATTTTTGGAAAAATTATAGCAAAAATACACTTATGTATAGTATTTATTATTTCTGATCATATTTTTTTCTCTAGATATGAGCTTGTTGGAGTGACTGTTCATACAGGCACAGCTGATGGAGGTCATTATTATAGCTTCATTAAAGAGCGTAGCAAATCTGCTATGCAACATGATCGTTGGTTTTTATTTAATGACGCTGAAGTGAAACCTTTCGATCCATCGCAAATAGCTGCTGAATGTTTTGGTGGAGAAATGACAGTGAGTGTAAATTTCAATAAACCTTTTTTGTTTTTTTTTTAATTTTACTTTTTTTTAGAGCAAAACATATGACTCTGTAACGGAGAAATACTTGGATTTTAGTTTTGAAAAAACAAACTCTGCATATATGTTATTTTACGAAAGACGTTTGCCGGAACATTTACGTCAACGTGTGACAGGAGATGTAAATATACCTGGTACGGATGTAACTGATACAAAAGCATTAGAAAAATTAAAAGTAGACGAGTCGGATAATATAAGTTTTAATGAGGCTAAACTGAGCATGGAAACAGAAAAATCCAGCGATGAAAATGAAGTCAGTGAAAGTAAATCGGGCAAAGCAGGCGATAATAAAGAACCACAAGCTTCGACTTCTGCAGCTGCAGCAATAGCAACAGCGATATCGTCAAAAGTTGATAGGAATGCCAGTACAAATTGTAGAACAATACCACAGCTTAATAAGGAACTTGAAGATTGGATTTGGCAGGATAACAGACAATTTCTACAAGATCGCAATATATTTGAACATACATATTTTAAGTGAGTTCAATAAAATCTCGTATTTGAAAATTATAAATAATTATAAGCTTTTTTTTTAATGTTATAGTTTTATGTGGCAGATTTGTAATCACATTCCACAAACACTTATTGCGCAAACAGATGTTACTTGTATGGCTGCCAAATTGTCGGTTTCGTTTTTCATTGAAACTTTTATTCATGCAAAGGAAAAGGTTAGTTAGAAAACAACATATTTTACAATGTTACACATATTAAATATTTTATTTTTAGCCTACAATGGTACCATGGGTCGAACTACTGACAAAACAGTTTAATGCAAGTCAGGAAGCGTGTGAATGGTTTTTAACACATATGTCTATTGAACCGTGGTGGCCTGTTCAGGTTCTTATTCAATGTCCCAATCAAATGGTTCGTCAAATGTTTCAGAGACTTGTTATTCATGTCATACAACGTCTTAGGTATGTTGACGCGGTCGGACAGTTGATTTATTTTTCTTTGTATATTTTAATATATTTTCGATTTTTATAGATCAACGCATGCTCATTTATATCTTAAGACTGAAACAGATGATGATGGAAAAGAAATAATGGGAAATGCTTCTTGTGTAACACGCTTCATAAGTTCGTTAATTTTACTAATGGAACATGGTGCAAAGGCTCATTTACGGCATTTGTCTGAATTTTTTAGTCTGTTGTTTGAGTTTTCACGCATGGGTGATGAAGAAACAGTGTTTTTATTGCGTATTGGAGTCATTAAGAGTGTTGCCGACTTTTATTTGGGAAATAAAACGCAAGATTGTGTAAGTAAATATACAATTTAGCTTTCTTCTTTTATCCCACACACCAAATAGTTGTACATTTTTTAAACTCAAGCAAACTAGGTGAAATAATATCAAATGGAAAATGTTCTATCAGATTTAAATTAGATTTATATTCCCACTGGCGTAAAGATTATTGTCGTTTTTTTTTTTAAATGCGTGGGTCAAAATCAATAAAGTTTTAAGTGTGTCCTATACAATTTTCTCAAAAACTATAAATTTAAATGACTAAATTGTGCCGAAACCATGGATACCATAACTTATGATGACACTCGATCATCGATTTAAAAGGTGCAACTGCTCTATACTAAGGCGATTTTCTTCAAAATGCTCTCAACCCAATTATTATTCAGGAACTCTTTTATGTTCAGAATCAGTACCAAATTTTTGTCGCTAGCTGTGCGTCTAAAACATCCGAACCATAAGATTTGGCCCACCTTACATCCTTTTAAAACTTTTCGG
The DNA here is from genome assembly GCA_963680825.1 of Meiosimyza decipiens. NCBI lineage: Eukaryota > Metazoa > Arthropoda > Insecta > Diptera > Lauxaniidae > Meiosimyza > Meiosimyza decipiens. Next base: position 69,712,649 of record OY804259.1, read on the forward strand.
AGAAAATCCTTATTTTTCGAGCCAATACTTTTGTATATATGCTTAACCTGAACTATTAATTTTAGATTGATGTTGGATCTGATAACGACGATAACTCTTCCGATGAAGCTCTTTCTGTAGAAAAAACACGACCTGCGTCGCTTGACAAAATGATTGCACTTGTAGCGAATTTGGTAGAACGTTCCAGAGGGCAAGACTTTCGGTTACGATTATCAACAAAAGATTATAATGCTATTGCAGGTGGAAAGGTATGATGAAAAACCTTAAACTGTATATATAATGGGATTAGTTATTAATTAATTTGACTTAAATATATTTTTAGGGATTTCCATTTTTGTACCAGCAAATTAAGGATAATATAAATCCGCATCAGACCAGACATTTAATACACGCTCTTTGTCGTTGGGATGATCGTTTAGCTAATCAAATAATCGCGATGCTATTTGCTTCAGTTACAAAGCATACAGAACTTTGTGGTCCTTTTTTTAAACTCCTAACACTATTAACTGAAACACAAGGTGGTCCTTCAGGACTACCATGTTTTTCGCAATTGGTGCTACAACGTGTTTGGGATGCAGCTGAATACTGTCCGCAATCAGCGCTTGATTGGCTTGCATTTCAAGCACCGAAAAATAAAATAGCTCACGCTTGGATCTTACAATCGGCTGAAAGTTGGGTTGAGCAATTTTTGCTTGCCCATAATAACTCGCGAGTACGAAACGGTAAACATCAGAACAAATTTATCACTTAAAATTAGATCATTATTTCTAATCTTTTTTTTAGCCGCTGCATATCTGTTGGTTTCATTAGTACCGTCACAACCATTTAGGGCCAATTTTCGTACACACTCTTTACACAAGTTGTCTTCACTGTCATCTCACGTTTATCGGTACATATTAATTTAACGGTATACAAACATATGTTATTCATTTATAAAACGATTTTATATTCCCTATAGCGAACTAAGTAATGATGCTCAAATCATACTCCATAATATCATAAATCTGCTGCTACGCTTGTTAAGAGCAGCCAGATCTTATGCTGACATTGGTATTCACGGAACTACCAAGTTGACGGCGTACTTTAGCCTTTTGAGCTACTGTATGGTTTCAAAGACTGAGAAATTAATGGTATGAAAAATAATACACATCAATCATTTGATAAATAAAATCTTTCTTAAAATTTTAGATAGGACCATACATGCGGGCATTGTGGGACCTTTTTCATCCTAGATTGTCCGAACCTAGCGTCCCCGCACATCACAATAAACATGCTCTGTTGGCATTTTGGCATCATTCTATTGTAGATTGTCCCGAAAATGCGCTACAGATAGCCAACTGTACTGAAATTACTCGAAATATTGCATTTAACTATATATTGTAAGCTATTTTCATCCTTTCAATAACTTTGCTATAATGTGTATTTTGGTTTTACTTCACACTGTTTTAATTTTTCTGCAGAGCCGACCATGACGACTCAGAAATTGTGGCATACAACCGTGCTATGCTGCCAGCCTATTATGGTTTATTGCGCTTGTGCTGCGAACAAAGTCGTGCACTAACGCGACAATTAGCTGCCCACCAAAACTTACAGTGGGCATTCAAAAATATAACACCACATCCAACTCAGTACGCGGCAGCAGTTGATGAGCTTTTCAAGCTAATGAACCTTTTTGCCACAAGGCATCCAGATGCCAGTGAACAAGAAAAGCATGAAGTCACATCTTTTCGGCGCACAACTTTGTCAGCGTACCTAACTGGCTTAGATGCTCGTGTTTCTTGGGGCACACTCATAAATGCTTTACGCATACTTGGTAATTTATAATAGTATTGTAAAATATTATTTTTATCTACCTTTTCGGCTGGTCTGTTTGAATTACTCTAACAAATTTTTTGTTTGCTGTTTTCTTTTTGTAGTTGACAATGATGAGGACCGTTTACTTGTTATTTACAATGGTGGTATAGAGATGTGTTTCGATGCATTACATACCCTACATTCCATGCACCATGAAGCAACTGCATGTCATGTTTCAGGTGATTTACAAGAGTTACTGAGTGAACTTGTTTTGTTGTTGGCGACATTGCGCGTAAGTACGCGCATTGACAGTCCACCAAATAAGAAGCAACAACAAAGCCTAGAACTACAATTGCAACAACAGCATCAACAATTGCTACAAAAGCAACAAGAGCAATTAAAGCAACAACAGCAGATGCAGCAACAGCAGCAATCATCCCAAGCGCAACTGTCGCCTCAACAAGCTCAACAGCAGAAGGAAAAGCAATTGCAACAACAGGTTCAACAGCATCTTCAAATCCAACAGATGCAGCAACAGCTACAACAGCAACATTTCTTGCGTCAACAACATCATCAAGCGGGACTGCTTAAAGGCCTACCTGACGCTGTTAAACGACTGGCAACGTTCCTAAATACCTACAATCCTCCCGATATATGCCGTCTGTCCTTGGAAGTGCTTAAGGAATTGGTGCGAAATCCAAATCTAAATATCACTGGTATACTTGCACCAATCTTTATAAATTGTCACTTATCTGTTGCCAATGCACCGAATGCCATTGGCCCCTTAGGGCCATATTTTCCACGACGTGGGTCAAAAGCACCATGGCCTACCGTATCGAAAAATATTCCTCGTCCACCACGTCCAATGGTTCAAATGAGTATACCACACAGCGAAATTATACAAAAAGGTGTCGACAAAGAATACGATGCTCAAGTGGATGAGTTCTATAGACCATATCATGATTTTTTGGATGTTATGATGCGAATGGCTGTCAACACAAACCTCCTGAATGATACTTTGGTCAAGTTGAGCTGTCTGGTAGCTATTGAGGCCGCACCTTTACACTTTAATTTGTTTCCAAAGTTTTGGGTTGGCATCTATAATAATAAAAGCACCAATAAGTAAGTTTTCTTATTTAGAATTAAGCTAGAAAATTAATATAAAATCTATCATAGATACTCGGACTTGCTTATCAACAATCAATACTTGGTGGAGTATGTTCACATTATTTTAAGAGACGAAAGAGTATCGTTAAGTGATCAATACATAAGAAATTTCTTGGAAATCTACTACCCCAAAGTGAGTGTCTTAATGTTAAGTAATAAAACAAACTACTATAACCTCAAGTCTAGTTGAACATTAATATAAGTTTTTGTTATTACTAACATAAATTGCATAAGTAAAAAATTTAAAATGTGGGTGATTTCAAGCACTTACGACGTTATATGTGAACTTAGTGATGTTTCCTTATGTTAATATATGTAGACCATGCAGTGTCAAAAAAGTATAAAGCAGAACTGAAAAGCATCGATAAAGTCGAAGCGTACTAAATAGTTTCGGAAAGTATTGAAAAAGTTGATGAAAGTATCGAAAAGGTCGGATACGCTTAGAAAGATTTCAAATGGTAATGCGAAAAAGTTGATATGTAAGTGTTGACAAATGGAAAAAAGTTGAGGAAGTCCAAAAATTTAGAATGTCGAAAAATATTAAAAATCCAAAAAACTTTGGCAAAAGTCGAAAAAGTTGATCAGCGAAAAATATCACAAAAAAAATATGAAAAAAGTCAGTCTAAACTGTTGAAAAAATCGAATGATGTTGATAAATATCAAAAAATTCCATTACTGTCGAATAATTTTGAAACAGTTGAGCAAGGTCAAAAAGTAGGTAAATATTGAATAATGTTGAAAAATGTAAATCTCTAATAATGTCAAAAATCTTAAATGTTGAAAAAGTCGATGAAGATTTCTTCAAAAAACTTCGATTCTGTAAGTTCTTAAGATCATTTCATTTGATTGTTGTCAGGTGCAACTACCTAATTCTAGTCGGTTCTTTTTCATTAATACTATATGCTATGGAACTCTGCTAATTAATATTGAGAGATAGAGACCAGTGTTATGATTGTAATTTTATTTATAATTTTCTAACTTGTATTACTTTTGGATCCTACTATCACGTTTTCTTGTATTTCTTTACATTTTTTTAATTTATAATGGCTTCATCTACTTTTTCCTATAATTAACATTAATTTTATGAGTTATATGATATAAAATAGTCTGAATTTTTATGTATACTTGTTGTTTATATATATATCTAAGTTTTATAATTATTTTTCTGTATTGAAGTATGTAAACACACGTTTAGAATATGTACACAACGATGTACTATAAAAGGTTCAGCCAATGAAATTTCGGAAAAGTCGAAAAACATCAAATGAAGTCGACAAATATCAGAAAAGCCAATACAATGTCGAAAAGACGATAAATTTCGAAATTTAGTCGACAGTCAATAATTGTCGTATAATATCGAAAAATATTGGAGAATATCGAAACAGTTGATCAAAGGGTTATGCATGTAAAGTATAAAAATAATTTTAAGTATGTATAGTATATATTAAGCAAGTATGTAAGGCGTTTAAGTAAGCCAATTCAGCATGACTTCTGTAACAATTGGTCCGATACATAAGCGTGCTTCAATTTTCAATTTACTCCAGTTTAGATGTTCTCTAACTAACACAAGATTATCTTTATTAGCATTAAAATTTATTTACTGGTATTTATTCAACTAAACTAAGGACTGTCAGAGGAAAAACTTGCGTTTTTTATTTTACTCTACCTAATAATCTTAGAGGTCTAAAAAGACACAATATTTGTTCTATATAAAGTGAAGTTTAATATGATGTATAACACTTGAAGATAGCACTTCTAACCACAAAGATGTCTAGCAAGCAATAAAAAGTCCACGAACTGATTTTGTCCACATACCTACAAAATCCAGAGTTAAAATATTCAGCTATAGCAAAAATAGTTGGTACACCCGAAAGAACTGTCTTTACGGTTATTTCTAATTATATACCTCTTTCACGAAAGAAGGGTTCAGGCAGAAAACCAGAATTTTCTAACCCAATGGAAGGAGCGAAAGTGACGCGCCATTTTAAGCAGAATCCCAACACTTCAGTAAAAGATATGGCGGCTAGAGCAGGTACATCAAAATCTACTGCACAAAGGACAAAAGGGAAAAGTAAGCTAAAGATCTATAGAGTTCAAAAAGTATCAGACCGTTCTGATGAAAAGCAGTTGATGATTCAGATGCGAGCCCGAAAATGGTATGAAAGGTACCTGACAAATTTGATTGCTGTGTTATGGACGACGCATCTTACTCTAAAGCATATTTTAAGCAGCTACTTGGGCAAGAATATTATGCATCACCGAAGAAGAGGCATGTGCCTAGTATATTTAAAGAAAAATAAATTTCGGAATTTCCGAAGCAATGTATGGTTTGCCAGGCCATATGTACATGTGGTCTCAGAAGCAGCTCCTTTGTTACGCAAGACACAATCAATCACAAAGTTTATATAGACGAGTATCTCGAAAAACGTCTTCTACCATTTATTCAAGCACATGAGGGTACCGTGGTGTACTGGCCTGATTTAGCAACCTCTCATTACTCTAAAGCTAGTAAGGAATGGTCTGCAAGTAAAAAGATCAATTTTGTACCATAAATAGCAAATCCGCCCAACTGCCTAGAGCTTCGCCCAATTGAAAGATATTGGCTTCTAATAAAAAGAGATATTCGAAAGATTGGTAAGACTTCAGACTTAAGTGGAAAAGATCGTACCGTACTGTGATAAAACAACTGTAAAAAATTTAATGAAGGGCCTTAAGAAAAAAGTAAAAAATTTTTAGAGAAAAAAAATTCTTATTTAGTTTTTAGTTATTTATATTCATAACACTTACCATTATTAATAAAAAAGAAAAAAAGAGATAATAACTATAAAACAAAACGCAAGTTTTTTCTGGGACAGTCCTTAAATATAATGAAACTTAATAAGTAAAAAATGTATAAAATTGTTTGAACTTAAGTTAAGTATATCAAAAAAAAAAATTACATTTTAGAGACTTTATTCTCCCTCATAAGTTCGTTTCGCGGAAACATCAACCTTCCATTCAAAAATTGTATGTGATTTTACATGGGGGAGCGGGGCCTGATCTTATCGGCAAACTAATTTTTAAGACTGTCTCTAAACTGTAGTTGTCTCTGGTATAATCTTCCAACTGTTACATATTAGATATCATCACAACTTCCGGTGGCACGTCTACTCTACACAATCAGTTATTCAATGCATTCAAAAGAGGATCTTGATGAATTATGTGGTGATTTATTTGCCATTCGCGTAGTAGCGCAATCTACTGGAATACCAACGTCCGTCCGTAAGCAGTTACGGGGTTCTTTAAAAGCGTTGCTTTGTAAGAGTCCCCGTTATCAAGAGTCTTTAGAATATGGTAAAATTTTTAACGAAAGAAATATCTATTCACTTCACTTATGCTCACTAATTTACTTCCATATTTTCAGATATGTTTCCAAATAAAAAAATTAAGTTGGGACAAGCTACCACATTGTTGGAATCTGTTAAGCCACCAGCCAAAGAAACTGCTGCATCAGAATCGAAGGTTGCTAAAATAACTGAAACCACAAACCAACCGACACCTGCAGAAGAAGAGGAAGAAGCTGAACGAATGGAAACTACACCAATTCCAACGGAAGAATCATTTTCGGAAGATAACAAAGATTGTTCAAAGGATCACGAAAACCAAATCTCTAAGCCTGAAATGACTTTTGGCACCATAACGCAAACGGAAAGTACAATAACAACAACAACAGATACACTAAAACATAAGCAAGCTAGTGAAAATAAATTACAAACCGAATTGAAGACTACGGATGAACCCAACGATGAACGTAAAGAACAAGATCGAATTCCAGGCCCGGCAGAAATCAGCACAACACAAGCTTCAACAAGTACGAAAAATACAAATCCAAGCATAATTAAGAATGTTAATAAGAAAACTGCCGAAGATAAAATAGCAGAAGAGCATGAGAAGCGTATTAAACTGCTGCTTACAATGGAGACATACATAAAAAGCATTTTAACCCTAATGCAAAAGGACGAATGCTCTCCTTCACCTATGGAAGAAGGTGAAAAGGATGCTGATGCAACGACTGCAATTGAAAGTAGTGTCAGTGATGAAACTACTACAGCTAATGTTATACAAGAGCCGCTCTCAAGAACGGTTTCGTCACCCACTTTAAATATTGCAGCAACCAGCCAAGATGCTGGAAATGTTGCCAAAAAAGTGACGTCTGTATCAGTAACAGTACCAGTAACAGTACCAGTATCTAAATCACCTTCAACGTCAGACAAATAGCTATTGAGGCTTTGTTCGCTGTAGGTCAATGTGTTGTAATCGGGCAAATGGCGAAGAAGGGTTGTTAATTTTAATATTTTAAAGTGCACAGCTATTCGCATGTATGTAATGTTTTATTTATACTTTCTTCTATATTTACACAAAAAGTACACTCATTTTTAAATTTTTTTTTATACAAGAATTTCTGACCCAAGGTCAAGTTAAAATGCAACCTAAGGTTGTATCAAATGATTATAAATTTCGATTGAAAGTGTTGAAGCTAGAATTCTTAAATAAACTAAAATATTAATATTTATAATAATAAAAATGATGAAAACTTTTTTTAACTACAAATATTAGATTTAAATGAAGCATTCACTATGTATTTTGTTAAAGTGCTAGAAATTAAGCCTTTAAAATTGTAACATTGAATTAAATTGAGAGTTGCATTTAGGGTTTAGAAAAAAAGGAGCCAGTGGCTCAAAATATAGGCAACATTGCAAGATGCTAAAACTGTTATATTATTGATATTTGAAACATTTTTTATATAGTTATTATTTCTATCCTATTAATTACTTAACCTCTTGGTCTTTTTTATTTGTTCATTAATTAAATATATTTAGATTTTATCCTAAAACATTTTGATACATAACGCAAGATTCATACATTATATACTTAATTAAAAGGGGAGTGATCGTATCAATGTATACATAAATTATACTAAATATTATTGCAACTTTTCCTCATTGGTACTTTTAAGAATTTTTTTTGTAACAAATTATCGTAAAATTATAAATTGGCAAATTGCACCCCATATTATGCATAAATATTATAAAATAATTTATTTTAATAAAATTAACTGTGTCAAAAAGCAGTTTGGTTTTTTAGTAATAATATCTCACAAAAAGCTAAATCAACATACTCTCTAACGTACATTTGAAATGAAACTTATTCAGTATGTTCTCGTCCTTTTTTTGTTGTTGATCACTTTTTTTACCTAAAGTTGGTGTGCCAGTTGCAAACGAGTACTATGCGTAGGCAACAATGTACCCGTTTGATACAACTCAACGTACGAACCTTTCCATCCTGAACTTCATACACTTTTTGTTTTTTATGTATTACATTCGTTTTCCCACACTAGAAACATAAACAAATTATCAAAAGAATTGTTGTCAACAATGTAAACTAAAACTATTTTAACACTTTATAAAAGTACCTTTAGAAAGAATCTACAAATTTTGGAGACTGCAATCACAAAACTGCATTTGCTGAAAAGATCAAATCTCTTTCTCCTCCATCAATTCACATATGTATGTACTTTACATCAGAGACTAGTGAATTCTTAAGACTGCAATAAAAATGTACATTCAGTGAAAACATAGACGGATGTAGGAGCAGATTATGACCTGAGGTTAACGAGTCAATGTGGCCAGCTTTTATTCTCGTCCTTTTGCAAAAAAAAACTTTCACTGGTGGTCACCTCATTTCGAAAGAACGAACATTGACTGTAGATTCAGGCCTTTAAGGATCGACCATGCGTTCGTATATAATAGAACAGTGCCGTATCGTGGTTAAAATTCTAAATTAAATACACAATATATACATATGTGTGTTTATCAATAGCATTAGGCAAGACTATCATCTGGTAACGTTGACTAAGACCTGGCTGGCACCTAGTACTTTAAGTACTTTCATGCAGGAACTTAAATAGTGATGAAAAATCATCCGCATAAATAAATCTTTGAAATTAATTGATTAATATGCTGAAAACTATCTTCATGACTTCTTGGACTATAGTGCTTCATTTATTTAGAAATATCGTTAGTAATAGTCCTTACATTGTAAGGCGTTTCACCTAGCACTAGGATTATTTATACTACACTGCCTGTCTCAAACATCGGTTGCCACCTATTTAACAAAAATTGGTCCAAAAAACGGGCGGAAATCCATGTATAGGACAGGATTTGATTAAACAACCCTATATATTCTATTAAGGCTCTTCGAACCCTATAATTTTTCATACATTTTAAGCTGTAATCTTAATTAACAAAAATTGACCCATAAAACCGGTGGCAACCCATGTTTCGGAGAGGATTCAACAATGCAATGCATTTCAAGTTCTATCATTTGGTGTACATTTAAAGTTGTTATCTTATACACATTCAATTAAAAAAACGAAGTTGGCATTTTTGGGAATCGATATGGACTTTAGCAAAGCAACCCTGGCTGGTTAGTTGCACCAAAATTCATCTCGATCCATCTTTCCCGCACATTCCATCCTGTAATCTTATGCACTCGACTTTTCTACAGCGGACCCTTAGGCTATGACCAGAATCCATAGTCGTTAAGCCTTGTTTAATCTCGGGTAGTGATAATTTTTCCGAAGTGAATTTATCTTCTAATATAACAGACTGTATTTGATAAACCTATTTCAAAGTATTTCTTCAGTTTCTTATATAGATAACTCATTTTTCTATTTATTTTTATTACTATTCATATTGTCACCCAACAATAAAGCGAACTTTTTACAAGTCGGGTGTTTTTCGATCCTTTAACGATAAAATTTCGAAAACTTTCCGCTTGTGACGATAAATTTGAAATAAGCAAAAATCGAAACATGTTCGAGAAAAAATATAAGCAAAAAATAAATCGCTTTTATTGGGCAACATCATGGCGCAGTGGCAGTATACTTCGTTTCTTTCCGGGCTCTAATCCCGATTCAGTTCAGTTCCTTTGTTTGCTTTTTTTTAATAGACAAGTAAGTTCGGAAGAGTATCGATTATTATAAGAGAAGTTGGTGTTAGCATCATTACTATCGAGCTTACGCGCAGGTGTTTACTGTTGTAGTTATTGTGGAGCGATAAAACGTACTAACAGCAAATATATCTACATTATAGATACTTTGCAATAACCACGCCCTCAGAAACATCAGCTATCAATACTAAAGTTGATTTAAGTTTTCTTCAAGAGAGATGTATTCTTAAGTGACTTGACGATGCTAATTTTTGCCGGATATTGCCTTATCAGCGAAAGGGGAAGTTGAGAAGTCACTATTAATACTAATAATACTAATAGTACCATAGCCATATTAGTGCTGTGACGCTATTGGTGTTAAAAGTGGTGGATTCGTATACTTCTGTAAAGGATCTTCTATTGGGATGTTGGGCTGTATTGCACGCAAGAAGCAACTCGATATATTGCTTCCTAACCTTAAGCATTTTGACCTAAATACATACATAAATAGGTGGTCTTCTTCGTTCATTCGTTGTTAGGTGACAATCACTATAGATGCACAGGCTGGCGTTTTGACAACTCCCGAAGTCATTCTCTCACATATCAATAGGATAACTTTTTGTTTGTTCCAGGAAGATACTATACATTTTTGAGACTTTGCCATCTCAAAAATTAATTCACCGAATAGATCGAAGTAAAATTTTTGGGAGCCTAATGGCAAAGACAATTTTATTTTAAAGACTTCTCAATTTCCCCATACATATTCATCCGCAGGAATACTATCCATCTTCTCAATATTTTACTCTAGAAATGTACATTATTTGACAGTGGCTAATGAATGAGTTCTTAGGTTTGGGGAGTCTCGAAAATGTAGTCTCTGCTGATGTTCCCGTGAAAAAGACATTTTTGTTGAGACTGCAAGTTCTCTGTCCAAGCACACACTCTTTCAATTGAACAATATTTATTTGTCTCACTTTGCATTTACAATCAACGCCGCTGTCATTTCCCATATTAATTATTTGGGCATGCGCATTTGCAAAGAAAATTGTACTGTTTTTGAAATCTGAAGACAAAAGTTAAGAGGGTAACAAAATTTGCACAGCAACTCAGTTTAATACCAGACGAGTCACTGACCAAACCTATTGAAAATGCCTTGCAAAGGATGTGAAAAAGGTAACTACATAGTTGAAAATAAAAAAGAAACAACAATAATTATCCAAACTGTAAAATTTTTTTAATTCTTTTAGAATGTAAATGCACTGCGGAAAAATGTGATGAACGTTGCAAGTGCGATAAAGGCAACAAATGCCAATGTAATGCTGCATTAAAAGAAGGATCTGCTGTTGCTACGTGCGGTGAAGCTGGTAAATCATGCTGCAGCAAAGCAAAAGCTAAAAACTAAGGAAAGTCATTCCTTGGAAAATATTGCACCGTTCAAAAAATTCAGTTTTGGTTGCGACCATTAGAGTTTTCATTAAATTTGGTAAAAGTATCTATGTACTAATGTGTTATCGCTTTGCTGCACTATTTATAGCGCGAGTACAATTAACTCGAATTCTTAATTGTGTTAGCTGATGATGCATCACTTAAATTGGTAATAAAACGAATTTAATGAGGTGTAAAAATCAAATTCTTTATTTTTTGAATATTGGGAGTTTTTTAAAAATATGGCGGCGGTTTCCAAACTCATTAAAAAAATTTTCAATCTAAACATGCACATTAAGACTCCTGCTCTTGGGCGGACAAATAGGTAGAAAACCAAAAGAGACAAATGTATAAAATTTTATACCAAATCTTCAGCTTCAAACATAGCTAGTTGGATTAAAAATGGGTTCACGGACAGAACTACCGCCCACACAAAATAATGTAGAACTTTGTCCCCTTCAAGGTTTTGGTGAAGTGACGCTACTGGTATGTGGACTTATGGCATGTACTATTAACGAAAATCATACTCGTTGAGCGAGACCGACTTTCCCTTTTAATGTGAAGTGGGAACGTGTACTTTAAATTTTGACTTTTTTGTTGAATCAAAAAGTGTCCATTGTTCTATTCAAAATCAGCTTTTAAAATCAAAAACTGCGATGTTGCATCTTGTTTGCAATTAATTAGCTGTTTTATAAAATATTCATGCCAATAAATAAAATATTCGCTCCAAAATTATAAAGGGTATAAACGATAAATTTGAGGTAACTTTTTAAGTTTTAAATAAAAAACTTATTATTTTTTTGAAATTAAAGTACATTGGTTCCGGTTAATAATGGACCTCTGCCAGCTTGGCAGGCTGTCAATCTTTTACCAAAATTTTGAATAACTTTTTCGGGGAGGTTCGGTCGTGCGCAAAATTTTGCGTTTGCGTAAAATTTGCAAATACAGTCTGAAAATTTCCACTTTACATTTTTTTAAGAAATTTTGAACAAAATTGAAAATTTTGCAAAAGCTATTTTTTATGCAAATATTAGTTAATAAGTATCCCTACCATTAATCAGCAATATCTTCAATAAAATTACAAAGAAATTTTAGCCTTAAGTGAAATTGTGTGCAATAATCTTATTTAAAGCTATAGGCTCATCAAATAATTTATAGCAGGTTCGCAGTACGTTTTAAGCAGAAAAATTTATATGTTAAATCTATATAAATTATTATGAATGAGGCTGTTTAATATGGGGATCATATTCTGATCTCGTTGATGCCCAAAAACACCAGTGTCTTATAGCAAAAGCACAAAAGGCATTAATGTAAATATAGGTACTGAAAGGTCAACAAACACAAAATTCACGACTGACACTATCACAACAACATGTGGAATCAAGTTATAAGTAATGGGGCCAAAAGAAGTTTCATTATACTAAGACCGTTCAAACAACAGCGCTCCCTATGTTTGGAAGAATTACTAAAAAATTTTTATCCCCCAGGATTTTTCTTCTTGGGACCGTTTTGCAATGTTCAGTTAAAACTTAACTGGAACATATCCTTTCAAAAATATAGTCGCATAAATTTCGGTAGAAAATATTAGCATTTGACGGGTCCGGAAATCGGAAACCAATTTACCAACGTAGAGTTTGCAAGCATCATTGTTTTTATAAAACCCTGTACGACTTTTTAAGGTTGGCCACATTTTTTGAAATAACAGTTTTATTGCACCGCATGATAGGAAAATCTCAAAACGAAGTCTGTCTTAGCCCTATTTAAGGAAACATAATTTATTGGACTTTTCGATTGAAAAAATTATAACAGGTTTTGGATGGAGAAAAAACTTTTTGTAATTAATTTTTTGGCATATGTTTAGTTTAGGAGTTCCTTTCGTTTTTATTACACCCTATTTTTCTGACGAGGCTTTTAATACTGACAACGATTATGGAATCAGAAGTTAAGATACACTTCTAGTTTCGCAGATATAGACATCGGAAGTCTGGGTTATAAGTAGATGTTAATAAAATCATTACAAGTTGGGAACCCCACAATCGAAATCATATCATTGATAAATTAACAAGCTGAGTAAAACCATATCAATGCAATGTATTTTTTAACTTTTAGTATGAGGAATTTTTATGTAAAAAAATTTTGAAAAAGTTAAAAAGAGAAATATTGCTAAAATTTAAAATTTTAAAAATCGCATCAGAAAATGTTGCTGATGATGTAAGTATTCAATACCACTCATGATGTAGTACTTAATGTTGGATTTATTGCAAACCCAATTTTTTTTCGGAAAGCAAACGTTGGTTAGACGGTGTAATGAAATAATTGCAATACAACCAATTAAATGATAACAATGAACTTACAGCTAGCCAATTAGCCACGATCGATATTGCCGTAAAATTTCAAAAATCGATTCAATGCTAAATACATTTTAATGAAAAAACATGAAACAACAAAGGACAACAACAACATGGCAGAGCTTTAACTGCTTGTGCATTGTTCTCGTATTTATTTCATTAGCTGTATTCGCGTGCTCATCTAAATATATCTCTCAGATAACCAAAAGATATACCGATGTCCTCACTTCTCAATATCTGAAATCGAGGAAATTAACAAGTTTATGAGAAGTCTAAAGCATCGGAGGACACTTCATCAAATTCGCGGACATGTTCTTTTTGTTACAACAAGATTTAGTCAAATAGTATGAAAATTGTGAGAAATAACATGTGAACACTCCTCTAGAAACTATACATTTAGAAGATCAAATTATGTTCCACTCCGACAAATCTCTACATTTTTGGAATGGGATCTTATGTTTCGCTGAATCAACATTTTCATTGAGTTTGCAAGTCTTCTAAGTTTATACTCGTGTCTCCAATGTCTTCCAAAAGTAGTCGCCAAAATTTAAAAAAAGATTTTGATAAAAGTTGTTAGGTATCAAATAAGTAACATCGCATTTTAAAAATTCCTTGCTCGATTTAGACATTATGATTATCGATTGATGTATAATGTAATACCCTTTTAATTTGGAAATGTAATCAATCGGTCGAATAGTTATCGGTCAGTAACGTATAAAAACAAAAATATAGGAGGGCTGAGGAAGAATAAGAAAAATTGTAATGAGTTAGGAACTACTATTACACTCAGTTAACCAAATTTTAACTAATTCTTTTTTCCCTTAATTTCTGTAGTCAAGTCTCTCGTTGAGAATTATAACTTTACTCTTCTCAAATTATTTGATTAACGATTTAGCTACAAAGTGTAGGAAAACGACCATAATTTTGTTTTTGTATGTACAACACAACACAAAATGTAGCGCTTTTGTATTAAGAACCCACATTGTTTTTACGAATTTTTCTTGATTTCAATTGCTGTTTAGTAAAATTAATGTTAAATTTTATTTCATTTTTGTTTTACCTTAACCAGGAGATATGTATAAAATAATAACAACATACAAAATAAATAAATTCATTACTAAAGACATGACACATTTTCTTTGCATTTAACGTAAGGGGATTCAATTCTGTATTTTTAATATATTTCTTTTTTTTTTTGTTTTTGTTTGGCGATAATAGGTTGGCGCTACTAATAAACGTTTATAATTTTTTTTTTATCAAAATAATAAAATTCTCTAATTCATGTAATTTCATAACAAATCTTCTTTTAGCAGAAATTTCATTCAATATATGGTTTTTTTTGTAACAAGTTTTACTTCTTTAAATATTTATTTGAAGTTGAATTTGATTTATATTATAATTAATTTTACATATTTGAAAAAAAAACATTTTTAAAATTAAATTACAAAAAATAGAAAAAAATACAGCATGATGCATTCGCTACCAAAACAGGAGAATGATGTTGCTTTCTATGTTAATTTTTTATCATTCACATCATGTAAGTGGTCCGCAGCAGGAAGGGCAGGACGCACAAAGGGCAAAACATGTATTTATTATGTTGTCATTAGCAAAAAACTACACACATATATGTAAAAGCTTAAAGTTTTTGCATTTATTTTATGGCGTTTTTCTTAGATTTTCGTTTTTTACGATTGAATACTGTTGCATTCTTTGCAGTTGTTAAAGTTGTTGTTGCCGCTTCTACTGATGATGATGATGATGTTGTCAGAGTCGATTTGTTGTGGCTGTCTGGCGTTTCATCATTTCTTTTGTTTTTAGATTGAGCAAATTTCGTTGACTGTGGTGTTATATGTACGATTTCATGCGTTACATTTGACGGTCGTCTAAATTTATTCCATAACATTGCTAAGAATGAGCCGGCTTCTTTATCATTATCTTTCGTCATATTATTGGAAATTTCGTTTTCTTGTTTATTGCTAATTATTGCGTTGTTATTATTGTTGTTGTTGTTGTTTGCTGTTGCCCTTTCCTTCTGATGATGCTGCTGTTTTTTATTATTGTTATTATATTTAGTGAATGATTGCTGTTGTATTTGCTGTTGGTGTGTAGCTAAATTTGCTACTGGTTCTGGTGGTTGTTGTTTTTGTTTTTGCTGGCTGTTAGCGTATTCTCATGATTTTTTCACTTTGCCATTTAATGAGCTAGGCGATCGACCGCCAACAGCTTGTTCAGCAGCATGAGTAGCAACATGTTGTATGCCCTTTTCCATGCATCCCTGATAAACTGGTTTCATGAACTATGGGAATATGATTAAATTATTAGATTGTTTAATTTTTAATTTATTTTTAAGTTAACTTACATTTTCCCACATTATCGTCGCGAACTCATCCAATTTAACTCCAAAGTCGCTTAATTCTCCACTGTACCTAGAGTGTCAATTATATTAGAAAATATATTAGCAATATTTTAATTGTTTTGGAAACAAACAATAAGAAAAAAAATCGAAATGGGATATTTTGCTCAAACTAAACTACAGTGCACGTTACTCAAATTTTAAGTTACAAAAAAAAAAAAAAGCAATCGTTAATTTTAGAAACTTGTTGTTTTAGAAATAACCCTTTTATAAACACTTTAAACTACGACCCTAGTTAATAATAGCCGACGCATATTCTTTGATATATTTACCTTATATATGCCCACAGACTTAATGTAAGCAGTGCCACGCCCATTACCAAACTGCAGAAGTTTGCAAAGGTATAAAGTCCAACCAGACCAAATATTCCGCTGAGCATGTACATTATGACAGCGCAGGCAAAGTACACAGCTGGAGTTCGTGCCGCCTTGAATATATTTTTGCTTTCATTGTGCGCCTTGTAGTTATTGAAAACTTCTTCTAAATTCTCATCCAATTGCTTACGAAATCGTTCAGTAAATTCTTCGCCGCCCATTTTTCTTTTAGCTGCAAACTAATTCAAACATTTAAAATCTATACAAACTTTAGTTTTTTTAACATACCTGAAACAATGCCTTGTCTTTGACACGTAAATGCTCTGCATCTAAGTGTCCTGTGCTTAAATAAGGTCTTGTTCCACCGCATACATCTTCCATAAGTTGAGTGTAAAGTTCCTTGGCAGCAGCAACAGCTGTCAAGTGATTGGCTTCGGCAGTGGCCTAGGCATAAAAATAAAATAAATATTATCTTGAATTTAAAACCCTGCACTATTAAACATACCACCAACATGCTTTTGGGTTCAGGCAGTTCATTTCCTTTGTAAATTGTCATATAAGATTGGAAGTATTGTATTAAATCACGTGCGCGAACTTTTTGACCGCTAATCTCTTTCAAGACTAAATTATCAGGAGACAACAGCATTGGAACAAGTGAACGTAAGCTTTGCTTAAATTCTGGCGTTATATCCTTTAGCCGTCCATCGAAATTCGGATTTGTGGCAACATTAAGTCCTGGATGTGGCATTAAAAAGCAAGCAACCTCCACAAAACATGAAGAAATGTGACGACGCAATGACTGCAGCTCGGGATGTTGTTTATCTGAGACTTCAAGTCGACGTTTAAGTATTTTATCACCACCGAGTGCACCATATTCTGCTTCATACGGGAAGCTCCAATCACGCACCAAGAACTGTAATCGTTGAAAAGGTTTTTTACCAGAGTCCGCCAATGCCAAACGACCATACTCTGTGAACAATTGCAAATGTTGCAAGTCATCCTCCTGAATGTTTTGTGACAAGTTATAAATTTGCACTGATGACAACATTGTGCTGAGTGCAAAAACTGTTGCACAGTCGCGTACTGTGCTTTGGCTGTCGAATGCCCCCTGTGTGTCCATGAGGATAATGGCAATTTTTTCACCGTTGGGATAATCGTGCAGAAAAATATCTGACCACATTAGAATGCCGGTAGTATCGCGTTCACAGCCACCGCGCCAAGAAAAACCTGAGAGCGGTTCACTTTCGTCACCTAGCCAGTCGGTGACATCATGGCGAACGTACTGAAATAAATAATAAGTTTATTTATAAATTTGCGAAATCATTTAAAAATAAGAGTGAAGAAAAAAGTGCTATTCAAGCTCTGAGGATGGAAAATATTTCTGGTAATCTGGTAGGATGTAGTCACGTTGCTGTACGTTGCTGTTTAAAAGGTACGACAACATACTAACAACAGAAAGGGCTCCGAAAACGAAACAAAAACAACTGAATGAATGTACTGAAGTTTGAAGGATACGAGGATACGAAACTGATATTTACCTTAAAGGGTTCAAAAACTGTGCGCATGAGACTTAAGAGACTTTAGATGACGAAACAAATTTTGATTCTGAGTAAGAAAATGCGTGTTGCGTGAAGTTTTCTCTGGCACATCGACATTGGGGCGAAAATTATTGGAAAAGTTACTTAAGCAGATGATTCAAACAAAAATATGAAGATTTGCACCCAAAGACAATAATGCCAACAGCCAAATTTTCACCAAGTGGTGGCATTTCATATTATTTAACATTGCAGACATGTCATATTGAAACTTTAAAAGATTTTGGAGCCTGCCTTAGCAGAACTTGCAATTTTTTATTATCAATATGACAGGTGCAACAATATTTGGAGAAACATGACATGAAAACACTTAAGTGGCCTATAATTCTTGAGCACAATTTTCCAAATTTTAAAGGAGTAAGCTATGGTAACTTTTAAGTAACCACTCGTGTATATCCAAACTGAAAATCATTTGCCCATGCAAATTTTAGATTATGATATATGTAAATACATACTATATACCATGTGTAAAAAAAAAAATAAAACAACAACATATTTAGCCCAGTGTCTTGCATTGCGCCTTCTCACTGACTTTTTCTGCCTCTTTTTGCTTTCCTCCAAAAAAAATGCTAACGAAAAACAATTTTACTTTTAAAACAGCGGCACCGATTTCAATAAATCTTGTCTATGAGCGTAGCACCACTTAAGATATGATGGTGCCATATTTCGAAATTTCGTCACAATAAGTTCTAAAGTGGATTTCATGTAACAACCAAAAGTTCAACGATTTTGGCATTCGATACAGCAGAAAATTTTGAGTCAAACCATATTAGTAATTTATTTTCAACGAAATGTCCATTGCATTAATTGATACTTGCGGTATCGATATTTATCTGAACTTGTGTTTGTATATTACATACTGGCTGATGCCCGCGACTTTGTACGTGTAGCCCGTTTTTAGTTTTTTCTGCGAAGGCAAACAGTTTAAGTTTTTTAGTAGACCTACTATAATTTTTGATCATTCTTCACAAATCCCGAGATGGTGTTGTTAGCAATGTAAATAGACAAAGTGAGAATGAGAGCGAAAGAGTAAAATTGGAATATTCCCTTGTTCTTTTCCATAAATATTCCATTGCATTGCCATAGGAAAGACAAAAAAAAAACACACACACAAAGACAGATATTATCTTCCCATTAAACGATATGCATGCATGCTTGTTTCTTTGTGAGAAATGTTGATTTTGAAAAGATTTAAAACTTAAATATTTCGATATTTAATATCGTGATTATTTTTATTTCAGATTGAGACCAAGCGTCTAAGGAATATCGTCGCCCGAGTTCTCTTTTGCTTCATACGCCACTTTTTGACATTTTGACTTTCCAATGCTGTTGCCTCAATACATCTATCTGTTTTAGTTTCTGAGATATGCAGTGTCCACTTTGCTCCATAAGCCACATTCTTTAATTTTTGTATTTATTATTTGCTGCAAAATCCAAATTTTCGTTTATGGAGCAAGTTTTATGTGAAAAAAAAACTGTTTTGTAATTAATTTGCTCCATAAACTTAACATTTCCAAATATATTTAGTTAAAAACTAAGCAGTTATTATTTGCTCCATTGCAATAGCTGCTAAATGCAGGTTTGCTCCATTGATTTGTATTGTATGGAGCAAACTATCCACTATGACTTATTTGATACAATATCATATATCTCCAAAAGTACTTTGGTCACATTTTTGAAATTTAATTTAAATTTTTAAAATTTTTTATTTGCTTTAAATAAAGCAAAAGAGAATTCAGACGACGATATAACTGAACAATTTTGGTCAAAATTGATTCAGTAGTTTTTACATGATGCGTGAAAATCGAAAACGGCTATCATTTTATTTATATAGATTCTAGATTATTTTTGTTATAAATTTATTCACATGCTTCTTTCGGTTTTTAAGATACTGAGAAACTTCGAAATGCAATGTAAAAAAGTTAGTAATTGACGGCAATACAATGCTTTAAATTAATGTTGTCACAAACTTACCTTTGAATACATGTAGCGCAGAAAGAAGTCTAGGAGAAAACTTTTACCTTTGCGGAATGCGCCAGCCACAGAGACAACACAAACAAAACGATCCTTAATCTCATCTTGCATCAGCACCTCACTCAAGGCATCCTCATTTAGGACGAACGTATGCTCTTCCGATGTGGAAATCACTTGAACTGCTGAGCCACCAAGCATTTTGTTGCTATTTTCTTGGATGCGTCGTATTAGTCGTCAACTAAATTAAGAAATAAAAATAAAAGAAAGAAATATTTTACACAAATGAATAATAAGGAAAATTTGTAATGCATATTTCGTAATTGGGAAAAACAGACAGAAAATAAGAAAAAATATTGATATATTCTGCAGCTGCACTTGATGTGAAAAAGTCACATAAGAGCATAAATTTTACCCAATGCTGATGATGGGTACTGGGAGAAAATAATATAAATGTTGTCTTCGTCGCCTGACCAATGCGGTGAGACCATTGCGCTGCCAATGAACAACGAACTATGCTGCTCTGTACGAGTACAACACAAGGTACAAAATAATTATGTGATGTACAGAGCAACAACATCCACATAAAGTACGAGCAAGATTTTGAGTGCTGCTGCTACTATTTGAATATTTTGCAATTAATGAGATCCAAAAATAAAATTTTAGGTATTTGACGTATGTTTTCATGATTCGTCATACAGTTGACACTAAACTACAACGTAAAATAGTTGACAGACAGACCAAAAGACGGTTTGCCGAAGGACAAACTTATGAATGTATGGAAAGATGGGGAAACGTTAGATTGGTTAAGCTGATTATGGAATTGTGCAGTTAAACGCTTATGTGGAGTATGATGCACAGCGTGCAGGGGTAGGATGATGATTAAGATCTTTAGAGCCAGTATAAAATTTATTTTGCAAAATTTGGTTTTTTTTCTTTTTATTTTCTATGCACAATTTTAGATGACGTTGACAATTTTATATATGTATACAGCAGTATTTAAAGAAAAATATTTAAATTTTCATTGAAAACAGCATAAATATTTATGGTAAGGAATAAATATTTTGCAATAGTTACATGAAAAATAGATTTACATTTACACTTTTTTAAAGATTTTTGACTTAAAACACTTAATTTTATGTCTTTCACAATTCGGCAGAGGATCACTAAATCACAGTTTTCAAGTCAAAATCGCAAACACGCAACAGATGTAACAAATTTTGTTTATCTCATATTAAATGAAGGTATTGCTGATGTCAACATTTTATTCGATTCGTTAACTTCGCATTTTGTTAATTGATTTTAATAGGAAAACAATATAGAAAAAAGCACATTGCAGATATACGATTGGACACAGTATCTCATCGAATAATTTTTTTTTTGTATTGTGTTATATGATTTATAGAACAAACGTATATATTTTGTATAATATCACAAAGAATTCACCTTAAGCGACATTAATACGTGAGAAGAACAACTTAAAAATGATTCAATTAAATTAAGTTCAGGCTGTTGTACCTACTTCGTTGTTGAGAGCAAAATAAAAATGTTGACAAATTTGAGATGGAAAAATTAAAAAACAAAAACAAAACCAAAAGATCGAAAGATTGTTAGACTCTTAATGAAGTAAGAGAGTTTTAGAAGCAATCAGTGCTGTGCTCATTTTGAAATTAAATTAAACTTTGTTTCTCGATGCTGTAAGGAATTAAAAACAATCATGAGTATTTTAGGAAAATAGTTTCATTTTTAAAAAAATTCAAAAACTGACTATTATTAATTTAAGGGATACAAAAATTCAGGGTTTTCGATATATTATGTTATGTACCTACATTTTATCAGATATAAACTTTCTTTAGCTACATCAATTTTTGACTTAACAAATAAAATCGCTGGCCAAAAAAACAGACTATAGTCGCTTTAATAAAGTTTGCTGTCCTGACTGACTTACAATCACCGGCCAGACAAAAGCGTACATCGTAGAAACATAAAATTTGGAAAACATGCTACTTTTACGCCACATGAATGGAATTTTTGAAAATATAAGGGAATGTGACACAACCTATATATATTAAAAATTTTACATTTTACATGCAAAAATCGCTTTTTGACTTAGGAATTCTCACCAAAACCTAACTGACAGTCACAAAAATATACTCACATAATGCAGGTGTCGTTTCAAATATAATTTTTCGAAATTCAACTCCCAAAGGGCATGCAAAGGGCTAAAAAAACTTCATTTGGTTTTTTCTTTTCTTCAAAAACTATGTAACAACACAGCAGATATTGGTCATCACTAGTGATCTAAGCTTTCATCTTTGATTTTTAACAGGGCGATGTCATAGGAAAAGTATTGCATGATTCTTTGCATTATCATTATCTTATCAAAGTAAAAAGTATCCTAAGCATTTATCAATAGCATGTAATTAAATTTTGTAAAAGAGTACGGAATGACATAGGCACTACTTAGACAAAAACTGAGCGGGATTGGAAAAGTAGGTGTGAAACCACTCATAGTAGCAAAATCTGTGAGTTAACATAAGTGGAGAGTTTTCCAGCAAAATATAATGAAACTTTGCACAAAAAGACACAGTAAAAAGGCAATGTTTGGAAAAAAGGGTGTGGCACCTCCTATGGAAGCAACAAATATAACGAAAACAAAATGACAAACACACCATTAATGTACGCTCTTTCGATGTTTTTCTTTTTATTCGATACATTGGTACTTTTTCAAACTTTTTATTGAAATCGGAGTATGCAAATGAAGTAGTTTGTTTAGAATTTTTAAGCAATTTTTATTTTATCAATCTTTCCTGTTGAAATTTTTTACTCTACACGATTATAAAAAAAAATTATTTAAGTCAAAAATGTAGTCATTGTAGCTTAAGAGTTACATATATTAAAAAAAGTTTAGGGCCAAGTAGAGCAAAATGTCTTGCGTAAAAGTCGATCTTGTTATACCTTTTGAACGGCAAAAATCTATACTAAAAAGGTCGCTCTTACTTTTCGTACTTTTTTTTAATTAAATGTAACATATCGACTTTAAATAAATAATTAAAAGCTGAGCCGCAATTTTCGTAAATTATAGTATCTTATTTTTAAAACTGACGTGCTATGATGAGTAATGGATCACCTCAAAAAAAAAAAAATCATTATATTGCAAATGCATTTAAGAGAGAAGTTTACGTTATTAAAACTCTCTTAAGCCACTTTTATCGCCAGTTAACAACTACATATGAGCACATTGAAATCCAAGAACAAATCGATGAGTAAGAAAATATCCAACAGTGCACAGGTAGCTACTGCACAAACATTTGCCATAAGTGGCCAACTTTGTAAGCCAAGTTCAGGTGAAAACAGGTAGAATATAAGATACATCAACGTACTAACTTCAAAACAAATCGCGATCAGACTGCGAATTGGTTTTCTCTTTTGTTTTCCATAACCGACTCATATATCAACCATATAGCTAAACAGTAACAGCAATAGTAGCACGAATGCACAACTAAGATGAAGATATAGCGCAGAGGGGTATGCGGATCACTGAGTTGTGGCTTGCTTACTCAACCTTTTTCAAGCTACGCTCGTTAGTTATTCCAATGACTGGATGTACGGGTGAATAGATTGAATTGAAGCATTCGCTTTAGAATAGAAAAAATTATATAGAGAGCAACGATTCTGCGTGGAAGTGTATTATTGAAATAATAATTTCAACGGTTTGTTGGCTCATTAAAAAGTGAAATTAAAAAGAAGACAAGGAAAAACAAATCATTTGTTGAGCACAATCAATTTAATTAGTGAAACACGTCGAGCATAAATAAATTCAATTCCAGTTTATTGTTCACATTCAATTTTGCTCGAAAGTGCGGTTCAGTTGGACTTAGAACGCTGTTGCATTGTCAATTTTGCATTGAATACGCTTAGCTATAGCCATGGTATCAAAAAAAAAGTGCCATCGTTATAGCCACCGCCCTAATATACAGCTGAAGAAACTGCTCTATGGAGCTCAAATCGCATTGTTAATTTTAACTTTAATTCAAGCAGTGGCAACACAAGAAACTACCCCTCCTTCAGAGTCAGATTCATTGTACTACTACGTTGGCTGCTACACAGAACGCACAGATTTACTGAAGGAATCAATTTACTCGAAGACACCACAAACTTGCATTGAAATCTGTGAACGCCAAACTAAAAATTACGCTATACTCTCTGCTGAGCGCTGTTTCTGCACGAACAACATTAATGAGCAGGAGCGACAGGATAGGCAGTTGTGCAATACACGCTGTTTGGCTGACAAGTCTCAATATTGTGGTGGCGTTGGTGTACATAGTTACTATTCCACAATGTTGGCAAAGGAACCAGCACCAAAACATTTGCAGATTCTTAACGCAACAGAGAATAGTTTACTTATCACTTGGGAAGCATATGAACCGAAGAAAATATATTTAGTTGAAGCGGGAAACAGTGGCTCTGATGTAAAGCAACAAATCATTTCAAATTTTCTTATCCGCATAAGGGTCATACAGTCATATTCGAGTCTACCCTTTTTTCCGCAACCCGAATTCATTGTGCAAAACACTGAGAATCGTTTTGAAATCACTGATTTGCATCCAGCCACAACATACAATGTTACGGTTGAGTCTGTGTGTGATCAGACTGTTTGTGGAAGTGGTTCATTAATTGGTGTCACTGCGGTTGGGGAGCCAAGTCCAATGCCAATGCAACCGAAAATAATTGAAAGCACAGCCACTACTATTACAGTACAAATTCCGCCGATTAAAAATGATAACGGACCGGTTACTAAACTTTTAGTGATTGTTGAGCGTGTTGACGATTCTCTCAGTCAAAGCTTTGATACTACGTCATTGGGAAGCTGGCAGAAAGCACAAGATGATGGGTTACCTTACTATATTGCAGCTGAATTGGATTATGATGTACCAGGAGATGCTAATAAATCACGTATGTTTGTAGTTGGCGATGGCAAACGTTATGGGAAATATCTTAATGCACCACTGTCCAATGCAAAGGGGCATATTCACGTGAGCTTAGGAGTGGTAAGTACTGTTAACAGTAAGCTAATAAAGCTAAAAACATGGCAAAAATATGAACCGTAAATAAAGAACTGATTTTGACGCATTTCTTCAAATGATTGTTAAACTAATCTTCAAAAAAAAAATATTGTTGAGGAGTTTTAAGTTCACTGATTTCGAAAATGACCAATTTGCTTAAAGAAATCTGGTTTTTAAGGTATTTATTTAAAAAAAAGCGATATCCAAAAACATGGAGAGACTCTAAAAACGAAACTAAAATTATTTTAATCCTAGAGAAAACTCAATTGCCAGTATGCATAAAAGGGGCAACGTATTTTCAGTCATTTTGGCTCCAGACGAACCTATTAGACCAGTAAATACCTCATAAGGATTTCATGTGGAAAAATATTGTTTCCGTAGTTGGTAACGATACCCATTTCAATCCGTTTAAAAAAGGTTAAAAGATCGCCTTTGATCATTTACTGAAAAATCGAAATTGAAAAAACAACACGAGCAAATTTAAAAAACAATGGTATTTTTTCAGAATTATTAGGTAAAAATCATCCGCGAAAGTGAACTTAAAAGTCAGCAACTTCCGTTTTATTGGTTTTGATCGAAATTAGCAAAAAAATGTTTGAGTTTGTGGGTCACTATCCGAGCTTTAGATTAAAAGTCAAAATTTTACTCATGAATTACTGATAAGGGTTGCAAACTTTTCCAAACTATTATAATACGATTAATTAATTAACAAGGTTGAAATGGCACGTTCAATACGATATTTATTCAGATTTCAGATTTCAATTTTTAAATCATTATAAAACCAACAATTATTCCAATTCCAGGTGAGTTCTTTAAATGGCCTGACAAAGACACTCTATGCCAGCAGTTCACATGATCAGCACTCCATCACAATGGAAAATTTTAACTATTCTACTTTTGGAACAGGAAAAGAATCAATTATTGCATTGACCGTAACATGTGTAATCTTTGCAACCTGCCTGGCGATCAGCCTCATCACATATTTTTATTTACGCTACAAAACCCATCAGGCACGTAATGCCACTGGCAGTCATCGACTAAGGAATACTCATGAGATGTCACTTCAACACCCAATAATTGAACGTGAAAATAATGGATTTGTTGTAGAGGACGATGCGGCGATTAGTGCCGAGAGCATACGTAAGCAATTAAACAATCAGCTGGAAAGCTTGGCAGCTTCAAAGCGTATACCAAGAAACGCATTGCGTATGAATGTAAATGATGTACTGGCCGATGGTTCCTATGGTGAAGTTATCACTGGCAGCATAATTCATAATTCACCACCAGTATCAGAAGTTAGCAATGAATGTCAATTGCATGTGCTCTCTTTGGAGGAATTATCCCATGAGGCACAAATTAAACTGCTAAGAGAGTTCTCACATCTGACACGTCTTCAGTTTCATGAACACATTTTGGATTTTTATGGTGTTTCAGCAAGTGCTGATTGGTTTTATTTCATTTTCGAATATCAAGCGGTAACGTTAAAACGACGTCTCATTGAAAGTCGACGTGCTCCCAATACACTGCCAATACAACGAATTACAGCGTTATCCGAAGAACTTGTACTGCAATGGATATATGAAATAGCCAGTGCTATGGAATATTTAGCCAATAATAAAGTTGTTCATAAACAACTTTGTTCACATAATATTTTTGTTACGGCCGATAGTAAAATAAAGCTGTCATTATTTGGACCCATACCGTTTGTGAATAATCAGAAAAAAGTTGATATAGCACGTTGGCTCGCTCCGGAAGCACTACGTTATCAGCAATATACAACAAAATCAGATGTTTGGTCTTTTGCTTGCGTTGCCTGGGAATGTTGCTCATTGGGTGGTACACCATATCCAAATATCACAAGTAGTCAGGATCTTTTAGCAGCCATTAAAGGCGGTGCACGTCCAGCGCAGCCATCATTTGTTTTTCATGATTTATATCAACTATTCCTTAATTGTTGGCAATTGGAACCAAATGAACGTACGAACTTCGAAGATATAACATTTATTGTGCGTCAGCTAATGACGTCACCAAGACATGCACTTTTATTTGATCGTGTGCCTGAGCCACAGGATAGCAATGTTCTGGATATACTGCCATATTATTTACCAATGCATGAATTATGCAATTAAAAACAAATGAAAATCTGTGTATTTATTAAGACATCTGTATTTATTTCCTTAGAATACGTAATGAATGTGTGACGCGTATAAATTGTTTAAGTAGTTCGAGTAAATTGAATTTACAAAATTGTTAGTGCATGCACAATTTATTTATAAGTTTATCTGTAAACATATGAAAAATATATAGAATTTAGGAATGAATATTATTGTGTATTTGTACCTATTTGTATATAACGTGGAATTGGAATTAGATATTCAATTGCATTTGGCGATATAAAATTTTGATTTCAGAATATTATCAGCCAAAATGCAGTAATAGTAGAGGTGCACTTAAAATCTTGAATTTTTATTGGAAGAATATTTTGATCCAAAGCGCTCAAGCATCGATTTCTTAGTCTGAAGGACTTTGATTGCATGTAGGATTGATTGTGCATTTGATCGCCCGATCTTGTTTGCAGGGAATTGTAAATTTTTCTAAATTTAATAAATTTTCAGTGCTGCAAATCTTACAAGATTGAAATCTAACAATGAAACAAATTTAATATATAAAAAATAATGTATAAGGGAATTAAAGTCTTTTTAAAAGAAAAGTTGATTTGATAAAGTTAGAATTGAATTTTAAATAGTAAAAATAGACAGGAGTTAGACCACTTTTGAAATACACTCCAAAACAGAGAAGCAACATTATCAACTTGATGAACAAAAACTGGAAACTGCTTTTTACTGACGGCTCCAAATACCACAGCTTTTTAACTATAAAAAACGATTTGAATATTGGACCCCGAAAAATGCTTTATCGACAATTTAAGATATCTCGAACATATAAACAAAGAAACAATATTAACGTAACAATACCCAACGTGAACAAAAACAATATGGGTACCTAGAAACGCAGTGATACTTAGTAGCTGCCAAGCATGCAACAAACGCACCATCAACGATCACGATGACTTACAGTAAAGCAGATACTTTAAGTCTAATCACAGAGTTTTACAAAAACTGAAATGAAAACAGACTTCACTACAAACTCATGAATAAAAACGGACTTGGACCAAGTCTTCAAACCAAACTCAAAAGTACTTGATAAAGAAGACTCTAGAGCCAGTATACCCACAAAGTAACAATAATAGTTCAACACCTAATCTTCAATTGTGTTGCTCTTATCCAAATAAACCTAAGTCATTTCCATAGTTTGTCTACCATACCTTCTACAAAATATAAATTCCGTAAACATAAAAAAAGTAATCTCAAGTTATATTCATCAGTTCAAGGTTAAATTACTTTTGATTGTGAGTCGATACGTAAGAATGTTAATATTCTCCGTAATTGCTGAAATGTTTTCCTATTTAAAAATTTCTGAATAAGGCTATAGTGGACATAGTTTTATAAGACAAATAGAAATTTCTCTTTCCAATTTACGATACCCAGTTCTTTCTGCAATATGAACCGAACTATTTTTGATAAGCGCCAAATGAATACTGTGAGCAGGGTATGAAAACACTCCATGTAATATTTTTTTAAATGGAATTTTTTCAAGATCAAATAAACTACCGGACATATAAAATATTTTCAGTTCCGCTTACATGGAAGCTTCTTAGTTTTATGTTAGATTTTATTTTTAAGTTTTAAAAACATCTTAAGTGGACTTAAGTGTACAAAAATTTTAACGGAAATATTATCCCATAAGTCATGTAATTCTTTAAATACGAGTTGTTTTTTAAGATTATTGGTTCGTGCATTTTTTAAGTTTTAGTGGATTTTTTAGCACAATTTTCTTTTGACGGACTTACAAAGTCACTACGTTTGGCGATAGTTATTTTTGATAGTTAATTTTGTCTATGATACCCGCATATCCGCAAGTGTTTTAATTTTGGTATTTACTATGCGGAGTTATTTAGTTTCTTACAAAATGTGTGGGATTAAGCTACTTTGAAAAATCCAATATTTTTGTGTGCTATTTTTGAAAGTTTTTATATGATAGAGCTCATATTTGATTGATTGAGAAGAATAAAAAAGTCATAAACAAAACAAAAATATTGAGTTAATAAAATGACGCCCTATAGAACAGGACAAATAAACGTAGGCGCTGCAAGGGATAATTTTTTATAAAAAAAAAATTTCTTGTGTTTTAACTCGATTTTAATGAATCGGAAAGAATTTCTAAAAATAACGCGATCTAAACTAAAATAAAATATACAAAAATATTTACAATTTTTAATTTTTTGTCAGAAGTTTAAGTTTGAAGAAATTGTTTGTTTTTTTTTTTGAAACTTTTAATAACTTTTGAAAAAATATTATTATTTTTTATTATTGTATCAAAGTTTTAGCATTTATAAAATGGAAATGTGATGTTTTGATGTAAAAGAATGAAAATGTGTCGTTTTTATTGGAAATGTTATTGAAATATTTCGTATTAATCAATCTGAACATAAATTAACATTTTTAAACCCACAGTGCAGTTCGAGGCAATCACAAAAGTGGCCATCGTCACGAAGTTTACCATTTCTATTACGTTTTTGGTTTGAAATTTAAGTACAACGGCTGTCAAGCGAAAAATAGCCCCCTTTTGGTAGGGAAAATTTCATTCAACTCGATTTATATTTTGCGGGTGCGTAAGTTTTGCTTAATTTATTTTGCTCCTAAAATAACTTATACCATTTGAAATAAACAAAATGAGTAAGCAAACTGTTTCTCAGTTCGGATAATCAGATTATGCAGTTGAACAACTTCTAATAATTTTGTATAAAACCAACAAATATTTTTTATGGATATGAACTTAATGACTGGCTCATAGTTTTTTTTTTTTGAATGCCAGAACATTTTACATCATTGTTTAAAACTTGTTCCATACCTTAACTGTACACTTTTTTTTACTGATGTCTAAAAGTTTTTTTTTATTTGTTTTTATCACAATGTATTGTGCTTTAATGATTTGTTAATAGAAACCCCACGTAGCAAAGTTCAATATAAAGAATTACGCATTGTTTGACAAGGCGCTAAAGTCGCGTACACAAAAGTTCACATATCTACACGTTGGAGTCTTAACAACTTAGTTATAAACACTTCCAAACAAAAGCGACACTAAGCAAATTGACAAAAAAAAAAACAACAACACTCAATTGCACGATGATAAATGTCCAAGCAATAAAATTAAGAATAAAAATATAAAAAAAAAACAAGAACAATAATAAAATTCAACGATTAATTGTTCTACGAATATCGTTTCACGATCAACAACGGCAAACAACTAAAAACACACATAGCATGTGTTTAATATTGTAAAACATACGAACGAGAAAATTATACCTACTATTGGCGAATAATGAAAATATACTTTAAAATATAGCTACAATGAAACGACCTGAAGAAAAGAAAAATATAAATAAATTAACCAGCGTAGAGTACGAAAAAAGTAAACGCAATTAAAAGTAGCAATGAGTGGCAATAAACAATAAATAAATTGGAGCTTTGTGCGAATACATACGACAATACGTTTCAAGATAGTATCTAATAAACAACTTCTTGGATTTAATATACCGATCGTAGTGCGTTATGCAAACGAATAGATATGATAATGAATTTTTTGTTTTTTATTTTGGCAAATTCCCAAAATATAATTAAAATCCATATTGGGAACTTAAAAGCATGTTAGTCTAAATTGTGCACAGAATTTATTACGTAAGCCTATGGACTACTATGGCTGTGAAATGATAATTCAAAAATAACACAGGTCAACAAGTTTTGATAATTTGGCATTTTTTGTTGGAATAAAGCATTTTTGTTTAATTATAGATAGCTTTTAAAGTTGAAATAACGAATTTAAAAGCAATAAAGCAACACAGATTTCGATGTTGATTTTGGTATTTGTCGTATGTATGAAACAAAAAAGCACAAAGCTTATTGATAATAAAGAAAATAGAAGTTGTATAAAAAATTCGCTATCCCTGATCTTGTTTACGTAAAAAAAAAAATACAAACTGACAACAATTTTGTGGTTCGAATTTCAAATTTCATTATTATCTACTTTTGTATAAAAGTGTAAAACATATTTTTTTTTATTATTTTTACATATTTGTTTAAGAAAAAATTGCTTTATTAACGTTTTCAAGGAATTTACATTCATAATAATAGTTGCTGCGTAGTATGTGGACATAATTTGATATCACAAACAGCACATGACTAAGGGTTTCCTCTAATTACAGTCTATAAAATTCGAAAAATAATAATTTGCTTTTACAACAAATCAAACTCTTATCATTATTTTGATTGTATTATGATTTATATACTATATAAGGGCACTTCTCACTTGTATAGTCAAAGTTTTTTAAATGTTACAGTGCGGCAATTTCTTGATATTGAAATATGGCGCGAAAAAACGTAGGATTTTTTTTTAAAAAATTTTTAAATAATATTTACGAAAATTAAATTTGCGTTTATTGTTTCGTTTTTAGGTTTGAAGTATTGGGTCATCCAACATAAGGCGTAATTTTAAATCAATAGAAAAACTTCATAAACGGTGATAATTTTATTTAATCTTAAGTAAAAATTCTGAGGTGAGTAATAGAATACAAAGTCTGGGAAATGTCCGCATCGGCTTTGCCTACCTAATTCCGTTGATGAAATATTTCAACAAGTTTTGGCATACGCGGCGGCTGTATTTCGCAAATAACAGCGTTCTGTTCTATACTACTAAGATGTTACGAAAATAACGATTAACATAAATACCTATAATCATGTCCATATTATTTTTAAAAATCGACTCACTTGTCCTCAACGTCGCAAATTTCTGTCACACCTGCAACAGTTAAATTTTAAAAAATAAGTTTCTACTTTAATAAGCACTCAAGTCTGTGTTGATTGTGACACACAAAATATAAGGAACTGGCTATTGCCCGCGACTTAGTCCGCAAATACCTTTTGTACAATTCTGTAAACATATCTTGCGGTACTTAGTACAGTCAAAATACTGCACATCTAGGGTTGTCAAGTTGAAAAAGACAAAAATTTGTTAAAATTCAAAAATGTCTTTCCGAAAAGATCAGGACTTATATTTTTTTGGCCAGCAAAGCAATATTAAATAATTTGTACAATGTAGTACTATATTTTTGAGGACAAAATGTATGATTTTTTTGTTTTTATAAAAATAGTTGTACCTCCAATTAACGGCTTTTGCAATTAATATGCGATCTACGGCTTTGACATCCAATTAACAGCATGGCCAGCCGTGCCAAAAGCGGCTACTTTGCAACCCTGTGCACATCCATGCACAAAATATCAATTTGTTTTATTAGGTGCCACGCCTTAGTTTGATTCCGCCCATATTTTGCAAAATTCTTGACACAACCAATGTTTATTCACGCAGCAAATTGCATAACTAAAGCTGACATAGGTGACAATATATAGCGTTTTCAGTGATTTCGCAATATGGGTGGTGCTACGCTTTATTATTTTATTACGAGTATACAAGTTGCTTGGTACAGGTAATGTAAAGGGTGTTTTTTTTAGAGGTTTGTTTTTCGAATAGAGATAAAACTGGCATTTTATGGTCAAATCTGGCGACTCTAATGTCATTTATGTTCAGTTTGGTTTGCCATTTTATCACGCACAGGTTGACAAAAGAACAACGCTTGCAAATCGTGCAAATTTATTTCGAAAATAATGGTTCAGTTCGCGAAGTTTACCGCAAGCTCCGTCCATTTTATGGTTGACATAATCGTCCATCAGAGCAATTAATTCGGTTAACCATGGATCGTTTTCGCACTACGTTTACTCTATGTGATAATACGCATCCGCAGAGACGTCGAACAGTGCGCACCGAAGAAACAATTGCCGCTGTAGAGCAAAATGTTGAAGAGGACCCGAATGAATCGATTCGCCACCGTGCACAGCAATTGGAGCTTTGTCCATCAACTTTATGGAAGATTTTGCGCAAAGATCTTGGCTTGCGACCTTACAAGATCCAGCTTGTGCAAGAATTAAAGCCGCGAGACCATGCAATGCGTCGTGATTTTGGTGTATGGGCCGAAAATGAGATTGACCTCGATGCTGATTTTCATCGCAAAATTTTGTTCAGTGATGAGGCTCATTTTTGGTTGAATGGCTACGTCAACAAGCAAAATTGCCGCATTTGGAGTGAAGAGAATCCACATGAGACCCTTGAGACGCCATTACATCCACAAAAACTGACTGTTTGGTGTGCTCTATGGGCTGGTGGAGTCATTGGGCCATACTTCTTCCGAAATAATGCTGGAGAGTCAGTTACCGTTAATGGAGACCGGTATAGAGCCATGATAACCGACTATTTTGTTCCCGAATTGGATGGCATGAATGTGGATGAGTTGTGGTTCCAACAAGACGGCGCTACATGCCACACAGCGCACGTCACAATCGATTTATTGAAGGAAACATTCCATGAGCGCATAATTTCGCGGAATGGACCTGTCAATTGGCCACCAAGATCGTGTGATTTGACACCATTGGATTATTTTCTTTGGGGATATGTGAAGTCGCTCGTCTACGCCAACAAACCAGAAACGTTAGGGGACTTGGAAGCCAACATTCGTGGCGTTATTGCCGACATACGGCCCCATATGCTCGAAAAAGTGGTTCAAAATTGGACCTGTAGAATTGGCTTTATTCGAGCCAGCCGCGGCGGCCACATGCCCGAAATCATATTTAAACATTAATGGCATAAAATTATCCTTCCAATAAAGCCAAATTGATGGACATTAAAACGATTTTCTTGTGTTTTATTTCAATTCGAAGCTCTATACCTCTAAAAAAAACACCCTTTACAATCACATACCGAATTACAGGAATATAACTACAATAAAACCCAAGACATTGGTTTTTTTGGGGGGAAAATGTGAATTTGTGGAATTATAGTTAGACATTTGTAGGTCAATAGCCAAACAATTGTAAAATTAAACCAGATCGATTTCTCGAAAAAGAAGCCTAAAAACCAAAAATGTGGGCTACAACAAAGTTTTAAGCCTTGCTAAAAGCAATTTAGGAATTGAATATATGCAACAATATGTACCTCAGTTGTTTGCGGGCGTTTTAGGGATTATATAATTTTAGAGAGATCGATAGTTTACACTTTTGGCCCAAACGCTCTTCATGACGTTTTTTTTTTTTTGAGTTCCATGTAGTTATGTTTTTGTTTTTAACAATGTGCAAAAGCCTTTGTGAACATAAATAATACAATTTTAATGAAGAATACAAACATAAGCCTGGAGGCGCTATAGGTCGAAATCTGGAATAATACTGGAATTATAAAATCGCTATCTCGGGGCCCCGGGATTATAATATCTCTATCTCGGGGTCCCCTTGACGTTTCAGCATTTTATTTGTACCACAGTAATGACATACATAAATAGTTTGAGCGATTCAAAGCTTAATAGATTTAGTAAAGTACTAACGTTATAATACTTTGCTTCGGTATTACGTTGGACCTGGCGGCGGTGAAACCGTAATATTTGTAAAACATAAACAGGTTAATCTCTACAGAAATACAAAACGAACAACACAGCATTTTTTGAAATCGGATCAGTGGTTGCAAAGCTGTTTTTAAAAAAAAAAGCTTTAAATTTGTCATGACATGAATACGTCCGCGACTATTATTGTTTCAACTCTTATGTCTACTTTATGTGGACCATTGTTTTTCGGTAGATTGGTCTAGCTAGAACACCTGTGGGCTACATTATATAAGTTATGGAATGTAGCTCAATTTGACTCCACTAAAATTGTATGAAATTTTTATCTTCGTACTGTATAATGTTTGCTTCCGATAAGCTTTTTTTTCTATTCTACTAATTTTCGCCCTTAAACAAATATCAACAACGCAAGAACAGTCAACTGGCCTTCGCCCGATCATGCTGCTGCTCAACGCAACTTGACTTTAACCTGGAAACGTGGAATTTAAAAGAGAAAATAAATGTAAACTCATGCCTCTGCTGACAAAATTTGACCCCTGTTATATCCACTACTAATTGCATGTTTATTAATGTACCAAATTTTGTAATTAGTTCATATGCAAAACGTTTCATTAATTTTTATGTATATTTAATATTTTGATGAAATGCATTGGAATTTTTGCAGTGAAAATTTTGCTCACATTCTGGATTTTTTTTAACACTTTAAACAGTAACTTACAATTTTCCTGTAAAAATCAAATTCTGTTTCCTTTACAGCCACTTTTTACTAATTTTTTTACTTAACTTGTTAAATTTTTGTAAAATATTACAATTTTTTTTGCGTAGCTTATAAATTTCTGACTCTTTTTTGAAAAGATTTAGTTTTTGCTATTTTGCTTTGTTTTTGTTTCACATACATAAATGTTAGAGTGAGATAAATAGTGTGATGTAGTGTAAACGTCACTAATGTCAGTATTGGTGGTGAAAAACATTAGGGGAACGTTCAATGTGAAGGTTATTGCGATTTCTCATATCGAAGTCATACGCACAGTCTAGATCAGTTGCGCGGTTGACTGTGTAATGCGTTGAACAGTATTTGGACGTCCCAATTCTGCTCAACACATACGCAACTTTTGGATGGATTTTATGTGCTTTTTCGAATAAAAGGCGCAATATTCTGACACATATGAATTTGCTAGTACGATCTCATAAGCAAAAAAATGTATCATTCATAAAGCCATGACAAATAAATCTGTGTATAGGCTACATTAGGGTAAAAATCAACACGAAAAACGATATAAAAACACAAATTTAATTTCCATTTGTTAAATCGCCACGAAGCGCTGCGGAAAATCAATCTAAAAATTGCACGAATCGTTCCCGTAATGCTTCGAAAATATATTTTATTGACTTATTTTACTGTTTAAACCAGCATAAAGGACGATTTCTCATGTCCGGACAGTTTTATTTTAAGCTTGGAGATAGTTAAACGCATCATAGCTAAGTTAACAGCTTAAGCTCGTTTGTAGTGCATTTTTTAAATTGAACATGCACAAAAAGTACACAGTAACTAGCTACGTTTTTTTTTGATACGGTTACCCGCTAAACAAAATTTTTGCATGAAAAATTAGTCGGCGATACAATCGCCGCTTAATCATTAATCGTGCATATAAGCGTTGTTGTATTCACAATTGGGCTCGTTAATGTGCGATTTGGCAGCACAGTCTTGCAACATTTGTAATCAAAAAAGTTCCACCTTTAGAAGTCAACAGGCGAAAAAAAATAAATATTTACATTCGAAATTAAATTCAAAAAAGTGTGAAGCTAAATATAAGATTGAATTGGTGTAGAAATAAGGTAATTATTTGATTTGTACACAGCAAATATTTAGATTTTCAATTTTGTTCAATTGTAATTGTGCTTATTGAGACTTTTATGAAACGATTTTGTTTAATTTTAAGTATGTTTTGATTTAATTGAATTATCTTTTCTTGTTTGACAATTGCTCTACGGCAGTGCTACCAAATTTGATTGACGGAATAATTAAGCGGCGAAAGCCGTTTTTTTTAGCCACCTAGATAACTATCTTATAACTTAAACTAGTAAGGGTGTTACCTTTGATTTCACTTATTATTAAATACCCAAGGCTACATTAAATGCAGAAATAGGAAATGCCAAAATGAGCCTACTTTATGTCCAATGATAATTCAATAAATTCTTTGTATTCCTGCGAAATTTGGTTGCGTTGCCTTAAGTAACTCTGTCAGTATGATGTTTTGAAGATTTGCTTGTAAGGAAGGTGACACTCCCTCATGTCGAAGTTCGCCTGATTTGTGCCCAATGCTCTATTGTGCGAAATTTTCCTGCATTACGCTTACTAACTCTCTCAGTAGACGTGCCGCGCCATGCTTCAAAAAAATTTCAACGATAGCGTGTGTCAGCTTTTATACGACAATTTCAAATTTTCCATACGTTGGGATGTCGGGGGACTTATCTCAACAATGCATTCTCCCAGATAGAACATCATAGCTTTACGCTGAATCCTTTTAAATGCAAAGATGGGAAAACAATTTGAAAGTTATAAGTCTTTTCCTCATATATTGCCAAGTGCGTGAAACAGTTAAGAGATAATTTTATCAACAATCATCAAATTCCCTTAAGAGGTGGTATTTAGAACACGTCAAATTGTTGATGGAGATTTATGTATTTTTGCGTTTTTGACCTAACATTTATGAAAGTGTGTTGTAAGTACAATATCAAGTGATTTTCTAAACTACTGAAGTAATAAATAATTATGTTCCAAATTAAGACTAAAAACGATTTTCATTATGTAATCCTTCACTACACGCTGTTGTTCCTTTACCCAGACAAGCGGCATAACCCATAGCATGTGGAATAAAATTTTGTTCATAGACCCCGGTAAACAAATGCGAGAAGGGTCCACTGGCAAAGACTGCAACGTCGTCACCACCATGAGTTTCTGAGTCTAACGGAACAGTTGTGGGAAATTTGTAGTTCTAAAAATGATAATATTAGTGTTATCTATTTTTTTTAGCAACGTAGTCTTTGTTCACTATGTACCTTATTCTTCATGTTAATTTGTAGAAGATTTTTTCTTCTTATGGAACCGTCCTTCATAAAATTGTTTTCGAATCCTGGACCATTGGCATAACTCAGTGTTGCATAAGGTAATTGATCAGCGGCTAATTGCCCGTTGTTTATACCGAATATATCATTCTTTCGACTGGAGTAACCCGCGACAGACATAGTGTGTGAATGATCAGCTGTAACCACTATCAAAGTATCTTCCTCTTTGGTGCTTTGGCGTGCTAAGTTGATTGCTTTATCGAATTCAACCGTTTCATCGAGCGCTTTCATAGCTTGGGTATCATGATGCGCATGATCGATCCGTCCGCCTTCGACAAACAAGAAAAATCCACGCCCATTACTTTGTCGTTCCAAAATATCTAGTGCCGCCGCAACCATTTCTGATAATGTGGGAATAATTTGTAGATCAGCGTCTAAGTGGTATGGCATATGATTCTCAGCAAAAAGACCCAACACACGCTCTGCAGTCTTTGGTAGCTATGCAAAAATTGTACTTTTAAATATGAATTTGTAGTTTCGTTAAATAAACTAACTTACCTCCATTAAATCTGCCTTTTTCTCAACGTAATATGCATTTGGACCATGCAGCTGTTTCCATTCTTCAATCAGGTTAATACTATCTAAGCGTTTTCCGTTCCATTTGCCACTTAAGTCTTTTTGTTCAATTGGCATAAAATGGGCACGACCTCCACCGAGAATCACATTCAAATTACGTCCCACTTGACCATTTACTAATTGTGTTGCGATATCTGGGCAAAGGCTTAGATCACCCTTATCACTTAAGACTTCCGCATCATTCTCCCAATTGCGATTAGCTATGTGCGCGTAAATACCAGCCGGTGAGGCATGTGTTATTGCTGTTGTAGTTATTAAACCTGTGGCCATACCACGACTTTGAGCCCACTCAGCGATTGAAGAAACGTGATAAGCTGAATTGTTCTGGGCCCAGCAATCGTTAAACTCAACAGCTGCCGACAATCCGATAGTACCGTAGTTTGCCTTAACGCCACCGAGATAAGCGGTAGCAGTGCAAGCCGAATCGGCTACTTGTGTATTGGCACAATAGGTCTATATGAGTATGGAAAACAATATATCATATCTATGTATAAGTAAACATATTTATTAAGTTATACCTTGCTCAAGCCCGTATAGTCAAACTTTTCAAAGCTGAATTGTTTTTCCTCGCCACCAAGATATACTCGACCGGCGGTTATTGTCGGAATTGACATACCATCACCCAAAAACATCACAACATTCTTTGCCATATTCTTATTGAAGTTGTTTTTACTTATCAGCTGCTGTTCCAGTATATCCTGACCGATACCATTCCAATATGCTGAAAAATCCTCTTCCGGCATCGCAGCCTGGAACTTAAGCAATGGCATCGCACGTTTTTGAATTCGTTTCGGTTTAAAATTAAACACGGGATGCATACGTTTTTCTATGTTGTCGTCTTGAAG
The DNA here is from genome assembly GCA_963680825.1 of Meiosimyza decipiens. Taxonomy (NCBI): domain Eukaryota; kingdom Metazoa; phylum Arthropoda; class Insecta; order Diptera; family Lauxaniidae; genus Meiosimyza; species Meiosimyza decipiens. The sequence continues at coordinate 69,751,814 of OY804259.1, forward strand.
CACTGTCGATAATGGGAGGAGAGTGTTACGATGTTTTAAAAATAGCTCTTTGTTTTTTAATAAGTAGGCAGGTCGCTCAACTTTATTCAAATAAATTCATTGAGATGATGTAATAATGTGATATGGTATGAAACGTTTTTTAAATAAATTAAATGGAAAATTTGAAATAAAATTTTTTATTTCCTCATTAATCTTCTTTTTTGACCTTAATACAAATAGGCCACTCAAGTTGTGAACAAAAGAGTCGAAAAACGTAAAATTCTTGCGAATGAAGTACAAAACATTCTTCCCGCGTTTTTGGGGCAGGGAACATGGTCAGATTGCTCACACTTTTCAAAATACCCCTAAATCATCTCTTTTTTGTAAGTTTTTGTACTTTGTTTCAAGAGCAGGATCAAGTTCTGATATCGCTGTCTCAAGAGGTGAAACTTTAATTTCAAGCAATTTTCAACCCCTAAATAGAAAAGTTCACCCAAAGATCACAGTCCAAGGGGTTAAAATTTTTTTTCGTTAAATGCTCTCTGGTCAAAGTTAAGTTAATTTACCCACTATTCACTCTAAAAATCTCGATCTCGTTTTCACATATAAAATTTGGGATCACTATGGAAGTGGTGGTAAATATTTTTCCATATGAATTCGATGATTTTCATGAGAAAAAAATCTGGCATTATGATGAAGCTTCCAAACCCCGATCGGAGTATACGCAGTTGCGTACCATGCACATTGGGTGCTCGGGGCAACGAGGCTATTTGCCGCCCCCTACCGTCAGAAAATTTTGTGTTTCTTACCATATGCGAGCTCATCGCTTTTGATATGTGGGAAACCTTACCAAAATGAGATATATTTTCCATGAATTTTCTGCACCTACATCGATCTCCAATTACTTTCATTCACTAAAAAAAAAGGTCATCAACATATCCACTATGCTAAAAGCCACTAAATATAATTTAAGGATTGATTTGCGGCTTCTCTGAGTTTGCAACGTATTGGACCGGGAAGCTTTCTGTGCCAAAGGGTAAAGCTTATGGCATTAATTCCCCAAAACTCTTTTTTTTAATTGCAGAAGAGCTTTCTTTATCAAATATCCAAAGGATATACAGTGTTCGTCTTCCTTTTTGGCACAATCCAATTTGTTCCAAGCCCGGAATATCGTGCTTTATTATCTTATTTTTGATGAGTGTAAAGTTATGTGTAGAAGTTTAAATCATTTTAATAATAACGTAATTTTAGAACTAAATTTTGGAATATGTTATTTAAAAAAAATCGGTTGTGGTGCCCACTTTCTGAATAATTACCCATATTTTTAATTTTGTTGTTAGCAGCATGTAATAGCATTTTTGATAACTGCGTTTCAAATGAGTTTTATGCCGATGAACTTAAAGCGTAACCGTGTGATTTCGCTTCATTTGGCTGGAATATTATTTTCTGATGCATTAAAGCTCCACGGTAAATAAAATAGAAAATTAATTGAACACATTGTGGATTGCGGGAATTGAGATACTGACGAAAATTTGAAACTTTCGCTCATCCGAATTCAGTGAGAGGCAGGTCTGATCTAAAGAATATCAGAGTTTGTACGCTTTAAACGATACCCCCGATATGTCTCGTTTTTTTTTTTACCGTAGGGACGTTATGCTCAATAAAAATTACAGAAAAACTTGAAGCGTATCAAAAATGAGAAAATATGCATTTAAGGGTTAAAAATTTCATCCAACAGTGTTCGATAGAGTGAGTAAGAATCGGTTATTTTGGAATTACTTGGCCGAGTTCATTAACGTAGAGTACTTTTTGATGTGTGAACATCTTTACCAGCGGGTATGAAAGAAAATCAATGCTGTAGTGAATTGACGAAATTGTTAGCAGTCGGTCACGCTAACGTCACAAAATGTTACGCTTTTTCGACTTTTTCCGACTTGATCAACTTTTTTCTACATTTCCAATATTTTTACACTTCTTCAACCTCTTTCAACTATCTTACACTTTTCAATCTTATTTGATTTTTTTCATCTTTTGTCAATTTTTTTAATGGTTTTTCAAGTTTTTCAAAATTGTTGATTTTTTTTCGAGTTTTCCAAGTTTTATTTTGAACATTGAACTCATTTGACTCATTCACATTTTTAAGACTTTTAACCTGTATCTACTTTTTAGGGTTTTTAAAATTTTTTTCGACGCTTTTCATCAATTTCAACTTTTCCAACTTTTATTTCCAATGTTCAACTTTTTTCGACTTTTTTAGTTAAAAAACCTTTTTCAACTTCCGAATTTTTCCATCATCTCCAATTTTTTTCAAATTTTTCAAACTTTAACAAGATATTTAGGGTTTTTAAAACGTTTTTTAACTTTTTCAATCTGTTCCAAATTTTATCGAATTTTCAATTTTTTCGACTTTTCCAACTTTCTTAGATATATCAACCTTTTTCGAATTTTTTAACCTTATTCAATTTTTTTCAACTTTTTCATCCAGCAACTTATGTTATATAGGGTTTTTCAATTTTATCAATCAGTTTTAAGGTTTTTTGCATTTTTCAACATTGTTAAACATCTTTTGACTTCTTCAACTTTTCAAGCAATTTTTTCTCATACGAATTTTCTCGACTTATTCAAACTTTTTCAACCTTTTTGATTAATTTAACTTTTAAAACTCTTGTGAAATATTTGTGGTATCTATCAAATTTTTTCGACTTTTCCACCAGTATCCAAGTTTGTTCATATTTTTAAATCTTATTCGTATTAATTGATCATTTTCAACTTTTCCGTCTTTGAAAATTTTTTTGAACATTTTTGAAATTTTCCAAAACTTTTAATGACTTTTTCTACACTTTTTTTATAATTTGTCAAAATTTTTACCTTTTCGAAGTTTTATTGAGTTTTTAACATTTTTCAAAACAAAACGGACAAAAAATCACTTTGTTCACACATCACGTTGCGTATGCTAATATTTTTCGACTTTTTAAATATTCTTCAGCTCACATTTCAGACACACCCTTTTTCTTATAGATATTACAATTATGAATAAATTTAGATTAAGGAGGGTTCAGCAAATAAAACAATAGCAGTCAATTAGCAGGCAACCACATTTGAGGAGTGGGCGAACAGAACGGCACATGTCCAAGGTCGGTTGTTTTGCATGTACATTATACTAAACTTCAACTAATTTCAATCTCAGTCACTTCAAAAAAGCAATAGATGTCATACTTTTTTGAAAGCGAAGTTATGGCGTTCGTGCAAAAAGGCACATGTCCTGCGAATATTAATATTTTTTCAACAGTCTAGAGTGTGGATTTTTAAAAGGGCACGTATTTCATTTAAAAAGTTTAGAGGGTTGAACAAATGGGCACGTATTTCATTTTAAAAAGTATAGAAGTGTGGAACAAAAAGGTACATGCCCAGTTGGTTCCTGTAAAAGAGCACATGTCCATTTTCTTCCAGTTTTCTCGTATAGTATTAAACAATTTTTAAAAAAAATGTTTTTTTTATGGGTCTGGTTGAGTTAAAATAGTAGCGTGAACTGACATACTTATAGTAATCATAGTATGTAAATCAATGTGATCAGTTCAGAGACATAAACAGTTTTTTTTCGATTTCTGAATATTTTTAGCAATTGGACATGTGCCTTTCCGTTCGTCCACTCCTCATTTAATGAAAAAAGATTTAGTGCAAATTTTATTTTTTTTAACAAATAAATGCTTATGATTATGAAAGTTATTTCAATCATTATACAACTTCTTAAATTTTTCTTACCATACGATTTGGATAGAACCAAACTCTCCATAGAAAATAAAGTTAAAATATAAATAAAAGTTGTTGTCCGTAACATTTTAAGTTATAAATAAAAAAAAATAAAAAAATAATACTGTTTCAAATTGAACAAAAAAAACGTTCAAAATATTTTTGGAAAAATGTGAAATTTCACTGCACTGAGAGCACTGTACCACTTTATACTGAGACAAAATAATTTTCGACGGACCTATTTATATGTCTCGAGGAATTCTGTGAAATACAAATACGTACACGTTTTTGATTCTTTAAGCATTCGCATTATACGTTTACGTACTCGTCTTGTATGCATATACATCCGTATATATATAAAGTAAAATTTCCGACCGATAAGAACTCAATATGTCCAGCTATCTCGAATTATTAGGTATGCAATTACAAGTTGTACTTACAATAAAGACCAGTGAGCATTGTGTCTGTCTGGGATGACCGATTATGAAATTTTAAGCGCTAATTAAAACAAAATAAAATCAAAATATGTAATTTTCATAAGGTTTGTTTTCGTAAAAATTTCACTTTTTTATTCATAGTTGTTGATAAGAAACGGAATTTCGAATTTTAAAAAATTTAGTTGCGCTGAAATGAATTGTCGACAGCGATATTCACGAGACAAAAGTTTGTTTACGCCGCTCTCAACACGTGTTCACGTGCTTTGGTTCGAAGATGTTCGTTCGTTTTTATTTTTTTTTTGAGATTTGGACTATTGACATATGTACAGAAGTTTATTAATAAACACAGCGTGTGCTGTACCTAAATTAATAAAAATATCATTTTATGTTTTTATTTGAATTAAATGTGTTTTTATGTTCAGTAATCACGTGATAAGGATTTGGTTTATTCAAGCTATCATGTTTTTTTTCGTCGAAAGTATGGATTAGTCTAAGACCACACATGTGATGGATGATTTGTGGTATTCATTTCAAAGTTCTAATTAAAGTTGCATAACACGCCTCCTTAGAAATACTCGTTATAAATTGCTGTATACATGTACTAAAAGTGCCAATGATTAATGAAAAATTATTATGATTATTATTTAGTTTGAATTTCCATATTTACATACTTATTCTTAGATAGAGACGTATCCGGTTTGAAAACTTAAAAAATCTTTTACAAAAATGCTGGTACATAACCTTTAACAAGCTGCAATATATTATAGAGCAGCTGAAAATAAAAGATATATTCCTATTGATCGATGGTCATATATTACATAATAATTGCAATTAAATAAATGAAAAATTATATGTTTGATATGTGACACGTGCACCGCATTCGTTGTTTTTCTTTCTAAATGAACAGATTAGGTAGGGAGAGAGTGCTTATAATTGCCCTAAGTTTGGCTACTATTGACTCCCTTCCTTCTACCTCCACGTAACCTAACATCGCTCTTTCCTTTAACCCACCCCTACCCACGATGATTCGATGTTTTTTGATATATGAACATCTCTACTGGGAAAGTAAATATCTCTTACGCCAGTTCTCATGCGATGCTTGTGTTGAATTTTAAACTTTTGTCCATTTATTTTAAATTTTTCAAGTTGTTCAACTTCGTCGACCATATCAACATTTTTCAATATATCAAGTTTTCAACATTGTTCAACTTTTTGAGCAGTCAATTTTTTAAAATTTTCCAATATATCTCAATTTTTTTCAAATATTGAAACATTTTTCAACTAATGCAACGTTTTAAAACTTTGCTACATTTTCTGACTTATGCAAAATGTTTAGATTTTTAAAAATTTCTCAATTCCAAAATTTTTTCCAGTTTTCAACATCTGTCAACTTCTTCAGAACTTTCCAATTTCTTCAAAATTTACAACTTTACCACCGTTTTTCGGCTTCTTCAACATTTTTGGACTTACTTATTTGATATATGTAATATGTACATCGACTTTTCAAAATATTTCAACCTTTTCGAGCTTATCAAAATATTTCGGTATTTTCAACAATTTGACTTGCTCAATATATTCTGATTTTTTTAAGCATTATTCGACTTTTTTTTAATGAAATTTTTTTTTCAATTTTTTCAATATATCTCGAGTTTTTAACATATCCCGAGTTTTTCAACATTGGTCGACATTATCAATTTTTTTAATTTCAATTGCATTTTTCAACATTCCTTGGCAGGGCTGGGAAGACGGCCAGGATGTTAATTGTTTGCCAAAGCCGTAGGTTTCGTATGAATGTTAATTCGTTAGTTGGAGATAAAGGCCGTTAATTGGAGATACAAAATTTTTGTACAAATTATAATATTACTGAGCAAAGAAAAAAAAAATCTGAAACTTTTTTCAAAAAAAAATTTTGTATTTTAAGGAGTTTTTTTGGTTTTAGGAAAAGCCGGCAACCCTGGCTACACCCGCAACTTTTTCCATTGATATGATGACCGGATATCCCGTGTCTAATCCTCAGAAAAAAAATCTTAGTTTGACATAAGAACCTGCACTTCAAAAAAAGGCGGGTCAAATTGTAGAAAGCAAGCAAACTTTATGTTTTAAAACCACATCCTGTACCTCATATGAAAGGTCTACTCCAATAGAATAATTTTTGTTCAGGCACCTCAGGATAATAAACTCTAAGCTACAGCCGTTAGATAGTATGAATATTCAATTTATGCGAATCAATAAATAGCAATCAATGGTCAGCTAAAAACCTCTGAGACCAAAATATATCTCAATACCTAATTCTTTTGAGTTCAGTTGTAACTAAAGTGATATTTTGATCGTTTGATTGTCCCCTGTTGTGATGTAAAACTCATTTTAAATTTGGCAAAGGTAATTATGTCGCCGGTCTTTCCCTAAAGGCTCCAGCCTTTTTCATGAATTTATTGTTCAAAGTAACTGATAAAATTTTGAGCCTCTTACACAAAACTGATGACAGTAATCTGTAAGTAAGAGTGATAGAAAATAAAATGAAATATTCATCACAGCTCTTAGTACGCTATCATGCTTATGGCAAGGTACAAGAGTTAAAAAAAAAAGCTTTCGACGTAGGATCTGCCATATTTAATTAGTAGCAAAACTTATCGTATTCGAAAAAAAACTTCCGATGAGTTATAAGGCGAAAATCGTTTTAAAAGTTTGCATTTGACTTTAGTTGCAAGTGAACCAAAAGGAAAAACGTATTGATGCAATGCAATGCATATATGTATTAGAGGTTTGAACAAAAACCTTTCAAAGAATATAAATACAAATGATTGAAAAAATTATGAAATTTTATTTTGAATTTGCCAAAAATAGGATTGTTCATTATTTCAACCTATAGGGATCTGGAGTACAGTCTATGAACATGCAAAAATTACTCTGTTGGAGTTGAACTATCAAGTGGGTATATGCACAAATATTGTTAGTGATAGAAAATGAGACGATTTTTTGAAATTGCCCACTGACAGATTTTTAATTTTAAATGTTGTGAAATATTAACAATATGACTAGTCATAATACGTTTGCTATTAAAATTTATATATATTTTTTATAAGTATCGTAGAATAAAACAAGGTAATTGCTACTTGATTTAGCATAACCCCCCTCCCAATTTGGTATGCTGTTACTTTTGCTGTGAAGAAGAAAAACTGTTAAGAGTATCCTTTTTGGCCTAAAATTATTACCACACAATTCATTGACATTCGAAGTGGGCGTTGAAGTCTAGACTGAGAAATAAAAACGATAAAATATAATTTAAAGTGTAAAACTTTACTTTGGACATTCTTAAAACTTTTTGTCGCAAGCAAGTAAAATTTGATAACATCCACTGAATAACATTGAAAGGCGTGAAAGTATAATTATATCGTTAGAGGCAAAGGACGTTGCAATGTTGCCAGACTTTCAGACTTCTGTTTTCAATTTATGTTTAAAATGTAATTGTGTAAAATCATTTTCAACTTTAAATTTATATGTCATATATGACAGAATAATGAGTGCAGGTGCGCGATCGAAATGATCGCCTCTGTGATTGATAAGTGAACCTTCTGCGTAGGTCGTTAGGTGATGGCACTTGGGTTTTGTGGAAATGTACTGAATTGAGATTTGGAATGTAATTTTTATCATGTAACCATGCACTTTTTACTTATTTAGTGCCCTCAGACGATACAACTTCTCATATCACAGTTCGTACAATTTATGGATTGATTTTTTCTTAACCAGGTCATATCGTCTGCGGGTTTTATTATACTGCCCTCAGTAGCGAAGAGACCATATCTGAATAAAATGAGTTTCGAAATAATTGATGCTTTGCTTATGTCAATTTGTTGTCATAGAGATAGAGAAAATTCTTTTAGGAGATTATTTATAGGTTTGAACTATGATACCGTATTTGGCGTAGCTTATTAGATGCGTTATCTCTTAAGCTATCCGATGGCATAAGAATCCAACATATGCATTTTATTTTTTAATACGCCCTTTTCGCTACTGAGGGCAGTACACAATGTTTTGTTGAGTATTTCAGAGCTGTAAGCCCGATTCGGTGATTTGCCCTAGGGACTGCAAAATAAAATTGGCAACCCATTTTCTAAGCCTTATGGGATCAGTCTATGCATACAATATTAAAAAAAATTTTACTTTGAAACTAAACTTACAAGCCAGCAAATTTCCTGAAAGAATAAAATCGATTTTGTTATGAAAATAAAATTACATCCTATTCTACTCAAGAATTGCTTAGAATATTTAACGTAACCAAACTACAGCATCGAAAGTCAACAAACGGCAACTGGCATTTGAGATAATTTTGCACACTTTGAAATTGACCATAAAATCGGTAATCAACCGAACAATCACACAAAGCGTTCTGTTCAGCGATGAGCTTTAGTCATCGCCACTCGTTAAATGAACGATTCTTTTGCTTTGCATTAATAATGGGTTTTTGTCAACCCCCTCGCCGAAGCTCCAGTGGCGCAATTGGTTAGCGCACGGTACTTATAATCAGTATTCAGTGTGTGAGATTTGTTGTGAGCAATGCCGGGGTTGTGAGTTCGAGCCTCACCTGGAGCAGAGTGGTATTTTTTTCTTCTATCAAATAACTTTTTTTTTTTCAACTTCAAATGAAAAGCGTACAAGAATATTAAAATATCTTTAGATTTACATAAGTATGCATGTACTCGTATGTATGTATATTGAAATGAAAAGAAAAAAGAAAAGAAAAACATAACTCATAGGAAAGTGGAGAAAAATTGAAATTGAACAGTAAACCAAAACTCATGATAGTGACATTCTTGAACGAAAATTTAACTGGATACTTGTGGTAAGAGAGGTTTCGAAAAGTTTGTGTGGCATAGTAAATGCTAATAAAACATTTTGCATATTAAATATTTAAAAAATATTTTTTAATTTGCCGCCATTTCTTAACAGGTACTAGATTACACCGATGTATGTAAATACATTCCGGTGAGTTAACGAGTGAACAACGTGTTCTCATTATTAACACTTTGTTTAAATATTGTGAGAGTTATTCAGAAGTTGAAAGAAAATTTCGCTTAAGATACAGTGGAGATACTGAGCTGTGAGAAATTGGAACTGTGATACCCATTGTTAAAATTGCTTCTGCCTCTGAATTGATTGATTTTCGTCCCATTAGCATCTTGCCAGCTTTAGGAAAAGTTCTTGAAAGGTTGATGTCGGAACAAATCACTTATTATGTGGATACTAATAATCGTTTATCTTCATCACAGTCTGGTTTGCGAGTTGGTCAGAGTTGCTCGACGGCTGTTGTGAAAATTTTAGATGACATAAGGGTTAGTTTTGACCAAGATTTCTCAACATTCCTTTGCGTAATTGAATTCTCCAGGGCTTTTGAATCAGTTAATCATTCCTTGCTGTGTAATAAACTTAAATTATTTTTTAAATTCAGCCCAAATTCTATCAGTTTGTTAAGGAGTTATTTAAGTAGTAGAATGTAACGTGTTAAGGTTGGAACCACATTTTCGTCTTTCAAACTTATTAACTCGGGTGTTCCACAAGCATAACTTTTAGGTCCCCTTCTATTTTCCCTTTTTATCAACGACATATTTTCTGTTACCTTTAATTCTACTGTACATGCTTATGCTGATGATATCCCACTATACCTTTCCCGACCTCTTACAGAATTAACTGTGACTTGAATGCACTCAATAAATGGGCTGCCTCCAACTTGCTCCAAAATAACCCCTTAAAATCTAAAGTTCTGCCATTTGCAAAAAGTGTTCCTTGTGCAATGGATATTCCTGCTTTATTTATTGGAATGGTCAAATTGGATTTTGTGAACAAGGGGGAAAATCTGGGCTATGTATTTAATTCCAAGTTCACTTGCTCTGACCATATAAACAGTACTGTAGGCAAAGTCTACGGTATCTTACGCTACCTCCGGACGTCCACTGACTTTACCCCAACTGAAACTAAACGTCGACTCGTCGATTATGCCTCGCATTTACAGCAAGATGGCTACCTGTTTACCTATTTAATAAATTGCAATTTTCTCTTTCTGTCAGTTCACTTAATCTCAGTATTCCTACACACAGCTATCTCAACAGCAGTAAAACAGGAAACTTCTTAAAATTTAAAAGGATACCACTATTCCGAACAAGTCGACAATTTATTTTCCATCCGCTTGGATGGCGTTCATGGAGGCAGCGTGAGTGCCCCAAAATTGAATATTTTCAGTAATTTTCGATACTGGCACATATCTGTACTACAGAACTGGCTAATGGTTTTATTGTGAATGCCCACATATGTACCCTTTCTATAGACCATTTGAATGTCAACTTTGCACTCTTTATCTCAATTTAAAATTATTATTTTTGTGTAATATTCTGTGTTTTATGAATGTAGATAAATATTTTATGACCCAGCAGATGGATAAAGAAAATTTCGACCCACGCCAATATACATATGTATATGGTTTGTACTTTGCATTGCAAAAATCCTCTGCGGTCACAGCTAGTAAAAATATTGGGCTATCAGACCAATTCAGAGAATTTACAAATTCATAAGAAATAATTGACATAGAGCGCCATGATTAGCCAGGACATAAATGGTAGACAGGAAAGGATAAAAAATCTTTAGCCGTACTGTACAGCAGCTGTATTCCACCGAGAGCATAAAATAAAATCGAGAATATTGCATTTTTTTTTAGTTATTTACTCTCATACAGCATCAAAACAAAAACAGAAACTTCTTTGAACATTTGCGTCCCTCGCACACCCATTGTCACTCCCTCCCCCCCAAAAAAAAAACAGAATAAACGCGCCATGCAGCGCTATTTTTGACATAAGACGCACATGGGCAGAAGGAACAAAAAACAACTACAACAAAAAAAAAAGAAACGTTGCGAGTACCAAGTTGTATCTCAGAGTATTAGAAATGAGACGACTAACGGTTCGGTACGGATGGATGGATGAATGATGCTCTGGGAGAAGATTTGTCAAACGATTATATGTAGCTATCTCTGGCGCTGTGCTATGCTTCGTATTATGGTCTACTTCACGAATGGTCGAATTACGGCTGGCAACCATGGACCACGTTAGTAGCGCTCAGTAAAATAGTTGGTTCACATGCATACGGAAAAACCAACGGAACGACGTTTTTTTGAAACGCGTTTTTTAATTTTTGATTATTGAGTTTTCAACTGACTGTGAGAAATTGAAAATTGAATAAAAATTCATGGAAAAAGCAAAACAGAACGCAGATATTTAAAGAAAACTTAACGGTAGGAAAGTTAAAAAATCCAAGTGATGCGCGTTGCGTTGTTGTCGTATTGAAAATAAAACGAAACGCAAAAAAAGTGAGTGAGTGATATCAATGATACCAAAGGAATAAAAATTACAGCACAGGATGATGATTTTGTGTTTTTTCTTCTTTTAAGTGAAAATTTCACAAAATTTCATATAAAACACATGGATATTGTGTAGCTCTGAAAAAATCAGAGGTTTTTGTGTAAAAGTCATAAGAAAAGGGGCTATTTGGGGCTGAAATTATTTGCGCTTGAAGCAATTAAATCGGACAATTTAGTAAAAAATCAAAGCTTAAGGATTAATTAGTTAATTTTTTGAAAGAATTGCTACCAAATATTCGTTGTACATATGCGATCAAAACTTAATCTTCTTTGAAAAATTGTATGTTGAAAATTTTGTATCTATCATAATTACATGAGGAATTGCACATACTTATATAGCTGTATATGTATATTTGTATACACATATATGTATATTGAAATATAAATATGTATGAAAGAATGTATGATTCTAGATAGAAAAACAGACAAAAAAGACATCACCTTGAACGAAAAACGCTAGCAAAACTTTTGTCAAACGAATTACAAATAACAATTTCAAAAAAAAAAAACACAATATATATACAAAATAAAACAATAGACAAAAATAAAAACTAAATAAACTAAATTTATTTTCATATAAAACAAACAGCGTAGAAAAATCAGTATAAAAGAAAAAGGTGATAGTTACAAATGAAAGAAAAAAAAATGTTGAAAAGTTTTAGTTTTATTTTAAAGTGTTTTTGTAAATGCAGCATAAGTCTAAAACTGCTAATAAATAAAATAATTCATTTCTCAAAAACAGCAACTAAAAACATTTTTTGGTAATTTTAAAAAAAGTTTAATAAAAATGAAATTTAAATACATCAGTTTTATTTAAAGTTCTCAAAAAAAGCCTAACATTTGCTACGGAAAAACTTTGCATCTTTTTTATTTTTGTTTTTCTTTAAATAATATTACAAGTGCTATTAATATATTTACTAAATTCTATATTTATTGATTTCACTTCATGAGTCTCGGCTAAAAAAAAATATCCTGTTTTTTTTAACATTGCGCAAGGTGTGTATAACTGTAAGTTTTATAGATTTATCAAACGAATTCCACGCTATTTCCAACTCTATACACAATGTTGCCATCAGCCTGAGAAACAAAAGCCTGACTATGTTCAAGGTTTCATCGTTTTGTGTCAAGGTTTTGGTCGAAGGGCTTATTTTCGGAAGCTGTTGCTAAACTCTTTATGAACTATAAAGTTGGCTTTCCAAAAGTTAATTTTTATGAGTGCGAAGAAATCCGATTTGGTATTGTAACAAAAAGCAGATGTTCCTTTGAAGGAGAATGACCAGACTGACAATAGGCACAAGCATGGGCTAGCATTGTTTCGACATGCCCGCCCAGCTTGTGAGGAGACCATGTAACATGAGTAATGTCTTAACGAACCGTTTTCATATTCGACTCAAAGACATTAAGGTTCGTTTTAGTTGGCAGGAGCGGAGATTGCCAAATATTTCAAAGATTCAGCTCGCTATGTTAAAGCAAACAAAGATACCTGAATTGATTGCCCGTCTTATAACGGTCTTATAACTTTGCTCAAATAAGTTAAACTATCTACCACATGTATGTAATAATTGTAGGGGAACGCGGGGCTGGTTTTACAGGAGTGAGTTTAAAATTCTACGGGTAAAAAATAGCTTATACATTAATTTTTTGGCAACTTCGCTTTCTCTCTACTCTGGGTATTGACTGAACTTTGGTTATCCTCCGGTGATATAAAATAAAAATTATAGCGAGTGCCAAAAAATTGAGTCTATTCACAAATTTCTTGTTCATTAAAGCTTAGATTATTGTGTAAAATTTTAATGTTTTAGTGTAGGCTTTATATAAAAGTCGAAAAGTCGATCAGAGCCAGAGGCACAAGCTTATTAGATTAGAATTTATGCAGATAACTATGAGATTTGAAAGTATAAGTTTTGTAATTTATGGAAACTCTGCATGCTAAATTACACAGCATTAGTCGGGTATTCTATTCGAAAATTATTTATATTTGACTGTGGTCAAACCATATGTTGTTGGACAAAAACAAAAGACTGACGCGGCTGTAATGAGCATTAGATAATGCGAGCATAAATAAATTATGTCACGATGGGCAGACTCAAAGAGATGCTGCTCCTTTAATTTGTATTCGGCTTTCGCCTCTCAATGTCCTGCATGACTTAACTTCGTGTTGCTATATTTGTTCGGTTGTATTCGATTCGATATTTTTTTTTGCTATTTTTTTGCGAATGTTGATGAAGATTTTTATTTTCTTCTTCTTTTTTTTTGTGTTGGTATTTCGTTATTGTTCTGTTTTATTTATATTTTGTAGTAGAGACGAACACGAGCTGGAAAACACGAGAGCACGAGTAATAAATATACGAACGCGCGTACGAAATACGAGACAACGATAAAACAACGAAACGACAGGACAAAACGACATTATCTCACGATAACCGTATATTTGTCTCTGTGTATGTGTTTGTTTGTGTGTATAGATAAGAAGGCTTGTGAATGTGTTAGTGTTTATGGCACTGATGTACAATTTACAGTCAAGGAGAAAGGATGCTGGCTGCAATGTTCAAAGGACATTCAGACTTTATTTTGACTCGATGCAAGATGCCACTGACGTTTTAACTTGTGTACAGTGGGAGTTTTCTAAACAAAAAGGTCCTGAAAGCTACAGCAAACACATGTCTTTTTTCTGTTGTCTGACATACACTAAATTTGGTACCTGAAGCACGAAATCAATGGCATTGTGATTCTATATATTTTTTTAGAAATTGTGCGTTCAATATGCCTATTAAAGTCTTCAACTATATATTGGATTAAGCCTCGTTTTTCATATCTAAGCCTTTCTAAAAAGTTTAACTGCTTTCTTGATTTTCTAATTAAGATGGCCATATTGTTGAAACATTGCTCAAAACATAAACTATGACTTCATCATTAAAATTTGATAAATAGACGGACTAACTAAAAAGTAGAAAAAATCTGCTTAGAATACTTAGATAAAGCGTTTTAAATATTTTAATTGCATGGTAGGTGCCATACCCTGTTGTCAAACCACGCCCATATTTTTCGTGGTGCAGAATTTTTTCCCCATATAATTTTTCCAATGCTAACTATGTGGGAAACAGAGTATGTTTGTGCCGTTTACAGGTTTGATATTCATTCAGGTTTTCATAAGCCCATGGACCGCAAATGTTCACATTTTCACCACTTGGGCGTGGTTTGAAAACAGAGTGTGACACCTTTCATGCAACTAAAATACCTAAAACGCTGTATCATCGTACGATAAATTTAATATTTCAAGAAGGAAAATTCCATTTTAATTTGTATGCAACACTTAAGATTTCTATCCAAAACATTCCCACTGTGCGCCTTTTCAGATACAAGTACGAGTAGTTTGTTTGTATTGGTAAAAATGTTCGCACACTGCATATACCTCAATGTAGTAACTCTTGTTAATGGAACAACTATAAGATGGACAAGTGAGGTGAAGTGAATACTAAAAGCTTGGTTGGATGTTTTGATGGAGCAACTTGTGGTTACGTCGTCGTTAATGAAGAAGCGGGTTGTTTGGCTTTTAATGAATATAAATTTAGATGATGGTACACGTTTTGAGTATATTTGCATGTGTATGTGCATTCAAAATTATGTATGTGTGATTATGTGCATGCGTTACCTTGTTGTTGTTGCTCTTATAGTTGAGCTGCTTACCACATGAAGCAACAACAACGCAAGAAAACACAAAAAGAAAATGAAATAGCAACAAAATAAAATCCAACCCCATTTAACAACAAAATAAAGCAGACGACCTTCACCTATTTTAACACATACATTCAAACAACCACTCACCCACTCCAAGCGTACAGAACTGTCGACCCCCAACCGATACACACGTCGTTTATCCTCTGCTGCTGCGGCTACCGTTGTTGGTGCATTCGCTTTGCGTTCTTTTCGCACTTTTACTGTTCGTATTTGTTCCACTGTCACTACTACGTAAGTATAGCAGCAGCAGGAGCAGCACAGTAGTGTGCATTTGAGTTAGCAGAGAGGTGAATAGCGCAGCGTGCCGCCATGTTGCTCACCACCTACATACATAGCACGATGTCTGTATGCGTTTGTACATTTCCGATTCCTTTTTGTAAACAACGTCATTTTTAGCGCCATATTAAAAAAAAAACAATGGTCATTTAAATGATTTTATTTAGTCTTTTAAATTATTAAACATTTTAATTTGGAGAAGAAAATTTATTGGATATCATTGGAAATCGTTCAGATTACTTTGAGCATTTCATTTTATTGACGAACGCATGTTACACCCAAAGTCTTAAACGATTGATTGACACTTCAGTATGTTTTAAGCTTGGCATTCATTCTTAATAAAATTACAAATAATTAGGTGTACATGGTGACAAGGAAATGATATACATTCATTCATTGTTGTTTTTGAAAAATTTTTCGCATTTCAGGACTTAGTTTCCTGGACGAACATTTAATTTTTTTGGGTTTTTATGATTTTTTTGAGTTTGCCTACTCTCAAATTATGGCTCATATATAAAACTTTCGATCTGAGTAGATACCATAATGCTTTAGAGATACTTCAGGTGGCTGTCTGAAAAGCTTATGTCGAACGTAGTATAAACTGTTTATGACATAGTTTTTTAAAATGTTATAAGGCGATAATCCCACACCTTTAGGAATAATGCAGTCTGTTAACTAAGTCTTACGCAATTCAGTCGAAATTTTTTGCTACACTCGACATGTTTTGCTACACTGAAAATATCCGGATGAGGATTGAACACAAGACCTTAAGATTGCTTATATTTTTTTAACTACATTTCTTTTCAATTTAACTTAATATTCGTCATTCATTCTTCTGTCTCAATAAAGAAATCATAACACTTTTCCATAACTATAGAATGGCACGTTCCTCTCAGATTGCAAGGTCTGCTAAGTTTAATACCTCAGATTTTGCAAAGTTTTTAGCTAACTTTGTGGATATATTTGAGAATATCAATTTATTGCTTATGCTTTGACTACTAATTATACGAGATGTATCCTTCACGGATAGACACAGTATCATCTGTCTAAGCGACAAAGCTACTAGTCTTAAGTAAAATTTCTTAAAATAAAACAATCATCTAGTTGAGGAAATATTTAATGGAATCAACAAATTTTCTCTAACAAATTTTCTATATCAAATGAATATTTTACTAAAAATGCTTAAGCATTTCTCGAGGAAGGTCTTTCAATTATTTATGTTGAACACGATGAGTTATTAACTTAGGGCAAGGAAACATTACTTATAAAGGTTGTCCCAAAAAGAGTGCACTTTTTAAATTTTGTACAGTTTTGTTTTCTTGCAAGTGGCAACTCTGAAATAAAAACATCACAACTCGTTCAAAAAATACGTACTTTTATTTTTAAATAAAAAATTGTGCTCTTATTGGGACACCCTTTATATACATTAAACAAAAAATGTTCAGAATCGAAGAAAGCCAGTAGCTTGAATTTAGCTATTTATTTGGGTATTAAGAATATCGGTGTTGTATTTCGTTTCAGCGGGCCAAAAGCATTCCATAATAAACATAGCACCATAATAACAAAGAATATTTTTGCCTGTTATATTCAGTTTAATGTAAGATGTACGTTGATGAATTAGCAGATGATACCAGGAAGTAAGTAACGACTCGTTCGCACAGTGGGATCTTTCATATAAGTTTTGGACAAAAAATAGAAATAGAGTTTTGAGCCAGGGAACTCAATAAATGAAGTGCATCAAAAAGACTGATAAAATATAATTTGTATTTTCAGCAGTCTTTATTAATTTCGATAAAACTTGCTATATTTTATGTTGTTTCAGAAAGTTTATATGTTGAAAAAAATAAAGTTTCACGAATTTACTTTTACAACGAGTAGCTGATTCCTCTGGTGATTGCTCAAAGAGGACAAATTGTGTTTTTAATTTTACCAATATATTCGAAAAATCATACTTTGTATCAAAAAATATTCGAAAACAAATGCTATATACATAAATATAAAATCGATGCTTTTGCCATTCACGAACTTTTAAAATTTTTGATGATTTATTTGAACTCAGTTACAAATTATTTTTCGTGTTGATGATTATTTTTACAGTCATTAAAATTTGGCATATGAATAAATGATTTGCATTTAGTCATAACATTCCTAAACATAAAATATGTCATAAAATTATAATTTATAGGAAAGGTAATAAAAAGAAAGTGTTTTCATAATAGAAATATTTTTTGAAAATTTTGCTAAGCAGATTTGCCTTCATTAAAACCAAACGAGAAAAATACACAAGGGAGGTCATCCACCTTTAGCTGCAACAAAAACAAAAAAAAAAAACGAATATATAAAGTTTGGAAATTACAAAACTATAAAAATACTTGCATATATAAAGAAATATATTCTTTAGAAAAAACTTGAAAAATTTAAAAAAAAAAAGAAACACAAAAAAATCGCTGCTGTTGCAACTGTCATCCTTTATCTCATGTGTGGTTGTGAAAAGTATCTACAAATAGAATAAAAAATCATAAAAATAAAATAGAACAATAAAAATTAAATGTAAATTATGGTATTTTTTAATGATCTATTAAATTAGCAACACAAAATACCAGCAATAAAAATCATCTAAGAAATTAAATATTTTCTTTTTGATTTAAACTCAAGCTGCGCGATACTTTTTAAAAGTCTAAATAAAATACTTCAAATAATAAATGTGCATTTTCACAATTTTTTAGTGTTAAATAAATAGCATAAAAAAAGCTAAAAATTTTAAATTCAATATAGATACATATTTATATATATACATAAATGCATAAGAAATTAAAATTTATATGTATGTGTATGTAAAATGCTCAAACAACCGTCCTCTTTACAAAAGTGTGTGTGTGTGTGCGTGTGCAGTTGAAAAGAAAAACGCAAATAAATAAATAATTTTAAACTAGTAATTAATGTTTTAAAAACAACCACAACAACAAAGAATTCTTACTTTAAATCTATAAACTAAAAATGCTTAAAATTAATTCAAACTTGTTCCTGCTCAAATAAATAACGTACTTAAACTAAAAACATAAATTACTTAAAACAAAGAAAAAATTCTTTAAACTAAAGAAAATAATATTTTGAACATAACAAAAACTTAATAAAAAACTAAAACAAAAAAAAATCCAACAACACAGTGAAAAAAATATTTTCTTAAAGTAAACACAAGAAAAAAATGCACTTAAGATATGCATTACAACAACAACAACAACAAAACAGTAGAAAATTCAATTCTCATTTTTAATTGGCATTGACGTGTGCGTATGTGCCTGTCTGTCCAGCTGCCAGCCTGATTTGCAAATGTACATGCGTGTGCGTAAATACCATGGATTATCATTAAAATGCTGTAATTGATATTAAACAAAAAACGTTTCAACAACCACAACAATACCTACACCCACACAGCACAACACAGCACAGCACTTTCCAGCATTTTCCCATGACGACAACGACAACGACAGCGACTACTACTACTACCACTACAAGCATAGCAGCAGCAGCAACACAAGCAAACATGAAGTTGTTAGCACAGGATTAGAGCACTCAACAAGCGCTACAACAACAAATGCATCAGAAATCAAAGGTGAGCTCATAAATTATCAAGATTTACGACCAAAAATTAAATTTAAATTTCATCATTTTGTAGTTTTTAATTTTTTTTTTGTTGTTTTTTTTTTGGTTGTTTTCTCTCCTCTAAATATTTTCTATTTAGAATGGCTTACTCAATAAATTTATCATAATCTTACTATATGCTGTTTTATTGATTTACGTGGCAACGTGTTTATTTTTTTGTTTCACAAAATATTTTAAACAAACAAATAAAGCGACGACGCGTACATACTACATATTTTTTATGATAAAAAATTTTAACTTTTATTTGTGTTATTTATTAGATAACAAATTTATTATGCCAGCTCTTTTGTATGCGATATTCTATTCTCAACTCAAAGATATCAAAAAATCAGTATTCAAGTTTTTTAGTCGATATGCAAAAAGACCAAAAATATAAAGTTTTCATCAAACGAAAAATGAAGCTTCCTGGAATTCCAAAATCCTTATTTCAATATAGATATTTACGTTCTAAAATTATCTCAAATAGCGAGTTAAGCGATTAAATACAAGCAAACAAATCTCAAAAGCATTTGAATGTGATTTCAGGTGTTGTGTCAAACCATCTTGCAACGCTTTCTCTTGGGCTAATTGAAAACCACCTCAAACTTGGAATAAATCTGGGACATTTCTAGAAGAAGGCGCATTTATTAGCATGCCAAAATTGAACATTCTCTCACTGAGGTAGCGCTGATGTTTGCTTTATGCATTGAACAGAATTGGGACGGGGTCGGGAAATCGGCAACGATTACTCGCTGTCGAAAAATATTACACACTTGTGGCGTACGACTGTAAATCTGTCTACGATTTAGATTTAATTCTATTTTCACCGTCGGCTGGCGACAATCAGTGCTGCATTTTGAATCAGCTTGTGTCAATTTTTTTGGTTAAGTTTGTGAAAACAAAATGGCAGCTGAATTTTCCGTCGATCATCGTCCGTCACAATTGTGTCTACTCCAACGGTTTTTTTTTTTGACAGCGAGTAATCGCTGTCGATATTCTGACCCCGTACCAGTTCTGTTCAACACATTACATTGCAGAGCATTTGCAGAGAGGGTATTGCATGATTTCAAAATGATTCCATATATTCACAACTGTTCCAGTGTGGTAAACATGCTTTCAAGTTATTATACCCATTGGAATACTTATCATGCTTTTGTTAAACTGCAACAAACAAAAACTTAAAAAATTCAGCGTATGTAACAAAGAAACATTTTAAGTCAGAAAACTAAAACGGAACAAACTAAAACACCCCCTTTTTTATAGTAAATAAAAATTTTTAAAATTAGTACTTATTTGCAAACCCTTTATGCTGGACGACACACGCATAGAAAATACTAAATTATTAATGATATCCTGCGATATCTC
Organism: Meiosimyza decipiens; assembly: GCA_963680825.1. Classification (NCBI taxonomy): domain Eukaryota; kingdom Metazoa; phylum Arthropoda; class Insecta; order Diptera; family Lauxaniidae; genus Meiosimyza; species Meiosimyza decipiens. Next base: position 69,772,406 of record OY804259.1, read on the forward strand.
TTCCCAGGCTATTTTCAAGTATTGAAACAGATCTGCTATGGGTTTTCAATTATCTCTGTCGATTTTCATTTTAACGATCTGCCACAAGTTCTCAACTAAGAACTTCAATCTTGTTGCTCTGAAGCCAGGCTTTAAAAACCTAAGTTGTGTATTTTGAATCGTTGTCCTGTTGGAAACTTCATTTAAAGGGCATCTGTTCATCGGCATATGGTAGCATTACATCTTACAGCATGTCAACGTACATGAAGCGATCCATAATTCAATCAATCTTATGAACTGGTCTAATCCTATGAATGGGGAACAACCCCAGGCCATTACACGGCCACCACCGTTCTTTACAGTGTCTCAGGATTCAATCTATCTCCTTGTAACTTTTTCCACGTCCACCTCAACTTGAGTATCCAAGAATCGAAGACTATGTTGTTTTCTGACAAATCCAAGTACAATTTAAAAACTTCGGATGGAATAAGGTGCGATTAGGTCCCATCTTGCTTTAACAACTAAAAATATGCAATCTAATTTTACCTTCTTTAATAGCTAAATGAATTCCTTGGAGCCTACCTATCTTCTATGTTTTCTTTATTTTTGGCTTCATCCACTTTCACAATTACATTAACTTGACAACTTTATTTTATCTGCTCTAACAACTAAAAGTATGCAATGGATTTTTTTTTGCTCTCATGTGTATTTGTTGTGTTGTTTTATCTTTCTTCTTTCATTATACGCAAATTGTCAGACAGCGAAAAATATTTTAAATTATAGAGAGATATAATAAAAAAAAAACAAAGCTCAGGTAGATGTTTTAAATTTTTTTATTTAAATTTTAGCTTCCCTGTGGGAGCCAAGCCCAATTGTCTAGTCCCGCTCACTTTTTATTCACTTCTTCTATGTAGGTATTAGTTGCTCAAATAGATTTCCACAATCCATCCGTCCATGACCAGTAACATTACACTACATATGAAAATATTCTACAGAATATGATATATATTCTTACTATATTGCTTCATCCATGTTTCTAACTTCAGCTTCCCTTTGCTTTAACATATGTATGTACATAGCTCTATAGCTTGTGTACAGTTGTAGCTATATAGAAAATTGTAGCTTATTATAGCCCATACTTCGGAGTAGATTATGTTACCAAAATACTATTTACAGTAACGGGTGAATACCACTTATATAGCTGTAGCTTTTTCGTGATTTTACGACAAGGTGACAGAAGTTACTGCGACTTTAAAAGCCATTATTTTTCAATGCATTGAACGATTTTGGTCAAAATAAATTCAGTTTGTAGAAGACATGCACAGTTCATGGAAGGTCTATTGTTTTGGAGATGGCGCTGGTAAGCTCTGTTATTTGTTATTTTATTCCAAATTTTGAAAAGCTTGTAAAGCGTAGAGTAATTCTTCAACAAATATTCGGAAAATAGTTTTCCGCTAGTACTGATTCCATTTCAAAAGTGGCTGATTCTCAAAACAACCCAATGCTGTCACATACATAATACATGACATTGAATTTGTTGTTTGTTGTCATAAGCAAAATATGCCAATTATAATTTAAGTAAATTGCTAATTTGTCTTTAAATAATAAGAAGCAACAAAAAAAAGTTAGAAAAAATTACTCAAAAATTCACGAACAATGCATTTTATTAAATTGTGAATATTTTTCAAAATTTAAAATCTTATGCGTATGATAAATTCAAGTAAATTTTTAATTCTAAACAATATCATATTTTACTGGCAGCATTTAAATTTTGTATTCGTGGTTCAAGTAAAAATCGCGTAAGGTACGCGTTCGCAAGCGTAAACAAAACAAGCCATTAATTATCGAAGTTCGCCGTATCTCGCTCGATATGACTGCCAACGAATTGCGAGTGCAAAATACACGATGCGACGGACGGACGGCCGTACATCACTTTAGCATGTTTTGTCTGTCTGTCATTGCATCCATCTATTCGCTGGCATGACCATCTATCCATATGTACATTTTTTCAACCCTCTGACAGCCCCACTGTCTGAGTGCACCGCTGATACTCAGTGCATCTATCTATGCATTAAAAGATCTTTGGGCTCTTTGCTATCTCCTACAAAAAATTATTTTTTAATTAAATATTTGCGAACATTTTATGTTGTTGCATTCACATAGAAAAGAAATTGGGGGGAAAAAATCGAAATTGAATAAAATTGAAACTTAAGTATAGCGCCAAAAACATTTGTTTTGTTATTTTAGTACTTGCATTGAAAAATTTTAATGTTTTATTTACTTAAGTTAGAAACTTTATATACAATATGTATGTACGGATATTCATGTGTGTCCATGTAAAGTTAATGTTTTAAAAATTTTATTGAAGTTAAGTTTTTGCTTAGAAATTTTTGGCTTATTAGCTATCCGTCGCAACGAAAGTAAAATTTTGTAGCGTAAGAGTTTTATTTGATGAGCCACCCTTCCACCAAACGTTGCAACACCAAATTCGATTTTTGATAAGAATTTCAAATGCCATTCTGTTGCGCAACCCTTCCAACTAAGTTACTTTTGAGTGATGGTACATATTTTAGTAGAAGCCCTTGAGAATTTTTTTCTTTTCCAACAAAACTCTTTTTCTGAAAACTTTAACTTTCTTTGCTTTAACTTTCACTAAAGGAATAAAGTCATAAGGGAAAAATAAATCGATCCAAGCAGCTCATCTGAATGAGATTTACATCGATGTTTTGCTTTTTCTTCGAATCTCTGTTCGTATTTTCAACGTTGTCCAGATTGTCATCTCGCAGAAATCTTTTGAGCCTGACGAATTTGAGACTAAATCTTAATTTCTCGCAGTGAAGAAAGAATTTCCACAGTTATGGTCGGATTTTAAAAACGGAGATCTTGCAGGATCTTCGTAGACTCAACTATAATTTTAAGTAATCATATACGTGGAGGTCTTCAAGGCATGTACTTGGCGAAGATGACCTTTAGCTTAAAGCCCCCGATATTTCGTATCTTTGTATTGCTTTTCCAAGGAATTCTTTGAATATTTGTTTGGCTGGTAAATAAACTCGGTGAGTTGAACGTAACTGAACTGAACACGGACCCTCGGCCTTCTGTTAAAAGGTCATCTAGTACGAAGTTGTTATTTTCTGACCACTTTATAGCTATCGTTTAGGAGCTGCGGGCTATTTTGAAACGTAAATAGACCTGCAGGATAACTCTCCTGCGACTTCATGTCATAGTCTAATTGAGCTAGCTCTAACATTTTTGGATCTATAACTATTCATATCGTTTCTCGCTGGCTATTTTTATGTGATCTATTGGACTTCGACGCAGAAACAGATGGTTGATTCGGCTCAGAGTGCTAGTGGTAGTTGTACTGCTTCACATTTGTATAGATTTTATTTTGTCGCTGCATTCCTTTCGTGCACAGTCTTTGCAGATTCGTTCTTGGGGATCTTTTCAATAATAAATATTTCTTTAATGAGCTGGGATCTCCTTTGGGTTGAATGACTCCTTCAGAATGCAATGGCTATGAGCTATACATCAAGAAAAAGTGATAATCCGAGAAACATGGTAAAACCGCAGTTACTCTTTGAGGTGAAGACGTTGTGCATATCACCCCGGATTTGTGGGATATATAAAAATTGGATAAAGAAAAAAGTTAATATTGTCCCAGTAAAATTGTTTATAAATATAAAGAAAAACTACCCATTAAAGTAAAGGAAATTGTGTCCTTAATTATTGAGAAAATATCCCAAACATCAAGGAAAAGTTCAAGGAAAAGTTAAATTATTTATTTTGTGATTGACTAAGAGGAATGGCCTATAATGAAGTTATTTTTGCAGCTACACTGAGCAAACGATTCGATTACACATAAAAATTATATAATAAAGAACAGAATTAAACCAATTTCAATCCTGTACTAAGAAAATTATTGGATTGTATATGACTAATGTATAATTTATATGAAGCATTTTAACATTAGGTGCGCAACTAAGTTTTCGCCGTTTGTCAATAGATGGCGCTAGAGGTAAGAGCTGGTCGATTTGGTTCATATCGAAACGTTATGAATATAGATTTGACAGTTTTAAGATTTTGTGTTTCCATAGTCTGTTTGTGGTTGCTCGAAAATGACTGATTTTGTGCCAAATAATCGTCATTTGCGGGAGGTGTTGATTTTCTTCTTTCAATCGAAGAAAACGGCGGCTGAAGCGCATCGAGAGCTCCAAAAAGTTGATGGAGATGGTGTTCTGAGCGAAACAACATGCCGAGATTGGTTTCGTCGCTTTAAAGACCATGATTTCGACATCGACGATCGACCACGTGAAGGAAGGCCAAAAACCTTCAATGATACGGAATTGGAGACAATGCTCGATGAGGATTCGGCCCAAACGCAATAAGAGCTTTCTTCAGTATTGGGAGTTACCCGAAAAGCCATTTCCAAGCGTTTGTATGCGTGAAAAACTTTCCCAATACGAACAGAGACACGATAAAGTAATCCTATCCAGTGGAAATATACTTGGAAACTCTCAAATGAAAAGTATTCCCCAGATATTGCCCCGTCAGACTACTACTTGTTCCGTTCAATGACACATGGTCTGGCTGATCGGCAGTGCAACTCCTATGAATACCTCAAAAAATGGCTTGATTCGTGGATAGTCTCAAGAGACGAACACTACTACCATGATGGCATTCGAGCTCTACCAGAAAGATGGGGGAAAAGTGGTATCTAGCAATGGGCAATACTTCGCTTGATTCATCTGTAACTATTTTTTGACAATAAAGTTGCATTTTCTAACAAAAAACAGCGAGAACTTAGTTGCGCTATTATTTTCAATCAAGATTCGTAACTATTTGTTCTAAATAAAATATGTTTGTTTCAAATAAACATTTGTTACATACAATAAAATTTGACATATACAATAAAATCATTTTCCCAGTGTAGGTTTATTATATTGGCTTTTTTCTATTTTAAGTTTTTAGACCTCATAATGTCTTATAATGATAACTGCTGAGAGTAGGTCAACTTTTACACGATGCGAATGAGTCCTATGAGACTCGCGAAAGTGAAGGGAAGACGTTACAAACGACAGCGGCAATCACTCGGGCAGCATTTCAGTTTAAATTTTTGACGATTCTTTTGTTTCTTTATATACAAAGATGTGAGTATCATGCAACTAAAGCTGCGTTTTATTCGCCAATTCGCGATACATGTGCGAAAAAAAACGACCAAGTTGCTAAGTTTGCTACTCGTTGTTTATACGAGTACTCGTTTGTTGCTCATTCTATTTTTTCTATTTCAAATTTTTTTTTTGCCGCCTGATTTCAACAATTGTTTCTCTGCAAAATAGCTCTTTTTCTTTTCATTTTGAAATGTACAATAGACAAAATTCAAACTTTCTGGGTAGTCCTGGCATTTAAGCAACTTACTACGTATACATAGCAACTATAATTTTACTCGCTAAGTTTGTACTTTGTTTTTGCTTTCCCATACAATTTTAGTTGCTAGCTATAGATAACTTGGAGTGTATGATGAATAAAAGGTAGCTTAGGTTTCATCGTGTCAGAGCTATGTAAACTATGTAAAATAATGTCAAAAAAACTCGTGTCGCACCGTGTAAGAGCTGTGTAGCTAGTTTTCTTACTACATAAAAATAAATAATTTGCTTGAATTATTAACATATTTTGATTGATTTTGCATCAACCATGAGCGTGGTCAATTCGACTAATATTCAATAAATTTGTTTATACGCCACAACGCTCACAGTGGAAGTTGTGGTTGACTTACCACTCATCACGCTTGTCTTGACTACATTTGTTGTTGATTGACAATATTCTTCTGCACAAAATATATATAGTATATTTCCTTTGGATTTTAACAAATCGAAGGAATGATTAAGGCTCTTTAAATTCAGTCCAATAATGTATGCTGCAATGTTAAGGAAATTTAAACAAATACATCAAATGAAAAACGCATAAGCATTCCATGTTTGTAATTAATTTATTATTTAACTGACCAAGCAACTAACGATGATTCAAGTGCAAATGTGGTTGAGTCCATAATATTTATGGGAATTTTTGAATTGCCAGTCAAAAGTGTGGCATTAACACATTAGATGCTTCAAATGCAAACTTTACTTGTCTTCAGCGTTGTTGATCAATAACATTGCGTGGTTGAATCACATGACATATCACATATATTTAATGCAAATAGCACTCATAACACCTTACCACACGAAAGTGGTTTGGCACTTTTTTAATACTTCCCAATTATAATACCCACCCAGTATAATGTTTTCATTAAAACAATGACATTTTCATAAAAACTCAAACAGGCGCTGCTTCTGCTCATTAATTGTGATATCGAAATCTTTTATGTCGCGCACTATTTTTAAATTATTTTAATGGGACATAGCAAGCGACATCAAAGTATTACATTAAAGGATTTCAAAATATAAATCTGATTTTCATATGTAAAAGCAGCAACATTTTTATATATCAAAATCAGCATCAGATGCTGTGTGCAAATCTGAATTAGAAGCTGTAACTATTTGCTTAATGAACGCGCACTTTTCGCTGGCCACCTGTCGCTGTCATTTGTTGTTGTTGATCGTAAACGTCAGCCGTTTTTGGCCTTATTTCGGTTATATGCCATGCTCGTTTGCTAAAAAGTTGTAAAAATAATCTAAATTTATTAAGTTATACGCACATTTGTACATAACTATACATTAGAGAGGTCCTTTTTGTTCAGGTGTCGAATTTCAAAGAGTGCAGAGTCCACTATTTGCCACATGAAGATCAAAAATTTCTGGGAAATATGGAAAAATCAAATGAAGCCACCCAGAGCGCAAAGTTTTGGAAAAATGTCGTTTATCAACGAAATAACAGCGAATGAGATAAAATTCAAATGAGTCATGGAAACTAAAACTATCAGTTAAACAAATGTTTTTTGTAATTTAGATCATACATATGTAAAGGGTGATCCAATCAGAGCTTCTTATTTTCTAAATAAAAGCATAAAAATCAAAGTATTGATGCAAATCTTTATTTAGAATGAAAGTTCAGTTCCTACAACTCAATGCTTAAAAACTATTTCGTTCAAATGTTGCCCACGACTAGTTCTTAAATGGTCCATTCTGTGGGTCCAATATTCGACAACTCTTTCGAGCATATCGACCGGTACTCCTTAAATAACACGAGCTATGTTGGTTTCCAAAACGTCAATAGATTCGGGTTTGTCGGCATAAGCAAATGATTTAACATATCCCCAAAGAAAGCAATCCAATGGCGTCAAATCACATGATCTTGGTGGCCAATTAACTGTACCATTTCTTGAGATGAGGTTTTCATCGAACGTTCCTCTCAATAAAGCGATTGATTCTCCAGCTGTATGGCATGTTGCGCCGTCTTGGGCTCCGTACGCATTTTTGAAGAAATGCGGTCCGGTGATGCCTCCTGCCCATAAACCACACCAAACAGTACATTTATCGCGATACATTGGACGCTCTTGGATTGCTTCTGGTTGTTCGTCGGCCCAAATATGGCAATTTTGCTTGTTAAGCTTCGTCAATCGCTAAATATAATTCTTTGATAAAATAATGGATCAATTTGAAATTGTTGTAAGGTTCATAAGCCAAAATTAAATTATAAACCAATATCAGCTTCAATTCTAGTGCGATCTATATTTTATAGGCCTTCAGACCAAGATCACGCCTCAATATACGCCACAATGATTCATAAGAGATGCCCAAGGCCTAAGATCGGCGACGAATCGATTGTTCACGGTTTTTACAAACACTCTCTGCTACTGTGTAAAATTGGTTCGAAATTTGGTGATGGTGCAACGAATAGTGCGCTCAGTTGGACGCTCAAAATGATGTTGAAGAACATTCTCTAACTGATGACTGATTTTGGTAGGAAGTTTCCACTTAATATTAATAAACGTTGTTCAGGAGTAAGTCTATTCGTGATTAAGTCGTATTGAATACTGAACACAAACGTCATATGGACAAGCCATGTGACACATGACAGCTGTCAAAACAACCTAGTTGGAAAAGGGACCTCATATTGGATTACACTTTATATCCATAAACAGTACCAATATTATAAACCAATTTCCGATAAGTGAAACTTTTCCAAAAAGGTGAAAGCTTCACGACACAACCCAAAGTCTTTCACTGGTCAATCAATCGGTTCGTTTCCGCCATGCTGGTAAATATATCAACACGTATCTCAAAAAAAAAAATGTCTTAAATAATTAAAATCGTTCATCTAAATATAGAAAAATATTTAAAAAGATACAATTAGACCTTACACAACAAACTCATAAATAAATGACACTTTTTTCGCTCTTCTACTGAAGCGTTTTCGAAAGATAAAATAAGATGTGGCGCACGAGAAAATCTCAAACATTTCTAAATTTTTGTGAAGAAAAACCAAATTCTTGAATCTTTTTCTTCCTCGTTCGGCGTTTGCGTTTACGATGGCGTTGGCTACCATAGCCAGTTCATAGGATGATGAAGAGACTGCCGCTGGTGGCTGTTTGTTGGCAGTGATGACGAAGTAATCGACAACGACAATTGCGACAGCGACCAAGACAGTTGAATCGCACGTGCCAGCGTGAATGCTATTTTATTTGAACAGCATTTTATTACATTTTAAATATTGTTTTTATGAACATTAATAATTCATATCTTTTATTTAATGAATGCTGACGAAATATTGTTGAATCACATTATTTTTTTTAACTTTTACTATTTGAACTGAATGATTAAAGATTTGGCGCTCAATCTGATTTGCGTTTGGACCTAGCGACAAATATGTTATAAACAAAAAAAAACCAGCCGTAACCCGCTTTGTAGGCACTAATGCTCACAACTGTGGTTTATTTTTACAAAGCATTGGCTTCTTGCCTACATATCCATATACAAAGTTAACAATTAGCAGGTGGACTGCCTACATTACTACATAGAAAGTATGCAAAATGTAAGGCCAACAAAAAATGTTCTTTTAGCTCTGCGTGGCTACCATTGAGAACTGAATTATTTTTTGAATGTAACTTTTCTTTAGAAACCAGTAGACTTAAGGAAAAAATATACACGAAAAAAAATGTTTGCACGGTTTTTCTCAAGAGTTTTTGTTTTAGTGCTTTTTTTCAAAAGCTCATCAACCTAATAAACAAAAAACACCTAACCACATTTTCTGCAAGTTCACTATTTTTCGGTTAAAATATTTATTAAAAAAATGAAACGTGCATGGTTGCACGCCATATTAGCAAAATACAACAATATATCCAATTCTGGCTTTGCGGCGGTTTTCGGCAGCAGTTCACTGTACTTTGTCCAACACGGGCTTTGCGAACATACCGGTTTTGGATATACTTCAGTGAACCGCGGCCGCTGTGAAATCGATTTTGGACATATATATAGGAGAATTTAAGTCTTGAGTCGCGGCTGAAGGCAGCCCACTTGTCCTAACATTCTAAAATTATCTTAGGCTGTAGTGGTTCATCTTAACATGCTTCGGATGAACTAGGTTGGCCAATGAAAAACCAGTTTATCCTAAAAACAAGTTTGGCCCGTAACATACATTTATGTAAACTTTCAGCGCCCTTTTCTATGTCTTACAAACGGAACAACAATTATACACTGCGTGTAGCATATCAATCAGGGAATGCAAAAAACCGATCCTTACCGTAACCATCAAATCTCCCAACGCAAACTTTACTTCTCATATTCTTTGTTTTTGAAAACCCTAGCAAAATGAGACATATTTCACAACCATTTTGTTGTCCTCCAAGACTTGTTCCCAGGGCGACCGCTCACCCCCGCCCCTAGGTACGTCACTGTACAAAGCAAAAACTTTAAAATACTATATCGGGAAAAATCGTTTCAATCGCACCAAACCTTCACATAAATACTAGAAATGGTTCGAACAAGCACTAAACAAAACACCCTTAAAATAAAATTTTTAAATGTTTACTAATTATGCGTTGTAGGGAATTTGATTTCTGCGTGGCTAAATATAACACCCTTACTTGTTTATTCTGATTTTAGTAGCTACTTATTATCAAAACTAAATTTTATTTACATGCAGTTTCTTATTATTCGTTTCAAATAATATATATATTTAATACAAACAAGACAACTGTTAGACGAAATTCATTTTAAATGAATTAATTAATCAAAATACTTGTGCTGAAAACAAAACAAAACACAAAACAAATTAAAAACATGTCGGAACAGAGTTCTAAAAATAAACCCAAAATTCTCAAGATATTAAATAAGTCAAATAGAAATTAACTAAATTTATTCAATAATTAATGTTAAAAACGTATAAAATTTGAGTCACGCAAGTAAAAATATACGAAATTTACGAAGAAAAAAACATTTAATTGAAACAGTAAAATAACAAAAATAAACATTTTTGTAATAACGAATAGTTTTTTTGTTTGTTTTTCAAACGAAACAACCCAATGCAGCTGTGAAATGTATTTAGAAACACAAAATAGTTTTAATTTACGAATGCGTTGACAAGTTTTACGAACTCTAAAATAATTAATAAATTTAAATTTCAAGTTTATAGTTGCAAATGTTTTTAAGAAACGCGAGAGATATTTGGAATTTCATGTATTTAGGTGTTTTGAAATATTGAAAGGTTTTTGCACATAATTTATTGGTCTGCAGTAGTAAAAGTATCTGTATCTCATACCCTATGGATGTGATATAAATTGTTTGTTGTCTTATGTTTTTGTTTTTGTTTTATTTATTTTTTTTCGTATCTCTTTCGTTACCACGAGTATACCGAGAGGGCAAGTGGGCGCCGTGCCAAACATTTGTGTTACAAATTGTAGAGTCAAACTCTACAACATTCTAAAATTCTTCTTTGGTTGGATGCGACATAGTGCGCTGTTTACGCGGCGAGCGAATAATGTGACAAGATAGGCAATCTGCTAAATTAAATTGAGAGAAAATTGAAATAAATAAATAAAAGATATCACGATTTTGTCAAAATAATAAAGAGCGCGCACGGTGTATGATAAAAACAGCGCGCAAAAAATTGCTGAGTGTAACGTGTACCGATCGACCCAGTTGTAAGCCTTTCAGATAGTCGCGTTATTCATAATACATGTGAACATCTAAAGATATTTTGAAGTGAGTTTATATGTTGCTACATATTGCCGAGGTCACTTATAGAAACTCTGTAGCAAATTGGAAAATTAAATCCCCACATGCCGTTTGTAACGCATAGGAGGGCACATGGCAGGTACAGTAAAGTATAGCTTCTTTTCAGCGTTACCACCTGAGTTGGTTTAGCTATGTCCGTCTGTCTGTTTATTAGTCTGTCTGTCTACATTCCGTCACAATTACGGGAAAAGCAAGTGAGAAAATTTGATGATATTGGGTTCATAGGATACAGCTTTAAACATATGTATGTAGCTCGCGTAATTGATAATGAGCGAAATCTAAAAAGTGACCCGCCTACTGCGCAAAATAATAAAACTTTTGAAATGCTATACTGGGAGAATTACTCAACGTAATGCAACTAAATTTCATAAAAATAAGCGAATAGTACTATACAAAAAGAGAGCATTTGATCTCCCATACAAATCAAAACTTTAGAACTAACATTATTTAAGGAAATGGCTAAACAGAAAGTGTGCCGATTTTGATAAGAGAGCGTGACACCTCCCAAAATAAGCAAAAACTTCAAAACGACTTGCCTTCATTTCCCAAAGGCTTTTGTTTAATTATCCGGGAAAGCTTAGAAGAATTCCTCATAAAACATGTAACCAGCTTCTAAGTTCTGAAAGTCACGGGCCTATTTTGCGGCAAGTGATTACCAAGTACCAATATTTGACTTCGACACTGCTTACAACATCAGCTTTCCAACTAGAGATGGAATGAAACTCTGACAACGTACTGGAAGGAAGGGAGCTAATCATTTTCACGGATGGATCCAAGGTGGAATCTGGCGCAGGTGCGGGTATTTACTTGGATATTATGGACATGTAGTTGTCTTTCAGACAACCCAATTATTGTATGGGAAGGCTGACGAATGTGCCAAAATAGGATCAGAACAACCAAAGAACCAACAATTAGAGGACCTTAGGATATCGTAGGAAGAACTACACTATCGGATAGAGGGCATAACCAAGAAACAAACGAATATAAGGTCGAATTGCACCGCCGGATGACATAAACTAGGAAAGACACAAACTCTAAGGTTTAGCAGAGGGTAGTTAAGAGCAGTTGTAGAACTGCTGACGGGGTACTGTGTTACTGGCACTATTTCTGCCAGATATGGTGCTCCTTTCAGAAGAAGAGTATGAGACGGTTAAACAGCAACACTGCGAATACCCAGGGCTATTAAGGAAACAATCCAAATATTTTGACTCTGCGTTCTTTGTTGGTCTTGAGACACTAGCTGAATTGGAGCTAACCAGCATCCTCAATTTTACCAATGCTACTGGGTGGCTCGCGCCATTTCAATGTGATAATTTTTAGAGAAAGGAGGAGACTATGTATGTGGGGTATCACAATGGACAAACTGACTCCGAGTGAAACTTGAAGCATTTTTGACCAAAATATCACACATAGTCTAAGTCTATCAATATCAAACTAACAACAAATATCTGAAGACACTTTGAAGAATGCAAAGCACAAAACACCCTCTACAATACAATGCAACTAAATAATAAAAATAATTTACTTAGCTGCATGATTTTGTGTTTTTTTTAACGAAAATTTGACTTTGATATTCAGCAGCTGTTGTCAACATGAACTCATGTCAAAACTGATGTTGCAGACAGCAGAAGTGTTAACATATGAACGGATTTCAGTAATCTATCGCGTCGAATTGAGTTGTGCCGGGTTCTTAAAATTGATTTTTCATCCGTACTTTTCAAAGGACACCATACGTTAATGGGTTAATACACTATAGGATATTTGATTTTGGGTGAGGTCAAATATTACGTAATTTTTACGTTTATTTTTTAGCTTGGTATTGATTGGCTGATTCTGACCGCTGCCAAAAAAGGAACTTTCTGTAAAGTGATATAAAACTGTGTACTTTTCTTTCTTTTGAGATTTTTATGTGTTAATGCCTTGCTATAGAACAATATTTCATTTATATCATGGCTCATTCTTAAACGATTTTTAAATATTTTTTTATATTACCCCCCAAATCACTATGGAAAAAAATTTTTTCGGACATTTTTTTAAAATCTTATATATTTTGGTTGGTTTTATTTATGTTAAATAATTTTTACAAATTTTGGGTCTAGTTTCTTACAGTGGTATCACTTCACAAAATCTTGGGGGGAGGGCGAGAATTATAATTCCACCACTATTAGATGGGTTTATTGAACTAATGTATTGAAAAATTACTGATATCAGATCCTTGGAGGGGGGGGGGGGCAATGCCGTCTCCAGCTATACTGAATTCACGCCACTGGTTTCTTAATAAAAATGTCTTAAAATTTCGAGTAGCACTTCGCAAGATCCGATACTTTTTGTCAAAAATTATCGAAACACATCAACAAATCGATAGATTTTAAAAGATTAAAGTGGTCAAAAGGCTTCGGAAAACCCCGCCTACATCGAATAAAATTAAGATCCATCAAAAAATAAAATCGAAGTTTATCAAAAAACATTGAATCGTCATTTTTAATGTTGGAACTTATTGAAAAAATCGACGAAATTCAGGAATTTTGCATGTCTGTCTTTTACTGACCCAACCTTTATCAAACGGCTTGCGAGTAGGATATGCAAGCCAGCCAACAGTCTGCGGAACGAACTGATATAAAAAAAAAGTAAATTTGCTCTTATGAGCAAATTAAGAAAGCGTGGTATCTTTTTAAATTTCATATGAAAGACATTAATTGAGTAAAATCTTTATTTATTTTTTATAGAAACTAAAATAAATTAGTTCCGGTTATTAATAAAAAAATAATATTTTTCAAGCAACCACCTCTGTTAGCTCGGCAAGCTGTCAATCTTTTACCAACATTTTCAATAACTTTTTCGCTTAAAGGTGGTTCAATAAGGCACGATAATTTTGTCTATGAGGCGCTGAAAATTTTGAAGTTTGTTCGCATAAAATTTACTTTTCATAAAACTCCATAAGAAGAAATCCAATTATGCAAAATCGCTGAAGTCGAAAAGTTAAAAAGGTTTCAATTATTTCCAAAAGCAAATTATGATTTCATTACGCGAATGTTTACAATATTTTGAACATAATTTTGATTTATATATAAACTGATTAAAATGAATTTAATAAAAATTACAATAATGAATCCCAAAAAATAATTTAAGTTACAAATAGAAAGATATTTCATCCAGTTACATAGCTAAGCAGGCTAATAGCTGTAGTAGCTAAACTCTATTGTTAGAAAAAAAAATAAAAATCATTTATCCTGTATTGGGCTGCGCTCTAAATCCGCTGCTTTTGACAATAAATGTTGCTATGGCATCTCAAGATAACATGGCACTCATTGTGATAAAACAAAGCTATAAATTTAGAAAATATAAAAGCAAAACAAAAGTTAAGAACCACTAGCAATGTGCGGTGGTCACTATGTGCAGAAACAAAAAAAGAAGAAGAAAATTTAGAAAATAAAATTAAATCAAAAACATGAATAAAAAGTCCAAAATAAAATTTAAGTCAACAAAGTATTTGAAATGTTATTTCTTGTCAAAAACAATAAAAAGAAACATTTTTTTTCTCTCTAATTTTGCACCACAACGTATAGAGCATGAGGGGGGGGGGGGGAGAAATGAAAATGAAAATGAAAAAAAAAAACATAAAAATATAAAATATAAATAAAATTAATGAATAGAAAAAAATAACTCACCTACATGTGATGTGTGTGTGTTTTTTAAAACAAAATATCTCGTATGTTACATTCTGGTCAGATGTATCTATGCATTGTATCTGTTCATAGGTATGGTATGTCGTATGTTTTTCAATGTCACTTCATTGCTTCGACTAATTTATGTTTATTGAATTCTTGACATCACTTTGCATATTTTTATGCTTTTCATTCGTATTTATTTTTGTTGCTTGTTGTTTTCTCATTAATCGTGTTGTTTTTTGTGTCTTTTGTTTTGCAGAATTTTGATTTTGTTCTCACTTCAAGATGGCTGCGATAAATTCGGTAAGTTTTCTTTTACCTCATTGCATTTGAAATTTATGTTAAGAAATCCTTAGGCCCTTAGTTTTTTAATTTAAGTCATCATTAATCATTTCACTGTGGAATCCAAATGCATGACTTATTGGGCTGAAGGCATAAGAAACTGGCTATTGCTATTAGTGATAACTTCAAAAGAATTCCTAATTTCGGGAAAAATATTTTCACTAAGCGATAGCAAAAGGTCGTAAATATATATATGGTATTGTAAGAAAAAAAAAAGTCTTCATAAAATATTTTTTTTTTAAATCTCAATTGAAATTTTTTTTTTAATCTTTTGGTCCTTTTGTATGCGGCTTTTACAGTCTCACCACAAAAGTGAAAAATTTGTTTTCCTCAATATAGGAAATCTATCCACAAGGATATTTACGTATTCGAATATTTTAGTTGTCACACAAAGTAGATGAAGATTTTTCATATAAAAATAAATGGGAGCATTATCATTTTTGCTTAATGTGAAGAAAACCGTGCGGAGTTTTCAGATAAACGGCTTAAGTTTGTGATTTTTTAGATAATTTCTTGTACTTTGAAGGTCATTAGACGAAAATCGTGACGAAATTTTTTCCAACAAAATGTTAAGGTGTAAAAAAAGTAACAAAAACAAAATTTGTGAAAACAATGCAGTAGTTTAGAAAGCAAAATTGCAATAATTTGGGAATTTCTATTTAGTTTAGTAATCTACAAAGTTAATATGTAAAGGATTCAAATAAATTTAATTGGTTTTAAGTTAAAACGGAACTGATTTTTTATAAAAAATGGTTGGCAAGGACAAAAAAAACGCAATAATTTTGCGATTTAAATATGGAACATTTCAGGCGAAACTGACAATGAAAATAAAGTAAGGTCTTGAAATTTGTTTATATTCCGGTTGGTACGCTTTTTTATTTTTTTTTTATTTTACACTACCTGATAGTCCTAAAGGTCTAAAAAGACACAATTTTTGTTCCATATAACGTGACGTTTAATATGATGTATAACACTTTAAGATTGTACTTTTAACGACAAATATATCTAGAAAGCAACAAAAAGTCCGCGAACTGATTTTGTCCACATACCTGCAAAATCCAGAATTAAAATATTCAGCTATATCAAAAATAGTTGGTGCATCAGAAAGAACTGTCTTTACGGATATTTCCAATTGTATGATGGGTCTAGCTGTTTCCTGAAAAAAGGTTCGGGCAGGAAACCAAAATTTTCTAACCCAAAGGTAGCGGCGAAGGTGAAGCGCCTTTTTAAGCAAAGTCCCAACACCTCAGTGGCGGCTGGAGCAGATACATCAAAATCTACTGCACAAAGGACAAAAGGGAAAAGTAAGCTAAAGACATATAGAGATCAAAAAGAACCAGACCGTTCTGATGAAAATCAGTTGATGGCTCAGATGCGAGCCCGAAAATTTTATGAAAAGTACCTGGTTAAATTTGATTACTGTGTTATGAACGACGAAACTTGCATTAAAGCAGATTTTAACCAGCTACCTGGTCACGAATATTATAAATCACCAAAAAAGGAGCATGTGTCTAGTAAATTAAAAAAAAAAATCGATATTTCCGAAGCAATATATGGTTTTACAGGCCATATGCACCTGAGGTCTCAGAAACAGCTTCTTTGTTACGCAAGCCACAATCAATTCCAAAGTTTATGAAGACGAGTGCCTCGAAAAAAGTCTTCTACCATTTATTCAAGCACATGAGGGTACCGTGATGTTCTGGCCAGATTTAGCAACCTCTCATTATTCTAAAGCTACGATGGTGACACAAGATTTTTGATACCCTCCTCAAAGAACTCTCCCGCCATCTCCTTCTTCCAGTTTAGGACCTCTTGTTTCACCTCATCGTAGCGTTGGCCGTGTGCGTGTGTGTCATAAACAATCGTTCTGCCTCTATTGAACTCATGACATAATGTAGGCGTGTAGTCCGCTGTAGAAAGGTCGAGTGTTTAAGATTATAGGATAAGATAGACGGGAAAGAAAGTAATGCATTTTGGTGAAACTAACCAACCAGGGTTGCCTTGTCGAAGAGGCCTAAATATATATTATATGGGCTTGAATTGTTGAACCCTTTGCCAAACATGGGTTGTCACTTATTTAAGAAAGCTGTTCCTAAAAGAGGGTGACAACCTATGTTTAAGATAGGATTTGACAAGGCAGCCATACATATTCTTTTTAGGCTCTTCGAGCTCTTTCGTTTTGCACACATTTCAAGCATTAATATATATTAATAAAAAATAACACAAAAAACCAGGCCTCTTCGAGTTCTATCATTTGGCATATATTTCAAGCTGTAATATGCTCAAGTTTTGATAAAAATAACAAAATTCGGAAATTTTCGGGCATCAGGAAGGGGTTTGGTAAGGCACTCCTGGTTAGTTAGTTTCACTAAAATCTATTACTGTCTTTCCCGTATATCGTTTCCTGTAATCTTATACACTCGGCTTTTCTACAGCGGGCTCTTGGGCTACTAAACACGTCCGTATGGTTTGTCGCCATAAATAGTTTTGATCCGTGAAAAAAATTCAGTAGCTATTTTTCCATCAGCGAGGAGGAGGCTGATGAAAGCGCGATCACTCGATATCAATCGATATCACGTTATCACTCAAACGGACACTACTAGGTGAGTTTTCATACGAGGTATGCCAGTGCTCGTTGTGTTCGAAAAAACCCTTACTACCTCCCAATGTTGCCAACCTTAAAAAAAAACTCTCACAGCACAAGAGGGCAAACAGTACTTAAAAGTTAGGGTAAATGAGCGGCCCGTGGCCGCGGCTCAGCAATTACATCCTCCAGTATGTCCTTCGGCCGCAGGTCAGTCTATATCATATTTAACACCGGATTCGCTGGCCACAGTAATTTCCCAGAAAAGTTATTGAGTCGCCGACGTCATAAGGCCCAAACTGGGAGTCATAGGGCCCAATTTGAAAGTCGTAATGCCCAAATTCGCAACATTTGGGCGTTATGGCATTTTTCGATTATTTTTTTTTTGGTTTTCATTTGGGCTTTGTGTCATAAATTTCCTAAGATTTGGACTTTGTGCCACATTTAATGGGACTTGTGTGTTATAATTTTGGGCGTTATGATTTTGGGCGCTATGACGCAACGCCCCAAAATGCTTTAGTTAGAGCTATTCGTCAAATGCCTTTTATAGAACAAGATATTATCTAAAACTTGACACCAATCGTAGCAATCGTAAATTGGGTTCTGTTTTCCTTAATTCAATCATAGTTTTTGATGTTTTCATAAATTTTTTTATAAACTCATCGACCTTAGGTGATCCCTAAATATTTAAATTTACTTGGGTTTGGATTTTCTTTTGTACTCAAACTACAAGAAAAATTTTTTTTTTTTAAAATTCACCCTATTGGGTCATTGGGCCGCCTCACCTCACACACAAAAAAAAAGTTTTGATGTAACCACCTAAAAATATCTTTAATTATGTATTGTATGGAGAACCTTTTTGTTATGCAGCTTCTTCAAAATAAAAGTGATTAATTATTTGGAAAAGTCTATCGGCTTATACTCGACAAATGACGATTTTTGTTGTTTGTTTTTTATGCTACTTATATCCTGAAAATTTGTGTAACTCTCAATATAATTTCCATGGAATCGCTGAAAAAGTGCCGACAGCCTACTAAATTTATATTATTACATCGTTTTATAATGTGTCCATAATGACTCCGTTCAAAGTAAAATTCAAGGCAGGATTTTTTTTTTAAATTTGCTCAGTAAATTTTGCAATTAAATTTTCGCCATTGCGTCCTTTGTAAAAATTTAATTTATTGTTAGCTATTTTTACGGATAATGACAAAATGACAAATGTAGGTGTGTAAGCCGTTCACTATATTTAAATGAGAACAATACAAATTAAAATCGCAAATAACACAATTTAGCCATTAACGCTTTGATAATCAGTTGGCAACTAAATGAATCTGTTTATATTTATTATTATTTTCTATATATTTTGTGATTTTTCTAGCATCACACAAACATAGAGCTTCTTTCTTGCGTAAAATGCTGCAAGAAACATGTGTTTGATATCGTTTTACTAATAAGCAAAAATTGATGACAAATTTTGCAATGGAGGATATTAAGTTTATTGACGTATTCATGCGACAAGCTCATAGTTCCCACTCGCTAACGAATTTTTCATAAAATATTTACATTAGACTGCCCATTTCCTCTACGAGGTACAGCTTTTTTTTCAAATTTAAAGCAAATAAACTGAACTGCATTATAACTATGAAGCTATGATTTTATTATAAAAACCTCCGCAAATCAAAATATTACATTTTCTCAGGGCCCAAATAAGTAATTTGGGGCCATATAAAGAGTGATCCAATACGAAACCTCTTTTCCAAATGGGTTGTTTTGACAGCTGTCATGTGTCACATTCAAGGCCGTATCCAGGATTTTATTTCGGGGGGGGGAGGGGGTTTAGATTTGAAATCAATTTAAGGTAGTGTCTATTTCTTGCAAAATCGTTTCTATATAGTGTCTGTCAAAAAATTTCGGAGGGGGTTCTATCCCCTAGCACCCCCCCCCCCTAGATACGGCCCTGGTCACATGGCTTGTCCATATGACGTTTGTGTTCAGTATTCAATACGACTTAATCACGAATAGACTTACTCCTGAACAACGTTTATTAATAGTGGAAACTTCCTACCAAAATCAGTTATCAGTTAGAGAATGATCTTCAACATCATTTTGAGCGTCCAACTGAGCGACCTATTCGTTACACCATTACCAAATTTCGAACCAATTTTACACTATTGGACATTCATCATTCGACCAGAGTGCATACAGCCCTTAATTTTTAGAACATTTCTGCAGTAGCAGAGAGTGTTTGTAAAAACCGTGAACAATCGATTCGTCGCCGATCTTAGGCCTTGGGCATCTCTTATGAATCATTGTGGCGTATATTGAGGCGTGATCTTGGTCTGAAGGCCTATAAAATATAGATCGCACTAGAATTGAAGCCGGCTGATATTGGTTTATGTTTAAATTTCGGTTTATGGGCCTTACAGCAATTTCAAATTGATTCATTATTTTATCGAAAAATTGTGTTTAGCGACGAAGCATAACAAGCAAAATTGCCGTATTTGGGCCGATGAGCAACCAGAAGCAATCCAAGAGCTTCCAATGTATCGCGATAAATGTACTGCTTGGTAAGGTTTATGGGCAGAAGGCATCATCAGACCGTATTTCTTTAAAAATGCGGATGGAGCATTCAATGATCAATGAATTTTTGTTGCCAAAAAATCAGCATATTGGTGTAGCCGACCTCTGATTTCAACAGGATGGCGCAACATGCTATACAGCTGGAGAAACAATCGCTTTATTGAGGGAATTGTTCGATGAAAACATCATCTCAAGAAATGGTCCTGTTAATTGGCCACCAAGATTATGTGATTTGACGCCATTGGATTACTTTTTTTTGGGGATATGTTAAATTACTTGCTTATGTGGACAAGCCCGAAACTATTGACATTTTGGAAACCAACATAACTCGTGTTATTCAAGGAATTCCGGTTGATATGCTCAAAAGAGTTGTCGAATATTGGACCCACAGAATGGACCATTTAAGAACTAGTCGTGGGCAACATTTGAACGAAATAATTTTTAAGCATTGTTGTTGTCGAACTATCATTCCAAATAAAGATTTGCATCAATACATTGATTTTTATGTATTTTATTTAGAAAATAAAGTAGGAAGCTCTTATTGGATCATCCTTTATTTGTTATGGCATATAATCAACCAAAATCGGTAATTTCTTTCGCTTCGGCAAATAAAATAAAACAAAAAAATTTATTTTTCCTTAAAATTTATTTTGTCACCTTGAAAGTAGGCCCCGTCGCGTGCAATACAGCTAGGTCAAAGCCTAATCCAGTTCTGCATATTTTTTTCGTTTGCTAATTGAGGTGTAACCTACAGCTTCTTCAGTAACTTAGCTTTTATGGATCCAACCAACTCAAAGCGCCTTCCTCGAAGTGACAATTTTAGCTTTTAGAGCAGGAAAAAGTTGGACGGGGTTGATGATGTTCGGTTGATGACATTTATTGAATATTTGGCTTAAAACTCTTGCACAATGATGGCTCTGCATGAGTTGTCGTATGGAAACGCTTCATGACGACTTAATAATATTCCATAATTACCTTCTGGACATATATATATATATATATATATAAACGTTTAGTAAGTGAACTACTAACGAAATCGTTATGAAATCAATTATGGCTGATATGCTGTAAAGTTTCTCATAACCAAAAGTAGGCAATAGTACCTTTAGGCGTGACAAATTCCATACAAGCAAAATACCTTAAATGACATATCTAGCAGACAAGTTTCAGCACTCGTACTGAGATATAGTATAAAAATTTTGTTTATAAAATGATTTTTCTGGATCAAAATTGGGCTTGATTGTACCGGTAGGTGCGTCACCACCCTAAATTTTAAGACTAATTACGGCATATCTCGAAAACTATACAGGACATTGTGTTAAAATTTGGCATGCTAATGCCGATCACTCGATTAATTTACTGACCCATAGATAGAAGAAATGAAAAAGAGTGGGCGTGACATTTTTCGACTTTTTTAAATTTTTTTTTTATCTTTCTCTATCAACATTTTACTTTTACGATTTTTTAAAGTTTTTTAAACATTTTCCTACTTTTTTTTTAACTTTTTCAACCTCTATCAATTTTTTTTCGAGATTTTCAATCTCTGTCAACTTTATTCGATTTTTTCTACATCATTCAGCTTTCTTCAACATTTGCCATATATTCGTACTATTCACTTTTTCAACCGTTTCAACATTTTTCAACCTCATCTTCAACATTTTCCCTATTTTATCGACTTGTTCGACCTCATTGTTTTTTCAATATTTTCCAGACATTGTCGACCTCAAAATCAAAAATATATTAAGAACAAAATTGAAATTCTAAGCTCAAACTCTCCGTGGCGTGCTATGTTGGGCTAAAAAATTATTTTTTCGTACAAAAAAGAAATCTATACAAATTTTTAAGGCTAAGCAACTTTTAAAATAACGGACAGTCTAATGAAAATATTAACGTTGTGCACTTAGAACACAAAGTTTTACGTATATACTTAAATATCAAAAGTAGCGCAGAAAATACCTTAGCAAAAATTAAATTGAATTAAAATTATTTTAATACATCCATTAAATATTTCAAAATAAAATATTTTTCAAAGTATGCTATTTTTATGTACACTGAAGAAAACAATTCATAAAAAACATACTGAAATTGAGAAAAACCTCTTCAAGAAACTGTACAAGTCAGCGCAGTATATATAATAAGAAAATAAGTTGTGCTATTTATGTGTCCATGAATATAAATGAAAGTAGCTTCACATTTTTAATTGATTTTTATATTAGTGTACCTTCTATTGATCTACAAGCAAATTTCCTACAGGGTACGTGAAATAAGTACCTTCATTAATTTTGTTATACCTCCAAAACAAAAGTGAAATAAATTTTATTTAAAATTGTTGAAATACAGTCAGCTTAAAAATATGAGTGTGAAATTTCGATTTTGGTTTCTTTTTTTCGAAATAGTTTTGTTGTATTTTTACGTGAGGAAACTTTGTGAAAATTAAAATTTTCTTTTGCTATTTCTTTGCTCCGCTACGCAACGGTGTGAATGACATTGACACTTGATTGACAGATGAATCATGGCGGCTTTAAACAATTTAAGTTTTTTTCAACACGTTTTTCTCTAATTTGTTTTTCCAATAAGTCATAACTTTTCGTAAAATTTGTAGAAATTTTTACGAGCATATTTAGGTAAATAAATCGTTTTGAATAGAAAATGGACAACAAAGGGAACACACAGTGTTTTCGAATGACTTTAAGGCTTTACGAAAACTTTCTCGTAATTTTAAGTTGCATTTTTGTTTTCATTTCAAAAACATTGTGATATACAACCCAATTTTTTTTTAAAAATGGTTGGCATTTTTACATAAAACATTTATTTTAGGAATCGTGATTTTTATAAAAATAGAATATAAAACAATAGTTGAACTTTGCTTTGTTAGCAGCTTAAGTTTAAGTGCTCAATTACTTAGTTGTTTAAAAGGAAACTTTTGCAATTATATTTTATATGACCTCCCTATTCAACGATCGGTAGCTGTACTTAGCCGAATTTTAGTAGAATATTACAGATTTTTATTTTGTATGACGAATGTGAGCAGAGTGCAGAAAAGTAACACAAAGACCTTTCAGGATGTTACCTCCTAATACGATAATGAGCTGAAGCTCACATCCTGAATAAATAATGAATATAGTAAAATGAATATTCTTGCAAGGCCAATTGAAACTTTTGGGTTAAGCTTAAGCCTTACCGAATTCTGTTATGGAGTAGTTATTTAGATGCAACTTTTTGCACAGTAATAAGGGGGTCATAAGTTTTTAAGCTCAGTTTTTTGCGATTTGTGTAGCCTGAAGATCAGTGGGCTTTATTCCGAGTAATTTAGAGAAGAAGATAGCAATTCGCTACGATAGCCAAGCCATTGTCAAAGCGTTGAGCGTGGAACATATAAAATCCCAGCTAGTAAAACAATGCAAGAAAGAACTTGTCAGGCTAGGACGCTAATTTGACATTACACTCACATGGATTCCACGGCACAGGAACATTGACGGTAATGAAAAAGCTGAGGCGTGGTTCCTCTCTTAATGAAACCGCTCCGCAACGAGCTTACACTCCCATCGGTTTAGTTAAGAAGAGAATTTTCGCGCATTTTCTGTCTGTAGCCGGAAACCACAGGTAGTCTTAAAAACCTGTAAAATAGCCAGATCAATCGGGCCTTCATATATTAACCTTAGAACCACCTACTTACTGTCTAGGAGCCGATCTGGCATTGCAAGGATCACCACGACCTTCACTCGATACTGGGCAATCGGTAAACATGCTGAAAGGTTAGGTATTCCTTTAAATTTTTCCTGCTGCAGCTGCTTGAAAGCAAGCGAGTTTGAGTCACTCAAGCACTTCCTTTGCAGCTGTCCAGCCTTAGCCAGATTCAGCGATTTTGCCAAAATTGAAATCGGATCTTTGCTTCACTATCTTAATAAGGCTAGCTGGATATAGCTGTCTTTACACCCACCAATTCGCCGGTGAACTTTTGGTGCTACTTATGGTTTCAAGCCTGCTGTGCTAAGCCACCACTCTAACTTAACTTTAGTTTTCAAGCTCACTCAAAGTAATAGAGGATGGGTTAGTTATAAGACAGCCTAACTACGATTAAAAATTCTGATATGTAACTCGGTTAGTAATTATTCTATCCCAATTGAAATCACATCATAGGATTTTGGTGGTCACTGGAAACGAATGTGAATGTTTGAAAACAGTAAATAAAAAATAGATAAAACGAAAATTACATATATTGTGCTTGTAAAGGGCGTTTCATTTAGAGTTATTTATTTCAGTATGAATTTTATAAGATATCATGCGTAAGTTGTATCAAACTGCTATAGTATTTTTGTTCAGTATGCTTGACATTTCAGCATGGAAATCCTTATTCCGGCATAGCGTCTACAAATCATTCAGCTGTATCAAATCAGCATTCTACGAGAAATGTGTGTCGTATGCTTAGAGCAACTTATAGTCCACATAATCGGACTACCGAACGCAGAATTCGCTATACCGTCGAAAAGTTTGAAACACAATTTTCCAAACCAATTAGACCACATCCCAGCACGCAGTGTAGAGAACGTAGTATAAAGCCGGCAGCTAAGAATCTACGCGGATACCGTGTTGAATCAATTCGGCGCCGTATACAACAACTGGGCGTATTCTACATGAGAATCCTAGTTTAAATATAGACGAAATCCAACTGGTGCAACATTTGAATGTGCCATACCTTCCGGAACGTCACCGTTTCAGTCCAGAATTTTCTACAGTAATGAGGCCCATTTCTGGCTTAATGATAACTTGAAAATAGCCGAATTTGAGTTGAAGAGCAAGCCGAAATTTTCCAACAATTTCCACCGGATAAAACCGGTTCATATTTCTTCAAAAATAAGGCTAGCCGCAGGTGTGGATCATGTCCGTAATTTCTGCCTAGATCGTGTGATATCAGACCTCTAAAGGTTTTTTTTTGGGACTACGCAAAGTCAAAAGCCTATATGGATAAGCCAGCTACGATTGAGGAATCAGAAGCCAAAATTACTCACTTCATTCACTAAATACCGCAAGAAATGCTCGAACGCGTCATCGAAAATTTAAATTTCAGAATGGACCATTTTAGCTACAGATATGGCCAGATATTAACCAAGTGTTATAAAGGAATATTGATATAAAAATAGTAGAGGGAGAATTCTATATGCATACTCAACGTCAGTTTGTTCGAATAAGCAATATTATGCTACTATTGGACATTTGAGTTATAAATTTATTCCACATACTTATTTAGTTTTATTATTTAAAAATTATCTTGACAATATATTTAAGCATAGAATGCCAACCTTCCTAAATATGAAGATGCTTCTAAACACAAAGTATTGCGACATTTTATATCTGAAAACTTTGTTAATTTTGTATTGTTATGCTATCATCACTAATTAAAAATTACAAAACTCAAATTAACAAAATTAGAAACATTTTATGTGTCACATGTGAAATGTAAATTTAAATATTTTGCTGATTCTTTTCTTTTTGCATATGAAAACATAAAAACAACAACATTTATATGAGAAAACCTATCTTGTGTGAAGAAAAATATTACCAAGGGTGTTATCTTCGGCCTCGTCAAAAATGAAATACCCTACACCGCATTAAAAGTAAATTCTCAAATTTTTATCAAAAGGGTATTTTTTTCGCCACACCGAATGCTGGCTGATTTCAGAAATTATTCCAATGCTGAATTTGCATTTTAAGTGCATGGGAGGTATAACGCCCACTTGTCAAAATTGGCTCACTTATTGCTTGCTTGTCCAATGAATTTTAGTTGGGTTCTTTGCTTTCATGGGCGGTATCACGCCCTCCCAATTAAATCCGAGCGGTTTTTGTCCAGAGTTTATCCGAACCATTTTTAGAATTTGGGAGATATTTGTTTGCATTTTATTTGTATGAGCGGTACGCGTGTTCGTGAACCCATCTCGCCTATTTTGAATTCCACGAGCTATATTTGAAGGTAAAGCCTATGAACCCAACTTCACGCTATGTTTTTCCGCAATCGCAATTTCCACAAGAAGACAGATAGATGGGCGCAATCAAAGCTACTCAAGTCGTGGCGCTGATTCAGAATACGCTTTTCTATACCTCTATGCCACACCTCCTTCTATGCATTACAAACGCATTGAAAATGTGAATATGCACTGAGTGTAGGGTATATTGAACGATCTAATTTAGGTACGCAGTCAGAGGATGAACAAACAGCAATAATGAATCAGCTGCATCAAAAATTCGGACACTTTTTTTTATTATAACGAATCAAAATATTTTTTTTAAAATTTTTCACTTAAAATGCAATACGGAAAAAACAACCTATTTGTATTGTGTTAAATTTAATTTATTTCAATTTCGTTTTTATTCAGTTTTGTTCTTTCTTTCCTCTCCTTTGCTGCTGCATTGTGCATTTGATTTATGAAAATAAGGCATCATGCCCAACAGTGAATAAATTTTTGATTTTAATTTTAATTTAAATTCTATGCTACGAATGCACCAAGCCCACCACCATCCAATTGTCTGTTTCGCGTTTCCTCCGTACCTTGTCTGCACAATCCCTACCGTTCCAACGTCTGC
Source organism: Meiosimyza decipiens (assembly GCA_963680825.1). Taxonomy (NCBI): domain Eukaryota; kingdom Metazoa; phylum Arthropoda; class Insecta; order Diptera; family Lauxaniidae; genus Meiosimyza; species Meiosimyza decipiens. The sequence goes on from OY804259.1 coordinate 69,799,312, forward strand.
CTCGGAGTCTGATTGCAAGTGCTTGTACTACGGTCCGTTCGTCCAATGGCGACTGTCTCATTTAGCCTCGCCATACCACGTTTCGGTTTATTGTCTTTGCCGTTTGGGCTCAAAAATCTTAGACATTGTTGTAGTTGCTACGTCTTGACGGGATGTGCACCATTGCCATGTCGCACACAACACTTGCCAAGTTTTCTCATACTCATAATATTGAAAATATTTTCACCGCCGCAGCCACAATTTTGGCAGCGGGTCGTAACTATGACGTGCCACCGGTTCGCACCCTCCGGTCCGGCCAAATACAATCTGAAGTAGTGAAGGGGTGGATACAAAAATCTCTAGAAGATAAAAAATGTGAAAATCAAATAACAGCAACTATGGCCGGTCAAACGCACTGTGTTACTCTACGATAGAGGTAAATTTTTGCGGCAAAACTTTAGCTCAATTTATGGCTCATATTTTCTACTTAACGAGGAACTCTAAGTTTTGCTATGTAACTCAAAAAAGTTCTTGCTTTGAGCATCGTGGTGTTTGATTTCATTAAGAAAATATTTTTACTTAAAAATTTTAATTATACCGAGAGAATGCACAGCTCTTGGTCAACGATAAACTTTGAGTTGTTGGCTAAAAATTCGTTTACGAGTATAAGGGTTGATGTGTAGGAGGACTCACTGCTTTGGTATAAATACTGTGCGTCGATAAAATTGACAATTTCCGAAAGATATGCTCTCTCAAACTTAATAATTTCAAGATATTAATATCAAGTTTGTATTCATTATTGGATAATATGCAACCAAATAGACCACATCCAGCATGTAGTGACAAAATATAGTGACGGTAGCTGAGGTGACCATGATGAATCGATTCGGCGCAATTCTCAACAGCTTGGCTTGTCGTGTAGAACAACTCAAGCGTTGAGACCCTTATTTGGCTTAATGGCCAAAACTACCGTATTTTGGCTGAAGAGAAACCTGAAGAGGCTCAAAAGCTGCCAATACACTTAAACAAAGCAGCGGGTTGTTGTGTTTTATTGCTTCGTGGAACCATCGGTCCGTATTTCTTCAAAAATAAGGCCGACCGAAACAACCTTAGATGATGCCCATTATCGCGCCATGATATCGTTCTGTTTGAAATTAAAACCTGTGATCTTGATAACATGTGATCTGTGATCTTGACAACAACAGACTGTGCAACCATGGTTTTAATCGGTAAACAGTTAATTTCACGCTCCGGGCCGGTGAAAAGTCCGCCTAGAGCATGTGATATCACACTTCTAGTAACGTCCAAAATCCACTGCGATTGAGGAATTGGAAGCCAACATTACTCGTGTCATTCGCGAAATACCACTGGAACACCTCCAGCCGCAATTACGGGCAACATTTAGAAAAAATTATTTTTAAGAAATAAATTTAAATAAATGTTCTTTTGTATGATAATCAAAATTACCCAATAAAATAGAATTTTTAAAAAAATGGATCACTCTTTATTTATGTACATAAATGTATCAAAAAACCTATCCATTGCCAGAGCTCTGTTAGGAATTTTTTCTATGATAATACAAACCAATGGCAAATTGAACTGAGTCCCTCTTTCAGGAATCTAAATTTAGGATTGCACAGTTTTTATTTCATTCTAAGGGATTGTAGTTCGGAATTGGTTCATCTACCGATTCCTTTTCAGAAATCAAAATTTTAAGTCAAAAAACTTTAATTTCATTCCAGGAAATTGATTTTAATCAATTAAATTATAAAAGGAATAGAACGAATGAATTTGAGTTCGTCTAGTACAGAGTTTATGGACCGCCTGTAGGGTATAATATTAAAAATAAACAAAAAATTTGAAAATATTTTACACTTTAAAATAATTTTTGTTTTCATTGTTTTCATTTGATGTCGCAATTTCTTTTGGTATTTGATTCTTTCTGCCTTATTTCGTTTCCATTCTATTTAACTTCCGTGTCGCACTCCCTGCCGCCGTTCGCCCAACCATCCATCATTCGTTCTGGCAGTGCCATTGGTCTAACTAATGCATTCAAATTCAATTAATTATGAGTATACGGCGGCAGTTCTTCGACTTGACAGTTTGCTCTCAAGTGATCTTGCAAATGATCTATTGAATCTTTTAAAAGGCTTTTGTGTCGACAGTTTTGATGTGTTGAAGATTCATCAATGGTTCGTGCAAAGTAGCAGAGCGCTACGGATACAAATTTATCCGTGGAAAAAAACATAGTCATTTATTTTAACTCATTTTATTTATTTGACTTAACATTGATAGAATATGATTATGATGACGCTAATATTGACAATATTTTTCTTTGCTTTGCAATTCATTTTAGGTTCAAAAGAGTCTTCATCTGCCATTATCTGGACTCGCATCACCACGTGTTCTTATGTGTAGCGCCTCTGTTGGCTCTGAAGGTTCGGTAACGTTGCAGTTGCGTGATGCAAATTCAACAGACTCGACACAATCTGCCGTGTCAACAACATCGTTAGACAATGCGCTCACTATTGGTTATCCGGATCCGGAAATGTTGGCCGATGTCTTGGGTACATTGCAAACAGCCTGCAATTGTAAGTTGTTGTTTTTTTTCGATAATCGATTGCTTAGTGCTACGCAGCAATACTTTGTACGCAGTAACGAAAAATTTGAAAATATTAAAATATTCTCTTGGTGCTGGAATCGTTGGAAGAGCATTTACGTAGACTTTTTCTATAACATAGCCCCTAAGAAAAATGTCTAATGTCTAATCTAACGATTGAGATCTCGTCTTATATCTTCATAGTGTCATTTGTTTATTCCCATTGTAAATTTTCAAAAAAAAATAGGTTTTTCACTTATGGGAGATCACACGCCTATTTAACTTAGCCCGTCTACTTATTTCTCAATGTTTTAAAGAGTTATTCAGCGTCTCTGTACCAGATTGATTTATATTTCCAGTGTAAACTTTTAACTTATAGTGACATGAACTAAAAGCTATGATGCCCACTTGCGAAATTCCGCCCATGAAGAAAGATTCTATGAGCGATTTTGGTATCACCTGGATTTTCAAGCATGGCATTCAAGTTTTCATTGCATTACTGTGATGCTAATGGGAATTGTAATTATGGTCCTAGGATATGACGCCCAAAATTATTATACTCGTAGGAATTTTTCCCTTCACATTTTACCCAACTTTAATGGGTGATTTCTATTTCACAGTAATTTTCATAACAAAATGAATAATTTATAATATTAAATTGTTTTTTCAATGTTTTAGCATTAAAAAACAATAGCAATAGCAACAATTCCAACAGCAACACCCACAATAGTTACAACAATAACAACAACAATCATAGCGCCAATCCCAATAGAATAACAATCACCAGTAAAAAGTTGATTGTAAAAGAGAATACGCCACAAGCAAAAATTAGCAGCACCACCACAGAAACCGTTAGCACGTCTACCAGTACCACCAACAGAAGCAACAATAAGACCTGCAGTATTAACAACTGCCTTATTAGTCGTAGCAACAGCAACAGTAGTAGCAACAGCAACAGCAACAGTAGCATTAGCAACATTCATATAGCGAATGTACAAGCCATGAGCTGCAGCAGTGCTGCTAGCATAATAAGCAACAGCAACAGCAACAGCAACAACAATAACAACAACAATAGCAACATCAACATCATCAGTAATAGCAGCAACAACAATACTATCAACAATTGCAGCAGCAGCAATAGCAACAGTAGTAATAGCAGCAACAGTAACAGCAATTTCAGCAATAGCAATAGCAATGATAGTTTGCTTATAAATAACAATTGCAACAACAACAACAGCAGCAACATCAATAAAATTAGCAGCAGCAATAGTGGAAACTGTAGCAGCAGCAATAGCAGTAATAGTAAAAATGTTCCTGGTTCAAATCCACCGAGTATTGTAAAAAAATCCCGACCCAAATTATCGTCACCCACAAGGCATGGACCACAACAGTGTCAGGTTGGTCTACCGTAGCATAAAAATTTGACTTTTTTTCAACAAAATGGATCTATGTTAAATGTAACCGAGGAGTATTTCTTCTAGACTTGCTATTTACGTCATGTGATATACCTTTTTTTTTTGTTCGAAGTAAACAGGAACTTTTCCCTCGAAGGACAAGGGTTAAAATAAAATATTGAGGGATGTTATCTTTGGCCTTAATAAAACTTAATTGCCCTACACTGCATTTTCGGTAGGACCGATAGTCTTAAATAAAAAATTGTTTTTCCTGCAGTTGAGCCATGCAGTTCTGCCTCGCTTACTAAATGCCGTACTTTATTAAATTTTTAGTGGTAACCGCGGTTTCGCTCGCGCACGCCCCATTGTTTGTTCATAATAAAATTATACTCTTAACCTCACATTCTATACCATATAGAAGTAACAAAAAAAAAGCAATTGAAATAGAGATTGTTCTTTGCACTTTGTAACCAAATACAAATGAGAAGAAAAGAAAAAAATAATATAAGAAAACAAAAATAACATTTGACGAAACATAAGCAACGAATAAGCAAACGAAAATTTTTGTATGAAGTTTTGGAAGAACTTAGTCCTAGAAATGGATATTAAAATTTTAAAAATTAAAAAATTGGTATGCAATATCCTTTGATAGCACAAATGTATTGTTTTTATAAAGAAATTATTAAAATCGGCCTAGTATATTTTGCGCCAAAGCGTTACAAACCATTTCCATTTAAACAATTTTATATAAATATCAAATATGAATTGCTCGTTTCGGCTTCACTGCGAAGGTAATAGTAAATGAAGCAAAGACTTAAGTTTTTAGCTTCATGTATGGAAGATGCCACGCCCACTTTAAGTACCATCAACTGTTTCCATACCATGTTTGGTAATATTTTCTCAAATACCTTTCATATAATATAGCGGTTTCTTTTATGAGAGGTGCCACGCTCTTCTATCTCATTTCGCTTATATTCTATTGGTGCCACGCCTTTTTATCTAATTCCGTTTAAATTTTACTCCAACAACGATCAGTTTTTGGCCACCTAATATTTGTGTCCAACCCCTCTTACCTCTTTTTTTAGAATGCTTGCCTATGTTATCATACTCGTTATCATTCAAAAAAAAAAGGTCGACAGGTAGTTTTCGATTATTTGCTCAAAAGTTATGCCTTAAATTGAAAAAAAAGTCATATGCAAAGATAAAGGGGACACAGAGATAAGGTTTTCTGGTAAAAATACCTTTGATTGATAAGACTTCCAAGCTTTTACTTTATCTTAACATACTCAGAAGATATGCTTTAAGTCGAAGGTTAGCTATTCATTCTCTAATGCAGGTGTTTGCTTTTATTTTTAAAACAAAAGTATATTTTTGAAAATGAAATCACACTTTTTTGTGAAAGTTTTTTTTTCTTTCCTTCAAATGTATTTTTATATGACAACGTAAATTATTCAAAAGCCATTTCGAAAAATTTATTAGATACTTTCCACTCACAGATGCCAATTTGCACGGCACACAGGTAATGGACGCACACATAAATTAACTGAATGACTCTGACTGACAGTTGTGGGAAAACATGTGCAGATATAACGGGTAAAATTAGCAGAACTACTCGAACTTGTCAATATAGCAATACATTACATCAACCATGCTGACAAAAATAAATATTGAGTTGTTTTTAGCGTAAGACAAATAATTCAATTTTGAAAATTGAAAACTCTCGCATCGCAGCATCCAATTCTACGATAATTAGATGCAGGTAGTTGCTATTTGCCGCAACTTTTCAAAATATTCATCTTCAAAATGATAGCTAAATTGACAAACAAATTCAATAGCATTTCTATATCAAAGAAAAATGAAAATGCTCAGGTTCTCATGTATGTGCGATTTAATATTTCAAAATTTGTATAGATCTTTCATAGAAAAGATTACACTAATGCTAACGAGCAACAGCATAATGAAATAATTGCTTGGAGCAATTCTTAGTGGATGTGCTTATTTCTTACCACATCCATCAAACACAATGTATCCGTTAGGGTGGAACGATTCAAAAAATGTGTAGAAAGTTTGGTTCCATATTTAAAAAACAAATGCAAGAATATTGGTTGACATATGTACCGTTTCAATAGAAGTAAGAAACTTGGGCATATTTTTAATTTTTTTTTTTTGATTTTCGGGATTTGCAATGAAAATAGAAAAGTTGTTTTTTACACATATATAGGATGTAACAATATTCAGACTAAATAACTTCTAAAAAATTTTGTTGAGAGTCCCCTCCGATTTGACACTATTTGTTCGAAATCTAAAATATGTTGCATATCATATAAAAAACGTAAAATAATTCCAATATCGAAGATATATATCACATTTGAAGCGTAGTGCATAGTATTTACTACAACTTTTACAAAGAAGTAAAGGTAATAGGTTCCAAGGGTTGAATTCTAAAAATATCATATTTCGGCTTATGGAACTTCTGATATAGAGCTAATTACTTAATTCAATTATTTAAATAAAAAATATTTGGAAATGAGTTATCTATCCTTATTATGGTAAACAATTTGAAGTGTATTGGCAAGTAATATACTTGAGTTTTCAACATTTTGAAAAAACGTCAGTCGAGTATTTACAAAAACCAAATGTTTTTCTTATGCTGCTTACGAATAGGTTTTTTATCATTTTTTTGGCACACAGTAAGATTACAGTAAACAGTGCGGACGAAAGCGCACAAGCAATGGCAGTGAGGCTCGATGCCTTTTCGGACCGATGTTTTTTAAGTATCGCTTGATTTTTTTTTGCTAACAACGGACGCAGTGGATGCTGTGGGCGCTATAGTTTGTAGGGGGAAGTAAAATCAGACAAAAAAGGAAATCCAATGGGGAGTGGATTAAATTCCCAGAATATTTGTGGGCGTTGTTTTTTAATGGATGAAATCTTAAGCAAATAAAAAAATTAAGAAACTATAAATTTAACTCATGGATTACCAAATTGAAATGAGAAATTCCCGGCCATTTCCAAAACATAATTTTTCAATGAAATGGTAAAAACGATATTTTTTTGTTTGAAAAAGTAAAATCTTTTTGGGGAAACAAAAAGTTGAGGACCTGACCATTGCGAGTATTAAAAATGCGGGTGCGTGCAAAGACTTCCCATGTGACGTTATTTTAGTATAGAAACTGTCACAGAGTCGCAAAATGTCACATACAATAAGTCGAAAAAAAACTATAAAAAATTTCGCAAATGTGCACCTTCGCATATTGCAAAATACTGAAAAAGTCGAATGAATTCTGAAGAAGCCAACGTATATTGAAGTAGTTTTAAAACGTTGCAAATGTCAAAAACTTTTGAGACAGTTGAAAATTGATGACAAACATTGAAAACTTTCAAAGAATATTGAAAAATTTTAAGAGTGTTGAAATAGTGGTACAACGTTAAAAAGTAGTAAAAGTTCATATGAAGCTTAAAACGCCAGCAGTTCACAAATTTTCACCAATAATTTTTTAAAAATTTGGAAAGTCAAAATATTGAGGCTGTGCAATGAGCTGAACGATCTTTTGTCACACGCAACGAGTCAAAATCGAACAACTCGATTAATTCGATTCGTTATTCGTATTATACGATTGCAAATCACGAGCTCCCAGCAACTTGTTTGTTCAAGTTTTTAGCTGTTCGTTTGATCGTTGCATGAGGTCTGCTGACGATTGCAGAGCAATACGGTTGCTATTTGGGTGCGTATTTGTGTATTGCGTGTATATTGGAACGATACGGTACGCAAAATAACGAACACATCGAACTGAGTTGAGTAGAGTTAAAAAAATTGGTTTGTACTAAAATTTTGTGATGAGCTCGTGAGTTTTGAGTTTGTTCGAACGAGTTTCGCTCGTTGCATAGGCTCACAAAATATGTTGTAATGTTGAACAATTTCAATCAATTCACTGTAGTATAGATTTTCTTTCCTAACAGCCAGTAAAGAAATTGTTGAAAGTTTTGAAACTCCTCGAAAAGTTTTGAAGATGTCGAAAAATTTTGAAAAACGTTAAGAAATGTTTAAAAAAATCAATAAAACTATAGCATATACCGCATATATTTTCCTTTAAGCACCCTAGTAGCTATCACACATTTATGATGATATTTAGTGCTGAACATTCTATAGATGTCGTAAAATGTTGAAAAAATCGAAAAATTTCGAATAATGCAGAAAAATCTCGTAATATATCGATAGGTGTGCTCAACCTTACCCGTGGCTTACAAAAATAAAGTTTTTCACAATTTTCAGATTGTTCCACCCTAATATCCGTAGATGTGTACATAGGTACTTAAAAGCATTGAATCATAGGGTTGTTACAATTTTATGAGTGCAATTAACTCTTACAAATATTCACACACACGCGCGCACTAATTACACACACACACACACACACACACCAGCAAGTAATTACTTCTATGTAGCATAATCCAATATTTCGTTGTGTTTAGTTTAATTTGTGTTATATAATAGAAACTTAATTGAATGTTTTACTAAATTTTGGAATCTATTCATTTTTTTTTTCTTCTCTTTCGTCGTGCACAGGTTTGTAGCAAAGTCTTTGGAAATGCATCTGCCTTGGCCAAGCACAAATTGACGCACAGTGATGAACGGAAATACGTTTGTGCGATGTGTTCGAAAGCGTTCAAAAGGCAAGATCATTTGTAAGTTGCATTTATAGATTTTATTGTTGTTGTTGTTGTATTTGTATCTATTAATCTGTTAACGCTGACAAGCAGGCATATTGCTCGTCAAAAATAAAAATTGTCAAAGCACTTTGATTTGGCAGTCAATGTAAATGATTTATGTTATATTTAAATTATCAGTCTATTAATGGTCCCTATTAGTGGTGCCGACTTAAAAGAAAATCACATTGGTGCTAATTTGTTGACTCAAAATTACGTGAAGCATCAAATGCACAACAGTACTTTAAAACCGCATTAAAATAGTGAATTTCGTGGAACTTTGTAGCATTTAGCTTCTCACATTATTTGGCAAAATTGTGCAACACCCTTTTCAGAATTAAATTGATTTTGTTTTTAAGTAAAGGCGATACGTACATGTACATATTAGGTTTAAATTCATAATAAGCATTGTAGCTTACAAGGTTCTCACGAGTGCTCTACACTGTACGATTGGCATACTTTTATGGTTGCCAACTTCTTTAGAGTTCGAACTCGTAAACTAAACATAATAATTTTTTTTCTCTATATATCGTATAAATAACGCGGCTCTTATTGAATTAAAAAACCTGAAAAAAAATTTTACTGACTATTTTAAAATCCATTTGGGTTAAAAACATCTTACACCAAAACATCAACGTTATAAGAAGGGTATTCACAGTGCATTATTTTCCAAATTCATTCATAGCCAGATTCATTTTCATAACGATAAAAAAAAACGCTTAAGTTTCAAAATCCTGTATGTTCATATCTTCTACATTTTAATTTGGTAAAAATACCACACTACCACGATACCATGTAACCGTGAATATCCAAAATATTGAATTATGTTTTAAGTTCATTATGTTGTGCTAAGTAATTTACACCTTGGAATCTTGTAAAAATTGTTAAAATACGACGATTTTTTTTGATTGATTCTTATGCTCAGTTTCAACGCCTTGATAACTTGCATACTCACATTGCTACTATCATCCATAAAAGCTGAAATGAGACATCATATCGGTGCAATAGTTAAATATGAAAACTATATTTATTAGGTAACTTCGAGCAATATTAGAGGTGTTCCAAAAATTTATTTATTGTATTATATAATAATTATTGGAAAAGTTGCTCCATTGAATCATTTTCTTAGAAGCAAATATAATGCTATGGTAATAAACCAAAACTAAATTCCACACATTTTTTTCCCACTAGAAATGGTCACATGATGACTCATAGAAATAAAAAACCATACGAGTGCAAAGCTGAAGGTTGTGGTAAATCCTATTGTGACGCCCGTTCCCTAAGACGACATACAGAAAATCATCACGCTGTTGCCGCCGCTGCAGCTGCTGCAACGCCACAAAATCAAACTCTTTCCCCATCAACTGGTACACCTATAGGTTTAAGTTTATCACCGGCCACTGCAAGTGGTGAGTACTCGTACGGGGTTACATTTTTCTACAAAGACTCAAATTCTTTTCAACCACAATCACAGGTGATGCAAGTTCACCAGATGGTGCCACCTGCATACGCACCTATATAACCGCTGCTGGTAGTGTTGTTGATGCTCAAACCGGTGTCCTTCTATCGGAGGAACAAATTAAATCCATTAACGTCAAAGGTGGTGTTACTGTGCTATCACCCACAGCATCAAATAGTTCGTCATCTGCCGTATCGATAGCTTCACCGATTACCATAACTGAGTCGAATCTTGAAGGTGGTGAAGGCTTGACACGTCAACAATTGGACCTGATTAGTCAAATAATGCAACAGACAAAGCAATCAAGTGCTCAAGTCACCGTATCAACAGCGACCAACGTGAATTCCTATAAAATTGACACAGCAACATCCACCAATACGCAGTCAACGACCGTCCAACAGATACACAATTCCACTTTAAATAGACCCCGAACATGGAACATGCAGGTACGTCTTGCACAATAAAACTTTTATATAAAATTCCTGCTTAATAACTTCATTTGGTTCTTTTTATTTCAAGACTCAATTGAATAGCACTCAAAAAGTTTCCATTGCCATGGACAACGCTACAGCGTCCAATGCAGCAACACTTGTTAGCAACATCGACGATAAGGAGTTGGATCTGAATCAGCAATTGGTAGCTGCTATTAATCCACATTTGCTAAACATTGTCAAGATCGATCAGAAACCCGTCGAATGCAACCTATGCCACCGTAAGTTCAAAAACATCCCAGCCCTTAATGGTCACATGCGTCTGCATGGCGGCTACTTTAAGAAAGATCCCGAAGCAAAGAAAACTGAGAGAAAAGACACAACTGGGCCACCGTTGCAAACAGCCAGCATTGGTGTACGCGCCTTAATCGAGGAGAAGATCATTAGTAAAAGAAGTAAAGATTTGAATAAGGTAAGCACGAATGTAAGCCAGTTTTTATTTCAAACTGTTGAACTTTTTCTTTGCTCAGGGTGCCTTTGCAGTTCCTGCACCTCCAAGTAATGTAGCCACCAATACCATTAGACGATCGACTAGCGATCTTGAGAACTTTTTAACCCCGAAGACACACTCGAGCTCAACAGGTGGAGGAAGCAATGCCACCACGCAGCAGCAGCAAATGCCCCTACCTGCAGTGACGACAATAAAAAACAGTAGTTTGAGTATACAACAGATCGGGCTGCCGCAGAGCATAGAAATCTTCAGCACTAAGCAACAAAAGACAACCAGCAACATAAGCATTGGTGTAGGCACTACATCCAACAGCATTGCAATTATACCGTCATCGAACACATTATCGAATTCAGCGATTCAGCAGACAACGACAACCAAAAGCACTTCAACCGATCCAAAAGACTCAACACTCATTGAGTTGCTCAAACGCGGTACAAGAGTCGCCGTGGCCACCAAACGAACGTCAAATAGTACAAACAACTTGATCACCGCCACCGAAACATCGGCCGCTACGTCACATCATATTATTGCCAATAACCGAGCGGTTGTCATACCCAGTGAACTGCAAATTTTAGCAGCAAAACCATCAGCTAACAACCCAGGTTCCACTGCCAGGATGAGCACTGCTGGATCAACAAACCCAGTGGGCATCTCGCTGTCGGATACGACACCCTTGTCTCTGACGATCTCACAGACCACCGGCAGTTCGGGTGATATTTACACGCTCACCTACTCCACCGATAGCAGCGGGCTGTTTGATGAGGCTGAAGTTTATAATGTCTCCGATACAGAGATGCTGCTGCAAACAGTCGATTCAATTGAACTACTCAACGATGCTGCTGACCACACTCAATCCGAACATTCCGATCGGTACACGCTTGCCGCAACCGCCACGAATGCTACAAACACCACATCTGCTGTTGTAACAACGGCAGCATCAACACTTTCCGATAGTCTGCTAGAGTATCAAACATTTCATTCCAAAGAACTTATCATGTCCAATTCCACCAACAGCAATTGCAATCAAAATCAACATGATCAGTTGCACCTGCCGCAAATTGTTAGTATACGCGCCAATAATCTAACGTTACCAGCAGAGATTAAGCAACATGGAACGTTGGCTCTTGCTGGCTCTATGACATCGCCGATGCACTCACCCTTGGCATATCCCACACCACCTGCAAGCCATGAGAATGTAACACAATCTTCACCATTCGTTGATGAAGCGCAGCACTTTGTTGAAAGCGCCAATGCATTCTTTAACGAAAAATGTCAGACAGACTTTCTTAAGGATGCATCTGAAGCTGATTTCTTCAAAAGCTCAACCGAAGGGACAGTCGGCCAATTCACTGATAATGAAAAAATTCTCAAATTGAAAAGTGTACTCGAAGATAGCGCTTTCGACACGCCGATCAAAGTCGAAGACTTGCTCAGTGGCTCAGATGATACAGAATGTGACTTACGTGAGTTTGCAGAACAAAATCTCTCCTTTCTGGATGACGATCAAGAGTTTCTCGATGACTCGGGAAACGCAACATCACCGCTTTCGGAATCGTTCTTCACCAGCGGTCTGGGTACAGCGGAAGAAGTAAAGGAAGTTTTGCGAGAGGTATTGCCAGATGACAGTATTAATGGTGAAACACAGTCCGATAATGTCATAGATCTATACTATTTGCCTGGTATTGGCTTACAATCACAGATGATGCCGAATTCCGAAGATCCTTTACTATCATCTTCTCCGCGCGACTTTGGGCATCAGCGTGGACAACAGCAGCAGCAGCAGCAGTTGCTACAAATGCAGCAATTGCAGATGCAACAACAACTTTATACACAGCAGCTTTTACAACAAAATCAACAGCAGCAGCAACAACAACAACAACAACAACAACAACAACAACAACAACTGCAACAAGACATAAAAACAACACTGATCCAGCCAACACAGCAGACACAAAATGCTCTAATTCAAGCAAATAGTAATGAATTTTCAATGCTTTTGACAACAACGGCCGCTGCCAATGCAAATCAGTCAAGCACGCCGATGCAATACACTGAGCGACAACTGACACAAAACCAACAATTTATAACCGCAAGCCCTAGCAGCAACAGCACAAATGTATTAGGTGCATTATCATCAACGCAGTACAAAGACCTCGTCAACGAAGCCATGCAGCCCATAATCTACACGGGCTCCACCGACAAAGAAGAGATTGCAATCAATCAACCACAGCAACCGAATTTGACACTCGTTGCTGAAGGCAATGAACAAACTGATGATACCAGCCTTTACTTCAATAACAATTCCATAGGTGCTATAACCTTGTCCGCCAACACAACAACCACCAACGCCCCCAGTACTATAACCGAAATACCAACTGAGTCAATGACTCCGACGTCGTCAATTGTGAATCAATCAAACTCGATATTAAAACGTCGCTTGCGCGCAAACGATTCCACGGACTCCTCCCACTTCTCAACACATAACTATTCCAAATATCACGCATTATCGCCATACCGGTCCAAGCTGCGCAAGCCAACTCGCACGCATTACACTCCAGCACCAATGCTAAATCCAGATCGTAAAGGTGTTGGTCTATACTGCAACATTCGCAAGTCGTTTGTGCCCGGTGCCATTTCATTTGATACAATTGATGATGATTTCGATGATCCCGTGGGTCTGGTCGATTTCTCAGATGATTTAAAAGTGAATCTTGGCTCGGCTTACCAGGCGCAGTTACCTGTTTGTGAAATACGTCATGAGGGTATAGAAGTATATTCGAACGTCGGTGAAGAGCTCATGTGGCAGCCAAATGTGCAACATGACGAGAAGTTACTTATGCGTTACATCGAACTTAGTAAATCATCGGCTGTACCATTGGGTTATCATTCAGAGGAAGTTGCACTTAAAGCACTTCTTCAGGCCGAAGGCAATACACACAGTGCTGTCTTGACACTCTTACAGTCGCAATCGAACTCTTTTCACTTGAAATGGACAGCAAATGAATTGGAGTTATTCCTGCAGGGCTTGGAAAAATATGGAAAAGATTTTTCAACCATAGCTAATGAGGTAAATTGTGAAGAAGTTTATTTGATCTTTTAATTGATTCGCACGGTATTTATTCATGCAGATTATCAGTAAATCCACCGGAGAATGTGTCCAAATGTATTACTTCTGGAAAAAGTTGAGTGTGGACTATAAGGTGACACATCTAAAGAAAGAAAAAATGAATGCAAATACTACGTTATCAGTGTTGGGTCAGCAGCAAACTACAGAGTTAAGACCTCATGTTTGTGAAATGCCAGACTGTTCAGCGGTATGTTATTTAAATTTATATAAGGTGTTTTTTTTTACATTTTTGATTTTTTTTTTTTTTCAAAATTTCATAAGTAATTGGCGAATTTGTATTAAATTACAATGCGGTGAAACTTTTTATTTCTTGAAACGAAGTAGTTCCATGTTAAGTGAATTTTTGAGAGCTCTAATTTAACAAATTAAACATCATAATTTTAGGCAACCTAAATTGGTTAGTAAGTATCACTTTCCGAAGTGACATTGCTGGTCAATAAAAACTGAGTAGGCAATTTAGTGCTTAATGAGGCCTTTCCAAAAAAGCTTTAATGTGACACAAATGATTTGGGTGGCTTTACAGGGTGATTAGATTATTAATTATTATTTTTTGTTGTGTCGAAGTAAGTACTCAAAATAAGAGATACTTCAAACTCTTTACTTAGTGATACAACCCATTGAACATCCTTATTTAGATTTGTGAATTACTCTGAACAGTAAATAAAGTAATTAAATGACATAACATTCGCTAAGCTGACTAAATATACAAAGTTAATGTAGATAAAGGGTGACCCTATCTTCCTGCACAAGATACAGGACACAAAAGAAAAAGATAAATTTAAAAACTTAGTTACCCAGAAATAAAAAAAGTAGAAATCGCTGTAAACAAAACAAACACTATATCCCACTGAAATCGCTATTAGTTAGATAATAGAAACAGTAACAAGAACAACAAAACCAGTTCCACAGTACGGGAAAAATCGGTAGTTTTCAAGATTGCAATAGAATAATATGGGGTTTTTGTGTAAGATGATCTTTTTACGTGCAGCCATTTGAAATTTCAATTTGTGTTTGCATACTTTTTAATGATTTCGTAAAGCTCAATAATGTACGAGTAAGTTCTTTTCTTAAATCTTATGAAAAAATCCATAATTTTTCTTAAATATTAAATTTTCCAGAGCTTCACTTCTAAGGCAGCGCTGCATGGACACACACGCATTCATTGCTATGGAAGAAACACTAATAACTCAGCAACAGCTGCAACGTCTACAGCGACAAACTCAACATTGGCGAGTGGAAATGTCCAACAACCAGGTCAGGCAAACTCCAAGGAAGAATTTCCCTGCAAGGTGTGCGGCAAGTAAGATTACCCCAAACATCCTTCCATTCATTGATCCGTTAATGTTAAATCCGTAAAGTATCGCACGCAAAGTTAATTGATTGATTAATTAAATGAATATCTTAAATTTTAAGGATTATTTAACATTCCCGTTGACAACAGAATATTTTCATTGATATCGGAAAAATGGAAATTTTAAAGAAAAACAATTTTTTTTTTTCAATTGCCAAATTAAATCCACAATCCTAATACTTGAGTCCTTTTATCCTCATTATTTTGTATGAAGAAGTAGTGTTAAAGACCTATTCATATATGAATATATGTGGAACTATTTGCCAAAATGAAGAGAATTCTCAGATTTTGATGGTTTTTATTTTCGTGAAATATTTGACTTGTAGTAATGGTTCGATTAATGCCGTAATAATTCAAATATTTCCCAAAAATCCTTTCGTTTTGGCAAAGCAATCCCCACATATATCTATATATATACATATATATATATATATATATATATTTTGTATCGTAAATTATTGTCATATATTTTATATTATATATCAATAATAATCAATGTTGTTGTTATTGTTGTTGTTGTATTGTTACATGTACCGATTACTGATTGATTCAATTCGATTCGAATTTAAGCGAAGAGTCACAAATAGATGTGATTGAAACATATTTCTCAAAAAACGAGTGCGACGTTCCAAATTGCCATGAATGTGTTTGATTAACTCGTAGTACACGCACACGTACGCCTTCTTGTCCGCGTTCCAACTCCACTCGTAATCATAACCAAGTTCTTTTCAAATTCGGAAATATGTTGTAAGTTGTTGCAAAGTTTATTTTGTTTTTTTCTCTTTTCATTTTAAATAATTTATTTATTAAAACTTTTTTCCCTCCTTTCCGCCTTTGTATAACCAAATTTATCTATTTTACAAAAACCAAGCTTTTAACATTTTGCTAACTTCATTTTACTTTAAATATGTTTAATCCCAGCTAAATGAAAAACAAAAAATATGAGCTGACTCAACAAAAACTACATACATGCTGGGTATTATTTGTCCGAAAGAATGAAGTTTGACAATTTATGGTTTGATCCAAAACTCATAAACAGTAAAATTGTTTAACTTAACTTTTTGTTTGTTTTCTAAAGAAAATTCAGAAAAAAGCAAGCAAGTTTTTGCCTTACCGTAAAATGGATAAAAAGGACAGGAAAGTACAGGTATTTTATTTCTTCGTACAGAATATCATCAAAATTACAAAATAGCCGGAAGCCTCAAGTTTAAGCTTCATTCGTTCAGACAAATAATACCCCATAAACGTAGTTATTTATTGCCTTGCAAAATAACTTCCAGGTGAAAAAAATAGCTTATAGGAACAAACCGAACCGATTAGATCTCTATAGAACGTATTAAGTATAGCTTGGTACTTAAAATGGGGTGATGAAAAATATCAGTGGCGGAGCTAGGTTTATTGGTGCCTGTAACTAAACGATATATTTTCCGTTTCCTTCCGAGGAAAACTGTGAAAGACAACATCCAGAAAATCTAAATTTATCGAAAAACAATAAAAAAATCGATAATATTCGGAATGTATTTAAAAGTATCGAAAATCATTGAAAAGTCGACGAAGTCTAATAAGTAGCATTGAGTAATATCGAAAGAACTTAAATTTGAAATTCTACCAAAACTCGAAATGGTATCGAAAAAATCGAGAAGTACCCATGGTAAAGTTTAGAATTTATGTATGAAATAATAAGTCTAAATGTAACTAAAAAAGACGGAAAAATCAACAAAAGTTGAAAAATAATGAAAAAAAAGGAATATTATCGAAAAGAGTAAAATTTTATATAAAATTTGAATAATATCCAAAAGATAGTTCCATAGAAATCAGCAATAGAACCTTTTTGCCTGGAGCGCTTTATTGTCGTAGATATATTTTTCATCTTATTATATACCACACTCACATTGACATGTGGTTTGTAAAGCACAGAAGAGGGTGTGGTAGATATAAAAGAGTATATATATTCTTGATCAGCATTTCCACCTAAGTCAATTTAGCCATTTCCGTCAGTCTGTATGTGTGTTCATCAGTGTAGATCAGGATTGCGGAAGAACCAAGCAAGATAAACGAATGAATCAACACATATGCCGCACCCACTGACAAGCTTTTTGGGATTGAAAATGGAAGAAATCGGTTCACAAACAAGCAAATATAAGTATAAACAAATTTTACAAAAATACTAAGAAAAACCAAGACAAGCTCTGAACAAATGTTAGCGAATTTTGACTAGAGGGCGTGGCACTAAAAATGCTTTACTTAGAGAATTTTTTAGACATTGGAACCAAATTTCACACAAATACAAGAATTGGTTCGGTGTAGTATTATTTAAAAATTAGGCAAACTTTGACAAGTGGGCGTTGGACCTCCCATACAAGCAAAAGCTCCAAAACGCTATACTGAAAGAATATATAAGGTAATAGAACCACTTTTCAAACAAACAGTTTAAATGATTCGGAAAAGCTATAGGTAAGAACTAGGCAAATTTCTACAAGTTGGCGTGTCAGCCTCCATAAAAACAAAAGTTTTTAAAACGTTATACTGAGAGAGTTATTTAAGACAATGAGTCGAAAGAAGAAATGATTTGGGCTAGCATCGCGTGAGAGGGCGTGGAATCTCTCACACAAGCAAAAGCTTCAAAACGCTACACAGAGAGCTATTTAAGCAAATGTTGTCAAATTCAATGTGGGTAAGATAAGTCAATCCAGTCAGCTGGAGTCACTGTTGACTCGGTGTAGGGTATTTAGTTTTTGACGAGGCCAAAGATAACACCCATGCTAGTTTTTTGTTTTATTTATTTATACAAAAATAATCGCACTTAATTTGGGAAAATCAGTTCATTAAATAAGGAGCTATGACTTATCTTATTAATACTATAAAGGAGAAAGTATGGATGTTCCTTCCACCATCACGCCTAAGCGGCAAAACGGATTTCGATGAAACTCAGTGAACATTTGCTGTATATTCTGGATAATAAAATAGGTCATTTCTTTTCCAAGAAAACAGACTATAGTTGTGCAAACATAGTGAAGCAGTCTGCTGTTTTAAGTCATTTCACTTGGAAGATATTTTAAAGCGCTATTTGTGTTTTCATTATACCTAAAAGGTAGGTTCTTATATTCCGGATAATTTCAGTACTAACAAATATTTTGTAGTTTTCTTCTTAACTGTCTATTGCATGTTTAATACGCATTTTTACTTACTGTTACGATTTTCCTTACTGCTGCTTACTTCATCGTAACTTGTTCTTGTGTCGTACCCTAAATATAAAAGGAATTGCCGTACAATTAAAAAAAAAAAATTTATTCAAATATCTTATAGGGTATTTAATAAAGTCAAAAGTCGTAGTGCTCATATGAAGACTCACCGAATCCAAGATAGCGGCGATGCTACGGCAGCAGCCGCACAGCAACAACAAGTGCAACCACAATCTCAACTACAAATGCAATTGCAACAGCAGCAGCAGCAGCAGCAGCAGCAACAACTACAAGAAGCGCAATAAAAAACATAAAATTATAAGTATCTAATAGATAATAATTAAGAAATTCTTTATAAAAATGACAATCGTCGAGGTGAATTTTATTAAAACCTCACAGAAGTTAAGCAAAAAACAAAAACAAAACAATAAAAGAATCATAATTTAAATGTAATGTTTCATCGAGTCACAAAACTAAAGAAAACATTGGGATGAATGTAAACAAAAATTGAATTTTAAAGTTAAAAACTAAAAAGTTTTCGTAGCATGAATAATTTGTGACACTTGGCATTTGTTTTCTTAATACATAGATGTTTGATTGTTCTTATAATTAAGAAAAAATTACTACTGATGCAGTTGAATTTTTAATATAACTGTTAATCAAATTAATTTTAAAAAATGCTTTGTTCATCCCCATATTTCCGAAAACATCCAATTGAAGAAGTCATAGCAAATTGCCTTGAAAAATAGCTCTTTTATTTTTGAGATTATTGTTTTCTTATTCAAAACAACTTATGAAAGTTCTAAGCTTTTAAATACTGAATCGATGCTTTATCTATTTCTTTTTAGTTAAGAATTGTTCAGCAGTTAAGGTGTTTTGTCTAAAGATATTTTCAGTTATTTGTTATTTTAATTTCAATACTCAAATGAATGGCAGTAATTTAAGTAAAGGGTATCCAAAAATTCACGCAAATAGTAATGTTGATAGAAAACACAAGTTTTTTAAAAAAAATTGTAGATTTTTTATTGATTTACAAAGTATACAGCATGGAGCTATGTATGGAATATAGCATATCGGGTAGATTGCCTTCACGGTTTTGCTGGCCCATGCTCACTTGCTTTTTCAATATTTTCATTGACTGTTTTGCATAAATGTGGCTGAATTTCGTTGAAATAGTGCTCAGTTTTCTCCCTGAAGCTACTTGGTATAAG
Source organism: Meiosimyza decipiens (assembly GCA_963680825.1). NCBI lineage: Eukaryota > Metazoa > Arthropoda > Insecta > Diptera > Lauxaniidae > Meiosimyza > Meiosimyza decipiens. The sequence continues at coordinate 69,819,263 of OY804259.1, forward strand.
CTAAATTCTTTAAAAACTCCAAAGGAAAAATGTGAAGGCGCTAAATTACAATGAAATTTCACTACCAGAAAATCAGTGTCAAGCAGTATTTGTTTTGTTTCTCGGGCTATATGGGATATCCCACCGTCTTGTTGAAATCACATGTCACCCACATCCATATCTTGTGATTTGGGCACACAAAATTAGATTATTAGTCGCGATCGCGATAGTGAGCATCGTTAACTGTTATTATCTGGCCAGCGGCATTTTCGAAAAAGATGAATGGTCCGATGATGCCCAATATCTGAGGTAAACAGTGACACACTGTAGATGCATTTGTCTCTCAACAATTACTCGTGACAATTTTGGCGTTTTACGACGCCAATCAATATGAAAATGAAGATGATCCATTCAACGAACTCTCTTCGGTGTCCGTGGTCAATGGGACTCAGTTGTTGAATCAATTTACCTTTGTAAGCAAAAATGCAAATCTTTCGTGGAAATACGCTGTACGAAATGTTCAATTCTTAACCACGGTGCCGAAATAATTGTTGCTGGTCCCTCAGCAGCACCCTCACCAACTGTTTTGCTGTTTTGTTTCGAAGGACTTGTTGAAGCACGGCCAGAGCTTATAAGATCACTAATTGGCGCAGTCTCTCTGAACTTTGTAATTAAACAACTCGTACTTGATGAAGTTTCATCATTATACCGATCATATTTTGTACGAAAATTTCGAGCTATAGCTGGAAAACCTTCAATATTTTTGAAATATTGTTTTTCAATGAAAATGCGTTCTTCTTTCCCGTAGCGCTTCGTTTTTAATAACCCCGAACTATGAGCTATTACGCTGCCTTTTTTTTCAACAATAACTAAACTTTACCGCTCAAACGGCGCGAAGTTCAAATCTTGCGTGAGTTTTGGGCCTGTGTTGCTTTTGCGAAATTCTGAAAGACAAAGATTAAGACATAAAAAGACTTTGAAATAAAAAAATCATAACGAATGCAAGACGCAATGGTAATTTTATGTCACCCTGTATTCACAGCTTATGATATTTAGCATCTGGATTTCTAGTCGAGCTCGTCGAAATACTTTTTGATGACTGTTTCGCACTTTTTGGGCGGTAACTCGGCCATAACTTGGTACTTAGGTATTCCATCATTTGCATGATCTTGGCGACCAGCTAACGCCACCAAAATATGAAAACATCTGACCTGGAAACTTCTCACAAAAAACAGCCATTCCTGCTGGAACCACGTGTCATTCATATCAGTACAAACGATTTTGTGCCAAAAGTAATCGGTTATAATGCGCCCCTAACGCTCATCATTGACAACCAGTCCTTTATAATTTTTGAACTATCAAGGCGCAATGACACACAATGAACACTAACTTATTCGGGATAAAAAGTTGCCTATGTTCTAATTCATAACGAATACTAAATTTCATATAAATTCGTTCAACTGTTAAGGCCTCAATCACGCCTTAACAGTTGAACGGACCAAATCTATAATGCTAGTAAGATGCTGGCATCTTGGCTCGACTATTTTTTTCCAGTGCTGTTGTACTTTCTTTGGTTTCATTATTGTCGCGTTCAAAGCTATCTGAGAACATTACTACTCCCCCGTTACTAGTAATAATATTTGCTACTGTTGACTGAAAGAACTTCTTTCTGAAGAATGTTAGTTGTGTCAGTTGACGTAACCATAAAGATATTTGAATACCTTTTGAATAAATTCCCTTCTTAGAACCAAGCATTGCCCGAATTCTTTTGGGCAACTTCAAGTGAAAGTCTTACTCGAAACTTTTTTGTTTATTTATTTTATATATTTTATTTTAACAAAAAAAAAAAAAAATTTCATATATATTTTATATATTCTAATGGTTTTTATTTTGTTTTATGTTTAATTTTTTGTTTGTTAATTTATTTTTATTTGTTTATTTTTTTGTTAGTTTTTTTAAATGAAGTTTTACTTTGCATATCTTAATATTTGGAATTCGTATTTGTTGTTTTTTAACTTTATTGTCTTTATTTTTGAAATATCACGTCCAACAGTTCTGTATTATGAAAGAGTCGCTCTCCGAAAAATCTCAAAACTTAAATAATTATTTCTAGGCAATATAATCAACAACTCTCCAGATGTAATTTACAACAGTGTTGTGTAATGCTTTCAATCTATCAATATTTGTAATTGTGACAATTCTTGGCTGTTTTAAAGCTGTCAACACTACCACTGCATGTTAAATAGAAATAATGAAAATAATTGTTTTTTTCTTTTGAAATCATTGTAGAATTAAAAAATAAAATAATATAAAAATGTTTTAATCTAAATTTTTGAACAAAAAAAAACATCCAAACGTAGATTTTCAGAGACAAACATTGTAGCTACATTAAATGTAATTGATATATTACAGCAAGATTACATGTGTATTATTATTAATATTAAATACTTCTACTGCTATTTGAATTATTTTATTATATACATACTATAATAATTATAAATATTATTGTAATTAGGCATGACAACAACAACTATCATTATTATAAATTATTATTGCAACTACTACAATTTTACTGTTTGTTATGTTGAAGACAACGCGTTTTTTCTATAAAATTCTATGATTGTTGTTCTAGTTCTATAGTATACAATATTTATATTCTATTAAATCGAAACAAACATAAATTAAAATCTATGTAGTAAAGTCAAGCATAAAAAAAAAAAATAAAAAATATTCAAAATAATAACAATATTAAAAAACAAGTGATAATGAGTGAGATTCATTTCGATTTTAGCTAAAAGAAAAAGAAATCTAAATATACATACAATATATATTTAAAATTTAAGCTAAAGTCAAGCAGAAAAATAAAAATAGAAATTGTTATCAAACAATACAAAACAATTACAATTATGTTTTAACGATTATTTTGTAAATTTTTCATTTAAAAAAAATTAATTTGTTAAAGACATGCAGGCATTTACACAACTGTAGCCATGTAAAAAAAATACTCACTTTTCTACAGCTTACGTGCCAAAAAAAACAAGAACACTAACAAAAAATGTGTGTGTAGTTATTTAAAAGAATGATTTTATTTCGTAATTACAAAAACATCAGCAAAAAAAGCCAATTAAAAAACAACTAAACATGTAAATATAAACACACACACACACACACATAAACAGACATAGGCATACATACATGTGGTTGTTTTATAATTAATGTTAACTTATTGCATAAATTAATTAATAATAAAAAAATTATTTATTAAAGTGAATACATATGACTATCTAAAATTTAATTACTTTTGTAAATGTTTGTAACTTTTAAATTATCGTAAACTAAATGAAAAGCAAAAGAAAAAGAAAACTTTCCGTTTCCTCGCCATAAGAGTTTAAAAATATTTAATATATATTCTACTTATGAAGAGTATAAGATAAATTAAAGATACAAGAAGAAAAGCAAATTTGTTATCCTTAAATTAACCTATACCTTATATCTAACCTTAAATGAAAACTATTAGCAATTTATATGGTTGTATTGTAGATAAACTCTTATACTTGTATCATAAGTGTAGGGGGTGAATGCATATGTGTTGAATAGCCAAAAGCCACAAATACAGTGCAAAAAACAAAAAAAAAAAAAAATAAAAATTAAAAGAACAATATGTTCTTTTTTTATAAACCTTAAGGCCCTGTGCTAAGTATATTAGCTCATACTTGATTTTGAGTTTTTTTTTGAGTAAATTAAATTATTTTTTTGATTATTTTCTTTTAAAAATTTTTTTAGATTTTTGCAGTAACACCGAATAGAGTTTAATCCTAATACTGTTTCAATTGTTGTTTCATGCAAAATTTGATTTGAATGGAATTTTTAGCTTGAAATATCGGTGCTCTAAAAATACTTTTTACAGAGAAGTTAACAATATTCAAGTGAGATTATAGGGAGCATCCGAACTTTGTCCAGTTCTCGCCCTTATCGAACCACGTATGCCCTTCACGATTCTGAACATAATGCGCTTACTGAATAATAATTGGTTAACATGAGAGTTGGCGTCTCTGGCATTTTGTAGAAAATCGAATTTGAAATTGCAATAAAAATAGAATCTATTGGCAAAACCATCGGCATACGTGTAAGACGGGACCTATGGTCCCTTGAAGACATGTAAATTTCTTTAAAAAAAATCAATTTTGAAACAACCAAATCGCTCTGGTCTTCAAGTGCCCTTAGGTCTCGCTTTAGACATATGCCGATAGTTTTTCTATAAAAATCTTTTTATAAACATTGATTTATATTTACATGGCATAGATACTTCGATTGACTTTTGATGGTAATTTTTTTACAGATATAAGGGTTGTCGATAGAGGGAGATTCCAACTGAACGATTCTTTGTATGAGTGTGAAATTTACTTTCATTACCTATGAGAGGTGCTATGCTCTTGTGCCTTGTGTCGAAATTCGTTAGCTTTTTGTCTAGAGCTTATCCAAGTTGTTCCCAGTTTTTGTGAGAAATTCGGGTTCACTCTCTCGTTTCAAATGTTTTATTTGTATGGACGGTAGGCGTGTCCGTTTACCAAATTTCATTCAATTACCTTACTAAGTTTACACGTAATCATAATTTCCACTGACAGACACACAGACAGACATGGCTAACTTGACTCATGAGTGCACTTGAAACGATCATCAAGTTACTCGCCACGTTGCGAGTTCATTGTCCCTTATGCACAAAAACCACAAATCAAATCGAAACAAATCGAAACATCAAGCTGCACTTGCAAATAAATCGATGTTAATTGCATTCGTATGTATATATGATGATCGTTTCGGGTACACTCATGCAGACCTCTATTGTCTATACCTGCCACGCTCCTTTCTATGCGTTACAAACGGAATGACAAAGTGTATATGCCCTGAGTGTAGGGTATAACAAGTGCCAAAAATTGCACTTTACATCTGTAGAAAAATATTTATAACATATGAAAAGGAAAAAAAAATTGTGAAAGTGGGCCATGGTCAAATATTTTATTTAAGCTATCTTATCTGTTCCAAAAACCCATAAGCCTCTTACGTATTTCTGCTTTGATTTACTGAGCAAATCGAATTTTGATATATTAAGTTGGGGCTGTTATGTGACAGCCCCTACCAAATGGCAACTATGAACTCAATATGACCCGTACTAGGAGAAACATTGGAATTGAGAGCGCCACAGGAAAAACTTTAGATAGTTAAATTGAGAACAAGTTCACTTAGTTAGCTTCTCACATATTAGACTTTATGTCTTGACTTGTTTTAGTTATGGGCACAGATCCTTAATCTTTACCCTTTGATTAGTAGACATATTAACAACATTATCTCGATCAATCAAATAAATTTTTAATTTCAAATAAATTTTAATGCAACAAACAATAAATTTTTAAGTATTATTAATTTAATTAAAATTAAGTTAAATTAAATTTTTTTGCACTACTACTTAACTTTAGGTAATGAAGGTGACGACGATGAAATTTTCAGAAGACAAAGAGGTTTTGTTGCTTCTTAAAAAAGTTTCCTTAAGACAAACGAGGCATACAAAATAGTTAAATTTTCTTAGAAATTAATTAAATTAATTATTGTGTATTTACAAATAATTTAGAGCAAATGCATCATGATATTTATTTATTGTTTATTGTTAGACAAATTGTTGTTTTGTTTCTTTGTTTTTTGTTTTATTAGAAAATAAAACAAATTAAAAAAAAAATTATTTTCTTTCTTTTTTCTTTTACGCAGTTTATTATGAAAACTCTTAAGTTCCCATTATTTAATAAACATTAAGAATATTCGAATAATGGCGTCTTTACAAAAAATAAAAAAACTAAAAATTTACGTTTTTTACGCCCCTGTCAAAAAGTAATTGTCTCGAATTATCTTAGCGTTAAACCAAAAATCTAATATATTACATACATATATATGGTACATTAAAGACAATCTAGGCTTAAAGCAATAATTTTGTCGGAAAAAGAATAAGTAATTGTTTCTTTCGTCTAATCATTTCCTTTTAACTTTTTTATAGAAAAATTATAATTCAAAAAAAAAAAAAGTCGAAAATCATCTGCTTTTCGATATGTGGAAAAATCGTAATCAAACACTTTATCTGAAAACTCTGCGTTGTGATCGTGTATTAAGTGTGTAAAAATGTATAATAAAAGTAATAGCTGCTCAACTCTATGAGATACGACCTCTCGTATTTTTCGTATAAAAAATATAGATATTTACGTATGTTGGTCAAAATACAAGATAGAAAAAGATCCTAGCAAAAGATAACACATCTAGTAAATTAAGATAAATTTTTACTCTATGGTAAGATGAACTCTAACTACTCAAAATCTTTGCACTGCACACAAAAAATTTCAATTACAATTACAGCATGTAATATTAATTACAGCAAAAACAAAAAAACAACAAACAAAAACAACTAAAACAAAAGTACCCTTTGTACATAATCAAGAAGGTATATGATATGTACTAATACAAAACTTGTGATGAGTTAAAGCGAAACCTTAATTTGGAAAGTGAGAAACGAATGAATAGTGTCGTATTTAAAATATATTTTAATTTAATAGTAACTTTACGAAATTATTGCTTAACTATGAATACATAGCTTATGAACTTACCGGGCCTGTGAAGTCGATACACAAAGTAAAAAAGCTAGAAGTAAAAAAGTCTCCATTGAAATGATTCTGTTTGGATTATATGTAACATGGAGTTTCATTTTAGTATCAGATTTTTTTAACAATTTTCCTTAAGTCCTTAAGATTGCTTGGCGTTTGATTGCCAACTTGGCCTCAAATAGTATTTTAAAAATACCCACGCAAAAGTAATGCATTGTTCACTATCAAATGCATTGATTGAATGCATTTAGGGAATTCACAAGATATTATAATATCATGGCACGTAAGTTCTGTTTAGAAAAACCTATGATATTTGCGAGTATTTTATCATAGTTCTAGCGATACGACTCTCTCAGTTGCTTACACAGCTGTTTTGTTACTCTCTTTCTCCATATAATTTTCTCAGTAAAATGAAAACATTTTTACAACTATTGCAAAGTTATTAGACATACAACTAATTCGATATGTTATGACACCATGTGAATTCCCTAATTATATACATAAGGGTGAATTTTTGACAACATTTTGATTTTTTGAGCTGACAAGATATCCCAACATTATTTGCATCCATCACGTCACATTTTTTCTTAAATACGAGTACACTCAAAGTTTTGGATATGAAAAATCTCAGATTGTTAACTTTTCCCAAACTAAATACTTAATGTAAGTTTGTTTGTTAAGAAAAAGTTTTAAAAAAATACAATCGTGTACGTTTTTAAAGGATTTTGATGCGCTGAAAGTCACCTCCGATATGCTTTATTAGTCTAGTTTTTCTGATATTTGTGTAAAGTTCTAAGCTTTGAACGTATCAAAAAAAAAATATATACATATGGAACATATAAAAAAATATTTTTAATGAAAGCTATTATTTTTTGCTCCACTTATGTTATGCAAGTGAAAAAATTGCATTGCTTATTACAAAATTTGATTGCTCTCACAAATCTCAGCTCGTGAGCAAACTTACGTTAGCAGAAAAAAAAACACTTTATTGAACCAGGCAATGAAAATTTTAGATTTTGTGACCAAAATAAGCTCTTAAATTTATTTCCGACATTTGCCTATCGATTGATGCAATACAATTTGTTTTCAAAAGTTGCTCGAAAGCCCCGATTGAGCCTCTTGGTCATTTCCTTAACTATTTTTCGATTTCCTTCACGGATCGGTACAGTAAAAGCTTATATGGAAAATGGAGCCGAAATGGGGTCTAAAGCATTTGAGGAACGTCGGTTTCGATTATCCAAAATACAAGAATGGACTTTTAAGGTGTTCAGGAGCACTCCAGATCATGCTCAAAGTTTATTTTCGAACTATCTCAGCTTTTTCTCAATAACGCAATAATATTCGATACTCTTGGCATTTTCTTTAATTTTTCCCATAATTTTCGACCTTCACCGAAAAACGTTTTATTAACATTTTCGGCAGACTTGAATTTCTTATCAATTGCTATTGTATAGTTTTGGGGTGGAAGGACGATTCTAAAAGTCAGATATTTTTGAATTCCTACCAGCCCCCTGACTTTGACATGAAATTCCGGTATCGGCTGGGTCAATCCCGGCAACTTGGCAACTCTGGGTGACTACATATTTGTGCCGTCGGTATCACACGCAGAGCCTCAGGGAACTCTTGAGGTTTCTACACCCTAACAAGGCAGTTAATTTCCCAGCTACTGCCGAGTAAATTACGCGCTGTAGCAACAGTGCAACTGCCCCAAGTGCCATCGTGCTGCAGCCGCTATAGGCTTCACCTTCAATCGAATATCGACATTTCAATGTTTATCATTTTGGAAATGTTGTTAGTTTATTAGAAATAATTTAGTTGGCTATTGTAACGATATGCAAAATTTTGACCAATTTGTGTTTATTCCGTACAAAAGAGTTAATAAATTAAATTATAGATAGATCGAATGTAAAATGAATGCAAATAAATAAGGCTTTTGAATATGTTACCAAAACCACAGGTCATCAATACAATTTTTAGAAAAATAATGTTACCTGGACCCATTACATCTCGAATGTTATGGGTCTAATATCAAATTGTCTAATTATTATAGTAAATAAAATTTTCTTTCAATGGTATTTATATATTTGAAATTGACGATTCAGGGGTTCTTAATTTATAATGAGTTTTAGAAAAGATATATTCAGAGCTTTCGATGGCTACATTTCTTCATATTCCATACTTGTTATAATCATTAATATCTTCTTTAGGAAAATTGGGCTTAAAAAAATGGAGTGGAGTAACAAAAGTGTGGACAAAAGATATTAACGTTCTATCACCATGCCAAAACGAAATTAGAAGAAAAAGTTTAAATAATTCACTCTGCTACTGTCGGAAATTATTGACAAATCGATAAAAGTTCCAAATAGTAACAACAAAGTCATGAATTTGTAATATGTACAACGAAATATTATTCACGGCAAAAGCTGGGAGTGCTTAATCCAGCACCGAATTAAGACATTACGAAGCTAAAAATTTGCAAATTGATTGCCAAAAAAAAAGGGTCAATCATTAGTAACATAAGAATTTTTTTCTCCAATGCAAGTCACAAAATCGTAATTAGGCCCGCAGTACGCTTTTATGTGTATGGACAATGTGAATAAAAAGTCCTCTTTTGCTTACTACATAACATCCATAGATATACACAGCCTTTTGTCGTGTTGGGATCCTCTTGACCTATATCACTAGGAAATGGCGTATAACCTCCTCTAACCCTAACTTATTCAAGCCCTACTTTAATCCAATCCTACTTTAATACATTCTTAAAAATAGTTTTTAACAGGTTTGTCAAATATTTTATGCAGTAAAATTTCTATTGATTATGTAAGTAATAACAATTTGGCCCTTCTCTCAGAAAATCTTTAGATTTTTTAATGATGTCTAGAGACTTAAAGCCTTTCATTGTTTGGTAACGCTTCATTCCATGCCATATGTGTATTCCAGTTCAAGCAAATATTTTGAATAGAACTATTAAAGTTTAAAAAGTTTTTTAAAAAACGACCTATCAAAGAGTTTCTGTTTGCTCATTTAAGCTTTAACTAAGAGTTACTTACTTAACAAAGCCTTAAGAACTAAATGAGCAAATATAATCGATTCTAATTAAAAGGAAAATTCACTCAGAATGACGCTTGAGAAACCAGACAGGACAGAACAAAAAGAAATTTGTAAACTAACAAAATGAAAACGAATGATAATAGCTCTTAGACATATCAATTTTATTTTTCTCTAGTCCTTAAGCCTTTCAGAATATAAGCAAAATAATGACGAGAAACAGCATTTTAAATAAAACATAAACCTTAAATAGAAAATTCTAATTAAGGAAAATTCAAATTAAGGAAAAGAGAAATAACTTTAATAAGGAAAAAACAAATTACTCTTCAAAAACAAAAACGTAAAAAAAAACAAGAACATATTACCACAGACTTTAGCATGAGTCTAGAAAATATGAGTATTATACCAAGTTTATATAAGTGTGAAATTATATACTATATATCTATATATTTGTATATAAAAATAAAACATTTACTTTTTAGCATTTTATGAACTTTTGTAGCGGATAAAAATTGTTTTCTTTAAAATTGCAAAATAAAAATATAAGAAAAATAAATAAATTAAGTTGAACTTTGTCTAACAGAGGCGTCATAACTTATAGGCCGAGAAACGGCTGAAGAAATGTGGCGTGTTTAAGATTGATTTATGAAATTTTCAGTAAAGAAATTATTACTAAATATCAAAATTAACCACTGTCCAAAATATTCAATAACCACAGATGAATAGTTTGCCGCTTTTATCTCGCTTCGAATTGACCGCACAGAAACTTCATTTGAACGAAATTTAACATAAATAGACATTCAAGCACTTTTATGAAATTCAAGTTCAAAGGTTACAAATATACTTTTTTTTTTTAATTGTCTCACTTTCGAACATTAATTTAACATATAAGCGATACACCAGCCGGACTTTCAATTGACTCGATTGTGTTTCATAATTTCAAAAATAGCTTTGAGACCGGCTATTAAATACGTGAGGTGTTTTTTTTTTAAATTCGGACCCGCTCTTTCACTTCGAATCAATTATGGTCCAGAAGGTAGCGTTGCATTTTTCGAAGTCATTTCCTCTGATATGATAACCTAAGTATGATTGAAATAAGCGTCAGCCGACAGAATAGCGGTGGGCCTGGTTGTGAAAGGCCGACAAAAAAAATTTCAAAATAACTCGGAAAGTAAGCGAAAAGTAGAAAATTATGTTAAATCTAAAGTAATAGAGGAGATGAAAACACATCGATTTCATACGAAACATTAAACCACTTACCGAATCGATTTTGGAGAATATAATGAGAATGAACAAAATAAAAAAAAATCAACAAATCTACGATGATTTTTGCTTGGACCCAATTTCGAACGAAACTAATCTCATTTACTTATTGGAAGGTTCCTTTGAATTCTTTTATTGGCAGAGTAATCCTTATGATAGTTCAAACTACGGTTCCCTCAAATTCTTTGTTTTTCTCTTATTAGCAGGGTTTTCTTGTCTGCGCGTGTCTCTAATTGACAAGTTTGAGTGTAATTAAATTTATTTGATATATTTTGTTTAATTTTACTAAACACCTAAGTGTTATAACTGATGTGTTCTATGTACTTACTATACAACAATATTTTAATAAAATAAGAGAAAAAACTGAGGCTTCCTCTATTGTGATGATTGATACATAACGTACATGTCTTTGGTAAAGTGGGTAGTATATTAGACACTTTTCAGCCCAACGGGTGACAACAAGCGTTCGTCGAACCCTGATCACAGGTGCACGCAGAGCTGCATGCAGCACTGACCCCTGTTTTTGCAGCTTCATGCGAGTTGCAAACTACATGCCAGACGTCTTGCAGCATCTGCTGTGCATAGCTCAATTATTATATTGATATGAAACAATCTGCTATATCCCCCTTGGTAAGTTTTTGCCGAACCCTTCCTCCCCCCCCCCCCATTTTGACTCATGTAGTCAATGGATGATCCCATTCACACTGGCTTTATCGGGGTTTCGCTGACATTAACTTTCTGTTTGTATTGTTTTCTCTCTCTCGCTCTCTCTCTCTCTCTCTAACAATATGCCAGTCATTCCGAAAGACATATATATTAACCTCCATGCCTCCGAAACTCGAGGTTTTATTGAGTCCTTACTATCGTTATGATTGTGAATCACTAAATAACACGACCACCTTTTAAAAGGCTAAAAATGATATCCCCTAACCGCTTTGAAAAAACCATGTGAAACCAGCCAGACGCTAAGACCCGCGCGAACAAACACACACGAAAATACGTTTGTACTCGCTAACGGACAAAACGAAAGACCGTTTGTATTGTTGTTTGACATCTCTTTTGGTTTTGCTGTTTGACATTAGCTGACTGCTTTTCGTTTTTCATTAATTAAATTCTTTTTGCGCCAAAATAATCTGTTAATGGACCACATTTTAATAAATAACACAAAACTTTTTTACAAAAACTGCTTACATTACTTTGAGATTCAATTTTATATTTGCTTATTTGTCCGACAGTTTATCTGTTATGCTTTGGTTATGTCCTCCCTTTACCAATTTTGTGCAAAACTGTTTAATCTATAACTTCTGTAGAGTTTGAATTTCTGTGCGGTGGATAAAATGCGATCTAAAGGTAACAAACTTTTTTTAACTTAATTTTGATACATAGTCTAATAGTCTAATGCTAACTTGCCTTAAAGCTTAAACCAAAGCTTGAAATGAACTTTTAAATAAGTTTTTTTTAAGTTAGAAGTTAAGTTTAAGTTATTTTTTTAAAGTTAACAAGTTATTAAAGTTAACTTTTAACTTTAATATTCTCGAAATAAAAGTAAAAGTTTCCTTAAAACTTTTTTATTAGAAAAAAAAAGCTTTCATGTAAAACTTTTATTGACAAAAGTTTTTTTTTGACTTATATTCTTAAAAGTCACATCTAAAAGCTTTTTTTTTTGACTTTTATTTTCAAAAATTGAAAGTAAAGTTTTTTTTTTTTTGCTTGAAAACACGAGGAAAGCCATTTTAATGCAATAAAAGTTTTTAAAGAAAGTTTTCAAAATCTTTTATAGCTAAAACGTTTTGAGAAGCTTTTATTTTCATGACTTTTTGAATAAAAACTTAAATACGCCACTCTTACACAGCCGCTTCATGGACTATAAGTAACGTTGTAAGGAGCAGCATGGACAAATTTATAGGTTGTAAACTGACTATGAGCGAAAATCTATTTTTAATAAAAAATCAATGAGCATAAAGTACATAAACACATACAGACATACCTATGTTAAATAAATCCTTAAAAACAAAATGGGTTGTTAATTTTTCAAACTCTTTTTCTTAAACAATTCTAAGCACTAAATTGTTTGCAATGTAATATAACAATATTATTATCAAATGAAAATTGGGCAAATTAAAATTAAAAACTAAAAAAAGAAAATTTCAAGATTGCAAACTTTTGAAGAATCCCACGTAATTTTTTATAAATATCAACGCTCACGCTAAGTTGCATTCGCGCTCTATCTCTTTCTCTCTATATTGCGTTTTTCAAGATGTTACTTAGCGTTTAAAACCTTATTTTACTAACTAAATCATCATAAAAAAAAATAAAAAAAAAATTCCCTCCAATATTTTTAAAATTATGAAGAAGATTAGTATTAAATAAATAAAGAAAGAGACGGAAATAGTAGTTATTATTTGAATTACTTTCAAAGCGTATGAGGCAAAACGTATCTATGAATTAAAATATAAATACCATACCATAGATTTGTGTCTAATTTCTTTTTAAGCCTTACACTGCATAAATGCATATTTGCATCTATATACGTACACATACATTGATATGCATGCACTAGCAGCTACATGCGCTGGTATGCATGCGTATACATATAACGAATATAAAACTTTAACGAAGACATGCGCAAAATGCATAAAAGCCTCAAAAGTCAATTTCTTTCTAGCGTAATTATTATTATGACAAATAAAGTAAGAAACAAAAACAAAAAAATAAAAACCAAAGTGGACAGACACTTTCACTTTTAATTTAATAAATACCATAGCTAACGATATAAAGTATCTGAACGATACAAAATTCTATGTTTTATCTGTTTTCGAAACGAAACTAAATAAAATGGTGTGTGATATTGGGTCGGTTGTGCGTGTTAGTGAAGTCTTTTTTGTTTATCAAATCATATTCTATTCACTTCACAATTATTTTAACACTCTTACTTTAAAAAATACTTAAGAATAAACAAAAATTGTTGTTGAATTTAATTGAAGTATTTAAGAGATCATTAAAGTATCTAATGTTGCTATGTAGCCTTAAAACTTAATTTAATTTAGCTTTCATTATTCTCCTTAATTTAACGTCCATTTCATAGCATTTATGTAAATGGTAAATTAAAAATTGAAAAAAAAAATTAAATGAAAATTTAATTTTAAGCTTAAGTACTTAAATTCCATAAAAAAGAAAAGATACGCTATCTTTAAGTTAATTTATTTAAAGGCGAACTTATGATCTGTATCTGTGTCGGTGAATATCAAAAATCAATTCATGCCATATGCGTGAAAAAATGATTATTGTCCGTTTTTATTAATACTAGAGTTTGCCCAGTGGTTGAAACTCAACCAACTTGTTAGTATTCAATCTGAGTCATCATGTTATAATGTTGCTATATCACTACCACTATCTCTTTCTCTTCCTTAGGGTGCAATCTATAACATACCAAATTAAATCAAAATCGGTTCATTAGCTAAGTTCTGAAAATATATTTTCCTACTGAAGGCGTGTCACCTTAAACTTTGAAACGAATGGCTTTCCTCAGGATTCAGTCTATCTTTGTACTGAATTCCATCAAAATCGGTCCATTAGCTTAGCAGTTAAAATGCTTTTTCCTGTTAGAGGTGCTGCCACGCCTACTAAAACAAATTTGAGTTCTTAGTAATCTTTTTTAGAGTTCAATGTGTGTCCTAACAAACTTTCATCAAAATCGGTGCGTCACTTAAGGAGTAATAACGTATATACCGGTAAGAGGCGTGGCACCGCCCACTTTAAAAAATAAATTTTACTACAGAATCAATTTAACTCAATACCAAATTTCATCAAAATCGAAGAATCGGCTCTGCCGAGAAAGCGTTTTTTCCATTAAGGGCGGTGAAACGCCCCCTTAAAGAAATCAAAATATCTAATAACCTTTCTTAGGGTTCAATCTATCTCCGTGTAAAATTTTATCAAAATCGGTTGATTAGTTTAGTCGTGGAAAGGTTTTTCCTGTTAGGGGCGTGGCACTGCCTACTATAGAAAAATAAAGTATACATGTCTCTCACCGCCTTTCCAACAAAAAAAAGTTAAGCTATTATGTTATGTTATGGCTGAGAAAAAGCATTGTAACCGTTTACCAACTGTGTATTTATATATAGATTATTGTTATCGCTTTATTAGAAAACCCTTTAGTTAAAAGCAAATTAAATAAATTAAAGTTCCAACAATTTTTACTGAGTTTAATCAACTCTTTGAATATTTTTAGGCAGATTTGATATCAACTTAATGTAACAAGTTAATTTTTTACCTAAAACGTGTGTACATAAGCAATTTTGAAAATTAAATTTTAAAGTTTTTAGTTCAGTTTTCTGATATTCATTTCTTTACTAAGTATTTTTTTGAAAATTAAAATCGGAAAAACGGACTCTCTTGTAAATTCCTTGTTCTTTGGTTAATATAGCTGCATTGATTTATATGCTTGAATAAGCTCTGATGATGATAGATCAATTAGATAGATACTTAGGCACTTTTGATATTTATCGACACAGTAATTGAAGAATCAAAGAAGCATAAAAAACTACTTGAATAAACATTAGGGCGTGTCAGATCAAATGTTATTTTGTCAATTTCAATTTCTATAGTGACAAAACGTTCCCAAATTAATAATTTCAGTATAAAATATTTTTCAAAACCGATTATTTTAAAAGCCTGACCATCGATTTGATTTGCTTCAAGTGAGTTTAAGGCATTCTCGTTTTTTATGACAGGGCTTTTATTACTTGTGACGTCTGCGGATTAAAATTTGCAGTGAGGTACATACATACATACCTTTCCTAAAAATCGACATATATAATTAAAAAAATAAAGATAAGCTACAAGTATTATAACTGAGCATTGAAGTTTTTAAGATATTGGCACCCAAAAATTAATTTTCCGTATACGTCAAATAAGCAATTTTGAGAAATCGAGCTTAAGTCCATTACAGAGCGAAATTTGGCTAAGCCTTAAACTCAGAAGTCAGAACTTACTTTTCTAAATGTTTTTGTCGCACTGAATTCGAATTCGATATCAGAATTACTCTGATGGCTCAGGTTTTCGATGTATTCTAACATGAAAAAGCGAAAATCACGGTTTTTGGACTTCCGAAATTCTTTGAAATTGGCTTGAGTTGCATATAAGTCCTCTAGAAGACTTGGTTTTAAAGATACAGAGTGTCTAATTTAAAATATTTTATAAAATTAAGAAAATTTTAATAGTTCATATCTCGGTTAATTTTTACCGTAAAAAAACAAAAGTTTTCTGGTTTTTATTGATTTCCAGTTATTTGCAAAAAACACTTTTTTGATCCTTAAAATTAAAATCGACAGCTCGAAATTGATTTGAACCGTATGTATAATTCCAGCACATATTAGGTCCATTCCGGTACTAGTCAAAATTAGTCATATTCACTGGACTTAGACAGATTTAGGCCGGGAAGCGCTCCTGTACCAGAAAATTCTATAAATGAGAGCGGAGATGATTGAGTAATTGAGTTTCTCTTTTTGTCTAAGGTTACAGGATTAGAAGAATTTTTGCTGGTAAAATCATGGAAGTGTCAAATTATCATCCATTCTGTGCTGTGCGAGCTAAATTGTAAACATTAAGTTTATTTTGATTATATTTAATTTTTATTTAACTGTTTGCCTTTGAAAAAATCGCTTTATTTTTTAACTATGAACCTTTTTGCGTTCCTGAACTTATTACATTTCTACTCTTTCACAGAGCGCAATTTTAATACTCTCTCGTGTTTGACAGTTTTACTGGATTTAATCCAAACAGATACAGTCCGGGAGCTAGCGTTACATTTTTCGAAGTAATTTCCTGTCACTGAATTTTTGTTGCAAATAATAGTTTAAGTATAGCTGATATTCGAAATAAGCGTCAGTCACCAGAATCATTAGGGGCCTGGTTGTGAGAGGCCGACAAAAAAAAATTTTGCGAAATAACTCGGAAAGTGAGCCACAAGTAGAAAAATATGTCAGGACCAATGTTGTGGAGCAGAAAAAACCACCTCGATTTCATATTCGAAAAATCCCCAGAAAACAATATTTGATACACAGCCCTAAAATTATTAATGACCATTGGCATATTCGAGAAAATACAGTTTTTGTTGAAAGTCTTAAAATTCAAATCTGAAAACCACATTTTTCGACCAAAATAACTAAATTTGTTAAAAATTACAGTATTTTTTGGAAACTTTACAACGATGAAAACTTTGGGAATTTTCCGAACATCAAATCGATGTGGTTTTTTCTGCTCTACAGTATTGGTTCTCCATAGGCCCACCACGATTCTGGCGACTGACGCTTATTTCGAGCATCAGCTATGAGTAAACTATTATTTGCAACAAAAAATTAAGTGGAAGGAAATTGCTTCGAAAAATTTAACGCTACGTCCCGGACTTATAAAGCTAAAAAAAGCGAACATAGGTTCGTAAAAAGGGTGTTTTTTTTTAAAAAAAAAAAAGCATGTCTGACTCATTTTCATTTAGCCCTAATGTGTATACATTTGTTCCCATTATTATCTTTTCTTTTAAATATAAAAACAAGAAACCTTAAATAAAAAACTCTATAGGTTAAGCGAATAAAAGAAAAACTATTAAAACCAACATCAAAGGTTGTAGTTTTATATCCGACAGCGTTTTAACCTAACCTTCCATATTGTATGATATTACGAGTATATTGAAAAAAAAACAACAAAACAAAATAAATCTTTATTTTCTTCCTAAGAAAACCTTTAAATGATAAAATCAATGAAAGTAGTGAAAAGAAAACAAAAGAAAAGCTACAAGTAATACAAAAACAAAAAAAAAAGAAACTAAAAACTTTACCTTGCTATTTACAAATACATTTTTTATAAGTGTAAAAGTAGGTGTGGCAGAGTATATTTACTACACAGGCAATGCAAAGCAACAACAAAGATACATAGAGGAAAAATGTTTTTAGAAAAATTGTTGCAACAGCAATAGAGGTCGTAAAACCAAATGCATAGGATGCGTTTAAACTCAAAAATGAAAAAACAGACACAAATAAGAAAAATGTATTTATAGTTTAAGAATCGAATGAATGTAAGTTCATTTTTATGCAAATTTTACTATATAAAAAAAGTCCGATGTTGATGTTGACGTGGAAAGGACGAAACAGAATAAGAAGAAGAATGTCTCTTGTATGCTCTTAAAATTAAAAATTAACTGGAGAATAAAACAAAGAAAAAAAAAAATGGTTGTGTTTTATTGTAAAGTGAAACTGGTTAATACTGAAGAAAAAATAAAAACTATAATTCGGATCCGTATATGAAGCCCGTTTCGGATCCGATACGGATCCGACAAAGCGGACGATTCTTACGTTTTTTCGAGAGGAATTTCATATGACAACGAATTCGAATCGGATCCGAAACGGATTCTGTTTCGGATAAATAACATAAAGGAGCGGATCCGCAACGGATCCGAAACAGTACGTTTGGCACATTGGGTATAGTTATACTTCTATGGTAATGGTTTTGTGCATTATTTTTAATTTAATTATTTATTCCTAATGTTTGTGCCAAATTTCAATTACTTTAAATATCAGCATAGGGTTTTAAATTTTTATTATGTAAGCGCCACGCCTACTTGCAGCCATTTGATTAGCTCTTGCCCGGGGTTTTTTTTCGAATCATTCCTACTGTTGAGATTTTGTTTCATCAAAATAATTTTCTAAACTAGACGTTTTGAAGTTTTTGCTTGTATACGAGCTGCCACGCCTATCTTTCCGAGATTAGCCAACATTTTTGTACACCGCTTGTCCAAGCTACTCCTGGTATTTGTGAGAGCTTTGGTTACACTACATTAAATAACTCTCTCAATATAGTGTTTTGTAGGTGTTGTAGATATGTGCGGTAGGCGTATCTTTGAACATTTTGTCTAAGTGAGTCGGTTTTCGTAACTGACTGCCACTCCTACCTAACCTAACCTAACCTTGAACTGATTTCACCCATTTTTAATCCCACGTGCTATGGTTGAAGCTGCAGAATGTATACCAAATTTCATCTAATTATCTCACTAGTTATCCCCGTAATAGTGTTTTCCACAGACAGACGGACACGGCTAAATCGACACAGGTAATGACGCGGATCAAGAACGTATTTACGTATATGTACATATGTATGTTTGTATACTTTCTATACCTTCCACACCCCCTTCTTTGCGGTATAAAAATATTGACAAAGTAATTATACCATGAGTTAGGGTATAATAAAAATGAACTATCATTATAATCCATATACTAACGCATCCGATAATGCAAGGGATGAAGGCAAGGGGTTCGATAGTCGCGGGCAGTAAAATGGTCCTAGGTTGTTAGCATATTGAATAAATTTTGTGGACCTTTTTTTTAGTAAATGGAAATAGTAAAGAGTGCAACGGCCCCATGTGGTTAGGTAAAGTGAAATATAGGTTATTTTGCTAGCGTGGCTTTCGCAATGTTATTTTTCTGGTTTTTTAGTAAAAAAAAACTTTCTACGGTGAGAAGGTAGTAGGTGGAAAATTGCCTCCAAATGTGGCTACGCCATTGGCTGTTTTTATTTTACTTCGATTACGTTGCTAACTATTCATTGGGCCGCCTATTATAACGCATACGATGTACTCTATGGATTGACGCCTTTACACACTTTGATAACTTATGTAGCAGAGGAACTATGAACACGAACGCGTCGGTGAGTATGGTAAAAATGTCATGCGGCACTCACATGAACTCTACACAGGGCTGCCAAGTTGTAAAGAAGGAATTAACTGTCTCCCCAAAATAAAAGTATGTATATTCCTTACAATTTTTTTTGGGAAAAAGTTGAAAGCTTATGACCTTTTTTTTGTCGCAATATTACTACATTAAATATTTTGTATTGACAAATTAACTTGACGTACTTTTCATTGTTTTTATCAGTTACCAAATTATTTTCTTTGAAAAAAAAATAAAAATTTATGAAAAAATACACATGGCTGCCAGATTGAAAACTGCTGCACTATATGTAGAGCTGTTTTTCACTTCCAAACTTATAAAGCGCTTACGAAATTGTCGTTATATAAGCTGGCTGAACGGGTCCGTTGTTAAAGCTCATAGCTATTTTTTCACCTTTAAAGCACGATGGAATGGCACTTAAAGCTTTCAAAAGCTTTTACAAGCTGTTTAACCAAACAAAAAGCTGCGTTGCTGTTATGGTATTTGCTAATTTATGTTATATGAATGAGACCGGAAGTCTTGCAGGCGGGAAACAACTTTTTGATAGTGCGGTGAGTTCGCTTAGTGTGAGAGTGCCACCTATGAAATACTCATATTTAATTTAAGGAATTTCTGTCTCGCTACAAAAAAAAAGTAAAAGAAATTGCTGTTTTTATAGCAAACTTTTAGCCAAATATGTAAAAAAGTGTGAAAACTTACAATTTCCTTGAAATAATAAACGAAAACTAAAATTTATTTCTTGATCGGAAAAGTGGAAGTGTCGTATTTGTTAAGTATTTGTATATAGAAGACATTTGAAGATTTATATCGATGACAGTATTTAGAATTTAGTTCGTAAAAATCTTGCTGCACTCATGATCTAATTTTTTCTCAGCTTTATCCATACTCAATGGAGAAGTACACAAACTCACTTTGAAAATACCAGCAACTAAGTACTCATCAGGTAAGTGGCTTTTAAGTGAACTGTTTTTTATATAATTTGCAGACATTCCTTCTTTGAATTTAAGGTTTCAGTCTTGTTTAGTAATCGTTGTATTCCAGACGGTAATCAGCGCATCATTGGTTATGGCTCACATATATTTGAATTGATTGAGGCTCGGTTCACACGAGCGTTTTTTCAACGCGAGTTAGCTAACACAAAGATGACCATGCCCACGGTTACAATAACATAACAGGTTTTGAACTGCTCTGCCATGCCCTGATGCTGGCCACTCACCAGAAAAAGGACGACTCGTTCGTTATCTACAATTTATGCGTTAATACGAAAATTGGTGCGGTATCAAGAGCTTGTGGCAATATGCTCCAATTTCTACAGGGTCATTCTGCAGAAACTTCTGCTAGCCTTAGTCTTATTTGCTTGCCCTGCTAATTTTATCGATACTATAATTGAATGTTATATCAAAGATATTTTGAGAAACATTTTCATCAACTAAACAATTCATGTTAAAGTAAATTTAATTAAACTTTATGCAACAGGTTTACTTTACTGTTTTTTTTTTGAAGTAGCGTTTTAAGAATATGAAATAAATATGCCGTAAAAAATATCTTTTGAATCTAAATTCGGAGATATAGCCATCGGAGCTTACGGATGTATCTTTTATAAAAAACGGTATAAGTCAGGAAACACAAGACAGATTTCTAAAATATGGGTCTCAGGAGAAAGATAATAAATAACGAAGGCTTGTGCAGTTACGAAAACTATCGAAATATCGATATCCAAACAGTATCGAAATATATCGACAAAGATATATAGAATATATCGATAGTCTACTATAGTAAAAATAAATTTTTAGTTCTATGGAGAGACCACAGTAGCACTTAATCGAAAAGCAAAACAGTCTCCTGTATGCCTTAAAAATATATATATATAAAAACTATGAATATTTTTTTTAAATTTAATTTTGATATTTCTTTTTTTTGTATATTGTTATAGTCCTTTCTTTGAATTTTCACTCTCGCTTTTGAAATTTTCATTTCGCTTTGAGATGTTTTTTCCTTCAATTAAATTTTCACTTTGTCAGAAATCCCATAAAAGAAACGGCTTTAAGAGAGTTTTAAGCTCCATTTCTCCATGTGAATGAGTCCCTGGCTTCAACAGCTTAAAGTAATTTTAGTTTTAAACAATATCTCTGGCGCATTAAGCGGCTAATTGGCAGCCCTGTTCATTGACAAAGTTATGAAATTGAATCACAAGAGAAAAAGATAGTTTACAAAATCTATATGAATAGACTTCGTGGTCATTAAAATTTTACTTAATTCAAAACTTAAATTTTTCTTGGTCGATGGCAATCCATCAGCAAAATAAACAAACAAAAAAGCTTGGCGCGTGAATCTCTCTCTCTATCTCTCTCTCAAACTCGAAGCGAACTCACTCAAACTCATTTGCACGCGGTTATTATCCTTATCCAACATATTCGCACAATGAAAGCTGAGTGCGAGTCGCACATTATGTCCTTCGCTCGCCTTTGTAAATTTAGTTCAGTGTGTTGCTAACTATTCCACAAAATACACTTTCGTTCGCATCGTAGCTAATCTGCACACGCTCACTCGTCCTTGCCACTCAACATAACTCGAGTCAAGCGTCACCTAAGTGAAAGAGATTCATTGTTGACTTTTCTGCAATAAAATTGCACGGTTTTCAATAAAAATTTGTTGCTTTCAAGTTTTCGAGGCGAAATCTGAAAAAAGAAAAAGCCAAATCAATTGTGTAGTGAAAAATCCTTGAAAAGGATAACTAAGCTTCGTTTGTAGTCACTTCGTTTGTCGTCGCAACACATCGCGTCTCAATCGTGGAACGTTACTCGTGGTCGTGTGCTTGGTTTTGGTCGAGGTTGTGAATTCTAAATTGTGTAAGCGGCGTTTGCCAGCAACGGCTTATTTCCGGTTTTTTTGTGCTTTCTGTACGTTTGCTCAGTGGACGTGGTTGCAGTTCCCGAATCCTTTGTGTGTTCCAGAAGAACGATAGATTTAAATTTCTTCCAGTTGCAATTGTTATTGAACGGCTTCAAAATTAACTACTCAAAGTATCATCACAACGCTATGTCGCTATCGGCCATAGCTAAGGTAAGTGGAAAAAATGCAACCAAAGGACTCAGTGCATTAAAAAAAATATTTTTTAAAAAATGTGAATTTGGTTGGTATCCTTTGGAATTGGCTAGGAACGCGCGCGGTATAGAATTGACATTTAATTGATGGCTTGGAGTTTGAGTGCAAAACTCGACGAAACTCAAAGCGCATGACCGATCAAAAATTAAATCTATGAAGAGCAGAGTTGCCATACACGCTAGGACTAAAATTTGATTTTGGCCCAAAGGCTCAAAAAACGTATGACAATAAAAAAAAAAGTTTCCTTAAAAATCACATCATCTGTCTATCATATGTTTGTGTCCGGCGACTTTATATATAACTTTTGCTCATATCGAATTTAGGTCCGGCTCCAAGCAAGCCATATTATATATAGTGAAATGTATCAGAGTTTAATTTGTTAAGATCAGGACTGCCAAGTGCGCGGAACTTCATGTCAAACCAGAGGGACTGGTACGAATTCAAAAATAGTTCTGTTGAACGACCATACAAAAATAAAAATTTCATCTACAAAAAATAAATTAAAAAAGTGTTTCGCACACCAAAAGTAGAGTCTTAAACAGTTTGTGAATTAATTTTTTAATATTGGTGACCAAAAGAAATGTCAATAAATTTTTCTTAAGAAAGATGTACATTTTACCATTTCAGAGAAAAATGATTTTATTTTTGAGAAGGCCAGGATTGCTTATTACCAACTTGGCAACCCTGCTTAAGAGTCAGTGCAGTTTTTGGTATCTCTTGTGGTTTTTGCGATACACGGAGTCAAATATATCAAAAACACCGGTTTTTGCCATATTGGTGCACTTACACGAAGGGCACAAATTCCATTGGAACGCTTAAGAGCTCGCAAGAATTATGTTTTTGACATTAATTTTACTTCAGTTTATTTTATTTTATTTGATGCTGCAAGTGCTCAAAATCGGTCAAATGAGTCGAAAACTTCAATTGTGCCCATCTTCGAGCACAAATAAAATAATAAATACCAATGGTATTTATTTTTCAATAGCATTTCTGAGCATAAAGTACTCCGTAATAAGTAATACAGGTTCTATTAATTTGTGGTTCCCAAAAATGATTCAAGGAAATTTGTGTCTATGGTACAAAAGTACGAAAATCGTTGTTTTTGAACATTTTGAGTCCACATACATATCTAAAAAGCCACTTGCCATTTCTTGATTTTTACAGGCTAAATTTCATAAAAAAAATATGCTTGGCAACCCTACTTTTAAATATCCTAACTACTCAGCTGCTTACATGCGTCTATTGAGTTAAAAGTTGAGTCACATCCAGAAAAAGCTCAAACTCTTTGCGTTTCTTTTTCTCTTTCTTACGTTTCCTTTCCTCCCGACATAAGCTTCTACAAACATATTACTTATGCTCGATTTTTGATGTCATGAGCAGCACATTGTGAAATTTGTCTCCGTTATGGCATAATGTCCTCGAATGCTTTTCTAAGAAAGTTACTCCAATGCCAACACAGAGGTTATTGCCCCGACCTTGGTATACAACATACACATTGAACATAATTTTTGCAGGATATCCAGCGTAGGTTCATTAGCCTCGG
The DNA here is from genome assembly GCA_963680825.1 of Meiosimyza decipiens. Lineage (NCBI taxonomy): Eukaryota > Metazoa > Arthropoda > Insecta > Diptera > Lauxaniidae > Meiosimyza > Meiosimyza decipiens. Next base: position 69,843,562 of record OY804259.1, read on the forward strand.
GTAACCAAATGTAAAGCTTGTGTTTTGTATCTTACGAGCGCAATATTTCCTATTCCAATTCGCAAAAGCAACAGAAAAAAACAAGAACAAAGTGGTAATAAGAGCACCCTTTAATTTATTTGTGTGGCGCAGAATGGCCGCTACGTATGACAGCAATGCGTAGATGTATGTGGCGTTCATAGCCCAAATGTATCTAACCCACCCCATTCTACCCAAACTACTTTTAGTTTTCAACACTTTTTACATTGGCAAGTTTGCAAAGAAGCTAAATATTAAATGTTAAAAATCAAAAAATTCGTGAATTTAAGCATCATTCGTTATCAAGGCATTTAATGCAAAGAAAATTTTGAGACCTTACATACTTACGTATGCCTCCCGTATAACCCTTTTAGCTATAAATGTTGCAATGTTAGTCTGTATGTTCGCTTAAAACTTAAAAGACACTGCAGAGAATTTCAGCCGACTTATACCTTTAGTTATATAATGTGTACAATATGGGCGGGAATGCATAAGAAGACGAATGTAGAGCATTGTATGCAGGATAAAGCATAAAGCACAAAGCAAGATGTTTCCGAATTTTGGAAATTTGGCGGGGCATCTTGCAAGAAATTCATTTAAATGCCATTTTTTACAAAATATATGTGCAGATCCACGAAAAATTACCAGTTTTTTTTCGGAAAATTTTTAATAGCGTAGATGGCACACCTCTCACAACCAGCGAAATGATTACTTAAGGTAACCATCCTGGCAGCGATTCGATGTACTTTCATCTCTTTTATAACTTCTGTCGTATCACTATTGATCACCTTTTGTTTTGGGTGAGTCAGTTCTTAAACTTAAGCTCATAGCCCTTCCTACCTAACGTAACCTATTTCAATACATTTCTATGCTAAGTCAATTTTTTCGATTATATTTGATACTTCCGGACTTCTAAATATAAGCTTTCTTGGTATTTTTCAATATACATAGACTTTCATAAGCTTTATATATATGTACACACATATACATGAGGGTAATTCAAAAACTTTCTTTATTTCAAACAAGTGTTATAGTTGCAGGTATTTTCGAACTATTTACGAAACAATTTGATCATTTTTGATACGAGGTCTGGCATAACATATGTAAAACTTGGGTCCCGAGTACCGACGGTAGTCGAAGGAGAGGGAGAGTGTCTGTTTTAATATAAGATTCAACATGAAAAACTAATAGCGTTTTCGAGTAAATCGCTCTGGACCACTTTCAGAACGTTTCTGTTTCCTTTTATTGCATAAAAATGTAGAGACAGAGATACTCCAAGAGTGCTCCAGAGCTTACCACTCAAAATTGCTATAAGAATAAATGCAGACATTGGTGCATCTATGGCACCAATTTTTAGAGAAACATTTTGTATAAAGACCTTCAGTTGTACTAGGAAATATATGAAAACCTACTGACTCTACGCCTCAAAAGATAAAAGAATGGATCATGCAGCTAAAAGAACGTAAGCATGAGGCTGCCTCCTGGCAGAATTAAATGGTATATTGACGACTTTTAATTGTAAGATATTGTACAAATTGATATATGAAAGAAATATTTTTAAACAAGCTAAATGGTTTAAAGAAATATTGATAGAGTATTTTATAATGTTCGGGTGAGGAATTAAACACCTGCAAAACTTTCGGTTGTAAAGCACTCCACACCGAGGACAGGTCTTCTGCCAGGCCTGTTTGATACTCTTTGACTTTATCGATAGCGTTCGCTATGTTTAGCCTTTTTCCATACATTTTGACTTATAACGTTTATATAAATTATTTTCGTTATAATCAGACCTTTATCGGCTCTTTCAATGCTTGTGACTTTTTACTATACATATTGACTCTTACGATACTCTGCGCCATTATTAGGCGGAGAGCCCAATGTAGAAAAGTCGAGTGTATAAGATTAAAGGATGGGATTTAGAGAAAAGATAGTGATGCATTTTGGTGAAATTAAAGAACAGGGTTTCATTGCCAAAGCCCGTCCCGATTTCCAAAAATGCCCGATTTTGAACCAGTTTTTGTTGTTTTAATTGAAAAACTGTATAATATTACACCTCTATTACACCTTTGGTACAGATTTCAAGCAATTATCTTCATCAATGGAAATTGACGCAAAAACCCGGTGGATCGTATGTTTGAGATACGATTCAACAATGCAACTCCACGTATTATATTTATTCCTCTTCGAGTTCTATCCTTTGGCATACATTTCGAGCTGTTATGTTATACAGTTTTAATTATAGTAAAAAAAATCGGTAATTTTCGGTTATCGGGACAGGTTTTGGCAAGGCAACCTTAGTTTGTCAGTTTCACCAAAATTCATCACAATATTTCCTGTGCCTCCCATTCTGTAATCTTATACACTCGACTTATCTACAGCGGGCTCTTGGGCTACATATGAAACCTTACAACTTTTATCAATTGCTTCGATATTATTTGATACTTTTTGAAATTAAAATTTTAAAATTTGTTTCATCATACTTTTAACAGATTTGAGGCACCCTGTGCTAAACAACTAATTTTAATTTTTACTGCCGTCTTTCAGGCATTGTATCATAAATGCATTTTTTCATTTGCTCTGTTCATTTTTATCGCATATTTTCTTTTCTCACCAAATTCTTAATTGATACAGTTGATAAGCACCAGAAAGTCTTATGGGATACATACCTACATATTTTATCTAAATATTCGCTCGTATCATTTCATTATTTGCTAACAAAACAATTTGTTGTTCAGATCAAGTTCAGTCAGTCACATAAAAAATAGAAATACTTGTTCCCCTGGACTGTGCTGGCACTGCTATGCAAATCGTAATCGGCAACCAGTGCGCAAGAAACTTGATCTCTGCATAAGTAGCGCTTCCATAGAGTTAAGAGATTCTGAATTTACCTGAAATGAGTGTGGCGCACGTTATACGTCGGAGCATTTATCAGTTAGCAACTGGTAACTGTACGCGCAAGTATCTGACCAAATCCACTGTATATTCCTCACCAACCAAATTCACATTCACAAAATTTCCTAATATGGCAACTAACGCTTTATCCACAAATTCCACAACTGCTGATGCTGATAATAAACAGCCAATACTTTACTCATATTGGCGAAGCTCATGTTCGTGGCGCGTGCGTATAGCTTTGAATTTAAAGGAAATACCCTATGACATCAAGCCCATCAGCCTGATAAAGTCTGGCGGTGAACAGCATTGCAATGAGTATCGGGAAGTAAATCCAATGGAACAGGTGCCAGCACTACAAATAGGTGAGTCCAATGTTATATATGTAGCTATAGCTAAAATAAAAAGTCATCTGTTTTTCACTTAGATGGCCACACATTGATTGAGAGCCTAGCCATTATGCATTATTTGGAAGAGACACGTCCACAGCGACCATTGCTACCGCAAGATGTACACAAGCGTGCTAAAGTGCGCGAAATTTGCGAAATCATTTGTTCTGGAATTCAGCCATTACAGAATCTGATCGTGCTCATACATGTGGGCGAAGAAAAGAAAAAAGAATGGGCACAACATTGGATCACACGCGGTTTCCGTGCTGTTGAAAAGGTGTTATCCACTTCGGCTGGAAAATATTGTGTTGGTGATGAGATTTCCATGGCAGATTGCTGTCTGGTGCCGCAGGTTTTCAATGCTAGAAGGTTTGTTATATTGAGATGTAAAGTATGAGTCGTTTGCTTTCAAGACGAGACCTTATCGATTTTATTTTGTTGCAAAACCAGTACACAGCCCTTTAAAAATGATTTAACAAATGCATAATTTTCCAAAACGCTTTCGGAACAACGATACTTTTGCTCCGAAATGACAAATCCTAAACGCTCAGTTCACGTTTTAAAAATCAACTACTCATACGGAAAGTCTTTTGTTTTTATTTCATTATTTTAAAATTTAAAGTTTAAATCAAAGGAGAACTCAAAGAATTTTCTTTTGTTTCACAATTTCGATCCTGTCTCGCAGGACTAAATTCGCTGAATCTATGGTAGTTTAGTAGCTACGGTTAAAAGATTATAAGCATTTGGGGTTTTTGATTTATAGTGCAGATAATGAACTCTCACGATAAATCATTTCTAAAAAGATATATATTGATGTGGTCTTGCAACATATTAAACCTGGTGCAATCCTGATCAATTTTGCCGAAAAAAGTTACAATGCAACGCGTCCTGTTTTTTTTTATTTGCATTTGAAGATTAAAGAAGTTGAGAGATTAATTTTTTCAAAACTAACAAAAATAGGTGGAAGTGCATAAAAATGCCTACCAAGTTTCAAAATGAGATGGTGGTAATTTGCCGCCCCATACCTAACAAATTTTTTATTTTTTTCCCAGCAAAAATTTTTGTGTTAACTAAAAAAAAAGTCTGCTTAAACATCTCCAAAAATCCTACCAAATTCGATCACGTTTCAAGAACCCTGCACATTCTATTTTACTGTTTACTAAAAACAAAGGTCCACAAGCTAGAAATAAAATGTTAATTTCAAATAAATTTTCGAAAAGTTGAAAAATGTTTAAAAAAATTGATTAAAGTCTGGAGTATATCACTAGCTTTGCATGAGCGTTAGCGTTACTTCTCCGCCAATTTTCGCCAGTATAGATTTTCTTCCATACTCGTATGCACCAATAAATTTATGGATATTCTCTTGAAATTCAAAAAAAAAACATTCTTGTTGATTTTGGAAAATGTAAGAAAAAATTTCTCAATAATTTTTTACAAAATTTCATATATTTAAATCAAAATGAGTATCACAATACAAACAAAATTAGTTTCTTCAAAGTTTAAATAGAAAATGTTTTTTGTGGGGCTTACCCTCCTAAAGTATACCATTGACACAAGTAATGCTATATGATATCTTAAAATACATATTATAAAACTTAGAGGTTCGGCAAAACCGTTTGTTGTAAAAGCCAGTAGCGTCAATTTGGTAGGACTAGTTAGGGCATTGCACCCCCTAAAGTATCTGATACTTGTTATTATTCAATAAATAAATTCAATAAAACCAACTAATAGAGGTGGAATTATAATTCTCGTCCCCCTTCCCCGCCAAGAGTTTGGTGAAGTGACGCCACTGCTTGAAGCTTATAGTTTACCATTCCAAAAAAACGTTTTTTAATAATTTTGTATTCACAGTAATGGAGAGTATAGCGATAGTTATTAATGAAATTATAGTCTAATAACAGAAAATGCATCTTTGTGTTATAATTAAAAAAAAAAACTTTTTTTTTGTTTTCTTTAATAATTAATATTTCTTATAATGTATATTACTTATTTCCTCTTTTTTGCTTTTATCTTTAGATTCCATGTTGATCTGCGTCCATACCCAATTATCTTACGTATCGATCGAGAGCTTGAAATCAATCCAGCTTTCCGTGCAGCACATCCATCCAACCAGCCGGACTGCCCACCGGAGTTGCCAAATAAATAGAATTTTCCCATAAAACGGAGAAAAACTAAAAAATAACTCTAATTCAATTTGCAGCTAAATACATAGATTGCAATTGAAACAAAATTAAATTTTAAAAGAACAAAAAACAAAAATAACACTTGATGTGATTTCATTAATTGAAGCAAAAGATAAAAATTTTAATATTTTACTAAATAGACAAGAAGAAAACAAATTTTCAGCAAATAAAATTATAAAATATATTTGAGTATATTTTGGGAAATCTCAAATGTTAGCCACGTTTAACGTACATTTTTAAGAAGAAAATAAAAATTCAAATAAAAATGCTCTTTCTAAAAGAAAACAATGAAAAAAATAAAAACAAATAAAATTTAAATATATTTGAAAATTGTGCGAAGTAACAAGTATCTGAAAGATACGAGCTACTTAACAAATATAAAATGTTATCTTGGATAGGATTAAAACAAAAATTAAAAAAACAAAAATCATTTTCTTCTACAAAATTAAAGCATTATTTCTTGATTGTGTTAGGAATTTAAAAACAAAACATTAAAAATATTAAAGCAAAAAACAAATTCAGGGATTTAAAAATTTTACAAAATTTGAAATTATAAACTGAGGGCAGGCAACGTAAACTATAAATCAAATCAGTACAAAATCAAGACAACAACTGAAAAACTTACAAAATAATAAATAAATTAAAGTTATAGCCATAAAATCTAACTAACTGCAAAAATATACAAAACCAGTTTAATAGAAAAAGAAAGCATAAGACAAAACTGGTCATTCCACAAATAAGTGCACACTTTTTTGGTTGTAGTATTTGAACTCTTTAAGCTTTTGATATGTAGTAGAGCCTATCAAAGCATACATTTTAAGCTTATTAAAAACAGCTTCAAAAATATAGTTTATTAGTAAGATAAGTAACAGATGCTTAGTTCAATTGGCTGATGCTTATGAGAAAGGAACCAAGCAACATTTTTGTAGAGCTTTATCTAGAACTAATTTTTAAAAATAGATCCAAGCGTCTAAGGCTTTTCAAACGCTGAATTATGCTCCTTTTAAGATTTGCATGGGTTACCTATCTGTGATAGTTTTATTACGAAATCTGGTTGGTTCAACGAGTGGGTATAGTCAGACACCCTGTGGTATCACAATGGATCACATTTGGTCTAAGTGAGACGGTCTCGTAACTCAGTGCCACTCCTACCGAACATAGCTTTACCTAACCTCACCAATCTTAACCTAACCTAACCTAACCTAACCTAACCTAACCTAAACTAACCGAACTTAACCGAACCTCACCTAACCTACCTATCTGTGACAGTATATATATCAGAAAAGAACTAAGCTTGTCATCTCAAAACTGCGAATATGTCGCTTAGCCTCTTTTTCATGAACACTTTTTCAAACAGCCAATTAATAAAATCGGAGCTAATGATACAAATCCAAATGTAATGTGCTCTTGACGATTTTTTAATTGAATTGATACTTTCAATAGGCGAACAAATACAACAATCAAATTTTTGGTAGAAACGCATTAAACGCAAAGATTATATTCTGCGGCTAATTACTTATATTATTATAATTTTTTTCATATCCGGGACTCCCAAATAGCTTATTTTAGCTCTTGATTTTGATTCTAATAGTGTTAGGATTCTGATGAGCCAGCACCGGACAAATTCAATAAGTAACAACGCCCATAATGGCTTTCAAAGCTCCGAAATACCCAAAAATCCATTTAATGTAATGATGCCAAATTGCAAGCAAATACTAAAAATGATTCTGACTAGTGCCGGACACATTTTGACAAAAAGAAGTTATTTAAGGCAAAGCAATTTAAATAGAAGCCATAATTCGCTGATATTCTGGACAAAAAATTCTCAGGCACTTCCCATACAAACTAAAACTTCAAAATGCATTACTGACCGGGTTATTTTAGGCAATGCAACTAAATTTCATACATATACTATATATATACTATACAAAAAGCAGGCACATTTGAATTTAACAAACAGTTTTACTGTTAATGGTAGCTAGGGAAGGTATTTAATTTTTGGTAAGATCAATAATAACACCGCTTAGTAAAAAATCATAACTTTTAAGGTTCCCATATATATGTTCCCATGGCCACTACAATATAACGAAAATTCAGAAAAATCGAAAACTACGAGCAAACAACTATGCACTTATGTATGGAATGACCCATAATGGTAAATCATCATCATACTAAATAAAACAAAAAATTACAAATTTTGCCATTAAGTTGTAGCGTTTAAGTAAATAATTAAGTGAAAAATTAAAAACAAAATTAAAACGGCAAAAGAACAGCAGCTTCAATACTTTGCAGTCTATAAAAAGTAAAAGATTTTGTGCACTTTTTACTAAATACGATTTTTAATAAAATACAAAATACCTACAGTAATGTACTTTATCAATAAACTAGAAAGCACTTTTACTACTAATACATTTGCATGCAACAATACTACCAAACGAAAATTATTCATTATCTGTGAATGTTCAAAGGAAACTTCATGTTTCAAATATTTTACCAAATCGAATACAGAATAAAAATAAAAAAAATATGTTAGAACCGTAAATTGTTACCTTTATTGATTTTGTTTCCAATTTAAAATGTTAAAATAGTGCGATAAGGGTAAGGTGATATTGTGAGTGATACATGAGAAATAGCAGAAAAGCTTAAAAATGATCAAACCCAGCACAGTTGCGCACCCTGGGACAGCCAATGCAGCAATACAGCAGATAGTGGAAAAAGCCATATTAAATTATCCATAGACCATAGAGAGGACGTGGAAGTGAATAGAAATGGTAAAGAACATAGAGAGTAAACTAAAGGAAATAGAGTAAAAGTCACTCCTCGTCAAACTTCAATATTTTTCTTAAGAAATTTCAGAAGCAACGAAAGTTAAAGAGAATTAGCAGAATTTATTCTCAAGACATTGCTACCCAACAACCTTTTTTGTCATCTTGCCGAAGCCGGACAACTACAGAGTTGTGCTCATGATATCCAAGTTAGAAAAGTGCTGGACACACGTATTATTTCCCGTGATTAACCATGACGGTACTTTCACGAAACACTTTGCAGTTTTGCAGGAATCAAAACCAAAATACCTCCTTATATGAGTAGTGCCCTCTGTAATACAACTGTGTCCGGGAACTTAAATAAGACTTAAGTTAATGCACCAGGCTTTGCAATTGAGTTTCACCTTACATTCGCTTATAAATTCAGAATAGCTGACCGGGTTAGCAAGATACTTTTGTAGCCTGACTATGCACTTCCCACGCCATCTTTTTTCCATCATGGGCATCCAATATCACAGAGACTTATGTTACGAAAGCCGTTACTCTCTCCTGCAGCAACAGAATACCGTTTCACAAGAAGATGGGTATTGACATATCAAGCTGTAAATTTGACAAACATATTAGTGGAATCAATATTTCTTAAATGACAAACCTTTAAACCAATTTGTGGATCGCTGACCCCATTCGTTCTCAATATATAGGATCTAAAAAATTTAACATTAGCATCGAAAAGTTACATACATAGTTGATAACCTATGATGCAGATTATATATGTATATGGAACCTTTTATTTTGAAAGTGGAATAAGTCACTCTTCGATGAGAAGAAAAAATTAAATAAATTTTATATCGTTGATTTCAAGTTACTGGACTTTTTCTTCTCAACGATTGCTTAATTCACTTCAAAAAAAGTAGCTAATACAACAAGCGAATTACTTGCTCTCTTTTCTCTTAAATTAAGCAGAGTATTCGTTGACATTTTCATTTTGTCGAAAAATTCCCTCTCAGGAAATTAGTCGAAAGTATGGAACGAACGTTAGAACCTGAGCGATATTGATTAGAGGGAAAACATTATTCTCTTTTCATAAAACTTTTGAATGAAAAATTAAACTTAAATCGAAATGATTTTTATTAAAAATACATTTTTATCCCCCACGATCTCGAAAAGTTCCCCAATCTCCAGAGAGTAAAAATGCGTTCTGGCTAAGTGTTAGTAAAGCGTGTTCCTAAGCGAATACTTTTAATCGTGAGTGTCATCATTAGTGATATTAAATTTCACATTAACTTTAGTCGTATGAAGCAAATAAAGTTAATGTGAATATATTAATTTTATTAGCGATAACACTCACGACTTAAATTGTAATGACTATAACTAGCGAACTAGAGCTCAAAGCAATGTACAGCTTAAGACATTAAAGTCAAAAATTTCAGTTGACTCAAACGCTTCACAACAGGTACTTATCGAAAACAAGTTCGAACGTACCAATTAAAACATACATAATAGCTCGCTTAAAGATGTACCACTGTTCCGCTTGAAGTTAGAAGTAGTAGCTGTTTCGAATCAAAAATTGTCGATGCTCTCCATCGGCCACATCACAAACATTTTGTCGAATGATAATTATTGAAAATCTTGAAAGTGTTGAGCAATACCACTTCTGCTCTCAGCAAATGTTTGAAAATTCAATGAACAATTATTTATTTACCAAATTGCCAAAGTTTTGATTAAGCCTGCGTATTTGATGCACCCTGTGCTGAAAACACTTAGCTTTATTTCCATTGTCATCTTTGTTAAATTTGTTTTCATTTGCATTGCTCTGTTTTTTATCATGCATTTACTTTTCTCATGAAATTCTCAATTAATGGAATTGATTGCAAATCTAAATATTTACTCGCATCAATTTACTTTCTAACAAATCCATTTTGTTCCGATCAAGTTCAGTCAATCATAAAAAGAGTTAGAAATACTTAGTGCCCTGATCAGTGCCGGTGCTACTATTCAAATCGTAATCATCAATCGAAATGGCAAATAACACTTCATCCACAACGATTTCTGATACTGCTAATGCTGATAATAAACAGCCAATACTTTACTCATATTGGCGTAGCTCATGTTCGTGGCGCGTTCGCCTCGCTTTGAATTTAAAGGAAATACCCTGTGATATTAAGCCCATCAACCTGATAAAGTCTGGCGGTGAACAGCTTTGCAATGAGTATCGGAAAATAAATCCAATGGAACAGGTGCTACAAATAGGTAAGTCCAATGTTATATATGTAGCTATAACTAAAATGAAAAGTAACCTGTTTTTCACTTAGATGGCCACACCTTGATTGAGAGCCTAGCGATTATGCATTATTTGGAAGAGACACGCCCACAGCGACCATTGCTACCGCAAGATGTACAGAAACGTGCTAAAGTGCGCGAAATTTGCGAAATTATCTGTTCTGGAATTCAGCCATTACAGAATCGGATTGTGCTCAATCATGTAGGCGAAGAAAAGAAACTGGAGTGGGCACAATATTGGATCATACGCGGTTTTCGTGCTATTGAGAAGGTGTTATCTACGTCAGCTGGAAAATATTGTGTTGGTGATGAGATTTCCATGGCAGATTGCTGCCTGGTGCCGCAGGTTTTCAATGCTAGAAGGTTTGTTATATTAAGAAGTAAAATGTTTTTTGAAAAGTACGCTTATTTCCAAAACTCTTTCTAAACATAGATAAATTTAATTCAAATTTTTTAAGCGCTCAGGTCGTGTTTTTTGGAAATTTTATTAAAATCTTGTCATACTTGTGGCTTACTTTCCCAGGTCTTACAACCAGCCTCAGCATGACTTTGGCGACTGACGCTTATTTCGATTATTAGCCATATTTAAACTATAAATTACAATAAAAAATAAGTGGGATGAAATGTTCAGGAAAATGCAACATTACCTCTAGAACTATTACTCATCTCCGCAATCCAAATTTTGCCCTTAAGTGTATATGAAATAACTTTTCGGTTATTTCTAACATATTTACTTATCTCCATAATATTTCTTTTAATGTATTCATATAATTTGCTGTTTTTTTCTTTATATTAGATTCCAAGTTGATTTGATTCCATACCCAACTATCGTACGTATCGACCGTGAGCTGGAAACTAATCCAGCTTTCCGTGCAGCACATGCAACCAATCAGCCAGACTGCCCACCGGAGTTGCCAAATGAATAGAATTTTCCTATCAAACAGAGAAAACTAAAAAATAACTTTTGCAGCTAAAGAGATTGTAATTGAAACAAAATGAAATATTAAAAGAAAAAATCAAAAATTATTAACTTCTATGTTTGGAGTTAAAAAAATATATTAACAAAACACAAATTGTTCATTAACTGTGAATGTTCAAGAAAAATTTCATGTTTGAAATATTTTACTAAATCGAAAACAGAATAAAAATAAAGAAAATATGATAATAACCTAAAGTATTGCTTTATAGTTTTCTTTTTAAATTTTAAATGTTAAAATGGTTCGTTAAAGGTAAGGTGATATTGCATATATAGCTGCTTGCCATGATAAATAGTAGAAAGCTTAATATCGACAGACTAAACATAGTTACGTTCCGAAGGAAGTCTTCACCCTGGGCACCAACATGAAAGGAGCAGCCTGCATAGAAAAACAGCAGAGTGGCAAAAACATATCAAGCTATTACAGAAAACTACGATCTTTGAGCTCATGAGCCGTAAATTTGACATAAATATTTTTGAAATCATTATTTACTATATAACTAAGCTTTAATACAATTTGTGGACGGTGACCCGATTCGTTCCTAATGTAAACTATGTACAGAAGACGTCCAATATACTAATTAATGCACGGGTCAGTCGTAATATCGTGAAATTCGTTATATCGAAGAATTTTTTATTGAAGAAACTGGCTTTTATTTACTCATATACAAACATACATATCTAGTCATAAAAGTTAAGTTAAATTTTGGAATGCTATATATACAGTTCAACAGTTATTGTTGCATTAAACAGCGTTCATTATTTGGAATAGTGAACACTTTTAGTATTCGAAATTTAGAGAGGTCATTGGAAAAATTCCAATTTGAAAAACTGTACGTTAAAATGAAATTTCCTTATATCGATATACGCTATATTGGACATCTACTGTACTTTGAAACTTGCCATAACATCGAAAAATTACTATGTCGTCGATTGCCTTAATTGGTTGTAACTTCTACGATAGAGAAAGGTTAATCTTTCATGAATATATCATTTGCACGGACATGTTATCAGAAAACCTTTGTGAATTTAATGCGGGATTTCGATAAAGGTGAGAGCTCTAAAAATGTATGTAAATAAAATGTGTCTTATTAATAAAAATTTTGAATAAGCAGCTGAATTTTCAATAGAGAATACTTACACATAATTGTATACATCGTTTTAAAGGACATAAAAAACATTTTTTTATCAAGGTCAAATAACGATTTAGCATTACCAAAAAGTTAGAATTTCATTTTTGAGGCATGTCCCTTTCTCTTATGAAGAAAAATCGAATTTTTACATTTGTGAAGAAAAAGTGTTATAGGTCGTTTAAAAACATAAAGAATGTCTTGTAAAATGATATAGGTTCATATGTATATGAGGATTCCTTTTCTAGCCTCTGATTTTACTGATTTTGTTTTTGTGCGTAGTATTTAACTAGTTGATGATTTAGCCCAAATCGTCTCAGTATAACCACTATAACGTTGGAGGTTCAAATTTTTTGAAAACATTTGCTATATTAAGAAATACTCTTTATCGCTTTAAATATCTACTTTACGAAATAGTGTTCGGAACTTAAAATGTGAGTAATTAGTTTATCAGCCCAGAGACTTTTTTCCATTTTTAAACTTCTATAGTGTAAATGATCTTCCAAGTAAAACTTGAAAGTTTGCCAAGACTCCCTATCTTGATTTTATTTGAATTAATTTAAATTTATTTTTTTCCAAATCCATACAAAAACACGAACAATTTTTTTTTCGGTTTTGACAAATGGTTTCTTTCGGAGACCTCAAGGTTCAATTCTTTTTTCTCTGCCAAAGAATGTCTAATACAAATATAGGGTTTTTACTATGTTGTCTCGTTTTAAAATTAAATAAAATCGAGTTTATAGTGTAATCAATAACATAGCATTTAAAAGCCGCCTCCTCTGCTTCTTTTACAGAAGCGAATACATTGAATCCAATTTTCAGCCAGTTTATTGAATAAGTCATGAATTTGGAGTCCAAACCTCAATTTTAATGCATCAATTATCGCTGGCATATTTGCATAGAATAATGACTTGCAAGTACACCACCAGAATAAATCAAAAGACTTGAAATAATTTCCCCTCCGAATTTTGAGGCAATAATAATAATAATAGAGTTTAGCTAGTACAGCTATTAGCCATCTTAGAAATTTAGCAATAAATCGGCATGTGTGCTAAACCAATGTATTCCAATTCAGGCAATAAAAAGTCCATTAACAACAGTTTGTACCGCTCACGATTGACAGTAGCCGCAACTACTTACTTCCTTTTGTTCGAAAAAATAAGAACCATTGATTGCACCATGGCGTAAGCCAATCAAAACGACTAATTTTACAGAATGTAAAGATTTCTCGTAAATATTTGGTGAATTGGCTAGAGACCAATAAAGACAGTTTTGCATATTTACCAATCTGATGCGTGACATCAGAGATAATGATTTTCCTGTCAAAATTCATTTTCAAGGAATTCCCGGTTTTTTAAAGAAGCTCAACCGATTATCTGTTGATGTGTCAGATAGTCCTAATGTCTGGAAATACAGATTCTTTGCGAATTTCTACAAGTATGCGTGGCAGTGTTGTGGTATGTAAGTTTCGGCTCGGGTGAAGATAATGCTACGGTGAGAACACTAAGTCTATCATCATCAAAAATTTCCTAAACGCCAAGACATGAGGTTGTAGGATGTTGGCGCATGCGTAGCTACTTCAAATCAAAAGTGTAAGTAAAATCCAAGTTTTTTTTTTTATTTTTGGTTTAATTTATACATATATTTTTTTATTTTTATGTATTTGATTCAAATAATTTAGTATTATTTATAACAGATTACAGTTTCATTCTAAATATATCATTTTCTATTGCCATTTAACTCGCATTAAATTATGAAATTTTCAAAAGTTTTTTTCAATTGTTCCTTCTCTGTACGTACGAGTATATTTCATTTTAAAGTTGTTGTTGTTTGTATTATTTTTATTATGTATCTATGTGTATATATATTTGTCTTTAAATTTAATTCTTATTTCTTTTGAGAAAACATTTCAAATTTATAGATTGATTTCGTATCTTGTTAAAATTTTTTTGAAATATACGATTTGCTATTCTAAACATTTTTCAGTTTCCTTGAAATTTCTTGTAATGAAAGTTATATATCAATTTTTTTTTTCTTTTAATTTATATTTGAGGTTTTAAAAATACTATTTTTTTTATATTTGAACTACTTACTTTTAAAAATGAGGAAATGTTAAGGTTATATATCTCTGCTGTTTTTGCCATAAACGTAGGAATTGAAATTTTAGCATAAAAAAAATTCTGCTAAATAACTTAGAAAAACTTATTTCAAAAATAATTCTTAATCGTTGATCAAATTTGTGTTTTTTTTTCACAAATTTTATTTGCGATAAAATAACGTTTTCTCAGTTGTGAATATAAGAAATATATTACGATTTTTGACGCTAAGAGCACATACGTTTTCAAATACTCAATTGAAAATAATTTTTACATAATAAATTCATTTTCAACTTCAAATAAAATATAAATTATAAAACTTTAACTAATGTCAATATTGCAATAGATATAATACGCGTAATTGCCTCAGCTGCGTCATTGGACATGATCGTCAAGACGGCATATTTGGTTGTTAAAAATCTCACTAGTTTTATTTAATTTTTTATTTATAAATTCATTTTCCATGTCAAATCAGTCAAATATCAAATCGGTTTCAAACAAAAGAAAAATAATCAAGCCAACGCGATTCCCAAGTGTGGAAATGGACCCTATCATGGTACTATTGAACTATTGCTTAGTTATCGCGCATAACATACATATGTTGTCAAATAGTGCCCTATGTTTTTGCAAAAATACCCTCATTTTAACGTCAAAGCTACCCCTAGTAGATATATAAATCTTAAAAGCTATAGTTTTTTTACGGCGCATAGAAACGTCACCACTTATGGAGTGTTTTGTAAAATCCTTTTACTGCTTTACTTAAATGGGTAGGTACGTAGCTGCTCTAAACTTTTGATTAACTCAAATTGTAAGCAAACCCACAAAAAATATTGTCGCCAACAAAAAACTAGCAAAGGTGATATCTTCGGCCATGCCAAAACTCACTTCACTGCATTGAAAGTACTTTCCAAATAAATATTAAAATGAAAATCGTATGTGCCAATTGTGAGTTATATGAAATTAAAATTTCCAATTGTTGAAAACTGCCACGCCTACTTTTTAAACTCCGCCCACTTTAAGCACAATACAAGATATTTATGATCTGTATCCGTGTACTTAATTTCATCACAATATCTTGCACGTTTAACGAGTTATGGCGTTATTAAAGTTAAAACTTGCAAATTTAAAACATAGCCTAATCTTAAGTTTGTTTTCATCTTCACCAAAAACACCAAGTTACATCACCATCGCAGCAACTTTTTTCAAAATGAACTTGGGTATATTTACATAGAATATGGGCGGTGGGCGTGGCCGTGAACTGATTTTGCCCATTTTTACATGTTAGCAGCTTGTAAGAAGGTGTGATCTATGTGCCATTTTTTCATTGAATTAGCTTGCTTAGTTTTCCCGTAAACGTGATTTCAATGGACAGACAGACACACAGACAGACACACAGGCAGACAGACGAACATTGCTTTATCGACTCAGATGGTGACGCTGATCAAAAATATATA
Source organism: Meiosimyza decipiens (assembly GCA_963680825.1). Lineage (NCBI taxonomy): Eukaryota > Metazoa > Arthropoda > Insecta > Diptera > Lauxaniidae > Meiosimyza > Meiosimyza decipiens. Next base: position 69,859,745 of record OY804259.1, read on the forward strand.
TACACTTTTCCATACCTGCCACGCTCCCTTCTACGCGTTACAAACGCAATGATAAAGTGAATATACCCATAGTGTAGGGTGTGAAGATGAGCGTAAAAAAAAAAGTAAAATAGGCCAAGAACAAAAGTTCATTTCCTTGCAAAGTTAATGGAATAATTAATGATGTTTACACCTATGCACATTATTAATTATTCCATTAATAGGATCTTGGATTACTAAGACCGTACAGCCATGCTCGTAGCATACAAGAAAAACTACTTAAAAATCCTTCATATGCAAAGTACTTATTTAATTTCTTATGGCTTGGTTATAAAAAATAGTCCATAGAAATGTTACATTGACCTTGCATTTCGGAAAAGACTTGACTTTTTTTTGCTAAGAGCGTGTCTGTGTGAGTATAAAACTCGATTTTCGGGATTGAAAGCCCCCGGATTTGGCCACCATCTGAATCACGCTAACGTTCAGGCTATCTGTTCGTTTGAAACGACCTAGCACCTCTCCAAATAAATTACATTTTAAAAATGAGTGTAGGAAGGTGTTCGCAATACAATGAACTACATAATATGTATGGAGTATTTTTTCAATAAAATCAATAATAGAAAAAAAGTTATATCCAAATTTTCATTTTCAATTTTACAATACAAATTGCTTCGTTTGAAATTGTAGAAATTCAATTTTCTACCAAAAAAAATGGGGGCTTTCAAACGCGAAAACCCCGTTTTATACTCACACTGACTCCCCCTACACAACAAAAAAATAAATAAATCTTCTCCTACCAAAATTTTTTAACTTCCCTTAAATAAACTACTGACTTATGTCAACTCCAGTTGAATGAAAAAAACAAATTTATTTTGAAATATTAATTTTTGGGCATAATTTTACTTTAGGGGCGAGGCTCCAATTTTTTTTTATTTTTAGAAACATGGAGTCTTACCCCCTAAAACCGAATCTGAAAAAAAGTCGGTCTCTTATGGCTTCCGAGATATAATTGATAAAAGTTTAAAAATTTCTTGAACCCCCCGTGTATAAATCAATTGTGTAAAAATTTTTTTATTTATTTTTTATTTTGTGTATACGTGTTTTGACTTCTTAAACAAGAATCCGTTAAAAAAAACACTTTGATCTGTTATGGTTTTGGAGTTAAAGTTCAGGAAAGTTTGAAAAAAGTTTGGAATTTCTCTAGGCTAGCAACCCAGGTGTTATATATATTATAGACTGATCCGCGGCTGAAGGCCGCGTGAAGCCGGTGTTGGATTTTTGGGAGTTTTAAATCGTGAGCTGCGGCCGTTGACCACCCACTTACCCTTACTTTTATGTAAAATTACTGTGGCTAGCAACCCAGGTGTTGGATATATCATAGACTGATTGGTTATATAATATCACCGATTTCGTAAGAGAAACACGTGGACACAAAATAAAAAATAAATAGAAAAATTTTTTCACAATTTATTTATACAAGGGAGGGTACATGAAATTTTCAAACTTTGACCATTGCAGTGTAGGGTATCTAATTTTGTGCAGGGCCAATAATAACACCTGTTATTTGCATAACGGCACATAAATTTGAATTTTAGTTATTAAGTAAATGATTTTGTTCCTTGTTGGTGGGTCCATTAGATGTGCAGAAACAAAAAAAAATGATTAAAGGACCTGTTTTCTTAATTAGAAATCCCTTTTATTTGAATTATTTAAACTGCACTCTGTTTCAGTTCAACCCGTAAAATTAAGAATCATTAAGGTAGTCACGTTTGCTAACGTATGATTCGCCACCCGCTTTTCTTTTTCTTACTACACTACACTCTGAGGAATTTGTTCTCTTTTTTCCTTGTTGACCCTGAACGACACATGTTTGATTTTATATTAAAGTATTTGCCGCTCCCAGACGGCTCTGATCCTTAATAGTTCGCACATCACATAGATGCAAGCGATGCACAAAACTGAAGTACTTTGTCTTGATGAATAAGGGATTAAAATTCGACACTATGAGGGTCTCTTGTGTAACTCTGAACCAAAGTGGAGGCATGAGCTCGAAAAACCCTTGCAAATTCTTTGAAAAATTATTAGCGAGGAATGCATACCTTAGATCATCAGTCAAGTTAATTGAAAAAAATAACTATGGAATGGTTATTTGTACGCTTTGACATGGAACTCAAATACTTAGTTCATTATTAATTAGTTATTATTACTTTACCTACTTTTTTAAATAAATTTCGACGCATTAGTAAATACTTTTAAAACTTTTTACTCATTTTAATTTATCAACATGAATATATATATATATATATATATTTATATACTCTATATATGTGTACGTGTATAATTTATAATTTCTTATTTTCAGATCTCATGTACAATAAATACTATTCAGTTTTAAATTTATTATTTTGTCAAACTTGTTATTCTTTTATTTTGTTATCACAGTCAAATCAAGTATTCGATTTAGTTTTTTTGAATGAATGTTGATGACTTTGTGTGATATTTATCGTAAGTAGTTTCCCTTCAATGATGTCCTTACGAATTCGATTTTTCAATGCAATGCGGATCTCCATGAAATGACATTTGTGCTCCATCATGGCTGATGTGAAACACGAAATTCTACCGTCAATGAGTCCTTAATTTATTGTTTATTAATAGTGGTTGCAAATTTGGTTTATTTTCATTTTCATTCTATTAACAAATTGGAAATTTAAGAAAAGAAAAACTAAAACTTTGAGCTAAAATCTGTTTATTTCATTTTTTTTTTGTTGATTGTGTTAGATAGTTTTCGTTACAGACTAATAACAATTTAATATCTAAGTAATATATCATTTTATTTTTTCAAATTGGACAATTTTTAATTTATGTTTTTTTGTTTGAAATAATTTATTATGTAGGTTTAATATGCAATGCTCTTAGGAAAGTGTTACTTTATGAAATTTAGTCGCTAACGTTTGATTTTTATTTTTTTAAATTTATTTTTCTTAAAAGAAAATACGATCTTTTTGTTTTGAATTAATTTATAAAGGTACTCATTTTTATACTTGAAATATTTCTAATATCTATAACAATTTTTTTTTTATCTGCTTGTCTAATCTATTTTATTTATCTAGTTAAAGTAGAAGAAAAATAAAAAAAAAATTGACTAAAGACGTTGGATCGAAGAATATCTAGGATCTTGCATTTTAAAGATTTATGCAGCCGCAGCATAAGCAAATTTCGAGTGAATACTAAATGGGGCTTTTTCTTTATCATTTATTCATTCTATGAAGAACTTGAAGCAATCAACAGTTTTGGAGAACGAGTACGTAACGATGACTCTTCATTAATTTTTCATTTTATACAGCAAAGAAGTGACAATTGGCTTTTGAAATATAACATACTAAATAATTTTACCTTTAAGTTTTTATTATTTTTAAAAATATTTATTTTGTATAGAATTTTACAACGATCCCCATAAGCAATATATATATTTACGCTTCTCAAACTCTGAGCCAGAAAGATAAATACGCCTATATAATAACTTTTGTTAAACTTTTTTATGTCATATAATGGATAAAATTCATTCCCTTACGGACCGGACCCATCGATTCATAGACACCTTTCTTTCCCAGATGACACCAATTTTTTAGTTTCCACCTCTATTAAGCGCTTTTTCATATGAAACATTCAGTTTTTATTAGACCGATCGGAATCTCGAGGTTACTGATCTTATGATAGTTTGCAAGGTATAAGAACTATTTTTTTTTTACTTTTGACCTAATTTTAGAAATATTTTAACGTCTCGAACATTTTCTCACGAATCTTAAGCCAGTGGGAATATTTTTAAATCGATTTATGAATTCCTAACATGGATATGTATACTAGAACAACAACATCATCAACAAGTTGGAATGCCCTTAAACGATTCCAAAAGTAAAGATGTCATTTGTAGACAACCTAATTTGCCATATGTTCAACTAAGCAAAATGAAGTTTCAATCAATTCAGTCATAAAGTTTTTGATATCACGCTTTCTCTGAATCTTCAACCAATATTGTTTTCTTCTTCTTATAGAATTGGATTAACACAGAAAATTTTGATATGTATTGAATGTGAAGAAATTACCTGCTAAGAGTATTCATACTTTTGTATTTTGATACCATACACGGATGGTGTGTTAACTTTGTCATTCCGTTTGTGGTGTAACATTGGACAAAAAGTTAGCGAATTTCAGCAGAGGTCGTTCTACTTCTCTTTTAAACTTTTAAACGCTACTCTGAGAGAATTCTTGGTAATGGAACCAATTTTCATACAAATACAAGAAATGATGCGTAGCATTTCCCATACAAGCATTAGCTTAAAAACGCTACACAGAGAGCAATTTAAGTAAATGTTGTCGAATTCAATGTGGGTATGTTGAGTCAAACCAGACAGTACATAGCCCTATGGAATATTACCCTCTTTATAAAAATATAAGACTTACGTGCATTTTTACTGTAAACGTGGTATGGGCCATTTAAGTTTTGGCGAGACCAAAGATAACACCTTTACAGATCTTGGCTTTCAAAAATAGCAGATATTGAGAATTCCAACATATCGCTATCGTGGTCTGAGACCAAAGTATTAAGATCACTAGTGCTGCTGCAAAGACCATTTCACACTACTTGCTGTCATTTATATTGATGCCAGACTAAAAAAAAATGCGACTGACGACTGTGGCCCTAACCAAACGTATCTTTACGTTCAACCTCTTGTACGACCTCTCATGCAACCATACTTTATCGCCTGATGTTTACGCAATTCAGATCAACAAAATTTCAGTAATTTTTTTGAACTCGTAAGCCGAAAATTTTAAAAACTTCATTGAAACAAGAGAAATAGTGTGTTTCCAATTTTATCATAAAAAGGAAGAATAATGTTTCGGTACATAAAATAAAAAATCTGATGAAAAATACACATGTTTGCAGAGTCATAGTGTTTGTACCGGGCGGGTCTTTAGTTATTTTTTTGGGATGTCAAGTATCAATTTCTTATTTTTGTTCCGCAACTGGCAACGATAGGGAATATTTAATGCAATTTTTCAACTTGAGAAAAACTTTTTTGATTTCGAAATTTCCTTATTATAATTTTGCAAAAGTAATGGATCCTTACAAGACTAAATTATTTCATAATCTGTAGAAGCATTAGAGCATATATGTAACTAAGTATATGTATATATCATATCCAGAGACACAAAAGAAAAATTTCTGATCGGTAGTTGATAGGCCTTTTTTATTTGAGCTAATTCAAACTTTTTTCGCATTTAAAACAAAATAACTATATATAGCAGTCCTAAAAAACTCTGATGGCAGAAAGCATTATGAGTCCCGGGCAAAACATTTCGAGAAATTTCTCTAAGAATTGGGTAAGTTTTTTTTGTTACCAATTTCATCTAATTCAATTACAGTCACATTTTAGCAAATATTCCCTGAAGAAATGCACAACAATGGTGTAATGTAATGATGCATTAAGAGGACAAAATTTCCTTGATTTTTGAAGAAAATTTGTATATGTTTTCTAAATACGATATTAGTAACTATGTTTTTCTAAAGAGAATAATTTTAAAGTTCTTTGGATAGGGGAATCTATAGAGAAACCTTATAATAATTGCATTAAGCTATGTCAGCTATTAGTCACCTTAGCTATTTTGCTAGAAGTTTTAAACCAAGTAATAATCTCATCGCTTTATGACAGAAATGAGAAAAAATAATGCCTGTAAATTTGATGTTTTATAAAAATTGTTTCTTAGCTACTTCGCGCTAGAACAACCTATCCACTCCGACTCAGACAGTCAGACAGATAAAGTGTGTTCCATTTTAATTTATTTTAAGTTTCCCAGGCCAATATCTCGAGAATTAAGAAATATAGTATATAGGCAAAAGCTCTGAGGATTCTAGAATGTCAACTAAAAGTTGGCCTTGCCTTTGAACTTGAAGCCAGTGGCGTCACATCACCAAATCTTGGAGGGGGAGGGGTTGAGAATTATAATTCCACCACTATTAGATGGTTTAATTGAATTAATGTATTAAATTATATCAAGTATCATATCCTTGTCGGGGGCCAGTGCCTCCCTAGTCCTACTGAATTGAAACCACTATTCAAGGTCAATTCAATGTGAACTGTGATTTTTATAATGCAAACCTATATTTTCTATTGCAGATTTATAATTTATGGCAAAAAATAGAAATATTTTGTTTGGAAAAGTATTTAGTGATAAGAACACTTCTGCTCAAAAGTTCACTTAATATCACTCTTCTCAGCTACGCTTTTAATTTTCATTATAAATCGTGCGATCATATTGGTCTTTGCTGAATGACTGTAAGTCCAATGTAATAATGTTTAATATATCGTGCTGATTAAAAATTTCCTAAGGTTGGTCAAAATATTCAGAAAGTATTTGTTTTTTGTTTACTTTGCACTGATGACAATAAAATGATTTTTGGGCTGCGGCTGCAAATATGATTTTGTACTAGCGCTAACAAGATCTTCTTCTTTTTCAACTAACACTTTATAGTTAGGCTAACTTGGCTGAAACAAATGTCTGAACTGATGTGTTTCAATTTAGTAGTTTTATTGCTCGTCAGCTTGCACAAGATGCTGTCTCTTTCATTATTGAACATTTTTGGAGGCAGTAATTTAAGCCAAGTTTCCCAACGTCCTAAGGAAATTAAAAACAATAGGTACGCGTACCATAAGTACTATGTACAACTTTGTAAAATATGCATTGTCTAACAGAAAATTTATGCTTTTTTTTCTTCAAAGATGAAATAATAAAACAGAATTAAATTTTTAATTTTTTTTTTAATTATTTAGTTTTATTGTTTTTAATATAGAGTTTATTTTGAAGTGAATAATTTTTTTTTTTGCAATATCTTTGCTACTTGAAATTTAAATATTTAAAATTCACTAGTTTAACAACGTTCTTTATACTTTTTTCAATGATTTTTAATTATATTGTTTTTAATGTTTTAGTTTTTTTTTTAAATATTGAAAGTTACTAATTTATTTTAATTTTCTTTTATGCTTTTGCTTTTCGCCGGTTCCATAAGTTTCACTTTTTAAGGGTTTTTTTGTTTGTTGTTGTTTTTCTTTACATATATCTAATGAATAATTTTGTTTTAATCTTAAGAATGTCTACAAATAACATTTAAGTGAGTGTGTGCTCATATAATGAATTGAAGGTATTTAGTTTTTCTGCTTATTTAATTTTTATGTTTTTGTTTTGTTTTTTAATTAATTAAATATTTAACATTTAACATTTTGAAAGGGAAAAAACTCTAAAACTACATGACAATTTTATAATATATATATATTTTATCTTTATGGGTTTGTTTGCTTTGTTATGCAGTTTTTATTTTTAATAATTTTATGCCTTCTATGTATATATATATATGTTTTATTACTTTAATTCTTTTAATATTTGCTCTAGTTTAACGCTAATAGACTCCGTCGTAAAATTAGAATAAAAATAAAACGTTTTCTTCTTCCTCTTCTTCTTCTTCTATTTTATGCAATGTTTCTTCATATACATATGTGTAGCATATATAATAATAATAATGTTATAATAATAAAAACAATCATTACACAATAATTAAAACAAACAAATTATGACAAAAAATATATTCATATGATTTTATATATATATATATATATTTATGTTTTTTTTCTTCTATTATAACAATTAAATATACAAACAACGTCTTTTAAAATATTTATATTTTTATGTTTATTAATATTTTCGTTTTATTACTTTTATTGCATTTGCAAAATCGTGTAAATTTTTAAAGTTCTATTAGAAGTTTAGTTTTCGTGGTTTTTATTTTTTTTTTTAATTTATTTTGAATTCATCAAGTGTGAAGCTATACGGTATTTAGCTTTTTGTATAAGTATGTGTGTGTATATATTTGTATGTAATTGTGTCTGTGGTTGTTTTTGCAAAGAGCCAAAATAAAATGATTTTGAGCAATATCTTGATGCGTTCACAGGTTCAGCGCAATATCTTTTTAAAATTTAATTTTTATAGAAAGAACAGGTCGTATGCCAACAACAGTCAACTACAAAAACAATGAGGGCCACCAAAAAAAAAAACAGTTTTTAGTCATACCCAGAGTTCAGATCTTAATGGAAATATGATATTCAGTTTCTTTTTCGTTGCATATTTCAAGATGTTTTGCACTTGCAGGAAGCTATTTTGTTAAATATTTCTATAAAATAAGAGAGACTGCCTCCTTTCTGAAGGCCTTAAGACATTTTCAATAGCCGAGATATCCCCTTATAACATGAATCACTTAACTCTCTGTAAAGTACTTGGAGCTATTTGTAAGTACTGAATTTCAAAAATGAAGCAAAGAGGTGCAGTTTGATCAGAAAGGTCAATGCTGTCTGATAACATAAAAAGAAATTGACCAAACTATTCCCGATAAGTGTGGGATAATTGGAGCTATACCTCAAAACATGATTTTTACACCTTAAAGCAAATCAAAAAACTGAAAATGTGGTTTTGTTTACTCTGAATTCTTTTGGTTTGGGTCAACTTGATTGTTTTATTAGTTTTTTTAAAAAAAATTTTCTTTTTGGAGGATTATTGACCAGTATTTTGAAATTGCACTTAAGTTAAGTCAATTTTTACCCGACGTTTCGTCGCTTTTTTGGCGACTTTTTCAAGGGTGATTTTATTTCTATAAACACAAAAAAAGTGGTTTTGTTTAGCTCTCAAAAATCAGTCGGGAATAACTGATCTCTAGTTAAAAAAAGGCTTTGTAGGCCAGTGAAACAATTTCGCTTTAAGGATGACACAATGACATATTTCTCTGCAGAGACTGCAAACTGCCGACTACGGACTATTTGAGTTTGTGAAAATAAAAATATTCTAAAATTGTGCCGAAATTGCCACATTCTTCGCTGTAACACCATCTGTATAGTGTGGATTGCATGCAAGAGACATCATCGGACCATACTTCTTTCGCAACAAGGCCAGAGAGCGCGCTACTCTTAATGAGCTACGTCACAGGCAAATGATTAATGATTTTTTTGGTCCCGAATTCGCTTTGTCTTGATCTGGAAGAGATATGGTTCCGATACGATGGAGCCGCTTGGCATACAGTCCACCGAAATGCTAAATCTACTGAAGCAGCACTGTGGCGATGGCATTATCTCCTCAGATTCTTTACTTTGGAAGAAAGTTGCAAATAAACCCGTAACGCCGCTTCGGAAGTCAATTTTATCTAAATTTAATGTTCTAACACGCTAAAAAAAACACCTATTATATTGGTTTATCAAGCATACAAAATTTTTTATGAAAAATAAATCTCAAAACATTTTTATAAATCAGCACGTTGATATTCAAATAAGAGTGGTTGATTCTCAAAATCTCCAAGTATTGAAAAAATTAAACCAAAATCGTATGTGACGGCCTTGTTGCGCAGTGTCAAGCGCTGATTTCCAGTTCAGTTTAGTTTTTTTCTTAATTATTTCCAATTATTTTCTACTGTTTCCCTATCTTTTTTGAAGGTTTATTTAAACTACATTCCAATTAGCACCACAAAAAAAGTGGGGCATTGACAGGTAAGACATTTAATGTCAATGATCTAAAACTTACTTCTGGCCATCGGTAGGCTTAAATATCTTACTTTGGCCCGTGGGAGACCACTTCTCGTCTTCCTTATATTACACTTAAAGTCCATAATTGATATTCTCGGAGGTGGTCATAGCCACTAGAACTCAGTCGCCGTACCCGCGCTTGCTCTGACCATTTTTTTTTTTGCAAAAGGAAATTGGATCAAGTCGCTCTATTGTTCAAGCTCATTGCTACTTTCCTTTCCCCCCTTTCAAAATAGATTTTGGCACATTTTTTCTTGGTTTTTAAATTTGGTCTGTTTACGGCATTATGCATAATCCAGATTTTAAAGTTTTTCTGACAAATAATCAGTCTCGCCTGTATCAAACTATAACTCTAATTGGAACATCAAGAAGAATTTGTTTGTAAAATTGCTGATTCTGTCAAATAGAGTTTCGAGTTGGGCACACTCCTCCTCATCAAGCTGAACCTGTCAAGGCATCATGATTGGCAAATAAACTGGCAGTTTTTCTACGTTTAATTGTAAGAGGTATCTCTTGGGTTTTCTTTTGTTGGACACAATAAACTGCAAGTTTTACTTGGGTTTTTTTTCAAAGTTTTTGTTTGTTTTCTTTTTTTCGGTTGATCCAGTTTTACTAAAGAGAAGCAAACTGTAGAATACAAGAAATAACTAACGCCAAAACAATAAAATCGAAACAAGCATAAACATTGGGTTTTTTGTTGTTATTTTTTGTTTTTGTTTCTAATGTTTTTCTCTCTCAAATTTTTGGTTTTTGAAGTTGAAGTTACATTTTGCTTTGAGTTTCGGTTTCTTAACTTCTTTCTATTCATCTATCCGTTCGTTCTACAAACGTTCGATTCAATCGATTTGCATTTAAAAAGGAAGATTTTTTTCAATCTTGATCACATTTTTTTCGAATATCGCAATGAACTTTAATTATTCACAATGATTTTGAACTATTCACAATGAAGCTGACGACGACAACGACGACGATAATTTTTTCATATTTTTTATTTAGTAGTAGTTTTTTTTTGATGTTTTATTTATAATTTTTCTATGTTTTTTGTTTTTTTTTTCTTCTAAATACATATCACAGATCCAGTACTTTTTATTTAAATATTTTTTCCATGTGTTTTTATGCATGTGTATGTAAATGTGTACGTATGCTTATGTGTGTGTGTGTGTGTATGTGTGCTTTAGTTTGTTATTTTTGTTTTCTGGAATGAAGACGCTTCTGGTGACTTTAAAAAAAATTTTATATCTCTGAAAAAAAGAAAGAAAAATTACAGTTTTGCAATTTTGAAAATTTCAATGGCTGACTGATTGACGTGATTGCAATGATGAATGAAGAATGTGAATGCTTGCCATGATTCTGTTGTTGTTGGTTGGTTGGTTGTTTGTTGTGGTGTTATGTTATTCATTGTAAACGTACATTTCTTAAATTTAGTTCTTTCATTTCATATTTTAAGTAAATATTCTTTGTTTTGATTTTGAACATAAATATATTTTCATTTAATTATTTATTTGTCTATTGTTTTACTTCATATTGAATTAAAATTATAAATTATTTACGTATTTTTACAAAAGAAAATAAATTTATTTTTTTTATAATTATTCTCTTAAGGCACACTAGCAAATGTATTTTTTTTGTTAATAATAAAAATTAAATAAAAAAATAAAATCTTTACTACATTCGGCAAAATATTCATGATATTTAAACGAAGAACACAAAATATTGCACAAAAGTATTTCATTAATGATGAGAAGATACGAAACAAACTGATTTCTTATGAATTAATTAATGATATAACGATGAACTTAAATAATTTTATTTGTTTTAAAACTTTCAAGGATGGCGTTCATGTTTAGCGCTACTATTGTGAATAACAGCGTGAATTGGAGAGAAACATTTTCGAAATTTTTCTAATATTTTCTCACTTTTTTAAGCTGTATTTTCTGAAAATTTATATATATTTATACATTATAAGTATTTGAGCCTTCATAAAAGTTACTCACAATTATGTATGTGTAGGATATTATATATGATATTGCAACAGATTATTACAAAAGTTCTGATTTCTCGAATACTGGCACATCCTCATATATCTGCAAACATCGTTAATTTTTAATCTGTAAATGTCCTCGATCAGATATTGAAAAGTGCAGCGTTTTCTTTTCACTAACTTTTTAATCAATTGGGTAAAAATTTGAAATTTTTCCACGATTTATTTTTTGGTCATTTGGTAGCCCTAGTTGAACAATATCGTTTACCATAACTTAATTGCTTCGCGCTGTTCGCAACCTTATGCTTCCATGCGCGATGTCACACGGCAGGCATTTGCCCATCACTCAAACAATAATTTTTTACTCACTCTCACTTTTTGAGTGGAGACCTGTCACATAAAATTCAAATGAGTGCCGGTTAACCTCTGACGTCTATAGCTTTTACTGACAATATTTTAATTTTTCTACACCGTGTTTTTGAAAAAGGTGTTGAGTTTCACTCTTTTTCTTGGTGCTATTCGAAGTAAGTATTTTTGAAGGTCCTTTTTACGCTCCCTAAGAACTACTGTCATATTACCACTCAAAAATTAATTATTTTGCCCGACGTACAAAAAGTTCATTCTCTGATACTACCATTGTTTTTTTTTTAAGTTTTCTGTGGGAAGCAACAACAAATTTTGCTTGAGCGCAGTCAAATGCCTATTGCCTTTACCAAAATAGACGTGACAATACGGTAGCAACTAAACGAACGTTTGCACTCGTTTCGTCTGTTTTGACACTTAACCCAAAATGTTACGCTAGTCAACGAATCGAAGCAGCTGTTATGACGAGTAGTGACGGTTTCCAGTTTGGTTCTTACGGAACCACACCCCTCGTCAAAATATTTCGTTCACTTTGGATCAGTTAAGTACGTTCATTTTGGATATGAACGTTGGTTTTCATATAATCGAATTTACTCGTTACGTCTCAGCAAGTCTATTATGGTTAAGGCTTGTGATGTGACATCGCATTATGACTTTGCAACAGCGACGTGTACGAACTTTTTAGTGCGAAGGATTAAAAAAAGCTCTCTCTTTTCACTTTGAGTGCGAGAAAACTCATCACCAAACCATATTCCGTATTTGAAACGTATTGGATCGTAAAACCTCCTGTATCGAAAAGTGAAACCTATGGCGAAAAAGTAAATAATTAAAAAAGGATTTTCTATTTGTAAAAATGCAGGATGAATTTTTTTTATTAAATATTCCAAGGGCTGTCATTGTTCGGCATGAGAAAGTTTTACGATCCAATACGTTCCAAGCTGAGAATATTGTTTTTTTTTTTTTGTGACAGATTCGATTAAAAAATTAATTACAATTAAAAAGTTGCAACTTATGTGAACCATTAATGTTCAATAATCCATTTGTTGCTCAATATCTTTGGATTATTTTAAAAGCACCATTACTTCAGCAGTTACCGTTTCTGCGTAGTTATCAAACAATTCGAACGTTTTGAACGTACGCGAACAAACTCTTTCAACCTACACACATGGTATGTACATTTAATCAATTTTCGCATACTCTCTTTGTATTCCTGGAGCGTATGCTTCGCTCCAGCGCGTATTCACCAAAGCGAAAAAAAGTTTTTAAATGAGAGCCATCCGCACTTAAAATCTTTATTCTAAATTTGATTTTGATTTGAACATAGGACAGTCTGACATCGATTTCTTCAAATCTCAATCAGACTTGTATAGAAAGTTAAAGACCAGTACGACGAAAGCTCTGACTTCGGTTGAATGAAATCAAACGCTCTCAAATACTTTAATATCGATATGAATTTTATCTTTCTGATTTAATAAAATAAATATGTTTTCACTGCCCTGGATTATACTAGGTGTCGGAAAAATATATATATGCTGCGTTTTGAGCAGACAGAGTTTGGTTGTAAGTTTTCAAGAAAATTGTGAGAAATTTAAGTTTTAACTATCCATGGTGTGGCGATTGTTGGCAACGTTTTGAGGCATTTTAGATCATTGTCATTGACAGTCTTGTTTGAAACGTCCGAGCACGCTGTTGCGTGTGGAAAATGCACCAAATGCAGCCCAAGTTGTCGAAAACTAAACTATGTACATATCTAGAACATAGGAGTCTTATAGATTCAATAAAACTTTTACGAAATGTTTCAAAACCTTACGTAAACCTGCATATATCGTTGGCACTATGCCAAAGTCACACAAATGCTGTCTGTTTTATGTGGCACTTGAGTGATTTTGACGATGGACTGACGGACGATATGCTTTACGAAACATTACCAAATTTTATTTGAAAGTCATAGTTGACAACGTACTTTTTTAATTATTCTGGCAACTTTCAAAAGTGGCTATGATGTTTGATAGCTACATACACAAAGAGCTCAAAGAACATTTTAGAAAAATTACTATTTTTTAAATCAACATGTATTCACAATAGCAGCGTAGCTGTGCCCAATATTTGTTTACTCAATATTTAAGTTTTGACATATCTAATGCTTAGTAATAAATTATTTAAGATTTCTTGGTAATTTAATGAACGAGCGTTTTCAGTGATTGAAATATGGGATTGTGGTTTATTTGAATATGAATTTTTTTGTTTTCTTAAAATCTTAGTTTTAAATAAAACATTTTTTTTTTGTTTTTTTTTCAATATTCTTATCATAAGTATATACGTTTATGCTTGAAAAAAGTGGTTAATGTGATGACGCGCTTTGTTGAGATGATGCTTGAAATTGGTGGTGGTGACAACGAAAAAAAAATACGCTTTTTTTGTTATTTATGAATAAAATTTTTTATTTTGTTATTTAACATCAGATAAAAGTAAAACATACATATGCATAAAGTAAACATGTCATATTAAAAATAGCGTTTATTTATAAAAGTATGTTTACAAAATAGTTTATTTTTATTTATTTTTGATTTTTTTTTTGTTTGAATAGAAACCAATGTGTAAGAAAGCAATTGATATAGATTTTTTTGTAAAACAAAAATAAAAAAAAACATTTATTTTTTTATCGAGAATTATGTACTTAATATAAAAGGAAAATGCACTGTGAAAAAAAAAAAAATTTTGGAGGCAACAATTTAACATAGATTTTTTTTTTTAATTTCTTACTAACTTAAAATTAAAACCTATTTTATAAAATAAAATGTTGAATGCAATGTAGATTATTAAAATGTTTAATGTTTTTTGAATTTGTGTGTAATATACAAAAAAAAACAGCTAAAAAATTTTGAAAATGGGAATTATAGAATTTATGTTTAAGTGATGCAATTAATGAAATGTGTAAGATTTGGAATAAATTCCTTTTAACACTTATGTCCTACTACGTTTTTTTTAACTTTTTAAGCGCTTGAATTGGAAAAAGTTTTATGTCTTTTATTATTTAATTTTTTTACTAATTATTTATTTTGTTTTTTGTAACTTAACTATGCGCGTATTTACAAAAAAATATATAAGAAAATAATAAAATTGCACAATTTAAACAAAAGGGACTGTGTGAATTCTAGCTAAAATTACATCAAAAGCTCTGAGAAAAAACTTGTGTGCAAAAAGCTCTGAGTCCACATTGATGCTTTAAGCAAGTGAGCTTTAGAGCTTTCGCTCTTGTGTGCACAAAATCACTAGACCACGCTAGCAATTAAGACTTTGTGCGCAAAGCTCAAAGCTGTTTGTTTTTTAAAACAACAAAATAATGCAATAATTTCTCTCTCACTATTTTGAGCACAAGCACTACAACGGATTTCTCACTTCGGCCATTGCTGTTCTAATGGAGTGAGGTGAACTCAGAGATGAGTAATTTTTCTCTTATATACAACTTAGCCAAAATTCACAAAGCCACTGAAAAAAGAAAATTTAAAGCTAATGTGTGTAATAAAAACAAATTGCTGTACACCTTAAAAATAATACAAGTAAACTAAAAGCAAATGTGATGTAAATTATATTGTTTTGTGGAAAAATTCTAAAAATTTGCATAAATTGAATGTTTCAAACGATGCAAGAGTTTAAAAAAAAATTAAAATAAAGGGCTATACAAAACATATAACAAAACAAATATTGTTTAGTTTAATTTTCTTACAAAAAAAAAATCTGGAGACTCACGTGCGCGTCACACATTTACCACTTTTTCTCGCTGTGTATTGTTTTTTGTTCAAAATGAGTGTTTGTTTCAACACTTTATTGGACAATTTGAACAAAATATAAAAATAAACACAAAACAAAATTTTTGTAAAAAAAAAAAAATTTTATACAAAAAAAAAATAGTGCAAAAGGGTTAATAAAGAAACAGCAATCTAGGAATCTTCATGTCAGCGTAATGTACAAAATTTATCTATTAATTCAGTTTAACTTTAACTTCAATTATCATCTAGCATCTAAACGAGTGCCTTAATTTATGCAATGTATAAATTTTATTTGGCACCACAGTTGAGAGGTAAAAACTAAAGCTATTTATATTGCATATTTTTAGGCACACATGTGTATGGATATAAATATTTTTCTGCCGTGAAAATCCCTATATAAATTGAAAACAGGTAGAAAAACAAGCAAACTTTCTGGAATAAAGCAAAAAAAAACTAATTAAATTGTACAAGTCACTGTTAAAAAAATTCAATTGTAAAAATGGCAACTTAAAATTAGAGTTTTATTTTTACTTAACAACTATTTACCTTTTTAACCCTTTTAACTTTGACTGTAGTCAAAAAAGCAACCATACCATATAGATAGATATACTTTTTCATTGCCACTGAAAACGCTCTTAACACAGGTAAGAAACAGCTTTGATTTTCTATGGCATTTCATGTTTCTTTCTTTTTTTTCAAAAAATTATTAGATTAGAAAATTTTAAGAGGCAAAACAAAAACAAAGCTAAAATACAAAACACAAAACTTTCAAAGAATAAAAGCAAAACAGTTTTAACTCAACAAAAATCTCACATAAAAAAAAAAACCAAAATTAGCGAAAATATACTGCTGTATAACATTGGGAAATTAAATTCGCTTAACATTTAGCTTTTACACGAATTTAATCTCATCAGCACAAAAAAAAGCTTTCACTCATTAGCTGTTTTTATAAGAGCTTTCTCTCTTTTTGGATTATCATTGTTTTGTAACATGAACTTAACTCTCATTACAATGCTCTCTTTATATGCAGTTTTCTTTGAACATTTGAAAAATTTACCCACAGAGAAGTTTTATTTTCCCTATGTTTAGGGGAGTCAACTTTCAAAAAGTCATTGTTGTTGTTCACAGTTGTACAACTGAGGCCAATAGTTGGCCAACTATTTAATCGAATGTATCGAATTAAATTTTTTCATAAGAATTAAACAGAGATTTTATTTAGCAATCGCTTCGAGCACCACTAAAACTCCATTACTAAGCGTACTTTAAATGAGAAAAACTTAAAACTTTTATCACAACAGATTTGAATACAGCAGCATAACGTAAGATATTTCTAAATAAAATCAAGAAAATAAGAATTTTCAAATCAAAGCTATGTGTGAGTGGCCATTAGGTTAAATTTTATATATATAAAATAACTCTATTTGCTTAACAAACTTGAAAAAAATTTCATATACATCATTTTTCTTTAAATTTCTACTAAATTTTCTAATGTGAATTATTGAAAAATACTTGCAAAATGTTTCGCTAATAAATGTATTGAGTTCAAAACTGTTTTATTGTATTATTTAGTAGTCAATTGATTTAGGTGACTGTTAAAGATTTGGTTTGTTTGTTTTTGTACATGTACTACGAACAAATATAAATTTTTGAGTTGATTTCTTTTGAAAATCTAAGTCCGTTGTATTGTGTGAACGTAAGGTTCGGCGCTTTGAAAGTTTTCTTGGGAGACGAACGCTACGTTCGCATTACATTTGGTTGGAATTTCGTTACAAAGACTTTTAAATTTAAATTTTTTTTCTTTTATCTGCTGTATGTAATATAGGTCATTATTTTGTGTATGTGTATGTGTTTATTTAGTTTTTTTGCCTACTTAAAACTGTTTATTTTTCTATTCTTTTTTTTTGGTATTTTTGTTTTTGTTTGTTTTGAGTTTTGAAATCATTTAAATTGCGTTGAATTGCATTTTGAATTGAGATAAATGAATGAATAATAAATTAATTTATTAATTATTGTAATTAATTTTAGTTAGTTGATAGTTAATCGTTATCATTAAATCGTTTGTTTGTATGTTTGCTTGATCAGTAAATATGTATATATATATATATATTTTCTTTCTTTATATGCATTTTAAGAATGACACATAACGTTAATTTGTTTTCTTTTTTTTTTGAATTTTTCTTTTTTCATTTTGTTTTTATTTTATTTTCATTTAATTCACAACAGTGGTCAATGGAATTTGTCGCGAACGCTTGGTCTCCTCCTCGTTGATTTTCTGTTCAATTAAATATTGCGCTTTGGCAATGGCATTCGGCTGACCAGTTATAGTAACAATTCGATTTCTGGTGCCCGGCGCAAAAGTGCCCTTTTTCGAAATTTGCACATTTGCTCCCGAGACATGCTGAATTTCAACTAAACTACGACCATTTGGACCTGTAAATCATGGGATTTTAATATATATATATTTTTTTTTTTGAAATTGTAACTAAATTAAATTTATTTTATAATTTTGCATTTCATATGTTAGCGAACATTAAACTAAACAACAAAATGTAAACTGATTATTTAAGTTAGAAAGAAAGTAAGAAAAGAAAAAAACACAAATAAAACAAAATACAATTAATTTGCTTTTAGTTGCCCACCACTGTTAAGGTGTCAACAACAAGTTGCTACAAAAATATTTATGTCTTTTTAGCCTAAGAACCTACAATATTCTGTTACAATAACTAGAAAAAAAAAACAACAAAATATGTTAAATAACATCTAACTGGTATTTAATTCTACCAAAGTATTGATTTTTATGAGGTATTTCTTTTAATCTATAAATAGGGTTTTTTTTTTCATAAATTTTTGTTAGATTTTGATTATTTTTTTTTGTTAATTAAACCCAATATTACCTAAGTGTGTGTTTGATAGTTATCGTTTTAAGTTATCATTTTAAAGCTGCTACATATTTATAAAAAAAAAAAAACAAATGAGTTCTAAACTTTTTAACAAAGAACGAACGTCGTCTTCTACATATAGTGACAAATAATGCCGGAAAATTATATTGCTTAGTATTTTTATATGAAATAAAAGCTTTAGCCTTACTACTTTCTTAAAACCAGCCTCTATTCCTCCTGCAATAGCTTTATGTCGAAATTGGATTGCTTTTGAAGCTTTTTCAGTAACTGGGATTGAGCATCTTATGAATATCATGTCATTGCTGCTTGCTACAGCGTGGTTACAGCATAAAAGTGGAAAATCAATGTAAGCGTGTAAAAGCTCGAAAAAAGCTTAAAACAAGTTATAGACGTGGTTTTGTTGTTGTCACATACATTTTGTCTGAGCGAAACAACAAAAAAAGGAAACAAATCACTGGCGTGTGATCTTGAATTTTTCAAGAGCCTGGAATATAATAGGTGTTTTGTTTGTATGATGTATGTTTTTCCATTTTACCATTAATAGGTTTACGCTTACAAATCGTATAAATTTTTTTCGAAAGTCTTGGTTCTGTTACGATGCACAAATAGTTTTTTTCGTTTTACTTAGCAATTCCGGTTACTTTTTCCATGTAGAGAGCTACAGGCGTCAGTCCTCTGGTATTTTTCTCTGTATTTAGTTTTTATTGTGTTTTCCTTAAACTTTTTTCATCAATCAATCTGCAGCGATGGTGTGGTTGCTTTTGGCCAGATCGTCAGTACCCTGCCACGTTAAGAAATTTAGCCCAAAGAACATTGACTTATTCCATAATCTTGAATATATGTAAGTTAAATGGACTTTTAGTAAAAAACACCCACTGGGCAGTTTATTGGCACGATTTTTCAATAAGTAGAGGAGTACTGATATAAAGTAATCAAAACCCTTTTTTTTGAAATTTTCAGTAATTATGTTTCAGTCATTCCAGTCTATATCTTTTAAAGCTCAACAGATTGCGCATACATTGATTTTTTCACTTGAAATAAAGAAACACTAAAGCATTGCTGCTTCATGGAATGTAATGTCATTTAACTAATGCTTAAATGTTAGTTTAAATGCTTGTCAAGCATGGAGTTTGTGAATTATTTATAATCACAGTCGTATAATTAAATTTTGGAGGCCTAAAAACATCGTAAACCTTTTTATACGATAGACCCCCCTGTGCAGAGTAGTCATTTTGCTTGAGATTTTGCAACTAAGTTGTTATGAGTTTTTATTTTTGTTGATGGGTATGGTTGGTGGTCAAATACGGCAAGATCATGACTAGATTATATTCTATATATATTATTTCATGGCATTCGGGATTGATCAATAGGTTAGTTAGTCGATTAATGAATTATTCTGAAGATTGTGAGCGAATGCGTAGATTTTCCTATGTTCATAATGAAATTAGTACATTGGATTAGACACAGGATGACATTGACAAAAAAAACATTTGATTCTGACTGAAATGTAATGCCTTAGTTGCTTTGTATTTTGAGGTTATGTTAGATAAAATTTTATTGATTGTTTGACAGACAACCTTCTTAAAATGCCTGTTTGAGCGATTTTTCATTCATAAAAATAAAACTATGTTTACGTTATTATTTGGGACTTAGAAATGGAATGCATTTTTATCCTTTAAATGGTAAAAGTTTTAAATTTTACCGCCGTTTTTTTTTCTCTACCCCTCATTTTTTATGGAATTAATTGATACAAGTTAAGAGAAAAAAAAATATAAAAAACTAATTGGAAATTAAAAAAAAAAATATACAGGAAAAAATCATAACATCGGTCAACAATTAATAGTGGTAATAATAGCGTGGCCCACCTAAAATAGCGCCAACAATTGATTCCTGAATTTCGACACTTTTCGTATCTTTAGGACCCAAGTCACCTGGAGTTGGGCTCTTGCTCATACCGCCAAGCGCATGCGCCGCTGTGTGTGAGCCTGCACCAAGCGTCTGACCAACTCCGCCACCGGTTGCGGCCGTTAGTCCAAAACTGTTATTATTTAGTGACACTGGCGTGGCAGCCTGCGCAGCATTTGATAGGTGTCGGAATGTATCAAATTGTGCGGCAGCCGCCGCAGCTGCGGCTGCTTCAAGTTGTGACTGCGTCGGACGGGATGCGGCGGCGGCAGCAGCCGCTGCGGCTGCAGTATATTGCTCCAAATTGACTTGCCCAACGGCACCGAAAACGTTGCCAGCAGCCGATTGCTGATCGAGCGATGAAACACCCAAATAACCACCAACTGAATGGGTACCATTTGAGTGTGGCACTCCGACACCCATGCCGAGGACACCGTATTTGGCAAGTACGCCCAAAGCGGCGCAGACCTCTGTTGTAGCAGTTTCGGAGTAACCGGAACCGCGCATGGCCACCTACGGAAGTGGAGAAAGAGAAGGGAAAAATTAAAAATTTGCATTTCATTTTAAAGTTATAATTAATGTTTCTAATGTAGATAATACACCCTATAAATTCTGATATGATTAAGCTCCACCTCCTTACGCCCTCAAAAAAATAATTTACGATTTTATAAGATATGGACGTATTTCAAATGTTTTATTAGAAATTCGCTACATAGCTACAGAGAGTGGAAACCTATTCTAGCTTTTCTGTGTTGGACTCACATATATTGTAGGGTATATTCTGCCGACATATCAAAGCCAGAATTACTCACCTTAATGTGTTCCAGTAGCTGTTGTGCTACTGCTAGATTTGGCGCAGGATTTGGAGCACCCAAGTTGAGGGACAAATTAATGCCCGTTCCGTTGACTAGTAGACTCGCTCCTGTATTTGCACCACCAATTGTGTTACCTAGTGTTGAATTCAGCGATGCTGTGCTTGAATTAATGGCATTCTGATTTGTAGCGTATGGGGAGCCGGTTGGATTGAAATTGGCCACAGGACCATTAATATCGGCATACGAAACATTGAGGCAAGTGCCCGATTGTGGATCCTCAATAATTTTCGACAGAATCAATTTACAAGCGTTTTTATTGTTTTCCTTCTCTCCAATAATGGTAATGCAACGTTCCTGCAATGAGATGTCCTTCGGTTTCTGCGATATTTGCACATACGAACCACTCTCCTCTTTGATTTGTTTAATGAAAGCACCACCCTTGCCAATTATCATACCGGCCGTGGAATTGGGTACCAAAATTTTGACTTGCTTATCACGTTCCTGTGGATTTTTCACCTCAATATCAATTATTTTAGTCGATAAATCGGGCTTTTCGCGTATTTTGTCCATTATAAAATCGAGCACAGTCAAAATACCATCAACTGAGCCGGTGATGAGGCAGACTCGTTCGGAGGTGCCTTAAGAGGAAAAATATTTGTATAGAAATACTACAGTAAGCACTTGATAGCACAGCAACTCACCTGGATAGAAATCATGTGATTTGGACATTTTCACTCTAGCACCTGAATCTTTTTGCAAGGAGGCGATAGTTTCGCCTCCTTTGCCAATGATGGCACCAGAGGCAACTGCGGGCACCAAAATTTTCATGTGATACGTGGTATCGCCTACAATGCAACAATCAAAAAAACGTTAAATGAGTGAATACAAAACAACAAATTTTGAGAGCATCATCGAAAATCAAGCGGCGATTTTCGCGGCCATTCGGATCGGATACACTGAGCGAAAAATGGTTTCAAATTAAAAATAATAACTTTTTCTCAACGGTAGTTTTTGTTGTTAAATTTGCAGATGATAATGGAATGGAACGGTATGGCATGGAATTGAATGTAGTGGCATGATAGTTGGAATGGAATGGAATGGAATGAAATGAAATGATACAAAGTGCAATAGATTAGAAGATATAACGATTATATGGGTAAGAATGGATATGGGCGCAAAACGGCAAGGATTTTCGAAAATCGCTTGGGAGTGTGATTCAATGCCAAACGTGAGTAAGTGAGTGAATGAGATGCATTTAATGTGATGCTGTTTTTCACACGCGTAAATATACAGGAATACTTACAGGCGCGTAAAACTGTTTGGAAAAATTTAAAGGTTAGAAGCAAAATTTAAAAAGGCAAAAATTAAAAAGTTACGGTAAAATAATAAAAAAATTAGATTTTTTTTTAAATAAAAATTCTAACTGGAACTTAAGTAGCAAGTAAAAAGATCGTTGAGTTTTTTCTGCTATCCGTGACAGTCACGACAAAATAATACAGTACTTATAACAAGAGCGTGTCTAACCTTAGTGAACTTAAGCAATAATTATTTGGAAATACTGTGTGTTCCAAATGACTCTATCTTTCATAAATTTTGGAAAATTCTAGCGCAATTGTCCCACAGCAATACGCACTTTCAACTGCTTCGCGAAAGCAAATTCTCTTCGAGAAGTGAAATGCGAAAGATATAGAAAAAAATGGCCATATATACATGTACATATATATATCGGCCTTAGATTTAAGGCTTTATTTTGTAGTCTATTTGGGTGTAACTAAAGTTCTCAGAGTATTTTGCAAACAGAAAGTATATTTTTAAGAAAACAGATTTCAAATATAATTAATTTTAGCGAAAAATGGTCCTAAATTTCGAATCATAATTCAATGGTCTTTAGATCTTTTAGCCATTTTGGCTTTTGGGCTACTTTTCTCTATACAAGGCATACACGACTTTTGGTCAATGTTTCTTTAAATTTCAGACGAAAATATTTTTTTGTTTTTTTTTTATGTATAGTATTTATTTAGGCAACCGTAATTGCACAAAAAATTATAAGGGAAACCCTCACAGAAAAATTTAAGCCAAAATGAAAAAATGCACAAAAAAGAAGTGGGAACTTTATCAGAGGTAAAACAAAATAACAACCAGGCATATATATAGGAAAAATCAGAAAAAGGATATATAACAGATTTTGGAAAATGCAAATCAGTTATCTCAAAATTCTTCTTAAGAAAAAATTAAAGAATAAAATTTGAAGGGTAGGCAGATTAAATCGCTCAAATTGTTGATGAAAAACTGGTTCAAAAACAGCTTAAGCCAATTTTCCTAAAAAAAAAGTCATACAGTAACCGAAATGATAAAGAACCCTTAAGGTTTTGGTAATCACCAAGATTGGGCATCAAATAAAAATAGTCTGCAAAGTAAAAGGGTCAAATCGGTTACCAGAAATAGTGTAATATAGTGCTTTGGCATTATTTGTGTACTATGATCTACTAGGGATAAGACAAGACGAGGATAAGACGGAAAGTTAAATTAACTGAAAAAATAACTCAAGCAGTCAAAGCTTAAAACGCTCTTGTCGAAAGTAAAGTAAGACCGAAAAAAAATTCTACGAATTTAGACATCAACTTTTTAACTCAAGAAATATTGAAATATTAAATTTTCTAAACAGAAACTGTAAAAGACCGCACTTTCCTGTTAAGAATCATTTTAAAGAACATTATTAAAATCTGAAGCAGTTCATTTACAGCAAAATGCTAAGTTTAAATGCTATAAAAATGCCAACAAAAACAGTGTAATCTTGTTTCTCATAGTCTCGAACCTCATAAATTGTTGTAGGTCCTTATGCAAAGGCTTAGTTTTGCGTATTGTACGTACATACACCCCTTAAACTGGCCTTATTTCATAATACTGAAAGTGATTGTGTATAAGTTTTTATTTGTTCTAAAAAGTGACACGCCTACTTTTAGTGGCATATTCTATCTACTCACTGAAATTTGTAACAATATTTATTATGGTTTTCGAGATATTCAACATTCAAATTTGTATCTTTGAGCTGTGCAACGCTCCCCAAAATGTTTTCACAAAAACATTCTTTTTATCATTTTATTACTTACTCTTCTGAGGCTTAAGACTACGAGGAATTAGATAACGTATACTACATCTGTGTTAACATTCCTGTCGCATATAAATTTCAGCCCACTGTGTCTCTAAAAATCACAGCGTCTAAGTGAAACATTTGAACTAAAGTTAATGGCGCATATTCAAAGTCATTTTCGGACCCAGGTTTAACGTTAGCAAGAGCTCTTAGCTGTGTTTGCTATATATACTAAAGCTCTTGCTAAGTTGATCCTTAGTTTAAAGCTATTGCTAATTTTAATCATTGTTTAAAAATGACAAAGGTTTGATTTATCGCATGGATGTAGTCTTTTACAATTCTGTTAAGAAATTAATTTTTTGTTCTTTTTTACATAAAATACTATCTCACTGAAGTTATAGGACCAAAAAAATTTGCAAGGACTTTTAACGATTTTGAAAGTGCTCCGCCTCCGAGAAAAATTATCGTCAACATAATAAAAAAAAATCTTAGAAAGTTTTTTTTTCCTAAAATTGTCATCTTTCAATTGATTTCTCGTCAACATTGTGCAACAAAACTCAACCTTTTTGGAATATATCAACATTCTGACACTTATTTCTAAACGAAGAACCAGTGTACAAAACTAATCTGCATCGGTATTATGCGAATTTCTATCCTAAAACTATTTTACAGTGGGTTGAAATTATAGTTTTTTTGCCAAATCAAATGATTTGATACGAAAAAAAAATTTCCTTTAAGATGAATCTTCATATTAAAATGGGTTTCTGAATGTTTTTAAGAACATTTTAGCCACGTAACTACTATCCTTAAAAGTCTTTTTGACCATAGAATAGATAGAAAGCCTAGTACTAGTGCAACAATCGCTTGAGCGGCAACGCTTATGTCAACCTCCCCGTAGACTACTGATTGGTATTCAGAATGGTTACCATGGTTCAATGTGTGCTATAAGCTAACGCTGGGGCCACGGCCACAGGCTTACGAATCTTCAACCTCTTAAAAATAATCAAATGGATAAAATGTTTCACTTTTTTTCGCAATATCCTTAACCCGCTTCTTGACTTTGGCGACATTTAGTGAAGTTTTATGGAGTATAGAAAACCGTTCCTAGGGAAACATTTGTGGTCATTTCTTAAAAAAGAGTTCAAAAAGACCATTTAGGTAGGGCTAAAATGTGCCAAGTTAATAATTCTTCAAACAATTCTAAAGATTCATTTCTTATAATAAAAATATGGAAATTTCAAACCTCTGTAAAAAGTTTTAGTGTGAAAACTTTTATATATTTTTCTTATTTTTTTTGGGTTTTCTTACTTTTTCGCAATTAAAATTTTTTTGAAAAATGAAATGAAAACCAAATAGATTTTTTGGGTCAAAAAGTCTTTTTTCAAAAATTTGAGTTTCATAATTTGTCGAAAAAAGTAATAAAAAAAGATTTTTAAAATTTGTTTTTATAAAAAAAAAAAAATAGTTGTCGTTGCCTTAGATTCCTTTGGGCTTTCCGAAGTGATAAAAATGTCTGCATGACAATGGGTTCATGTGCACATGGCAACTTCTTAAAATCAAAATAATGACTTTTCTTCGATAGCTTTGATAGCCGAGAAATTATGGCATTATACATTTTTTCTAAATTTTCAAAGCTGACGGCTTCAAGTTTTTTTTTTTTTGTCGATAATTTTTCTCGAAGCCAGATTATTTTAGAAATTATCCAAAATTTTAGGAGAGTTTTTGGTCCCCTAATTTCTGTGAGTAATGTAATTTAAATTTCAAATATTTCTGAAAGTAATTAAAAAATAAGAAGCATTTTTACAATCAGACCAATTTTGAAAAAAAAATTAAAAACAAAATAAAATTACAACAAAAATTAAGATTTTTTTTAAACTAAAAATGCTATTGCTACTGCAAACTAATCGATGGTTTACGAATATTTTAATGACATTTATGAAACAATGAAGTAGCTTACCAGGATGAAAATTTATATCGTTATTATTTTCAATTTCAACCTCAATTCCAGAACAAACTGACTCACCTGCAAAGATAAGAAAAAGGAAAATAAAAATAAATTATTTTAAGTCGATTCATCAATACAAAGTCATTTTATAAGAAATTTACTAACAAATACAAACGAATACATTGACAAAATAAAATACAAATTTAAAAATAGCCCGCAAAATATTAAGGTGCTTTCAGTTTTCGTTTTCAATATCATTTTATTTAAAAATTCAATTAGAGGGTTTTATGTTGACAACAACGAACAAAAATTAAAAAAAAATTGCTCACTTGCGTGCCAACAATACAGGCCAACCCCCCGTAGCATACCTGTGTGTCAGTCTGGTCATTTATCTAAACATGTATGGATGTACACATGTATTTGGAATAGGGTGCACCTTTTTTAAGAGAAATTAAAATTTTACAAGTCGTTCCTTCGAAATTATATATGACGATTATATGGTCGATTACGTGCACACATCATGCCGCGAGTGCTTCTCGTGCATTCACGACCATGCACTCGAAAAGATTATTTCATGAAAAGGTTCAAAAAACCTAAGTGTTTTCTCATATACTCAGAGAAAAAAAGCATTAAAAATTTAAAAACTTTGTATTTTTGAATGAAAGTCGAAAATTTTTAAGTTGAAAATAGTTAAAATAACATTTTTCCGTTTATTTTTAACACAAACAACTTTAAATTTAGTTTTAATTTGAAAAGTACTGAAATTTACAGTTTATAAGTTTACTTCAATCGTAAAAAATTTCAAATTGAAGTTGCAGAGTATTTAAAATTACTCTTTTGTATTTTAAATGAAACACTTTGTCACTTTGAATCATTTTAAATAAATGTGATTTGTTTTTTGAATCCAAATCAAAAATTTTTCTCTTCAATTTAAACATTTTCGTCTTTGGCGCTAAGTCCTAAGAGTTTATGGTTAAATTAAACATGAAATCTATTGATGAGCCTACATATGGTGAGAGTCTATCGATTGCAAAAAACTAGACTAAGTCGATTTCTTCGAAGAACAGGTTGAACATTTAAAAGTGATATAAGCCAAAGCTTAGACCATAGATGGACAAAATATTAAAGCAGGAGCTAGTTACAACAGAATCAACAAAAATATCAATTACAACACAGGAAAAAATTCGATTTCGATAACTAAAAGAAAATTCTGCAATAAGCCGAAAGTCGTTTCTCAGCATCAAACAAGAACAAGATGAGTGTAAAAATAAATGTACACTAATCAAAGGAAACGATAAAGCTGTCCTTGTTCGCTCGCTGTGGATATAAATGTGAGTAGCAGTGGCGAGTTAATGTGTTTGTTTTAAAGAGCTTAAATTGACTCATTTTTACTATTTTGCCCATCGCTGGCTTAGACTATACTCAGTAACAATATACAAGATGATCCGGATCCGAAATGTCGTACGGAAGTATTAGGTACCCTGGTATATTGTATAAAAGAGAGGGCCTTTCTTAAACACTGTATGAGTTACAGGGTGTTTAACAAAGTAGTACTTTAAAGCAATGATTATCTCATAACTTTCTAAGTAACAGAGCTAGATCCATCAAATGAGTGAGTTTCATTGGATCATTACCTCGCATATTATATTTAGTCGTGTTCAGAATTATCACTTGTTAAAGTCTAGGGAAAACTGTATGCTATACGTTTTGCACTTTTAGCCCAACTGATTAAAATATTTTCCCGTGTCGTGTTGGCGCAATACAATAGTGTTATCAAAGTAACAAGATAATGGTTTCATTTTCTTGGAATATGTATACCATTAAAAGGTCTTTGTTGGTAGCATAACTTTTATAGACAATTAAATCGTACCAAATAGGTCGATATCTGAGCCTATAGTTTCGCTTACCTTAAATCGTTTAAAAGGTTTTTCAAAGCCCATATCTTGGTAGGACTGAAATGGAGGCTGACTCAACTTCTAAATCAGTGGCGTCATTTCACCAAAACCTTGGGGGGAGCCAAAATTATAAGGCCCCACTATTAGATGGTTTTATTGAATTGATGCATTGAATAATAACTAGTATGAGATCCTTGGGGGGTCAATGCCCTCCCCAGCCCTACCGAATTGGCGGCTCCGTTATGTATGCATGGCTCTAAGCTAAATGGACTATGGTATTTGCTTTAAAATTGTCAAGCTAAGAACTTTTGCAAGGTTGCCAGATCAAAGCACTGTTTCTCAGATAGATTTTATAGCTATAGAAAATGTAGCATCTTGGTATTTTGTATCCAGAAGAGATAGTCAGGCTCCTGTAAATTCTCTAGAATAAATACTCTTTAGCTTTTTTTTGATAATCTGGATGACCTTCGACTTGTTAGTATAGGTTTAGTTAAATGTTTCTTGATATCACAGTAGTTCTAAGCGATTGGGCTCCTAAAGTGACAGCCACTCCTAAATAATCTAATCATAGTTGTTCATAAATACTGTAGTGCTGATAAAGATTTTAAAATGATATAATGCAGCTTCAATCAACATATAGCACTAAGAATTATAACATTTGGACCAATAACATAATTTGGGCAAAAGTACAAACCCAGGACAAATTCTTAAAAAAAAATAAAATTAAATTTATTTGTTTATATATGCGTTATTTATTTCCAGAAACATATCGAGTAAATTTCTAAAAAAAAGTTTCATAATTTTTTCATAAAAAAGTCCACCTTTTTCGGTAGTCATACCGACCTTGCATTCATATGTCAAAATCAATTTAGTATCTAATAAAACACCTGACTTTCCTGCTACGAGTAAGAAATAAATATTGTCACAAAACTACAATAACGAAACGACATATTTATTTATACTTTAGTTTTTACATAGTTTATTAAAAACGAACAAAAAAAAAATAGTGAAAAATTTGAATAAAAAACGAAAAACAAAAGAAGAACGTCCTTCAAGCGTTGTGTATTTCATTTATACGAGAATTTTTAATTAGACATTTGTTGTAAAAAGGTTTTATTTCGTTTTTATTTTTTTTTATTTTATTGTTGTCATCATTTTATAACATGGCACTATGGCACTACAAATAACTCGACTGACATTGCACAGATACAAAATTTCACGCAAATTCATAGATACAGATATACAGTGAAGTATTTGAAGAACAACAACAAAAAATCTGGGCCACAAAAACAAATCATAAATTACAAAAAAAAAACAAAAAAAAAGACAAAAACTAATGGCAAGGGAAAAACACAAAATTTAGAAATAGAAATTGAAATTTTTCGAAAACGAAATCAAAAAAGTGCGTAAATGAACTAAAAAGCATCGTCATTTAATGGCAAAAAAGTAAAAGTGCTATTTGTTGCTAGGCTGAAATTTTGTAAATTTTGTTAAAGCTGTGCATATTTTTTGTTTTATTGTTACATAAAATAAATACCTTTTATTTCACTACAAAGAAATTGAACTGAGTTTACGTGCAAGAGCT
This sequence comes from Meiosimyza decipiens, assembly GCA_963680825.1. NCBI lineage: Eukaryota > Metazoa > Arthropoda > Insecta > Diptera > Lauxaniidae > Meiosimyza > Meiosimyza decipiens. Next base: position 69,889,591 of record OY804259.1, read on the forward strand.
ACGGCTCATCACAAAACCAACGAATGTATTGAGTCGAAAGTCGTAAACTGACTCATTTCTGAAAATGCCACATTCTCCGATCACAAGCAAATAGATTTATATAGTTTGTCAGTCAAGTACGTGCCTACTTGTCCTACAGGTCAAGGTTTTTGTCAGGACAAAAACTAACTTTTTTGATATTTGAAATCAGAATGATAACTCTGATCGCTCACTTACTTCAAGACTTCAACTCAAAAAATCTAAAGTGGAAGAAGTACGTATTTTATTTTTATATGAAAATGATGAAAAGTTTGTCTACATAAAGTCTTATCGCAAAATAAGTTTATAAGATACCGAATGGCGGATATTTCTACGACATTAACTCAAAAATTACTTTTTTTTAGATATGCTAGTCTTGAAGTATGTCAGGAATATCTGTTTTAGTTATGCAGATATTTTCTTAAAAGTTTTTCCTAGATCCCATTCTTTTCGATTTGTTTCATGTTTATGACTTCCAAGTCCATTCAGTGTAGAATGATGCACATTTATCGCCAAATATTTGTTGTATAACTCAGACCCTTATTTTCATATCTTAAGCTCTCCTTATTATGACATATCTGTTACTAAAAGGACAAAATGAAAGACATAAAAACTAATGAAAAGTTTTCTGGCACTATAAATTTAACTTGAAAGCCGAAAAATGATCCAAGTTACCCATTCGGACTGACACTTTACTTTATAAATATCTATTTATTTTAGTGTTAAGAAAGACTTTACAAACGATATCCAACATGTGGGTATGCCAAAAGTTTTGCACTTGTGTTTGATTACAGTTGTGAGGTTTTGCGGACTCGCTGTATGGAGACTTATTTTGACTTATGAGTCCTCCCTTCTACGGCAAGCGGTCTTAGAAGGTCGCTTCACGAAAGCGATGTAGGAAGACCTGCTTGAAGAGTATTTCTATCAGGTCTGCTAAAGAAGCCCTGTTTTCTCGGGACGTTTCATATAAAAATGAAAGTAAGTTTGAAAGGAGGTGGCAAGGCCTTATTCTTACCAAGGAAGGCCTGCTAGAGGGCCTGCTGGCTCTTGCCCTTGCCCTTGCCTACTGTGGTCTAAAGTGGGAACTATGTATGCGCTAACTTGTTAGCTAAGAACTGCAGACAGTGTTGCCAGAAAATATAAATATCTCATCGGATTTTCCACAATCCGAAACGTGTCACGTCGTATACAACTTCGACATTTCTTAACCGGATCTGTGTATGACATATTACGTGTCTGTAAAAGTATAAACATAAGGTACATATACATTGAACTACTGGTTTTTTTAGGTCGATAACTCTAATGCCATTCGTATTATGACAGAAAGTTATTTATATGCCTGCAGTTAAGGAAATACTTAGGTCGATATTTTTAGTTTTTGGTTCGCTTATTAGGCTGCGGAACGTTTGGAAAAAGGTTAACATTTTTACCGAAAAATAATCTTTTCTGACGAAGCTCATTGACTGTTGAGAAGCCAATGCACCCATAATGAGTAACTGTTTGCTTTCTGGATCGGTGGTATGTATCACCTTTGAAGATGAAGAAAGAAGATGCGTTATAGTGAAAGGTGAGTACTACGGCGCAATGATAGCTAATATGGATTTGGACAATACTTGGTTTTAACAGGTTGGCACGCCGTGTCACTAGAGCCATGCAACAATGAACTTTTTATTTGTTTTGATGTTGTTCTTTAGCCACCGTGCAGCTGCGATTTAACTCCGTTGAACTATCATTTGTGGAGAGCCATTAGACTAACCATCCAGCAACAATTGAGGCTCTTAATCACGAAATAGTTGCTTAAAAACTGTTGCTGTCGATAGTCATCTATTGCTGTCTCTTGCATAAAATTCAATAGCCAAAGCAACAATTCACGACGAGCTGTCACAGTCGATAGTCAGCTTTTGCTATTGCAGTCGTAGCAGTTGCTGTCGGCTATTACTATAGCAGTCGTTGATTTTCTATGTTATATTTTTCATTTTGCAAATGAATTTTTATTTTTTTACATAAAATGAGAGTAACGCACTCGATAAAACAAAAATAGCACTTTAATAATACATAAGATAAAAATAAAAATTCCATTAATTTGTAAAAAGCAAAATATAACACAAAAAATCAAAAACTGCCATAGCAATATCTGACATTCAGCTACGAGAGCAATTACCACGACTGTTATAGCAGTAGCCAACAGTCGACTGTGACAGCTCTTCGAGCACTGTTGCTTCGGCTATTGCTATCGGAAGTAACAAATTGAAATGCTTCACATTTCTATGAAAAGCGATTTTTCGCAGTGCTGCCAACACCACAAAAGCCAACTTCTAGTGGTGTGTGGGATATTTTCGACAGTTTTAAAGAATGTCGAATCAAAAAATATAAAATTAGAGCCTTGGCAAAAAAATAAAAACTTATGTAGTAGATGGTACAAAGATTTATTTAGTACCCACGATTTGTCAGGAAAGCAAAAAGAACAACTTAAAACTAAGTTATTTTAAAAATTTTTAAAATCTTTTTCCTTATCAATAAAAAGAAACATAAGTTATTTAAATAAAGAACAAAATTTCCCAAATTCACTCTAAAATTTTATATATTTTTATTTAGGAGTTGACAGCTGCGGTTCATTTTTCAATTTTTGTTAAATTCTGGCAAACTTGTCATACATTTTAGACTATTTCCTTGCATCAGTTTTACATTTGTATGATCTTGGAGAATTTCTTAGTTTTGATAGATTTTTAATAATAGTATGTTGGATATGTATCAATAGAACAAATTTTAAATGGCACAAAAATATATATTGTATTCCCAAAAAAATCCAAAAAAAATTCAATAATCAGGAGGTTTAAACCTCAAATTTGCACTTTTCCGTAACTTTAGTCCTTTTCGCTTTTAGATCAAATAAATACTCACGTGGCGATTTTTTATTAAAAAATTGAAATGAAAATTTCTTCATGACAATTTCAATAGCAGAAATATACTGCACATTTGCTTCAACAAATTTAATAACTTTAAATTTTTACAACAATTTAATTCGCTTCCATTTGCACAAATGCTTTTGCATTTCTTCCTCTCTCTCTCTCTTCCTCGCGCGCTCTCTGTCCCCCTATCTATCTGTGACTATTTTATTCATGCCGCTATCGCTGGCTGCTGCTCGAAAATGTTAAAATTTACTTCAATTGTGAAATAAATCTAAAAATTTCTACTGACACAATTTCATTTTTAGAACAATTTGCTGCCGACAATTTGCTGTGGCTGTGAAAGTGCTTTAGTTATTCATTTCCTACTCCTACCGCCGCGCCCCCTTCCACTGAGCAAGCCGCCTATTTTTGATATTATTTACTTAAAGAATGCGAGAGTTTTGTGTACAGCAAAGCAGGAAAAAGTGGAAGTGGAAGTGGCAGAAGAGGGAGTCTATGTAACTCTTGATGTTGTTGCTTTTATTTTTTTAATTTAGAAACAACAACACAACAACGGTAAATGAATTTCATTAATTGATAAAGCGTTCTCTATCAAAAGATATGCCAAAATTTTTTAAATGTTACAGATAAGAAACGATTGTGCCGTGGCGCTTTCCTGACGAAAATTAAAGACGCAATTGAAACTTTGTTTTTCGCGAGATATATTGTTGAAGGAAATTGAGATTCTTAAAAAGTTTTCAATAATTTTTAATACATCTTACATTAGTTTTATATTTTGAAATTTTTCAAAAACTGACTTCCTGAAAAATGTGCTGTGTGTTTTTTTTTTGATAACAATAAGAAAATTATATGGCTTGTAAAATAATTGTAAAAAAAATATCACAAGCAAAAAAAAAAAAAAAGTTCGTCGCTTAATGAAAATATTTTTAAAAATTTTCAGCGAAAATAATAGTGAAAAATATTGCTCAAATAAGACCTGATAGTAGCAAGTTATATGCAACAGTAAATAGTCTTTCCCTCCCTACCTAATAAGCCCAAATTTGACAACCCCTAACACCAAACACAACTTTGCTCTGGCAGCGCTCACAATCTCAAGATTCAAGAAGTGGAAAAGAATTTCAGTTTCTGAGCTCAGTTGAGGAAAGCGAATCCCAATTAATTGATTCTAGCAAACCTGAAAGATACAGTCAAGTGATATATATTAGAAGATAGTGGTTTAAATAGCCAAATGTGTAGGTAAACTTAATTAAGAAATGTCTAAGTATTACAAATTCCGATTATAAACCCTAAAAGCGCTGATTCGCGCAACTGAAAGTTACGCATACGCCACTGACAACAAAATACCAATTTATTTTTGCAATTGTTGCAATTGACGCAAAACTAGAACAAAATCCACAAATAAAAAGGCCAACAAAGGCAGACACGAAAGTACACACACACATGCATAAATGAAAAGAACCCATACAAGCGCAAGAATAGATTTTCAAGCGCACTTCAAGCATCTCAAAGCTTTTCTTTTCATTTCGGTAGTGACATTGAAGCGTGCCTTTATTTTCTTAGTTTTTGCCTTAAAGAAAGAATCAAAGAATATGAAAGCTGCACAGAATGAAAGTGAAATGCAAAGAGTCCATATATAGGGGAGAATAGGGCTCATTAGTACAACATCAAGAGGGTGTTTGAGAGTTACCTTACAAGAAAAGTTATGGTGATCAAAAAGGTGCATATTAGAGTTTTGAATACAAATGGAACTGAAAATGAACATAGATAGATAAACGCAGTATTAAGGTAGGATTAGAAGGGGCTGTAGCCCCAAGCTTAAGGCTGCTGAATTGAGATATTTGATAGCAGTTTTGGTAGCGTTGGTTTTAAATTACACCAGGATCTTTTTTGGTCACAACTTGTCTTAGGTAGGTTAAACAAAAATATTTTGCTATGTGCATAAAAAAGTCCTATGTAAAACAATCGCAATTGTTCTAATTTTTCAGCAACATTTCTTCATTGCTTTCGAATTTTGCATAGTTCTTGCAACATTTTGTCCCCAATTTTATTTTTATCTGCATTTTGATAAACTTGAATAGGAAAAGCAGAATCGAGGAAACCGTAAGGGAACCATCGTCACCGTCACCATCACCACCGTCAACGTAAAATAAATAGTGGAACGGCAGAACGAATCTGGCCTAGTTTCGATTTGTATTTTATTCAGTGCAGCCGCGATGTGTGTGCGTATGCATGTGCATTTGTGTATACATATGTGTGCTGCATTATTATGTAGCACCAACCCGCTAGGAAAATAAAATAAAACAGAAACAGTTTTTTTAAGTACATATAGTATTATTTTATCCATAAAATTTTACATTTTTTTTCAGCTGAGTTATTCGAATTCAAACTAAAACGTAAAATTTCAACCTCCTTGGCGCATGTATTAACATAAGATAACAAACTCAAGCATGCCTTAAATTAAAAACCAATCGAATTTTATGCACCACTCTAATTTTTATATATTGCGTATTTGAAGTAGAGATGGGCGCGTGTCGTGTTTTTCGTCGTGAGACGAAAATTGTTGGAAAATTTTAATTCGTGCGGGCTCGTGCGTGTTTTGTGTTGAACAAAATTGACACGATCAATACGACCCAATACAACAAACATTTTGTGAAACACAAAAAGTTTGTCAACGCTACAAACAAAAACAGAACAGTTTGTTTGCGTATGTAATTCGCCCTTAAAAGGAAACAATCGAAATACACAAAGCGCAAATATGCACAATAGTGCTGGCGGTACGGTAAACTATCGATAGTTAACGACAGACTCCAAAAACTATCGATAAACATCGGTAACTTCCCCACCATAATGCCAAGAGAGGGAAAAATGTTTTAGCAGCGTTGCTAAAATTTCATTCTCAATAAGTTATATTTTATTATTATATGTATGTTTGCATTTCACTTTTACAAAGCTATATATTCTTATCCTTTTATTCCTTCTAACTATCGGTAGTTAACAATGTTTCGCCAGCCTTACTGGACAAGTTGATTTTTCTTAAGAAAAATATGTTTGTAAATAAAAATATATGCGTAAGTATTAATAACTATGTAAACGTAAGACTTAAGCCTAAACCAAAATAGGCTTGACGAGAATTAACGAGTAAATTCGATTATATGGTAACCAATTTTTATAACCAAAATGAACGTACCTAACTGATCGAAAGCGAAATATTTTGACGAGACGTGTTGTTCCCTAAGGACCGAACTACACGTTATAACAGCTGCTTCGATTTGTTGGCTAGCGTAAAATTTTGGGTTAAATGTCAAAGCAGACGAAACGAGTGCAAACGTTCGTTTAGTTGCTATCGTCTCGTCACGTCTATTTTGGTTAAAGCTTAAAATGTGTTTTCGTATGAACGAAGATGTATTTTTTATAGTTGAAAAAGTCGTGCGTGACGTGTCGTGTTCCTTTGGGAATATTTTAAACCGTGAGTGATGCGTTCGTGTTTGAAATTTGTAATTCGTGTTCGTGTCGTGCCGTGTCTTGTTTGCAAAAAAAAAAAGCCCATCTCTAAAATGAAGTCACTGAAAGCTCACCTTTGAGCTCATACAAACTTTAATCTGAATAACATAAGCAACATCATAGCTGAATTTCTTGGCTAAAATTTTGGTATGATGGCGTTCTGAAAAAAAGTACACATCTTAGTTTTGGTCATATAGAAGTTCCGAAACCAATACTGGCAATATATTAAATTTTTGAGCCGCCATATCTCTTAAAATGTCCATAAATCAGAGATGTGGTCGAAAAAAACTTTGAACACAACGCAATTTAAAATCTTAAAATGACCTGATTTCCAATTGGGTTCTCATTTTATTTTCGATATGTTGTTGCTTTCAGTTGAATGTGTAGTTTTTTGTTGTGCTTATTTTAAGGTGAACAACAACAAAAGGAGTAACGAAATAGTGCTCTTGGACTCCAATGCTGTTGTACAACAAAAAAAAAAAACACAACAACAACAACAATGCAAAAAAAAACTATAAAAAAAAGTTCATTGTTAGTTGCACATTCGTTGCTGCTGCATAAATTTAAGTGGGCGCCCAGCACTTAGCAAGTGGCAGGCGTGTGCATGTAACAACACAATTTATTACAATTTGCAGTTACAACTTTTTTTTTGTTGTTTTTGTTATGGTAATAAAAATTAAGCATATAACACATAAATCGTCAATTTTGCTGTATTTTTTATTTTCAAGAAAAACTTAAATTTTTATTAAAAAGTTTCCTAATTGATTCAAAGGTGACCTAAATGCGAACCACCGTTTATATTTTGAACGACCGCGTTGCAATGCGGTTGCATACGTTGAGACTACCAACGACTGTCCTCGAATCTAAAATTTTGCGTTATGTTTAATACTTTGCTCAATAATACAGGATAAATATATTACAAATAAAATGGACCAAAAAGCCCAAAGATTTTTTTTCTGTTTGAGTGGTATCTGATTTCTGATGCTACATCATGAAAGAATTGTCTGAAATTCGACAGGAGTAATGTTTGATACTAAGTCTTTAAATCATTTTTCAATAAATCAAAATGCTCAAAAGCCAAAATGACAATAATATGAAGCAGTAGTGGAACTAGGAGTCGCCAAAGGGGCAGTTACAATGCCTTGGGACCGGCAAAATGATAATTGGAATACTGTTTTGTATATATGATGTTACATTTTTAAATAAAATCAGATGACGTATTTTGTATTAACAGGGCGGTAAATGTGATTTCGTGCTTAGTTTTTTAATTATAATTAACGAGACTATTTTGAAGCAAAAAGACGTACTAAAAGAAGTACCTACACAAAATATCGTACACGAAATATATTTATGACCATAAAAAGTAAAGCTCATTTATAAAATTTTTAAACTGAAAAGCAGTACATAAAATCAATTTACCAACGTTTGACTGTACTTGGAAGTACTTCCGAAATAAGTATGTACTGTACTTCCAAAAGAAGTACGGTTGGTCACGTTACTTATGTTGCTATTGTATAAAATAGTTTATGATGTGAGAAAATTTGAGTATGACAAAAGAAATAAGGACCCATCCATAAACTACGTGACCGAAAAAAACTTTTTGTTAACCCCTACCCCCCCTATAGTGACGATTCGTGACTTTACTCTATTAACCCCCCTCCCCTTTTTTAATTACGTTGCAGTATGATTTTTGAAAATATTTTCTACTATTGAATTTTAAAATAAAATACATGGTTTATTGACAATATTAAACATAAAACATAACATTTTATATTTTATTCGCGGAAATTAATAATTATTGCACTGCATAGTAACGCAATCTCACTTAAAATCTTAATATAATACTAGAGTATTTTCATACCGGATCACACGTCGATCGCTAGGGACTATTGTTATCTCGTTCTTATGCATTTGAAGTTTGTATACATTAAATATTTATTGCTGTGAAAATACTCTATACGCTTGAATGATACGTGGAGCTTCTAAATTTACTACTTAATCTGGACGTTGAATTTGAAAACTAATTTATATTTTTACTATTTGAAGTCACGTAGTATTTCGCGAAACCCCCCGCCCCCCGTCGTTACTTTTCGTAGTATTTTTCATGACCCCCATTCCCCCAAATCGGTCACGTAATTTATGGATGGCCCCTAAGATAAAAGAACAAAACGAACTTATTAAAAGCAGAAGAAAAAAAAATTCCGTTGCATACTTTTACTTGTTAAAGAAAGGTAAAATTCCATTGCATTGTAGAGTTATGTTGTCAGTAGAAAACAAATATTCTAAGATGCGCGCAAAGTGTGCGGAGGCGGCGGTTCGGTGAGCAAAGCGTGATGGGAGCGGAGCCTCCTAGTAATACAAAAAAATGTAAACCAAGACACGGCTTTTTCTCACAGAGTAACCATGTAATAATCTTAAAGGGGGACAATGTTCTGATAAATTTTGCCGAACGAACATATAGTTTATCAGACCAGCTTGTTGCACAGTGTATTTTTTTCCAAAATCAACACAATATATGTATATATATTATATAATTTCGTTTTTTAACATAAAAAAAAGTTCGATCCTTGGAGCTAAAAACAAATTGTTTGTGTTATGAGTTTTTTTCAGTGTTTTCTTTACGAATTATATTTTTTGTAAACCCAATTTAACCTTCTCCACACTTTTTCGTCTTATCTAAAAGATGTCTGTTGATTAGATTTGACCCACCTTTAGGCGGTTAGAAATTTTTAATAAAATTTGCATTTTTCGAGGACTACTCATATATCCTTTTCGCCCAAAATACCTACAAATTTATGGCCGAAAATATAGGTTTTTATTAGAAACTTTAAGCGACAAAAGTTGGACCAACTCTTATCGTACACAGCTTTTTCGGGCAGAAAACCGATTTATTTTCAACTCTTCTAAAACTTTGAATTTATTATATCGAGTTCAAGCTTACTTTCCAGTTATTGCGCAAACACAACACTTCGGCCTCTTTGAGTGGTCATATGTGCTCCGTGATCGTTTGTTTTTTTTTGTTAGCGACACCGAATGAGTCGAATCAACATGGTTTCCAGCTGTATGCAATATCACCACCAGACCTAAGGCAGGTAGTAAAATTCCTTCGAGAATTCAATTCCCCGAAAATTACAATTCCTAGTATGTAATTGCGATTTGAAAAGGAATTTTTGTATTCTATGGCAAAATAAAGGATTTCTTTGTCAATTCAGGAAACAAAGTTTGAAATCGAAAAGTGTTGATTCCATCTACGTTATCAAGGAATTTTATTCTTTAAAGAATCGAAAAAACCATTTTTCTGAAATAAACGCTTGCAGCGATTTTGAAAATCAACACAGATGCTTAGTACTGCGCTCTCAAAGAGCATGAAATCGAATTATTTTTGAAAATAATTTATTTCTTTACAGCAGTCCATGCGGAAAAGTTGAGAATATATATAATTTTGCTATGCCATTTTTTCGGTCTTTCTACATTCATTGATACAAAAAAGTATCACAGGTTAAACCAAAACAGACCCGGCCGATATTGGAGTCTCTATTGGTACAAAACACTATCCTGAGGTGCCCAAAATGAGTTTTCGACATTTTTGCTTCGATAGGTTGTTTTTTGTAGAAAAACGGTCAATTAATTTTTTAGTACACGTACCTTAAAGGATCTTATTCCTTATTAAGATTCCTTGAAATAAAACTAAAACTTTCTAATCACAAACTTTGATTCCAGCTATGGAATCGACTTTCAATTTTTTACGGTACTGATTCTAAATTTCAATCCCCTGAAATCGGAATCGAAAAGTATTCATTACTACCCAGCTCCGACAATTTTGCACGTAGCGTTTCATTTGAATTCCATTCCAATTTATCAAAGGAATTTCACGCATCAAACAGTTGACTTGGCTTTGAGATAAGCACCCAAACACTCAAAAGTCTCAAGTAAATATTGGCAAAAATCACACGCCTACTAAGTATACCATAAAAGAAAAAAGTCAACAAGAAAACTAAAAAAAATAAAGTAGAACAGCAATATAAAGGAACTGAAACATAAAAAAGATTTGAGTGTTTTCAAATTCCAAATGAAAGGAAAGCGTCACAGTTTGGAAAATAAAAGGGCTCTATAGAAACGTTCCCACAAAACTTCTTGAATTGTTGAATTTTCTTTTAAGTTTTAAAAACGCTTTGTTGTTGTTTTTGCATTCGGCTGTTGAAATTCTTTTCGTTTCGCTTGAACTTAAAAGAGAGAGAGAGAAGAGAGATTAGAATTAGAACTCACCAAAACACCAACAGGATTTAAATGGTGACGAACTGCCGGCTGCATGATGATGTTGATGCTGATGCTGGTACTGATGCTGATGCTGCTGATGTGTTGCCAACGATGACGGCGACGTTGTTAGCGTTATTGCCGCTTCTGCTGCATCTCTAGATGATGGCGATATTTTCGGTGACAGTTTTGGCGACAATGTTGGTGCTGTTGTTGCGTCAACAGACGTGCAATTCTGTTGCTGTGGCGGCTCCATCTGGTGGTGATGCAAATTAAATTGTTGTTGAAATTGCTGAGAGTTTGCATGAGACGAGGTTGATGCTGATGTTGGTGGTGATGGTGTTGGTGAAGATGATAACGATATGGAATGCTTATTCATATGTTGTTGGTGTTGCTGATATTGGTGTCGCTGATAGGGATGTTGCTGCTGCTGCTGATGTTGCTGATTATTGGAATGCTGTGAAGATGGTGACGATGGCGATGATGACGTTGATGAAAATGACTGTTGCGTATGCTGATGATATTTATGCTGCTGTTGCAGCTGCTGCTGTTGCTGTTGCGCTTGCAGCTGTTGCTGCTGATAGTTATTATTGTGCTGTTGCTGATTATATAAATCCATATGATTTAAAAACTGTTGCGCTGCAACAGAGCCAGCACCAATTAAACCAAAAGCATTGCCAACTAAACTATCATTAGTCGCTGCTGTATGCAATTGCAATTGTTGTTGCAATGTTGCAGCAGCGTTCTGTTGACTCATTATGTTGTTGTTATTGTTATGGGCCCTTTGTCTGTTTTTTTGTGCTGTTTTTTTTGTGTTTATTTTCCCAGCAATGTGTCGTGGTTAATGTTAAATGTGGCTGATGTGCGCACTTGTTGTCGATCAGTCTCTTGCTTTATGTTGCTGTAACTGCTATACTTGTAGTTGTTGCTACTGCTGTTATGATTGTGGTTGATGTTGCTGATGTTTGTCCTGCGACAACAATTCAAGTTACAAAAACTTTTATTAATTCACTTAGAAAAATTGCTGATTGCTGATGTTTTTAGATTTGATGTTGCTGATATTATATATATATATATAGATTTTTTGTAGCAATGGTGACGTTGATGTTTTTTGATTTTTTTTTGTGATAAAATGTTGTTGATGTTGGTTACAAACGACGCAGATAGATGAATTTATTTTATTTTACGCACAACAAGAAACTTAAATAAGTGATAAAATGTTGCTGTTGTTTAGTTGTGATGATTTGTTTATTTATTGTTGTTGTTGTTGTGTTGCTGAACATGAAACATGTTGAGTACAAAAACGCCCGTGTCAGAGGGAGAGAGATAGAGTGAAAAGTGGATGTTGTTGAAGAAGTGTAAAAGAGATGCAAGAGAGTACAAAAATAAAACTGAAACCGCTGTTAGTAACAGAATTGCTGACGTTATTGATGAGAAATGTTGCCAGTTGCTTGATTTTGTTAGAAAAAAATTTGCAAGTGACAACAGCAATAGACAAGAAAATAGCAGCAGCAGCAGTAGCAATTGAAAAAAAAAATAGAAAAATTGTTGCAACAACAATATTGTTGTATGTTTGTTTTATGTCCACACAAATTACGTACAGTTAAACAATACCATTGAAAGGGTGCTGATGAATGAGTGATTGTTGCTAATGAATGTGATGTTGTTGATGATGAAGTTGCAGCTAATGATAATGTCGTGACGTGAACGCTTATGTTGATGATAGATTGCATTTATTTTAATTCGTTTTTGTAATTAAATTGCTTTTCAATGATGTTGACTTTGTACCAGTGATATTACCGGTGATACTTATTGGTGATAACTTCTTGCGTTTACGATGATGAGTTCAAACACGCATTCAGTGTAACATATGTGTGATGTTTTGCACAAATAGCAAATTTGGAATTATTGTAGTTGAAAAAATGTAGTAGTAATTAAGCAGTGTTTATGGGTAATAGAGATAGTAGTAGTTATAGTAGTAGTAGTAGTAATGATGTACGTGCTGCTTTGTTACACAACATCCAAAATAGTACAAATCTTTACGTTACGTGTGTTTTATTTGATTCTCACGTGATTATCACTGCTGCTGCTCATGCGTTACGTCAGCTCCAATGTAGCTGCTGCTGTTGCGTCTGTCGCAAACTTAGCAAGAAATGGCGTTGTGTCGCAAAGTCACTGTAATTTCTATTACAATCTGGCGTTGTCGCTTCGTGGGTTGCGCCGAAAGCGTAGGTGGAGTCCTCAACTGTGGCTGCTTCTAATGTTGCTGCAAATGATGTTGATGTTGCAAATGTTGATGATGAATTGAAGTAGCAGTTGAACATTTAATGTATTGTGTTGAATTTGTTTTTTTTAGATAAATTTTTCTATTTATTTTTATCTTTTAAGTTTTAATTAACTAAAATCGTGAGATTTTGCGATTTTCTTTAGAGTTTTAATTGCATTTGCGCAGTTGAAGTTTTTAGGATGCGGTGTTAGACGAAAAAGTATGAAGTTTTTTTTTGGCGTTTTTCTGAGATTTCTTACTTAAGCGTTTTTTGATTTTTTTGCGATTTGATGCGATGCGATGTACAAAATATCACATTTTCTTTTAATGAAAACTTTTTGCTTTTTTTAAGTATGAAATTTTTTTATCACATTTACTTTCTTTCTTTCTATATATTTTATATTTTGATATTTTTTTTAATTATTTAAGAATTTATGTGGGAATGTTTCTGCGTTTTTAAGTAGTCGAGGGGTGAGATTAGGTGAACAAAAAGAGAGAAAGAGAAAAAACAAACAGATAAAATAAAATTTTATTTTGCTTTATTAAATAATTTACAAAAATAAAATATTTTTTTTTATTCAACAAACGAACGTATGCGTTTTGCTAAGGCACAAAGTTTGGTGAGCAGCGTTGTTGATTTACTAACTGTTTGACTGACTGACTGGTTTGATTGTCTGATTGATTTACGAGTAGAACGAATACAAATGTGTTAGAGCGTAGGAATTGGTGTTGCATGAATGTCATTTTTAATAACTTTTTTTCCAACACTATAATAATTATTATTATTTTAAGTAATTTTTATCAAGTGATTTTAAATTGCAGTCGAACATAAATGGTAAGCCATTAAAATGAAACTCAATTTTAATTCAAAATAAATAACAAAAATAATATTCACAGAATTTCTGTTTACTTTATCGCATAGGGGAAATGTTTAGTTCAACAGTGCGTATGAGTAACATATCATTATTAAAAGCATTGTCATCATTTTTTTTAAAAGTTGAACTTAACTAAAACGTATCCTAATCATAACCTTTGACCCTGAGGAATATTTTGTTAAAATGTTTCAGCCGTTACTGTTATTTTATAATAGAGAAAAATTTACTTTCACAACTTTTAGAGGGAAGGGTGATTCCAGCGATTCAATCCCCGCTTTCTCGAAATCTAACAAAATCACAAGAATCGACATTGAAATTTCAATATCATTGAGGTTTGACAGGTCTCGCTGGAAGTTTTGAGCCACATAAGTCGCTTAGTTGCATTATTGGAAGCCTTCTACATAACGCCTTTATAAATATTAGAAAATCCACTCAAAGTTTTAACCTTTGATTTTTTAAATAATAAACCCAATCACTTTTAGTTACCCAACGAACATAAGTTCAACACAACATGTTCTTGACCTCATTTTTAGTTTTTTCCTATTACATCAGAATTTGGCGATATCTTTCCTTTGAAAATGCAAGTGACTACATGCATTTTATTAAGCAATTTAATATTAAAAATATATGCGCATAAAGATAAATCACAGATGCCTGAGAGCACTATTACAAAAATAACAACAACAATGTGTATTTGTGCATGTGAGCACATGCACTAATATCTGTCGCTGCTGTTATGCGATAGCATATTTCAAGAAAACTAGCGGAGTATGCAATAAATATGTTTTCTATGTAGCTCATGAAATTCTTATGCCAAAAATACAAAAGTCTGAATTGATCGTGATCGAAATCATGTTTTTGAAAGCAATCAAAAACGATGTATTGTATAATATATGAATTAATTATGGTCCCGATAGAGCTGTTTCGTATGAACACTATATCATTTTGCATCCATTAGCTGAAGAATTGCATATGAATTTCATGCAAAATTCACGACAACCGAAGTTAAATTTGATCGGAGTTGCCATATATGCGAAAAAAGCCGATGCTTTCGACTACTCAAGTATTTGACGCCAACCAACAAAAAAAGCTCAGCATACATAAGGAATCCAAAAAGTAATATATTTTCAAAATCCAAAGTGTGCATGTGATCACATGCATAAGTCACAATGAGAGTAAAATTATTTAATTTTTTTTTTTTTTCTGCTGTGTAAATAATTACTAGACACTCCCCGCCAGCTCACTTCTTTTGTCGCAGCTTAAGGACACTGGCACTTAAATTTTCAGCAATGAATGAAAACAACATTTTATTATTACGAGTACAATTTGAAAACGAACGATGCTGTACAGTGTAATTATTTTAATATTTACACAAAACACAGTGAAAAATTAAATTAAAAAAAATGTGAGTTTATTTCGCTGAAACTATTTTTGTTTCCGATAAATGGAACAAAGAAAAAATTCCGAAACTATTTTGTCATTCGCAGCCTTAAATAATTATGACTGACTGTTAATGTATTTGTTAATGTCACTTTATCTGGGCACTTATAGCTGTGCTACACTTTTATCAACAACAACAACAACAACAACAACAACAAAATAATTACACAAATTGCTCAAGCAGAAATATAAATCACAAAAAAATGCATTAAAAAAATGTATTTAAATTTGAAAAACTAAACATTTTAAGTTTATGTTAAAAAACGCGTGTTTCACGTATTTGCGCTTCTTAGCACGCGCGCGCAGCTACAGAACTTTAGCAGCGAACTACCTGTCGTTGAAAATGTTGACTGAAGTGAATTAGACTAACAGGCCAAACAAACCACAGATTGCTTAGCAGCAGCAGCCGCACAGTGGACAATACAACAAAAAAATTAATACATAAAAAAACAACTCAAAAATGAAAAAAAAACTCGTTCCAACAGCTTTGACTACAGATACTACGCTTTTTTTCATTTTTTTTTTTAATAGTCATTTTGTTGTTGTTTGTTGTCTCTTGACATTTGGTAGCTAAAGTTAGAAATATCGCAAAAAATTACAAAAAAAAAACCAAAAACAAAAAAAACTCGTATTAACCAAATGTGAGATCATCGCCGCGCTATCGCAGCCGCATGTTTTTCCATTGGATGGCAGCATCAACTGCGTACTGCGCAGCGCTAATGATGTGACGCAAAAAGTCAAAAAACAAAAAAAAAACAAAAATTTTTTATCAAAAAAAAAATATACTAAATAACTTTATAAATTTTTTTTTATTTTCTCAACCAGATACGAAATTTAAATACAAACTATACGAACAGATAGTTAGTTGGTTGTTTTTTTTCACTCAATTTTAGCTGCAGGTTCACTTTACGTTATATAACACATGAAATGTCCAAAAAGCAACACAAACTTTACACAAAAATCTTAAGAAATAACAGCAGTCAGGCATGTGAAAAAATAAAAATTGATGAAAATGTTAATGAAATGACGTAAAGTTGTAAGTTTTATTGTGCGTTAGCAGCTATAAAGTTGCAGTTTGGCGTTTGTAAGCCGAAAACAAAATATTCCAAAGTTACTCCAAACGAAGCTAAAATGCTTGGAGCAGAGTATTGAAAAGCGAATCATAGATGCTAATCTAAGTTGAGAATTTAATGATTCAATGATTTGCTTAATCTTTTGAAACATACACTAAAATTATTCCAAACTTGTAAGAAATAAAGGGTGTTTTTTGTAGCCGTGATAGTTTTTACATTCAATTAGTTAATAGATTGCGCTTAATTTTGAAAATTCTACTAAGTAAGCTTTGATGTTTCTGATGGAATGTTTCACTCATGAGCGTCGTCAAAAAAGATGAATACTTGCATTTTAGTTCGTAAATAACTGGGCATCCTTTTCGCTTCATTTATTCACAGAGCTGTGTTAGTCATAGACTTTTTTTTGCACCATTGTATATATATATTTAATTCCTTTGGTGATTCCATTTCAGAAATTAAAATTTGTAATTGAATTTTGACTCCATTCCAATGATCATTTGAATTCGTAAACGACTATTTTAATGCCTTTCCAGTAATCAAAAATTTTATTACATTTGAAAAATGACCACTTTTCAGTTTCACGGCTGAAGGAATTGATTCATTTTTGGTTCCATTCAAGAAAAAGTATTATATAAAGGAGCATCTGGTATAAGCAAATCTGTTTTTTTTTTATACCAAGCTCTTTCATGCTTGAGAAAAACGCTCTATTACGAGCAAAGTAAGACAAATGACTGAACATATAAATAAATAAGATCATATTAAAGGGTTTTGGGTTTCCAAACTAATTTCTAATTTATCAAAGCATCGCCACTCAAAAAAAAAGTGGGTGGACCAAAAAAATGTCATACGAAAACCCTTGAAACCAGGGCCGTAGCGAGCATGGGGCAGACGGGGCGGTGCCCCAAGGCCCCCGACGGGAAGGGACCCCTTCTCGTCAACCGCGTTTTTGGTCCTGAAAGAAACTTACCTCGGTAAAGACTTTGGGGTCTCCTGAAAGTGAACACGAGAAATTGAACACGGTGGTCTCCAAGAATAAAACAATTCTACATGTTTTTGTAGTTTTATTAGATGATGTACAAAATAACATACTTTTCATTCGCGGTGATCGAGGTATCGAACAGTGTTTGCGACCCCTGTACGCGCGGGAAATTCAGACGTTCCACTTATGATAAATCCCACACTGGGAAAAACGGTTCCATTAACCGGAAATTCCCTATGTATCATCTAGAGGGAGCCACGCTAACTCTTTTCCGTTCTGTGTTGCGCGAATGGGAAAGAGGTAGCGTGGCTCCCTGCTCCCTCCCGCTGATAGGCTGAGTTTTATCCCAGAGTAGGTCAGTGTTCGTAGATTGTAATAGAATTATGTATATAATTCTATAGAAATTCTACTACAATCTACGAACACTACTTTAAAATTTGAAAAAAGATTTCCGTATGGGGGCCCCCAAATTTACTTGTTGCCCCAGGGCCCCCGAGCCTCTAGCTACGGCCCTGCTTGAAACTTAGTTTTGAAAAAAATAATTCTTAAAAATATTTTGTGGAGAAGTCATAACGAAGTTTGAGGGTGCCACACCAGAACGCCCTTAAAAAACTGACTAACATAACATAAATTAACATAACAAATTATAAGGTACATTTTAAGAATCAAATAATAATAGAGTTGTTTGACTCATTTTGATATCAATAAGCTCACAGGTCGCCTGTAGCTTAAATGACATTATGCTTTTGCATGCGAGCTTAGCATTCATCTCTAGCGACAAGGACTCAACATTGTGTTATTGTCGTGGATGCTTATCTTGCAAGCAAGCAATAATTCTTAAATGTGAACACAAAACAATTTCACATAGGCCTACGTAAACAGGCACAAGTCGAATTCAAGCTCTTTTATTCAGCTCCGTGGGCATATCTGTCCAAATGTTCTTATGCCAGTGTAGTTGAATTTTAAAAATGGTTAATTCCGCACAACTGTATTTTAGTATTGTATGCTTCATGGGATAGGCTGAGGACAAAAAAAATCCGAAAAAAGGGACAAATATTTCCATGGAGTTATTTTACTTTTTATTTTTTTGAAAGTCCCCATCTCGCCTACAGGGGATATACCACATTGACATAGGATGAGTTGACATTTATGTTGAACTATGGAATTTTAAATATCCTGGCGCATCAATGAATATAATAGCACAAAAATTGCAAATAATTCAAAGCAGTTAAGTAAATTTAGATTTTTTGTGTGCACATGGCCAAGAATTAATCAAGATACTTCAAAGATTCAATTTTTTAGTAATTTGAATGCAGTTCAAAATATCTGAAATGTAAGCAGAGTAGACAGCAAACAATTTAAGACAAATAAAAAATAAAAAAAAAACAGAAAATGTATTCAGTATCGCAAAGTAAGCGCTCCTAAAGCTTTTCAAAGCAGAACTGAAGCGCATTATTCTCGTTTCGACTACCACCTTTTTTTGAACATTTTCATGTCTTTGCAGTAAAGTGCTTTGTTTTCACTAAAATTGAAATGCCTTCCAAGCATAATACTTTTAAAACGTGAGCTTCGTAGCTAATTTTTAAGCGCTGAAAAAATCACCTGAAAGCTTTGTATTTGCTTCGAATAACGCCTCTTTTAACATTGTCATGTCATTGTAGATAAACGCTTCTCTTTTACTGCATTTAAAGTTCTGCAAATAAATGCGATTTTCAAGACAGTTTTTTTGGAAAAATTTTTATAGTTTAGTGGAAATGTTTGATATATTATCAGAATCGGCTGAGATCATATCTGTATTTTGTGGCCATTAAAAGTGGTAAAAGCCAAGTTAATTTACTTAAAAATTATGCCTTAACAATTCTTTAAGTGTTTCAAAAAATTCTATTTAACCAAATTTTAAGCAAAAATTTTCATTTTTCAGATTTTGTTGTTTTACTCAAAATTAATTTAATTTTTATACAATTTTCCTAAAAAAAGCAATTCCAACAACAAGTCTTGCTAACAGACATTATCAAAAATTAAAAATATCTGCTACTGAACAGCTACTACAGAAAGTGCCCTAATATAATTATATATATGTATATAATATGAAAAAGTTATACATATATAATATACATATATAATATATAAAATTTTGAAACACTATTAGTGGAAGCCCAATAAATGCGAAAACGACGGTGTTTGGAAAGATTTAAAATTTAAAAATTGCAAAAAAAGTAGAGCTCAGTTCTACTTTCCAGGCGTTTACATGCGACACCTTCGTTTTCACTGTCAGCTGTTCCGTAAGACATCCTCATAAGGATCCTACAAATGAGTCATTTTTCTAATTCGAGTTTCGACTGAAATTTTATTTCAATTTTATCGAATCTACACCCAGTCAAATATAACAAAAATATTGCACTAGATTGTATTTTTAAGTATGAAATTCAGAAGGTACCCATGTAGGTAATAAAATAATTAGGTTTTGTAACTAAGCACTATAATTTCAGCGTTGCATAGATTGCGCAAATTTTTTGCTCCGCAAGCACAGCATTAATTTATGCAACGACATTCAAAATTATATTAGTGATCATTAATTTTTTTTTTAATTTAACAATTTAGCTGGTTTTCAATATATTTTGCATCATGTTAATCCAAGACAATAGCAATTAATTCGCTTAAACTTCAAAAGGAAAAAGCAATAGAAAAAAACCAACAATACAACAATGAACGAAGAAACCTTTAGCAACAATTTTATGCAAATCAACTAATTATGTATCTTCAAAATGCAACAAATCGTACAATTCAAAGAGCTATCTGCAAGTTACAACAAAGCAAACAAAAAAACAAATCCATTGAATTGTCACCTTCGATGATGCTACATTGTTGTTGCTGCTGGTAAACCATAAATTAAAAACGCGCTCGATTATTATGACATCAACACACAAAAAAAGTGTCGCAATGTTAGAGATACAATAGCAGCAACAGCAACAACAACAACAACAAAAGCTAACAATAGCAACACCAAAATAACAAATTTTTGTATCCAATAACCAAATTTGTATCTGCAAGATTGCAGTCAATGCCATAGAAGAAAGTTACTAAAGGTTACACCGTAAAAAAAATGTGCATGTATTGCTCAGTGTGCGAGTGTGTGTGTGTATCAGATTATTACATTCAAATCCTACACAAAACCTAAACTATTGTTATTGTTGCTATTTTTTTTTCTTTTTATTTTGGCCAGCATTTTACATGTTGGCCGCGTACATTTCAAGGTTACGTTGAAAACCCCAAAAAATTTGAGTTGTTTCTGTTTTTTTTGTTGTTGTTGCTGTTTGTTGCTTTATGCTTTTTCATTTATTTATCTACTCATTTACAATTTCGCTGAGTTTGAGTATTTGAAAAAAAACACATGTGTGCTTCTATGGTACCTACTGTGTGCGTGTTGGTGTGCGCATATATTTTGGGCGAATAGTGTTGGCCAACATGGCAGCAGCAACAGCATTTCAAGTGTTGCCACTTTTTGTGATTTTTTTTTGTTTTTCATTCCATTTTATTTCTTTCGTATTACGTATAAATTTTGCTGCCACTGTCACATGTGCGCTTTTTTTACTATATCTTTATGTGCTGCATAGTAGTTTTGTTTTTGAAAATTTAAATATAACTTTTTTAAGGTCTGCACTAAACTTAAGATGTCTTTCAGTGTAGAGTAGACAAAATTTTCAAACTGTACCAGGAGTTTAACGACAGCCGACTTCTTACTTTTTCGGTTTTCTTATAAATTTAACAATAATATTTTTATGACATTTTTTTGAAATAATTATAAAAATTTAGGCAACTAATATTTTGGGAATTATCGAACATTTTTTGAGTAATCCGCACCCACCCTTCCTCTCTTCTACCATCTTTTGCAAGTAAGTTTTTGTTATGAAATTTTTTTCTTTTATACATACGAGTATGTTGTGAAAACAGTGAAGAACTGTGATGGATTTTGAAGAACTGTGATTTGGATTTTTTTAATTTATGGCCATATACCCAAAAAGAATTCCAAAAATTGAAATTTATTAAAAATGCAATCGGATTCCCTTTATGCATTTTTCTATTGAAAATGCACCAATCTATACTATTTACATAAAATTGCTTACAAATAAAGTGTTTGTAACGCTTTGGCGCCAAACATACTGAGCCGATTTTAATAATTTTATTTTTAAAACAACATATTTGTGCAAAAGAAGCTCACTGCATACTTAATTTTTTATTTTTAAAATTTAATAAAATTATTTTAGGAGATGCATTTTTGTAAGACCTTATACAAAAATTATACTTAGATTTCTCATTACTTATGCTGCTTCATGAATTCTTGTTTTGTTTTTTTCTCATTTGTACCGTTTGTATTTGGCTTTGAAGTTCAAAGGACAAACTCTCATTGAAATTTTTTTTCTTCTTACTTTTGAAGAGAGAAAATAGAATGTTACGTTAAGAGAGTAATTTCAAACAAGGAGCGCCCACGTGCAAAGCCGCTAGTGTACTTATACAATGTAAATTGCATTCACTGGTTAAAATTGAACAAAAAAAATCTTTTCAAGTTGTGATCAATACAAATTTTTAGTAATATTTCAATGAATGCCGAAAAGATTTAACCCACCGCCAAACATTTGAGCCAGAGCAGTGGCCCATTTCATTCCTTCCTCCGTCACTGTAGTGAGACTCAATTAGTAGCGTAGTGACTAAACGGAAATGCGCCAACTCTTCAAAAGTTCAGGATAATCGGGAATTTGAAAGAAAAGTTTAACATCTGCAACAACGAAGGAAAATATTAACAGATAACAGCTGGTGCGACTGCGTTCAACACAATAAGACCCACAGTTGTTTAATGTAATCCAGAACAACTCAGTGCTCCGAGCAGCTGTTTTAGTACAATGTACATACAACTGAGCACTTCATGGTACAACATACAAGATATATCTCAACAATTTTTGTTACGCTGTTTGAATTCATTTAATCATTCGGTTTTCGTTTTTTTTTTATTTTCATCGAGCTTTTAACAATATTGCTCCACAGTGGCATGGCACATTACACAGCTGACATTGAACTAGATTTTTGTAATTTTTATTGCTATGTGAAGCGTGTAGCGTGCGCTTGGCGCTGCTGTTTTAAAATAAAAATACTCAAAAAAAAAAGAAGAAGAAAACTAAGCGACAGATAATGAAACCTACTGACATGCAGCAACAACAAAAGCCAATAATACAAATAAAAAAACACAAAAAAAATTCGAACAAAAACGGATTGTCAAGAAAACTGAAAAGCTCAACAGGAAAAAAAATCGCCAATGCGCCGCTAGAATTTACATTGGTACACACAAACAAATGTACAGCAACCGAGCAACCAACCGACCATATGTATGGTCGTCTGAAATGTGCAGACAATGTTTCCTATAATTGCTGCTTTTAGCACACAGTACAAGAAAATGAAGAAAAACAACGAAAGTGACAACAAATGAAAATATAATGAAAAACATTCACTTGTGTTTTAAGAGTTAGATAACGAATAATGAACTTATGTACTGAAAGTTTCTGTTGTAGCTGCCATAAACCGTGAAATACCACAGCACATTCAGAATAAACGAACATCTTTAGCTTACACTGAGAAAATATATATGCACTACTCAGTTAAAAAAAAAAGTTTTTTGTAAAAATACAATTAGCGGCTTAAGACTTCGACATGTTGGGATGAAAGTACAGGGTGTGTTGCATGTTCAGCTTACGCCGCAACAATGTCTTGAAGTTATGAGAATCTTTTATTTAAAAATTGTTTAATTGTGAACACGCGGAGAAAATTACGTGACTTTTTTGTTGGTAATCAAGTGCCGAGCAAATCAACCATTCAGCATTTAAGGAATTGCTTTGAAAATTTGCATACATTGGCAAATAAAGTAAAGAATATGCGCGTACCTTTCATTGACGCAACGGAACGTGTTGGAAAACTTCCATGTGCCCGAATTGGATCAATTGAACCTATAGCACATTTAGTTTCAACAAGACGATGTCAAATAACATACAGCTCCTGCTACGATGCAAGTTTTGAAGAAGTTTTTCCCAGCCGAATGTCAAGAAGTGCCACTATCGACTGGTCCCCATGATTTCCTGATTTGTACAAAATCAATACACAACCTAAATGCTTATCGACAATTTTCGAAACGAAATTCCTGAAATAATGTCAGAAGTCTGCGAGATTGTTGTGAAAAATGTGCTCGCTTTTTCAACACGGCCAGAGGCGGCCACTTGACCAACATCATATTCCTACAAAATGTTAAGGATTACAAATCAATAAAATATAAATTATAAAATTTTTAATCATTTAAGTTATTCGATCTGGAACATAAAACGTACCCTGTACTATAATTGCCAAACTAACCCTTAAAGGGTTTTACATTGTTAATGATTTTGCGAACATTATGTATTGCAGTAGTTTTTGTAATTCAGTGTATATTTCAAAAATTGCCCTTAACAGTCAGTAACTCGTCCACTAATTGTGAAAGCGTCTTACTGTCTACAACAAAAATGTCGCTTAAATTCCAATAAATAAATTGTATGAGTAAACTGCTCGGCTCAGCGATTTTGGAGCAAAAGGTTACACCTAAAAAAATTCAACTTAGTGCACCTAAGGTGCCGCACTCGATAAAACCTGCATAGCGAATTGCAAAGAAATTGCGAAGAAGAATTTTTGCAGTGCTTTCTTTGTTTCTTGCTATGATTCTTAAAATGTTCATTCAAAAGAAACTCGTTAGCGAACATTTTAGGAGAGATGTTTAACGATACTCGAAGTCATGGTATGACTTGATTTTGTTTGTTTTGTTCATTTGGTTTTCACACATACTGCGCTGAATAGTAAGCTCCGTGAATGCCGCTCTCACGCCCCGAATGGGCTGAAAAATTACACGATTTTCAATGAAATTCTCCAAGAAAGAAAACTTAGGAGGTTTACCTTATTGGGGTGCTCATAATCATTAAGATTAAAATATTTTTGTTGAGGTTTTTTTAATGCATATAAAAATTAAAATTAAGGGGGGTACTTTACAACGGTTAAAAAAAATCTTAATTTTTATAAAACGAACTGTGAAAGCATGATATTATTTACATGACATGCGAATAATTCGTTGATGTGCAATATAAAATTTGGAACTACATAGCGCGTGGGAGCCAATAAACCTTATTGGGGTGCTCAAAGGAGCAAAATATTTTTTATTATAACTGAAATTAAGAGGGTTCTACTTTAGAACGATGTAACGAAGTTTTGAACAATAACTGAATGGATGGATCACCATCTCAAAAATACTACTTAATATATAAAAAACCAGCGATTTTAAATTCATAAACTCCCCTTAAAATAACAAATTTATTCTCAGTGCATTTTAAACTTCCGGATATTCTGGATATTCTTCGCTAACTCATATGACCAGTAAGCGTATATAAATAATTCATAAATAGTTTGTATAAAATTACCATTTGTTGCATATCTGAACATCATTAGATTAACTTTGCCCACTGTGCGATCTCTCAAGGTTATCTGCAATAATTATTTTGGGCAATAACACGTCAACAAAAAAAAAAAAAACAAAAAAAAAACACAAAACTTATACACCCATACCACGCAAGGTTTTACCACGCATAAAAATATAATCTGCTTTGCTTTTATTTAAATTGTGTTTTATTTTGAGGACGATTTTGCGGTGTTTAGTCAAACTGCAGATAAGAGAGTTTAATTAAAAGATTTTTTTTTTGCTTGATTTTTTTTTTGTGAAATCAAAAACTTTAATTTTTGAAGCTATTTGTTATTAACTTATGTGCGACGATCGTTATTTTTCAACAATTAATCCACCTATTCCCTATTCGCCCTGTTTCGCATGCGCAACCACCGTCGTCGTCGTCATTTATAGCGCGCGCGCCACTTAAGAAATAAATTGAGTCCAAGAACCACAATTGGTGGTGGTACGGATGGATATAAGATTGCAACAACAGCAACAACACTTTCATGACAATAATATATTTGTTGTCAACAACAACGTGACCATCAAACTCAACGTGATTACGTCGTCTTAGCATACGTTCATACGCGTTGCGCTAAAACTTACACGTTTCAGGGTAAGTTTTGAAATTTTGTTTTTTTACTTTTTTTTAAATGAAAAATGAAATTCGAATTTACGAAAAAAAAAATGTTTCGCGCAATCTATGGAATTTTAGTTTCGTGTATTTCTTCTTTTCTTTTTTTCTGTATAAAAGGCGTCTCCAACTATCGCGGCGCGCACTGAAACCTTACTAAAATGCGCAGCACCAACGAAGAGAAGTCTAGAGCAGAGTAGAGTAGCGCAGAGTGGCATTGAGTGGAGTGGCATAAAATGATATGGTGTGTTGTAGCGCAGTATTGTAGTTCTGGAGAAGCTGCTGCTGCTACTCCAACAAAAGCAATAACAGCAGCGAGATAGAAAAGTAGTAGAGCGCCAAAAGCGCCACTATCTATCTATACGAGAGCAGTGTTGACACAGCGGCACATACACGCATACGAAAATAAAACACACACATGCAAACACAAACCTATACTATTATGTTTGCACTAAACGCCTCTTATATCTGAATGTACAGTGTTGCCAGCGTGTTTGCTTAAAAAAAAAATTTTTTTTTTTAAATCACTCTGCGTTTGCTTGTATTTTTGTTGAAAATTTTTAAAAATCTCAGATTGTATTGTGATTTCGACACAGTTTTTTATGCAAAAAAAAAATAAAAATAGCAAAATATCATTAAACATACCGAAACTGAAAATATTATTCACCCTATAAGAAATTTTAGACTTGAAATTTATTTTTTTGTTGACCCGATTTTTACAGTGAAAATTTAATTTCTTTAATATCCATAATCAAAGATTAAACTTTTGCCAGTATTATTTATTGTTAATCATCAACTTGTCAAATGTCAACAACAAAAACAAAATGAGCAAGACACAACAAACAAAAAAGAATTTTGCATTTGCTTCGTTTCACTATTTCTTTGAGTTCGCAACAAGTCTGTGCAAAAAACAAAAACAAATCAGGCTTAGCAATTCTCACTCATCGGCTTTAAGGTCACTTATGATTCCATATAGCAAAAGATGTAGCTACTTGGTATGACTGGCCTTAGCCCGGTCTTTCGTTGTGATTATTGTTCTTGTAATTCTTTTAAGTGTTATCATGCACTCATTAAAGTATTGTAAAAACAAAAAGAGCTACGCCTTAACCTTAGAAACGTTTCAAATACATAAATGTTCCATCTATTATATAAAAATCTACCCTATATAAGACATCGATTTGACTTTTTTTTCATAAGCCAGACGTGATTTGAGCACAAAAGGAAAACATAGGTTAGGCTTAGGGTTAGGTAGGAGTTGCATTTAGTTACGAAAAAAACTGACTCACTTAGACCAAATGTGATCCATTGTGATACCACAAGGTATCTGACTATACCCTCTTGTTGAACAAACCAGATTTCGTAATGAAACTAAAAAGCTGACATATTCTACCATGTCTAAGGTCATCCAGATCATCAAATAAAACGACCCAAGTGCTTTGTGGCGTTTTCCAGCAAGTGCGGAACGGGAGCAGAGAAGATGTGTAAAATTTTCCTCTTCCTCCACATCTTCACAACTTCTCTAGAAATCAAAGGACCTAACACCTAATCTCTCCCCATATCTGCCGATGAGGCAGTGTGCAGTTATGACTGCAACAGAGACACTACTTATGTCTATTGTGAGAAATTAGTTCTGACGAACGCTTAGCATCCCATTTCGGTGAGATTTGCCTAGATATATTACAAGTTGACCCTTGAGTCCATCTCTTATTAGATTTTTTTACCATTTATTCGTTGAGCAGTAACTTGCATGTAGCAAGTGGCAGGTGAATGTTAAAAGAAAGGAAAACATAACAAGACATCAATTTTTAATTAACACCTATTTTTTACCCGACTTGTCATTTTTTCATTTTTTCGTGATTTACTATGAAGATATGTATTAAGCAAAAAATTCCAAGAGCTGAAAGTTGTAGCGGATAAGAAAAAAATTATAAATTTTTTTAAGATTTTCATATATATATTTCTTCCATGAATTTGGATTTTTTCGACCAAATCGGTAAAAAAAAAAGCAATTAAAAAAATTTTGTTATGCATTTAGATAAGATTTTTTATGACCAAACAAAGTTCGTATTTTTATATTTTATTCAGCTCTGGCAACGTTGAAAATACCAAATTGTGAGTACAAAAGCAAACAACAAAAACATTGAAAATTTTTTGATAAAAACAAAAGAAAACAAAAACGAGATTTCATTTTTAACTTTATCATTAAAAATCGCAATCACGTTGACAGGTGCGGATAACGTTAGATAAGCAAGCGAACGTCATAATGAATTAAAAAAAAAAAAACGATATTTTTCTTTACTTTTCAAATGCGGTTTTTCCTGAGATTGAAATTATGACATCTTTTTTTAAATGTTTTTATATCCCAAAATCAACTCTTCTTCCCACAAATTTTAAAATAAAATTTGCAATTGCGTTCAAGACGTAACCAAAATTACTTGAAACCCAAATGATTGCTAATTTTTTGTTACTTTAATCGCTACTGAATTTTGATGAGGTAATAATTATTGACACTCTCACACCTCTACATATGTACACACACACACTTACTGTGTTACTTATAAAGTGAAATAAATGGCTTATTTACTTTTATATTGATATGGCAATTTATATTTTTTTCTCTACATATTTTATTTTTTTTAGCTTTTTTTTTGTGTAGGAATATGAAATAAAAACTTTATTTTATTTTTACATTGCTTAAGATTTTTATAATCTTTAATATGATTACACAAAACAAAAACAAAAACAAAATGAAAAAACCGCAGACATATATGCGAAATTTAGAATTCCTATACGAAGGCGTTGATTACCTATCTATCATATGCTGTACACTGAAAAAAAAAAAATAAAATGTTGAGAAAAATTCCTGCCAAATATTAATAGAGAATGCAAATAAAAAAAAACAACACGCATGTTTTTTATATTAGAACAACTTATATTGTTTCAAAAAAGAAACAGATGAAAATTTAAATTTAATACTGAAATATTTCTGTGGCAGCAAGGAAAGAGCTTAAGTCGACTCAAGAGAAATGGAGTCAAAGCCAATTTTCTATTTGTTATTGATGAATTTTGCTTTCCGTTTTTGCGCACTATTGAGAACTGAGAGATTTTACTCAAAGCTAGCATAAAAATTAGCCTTAACTCCTTTTGTCTAAAGTCAACTTTGCTAAAAATGGAAAAGTCTCAATTTGGAATTTTTGACTTTTAAATCTATATAGATTTGCAATCATTTATTTGTGTGAAGTAGATTTGGCTTTTAATTAAAATTTTTAGGTTTACAATTGAGTGTTAGACAATTTTCCTCGAAATAAGCTACAAAAAAATTGATAAAATCGCCCACAAAAATGTTATCCAAACGGAAAGAAGAAAAGGACAAAACAGAAATAAAACGCTGTGTCATGCGCTGCTCTAAAAATTAATGAAAAAAGCTACATAAGACTAAAAAGTTACATGAGACGTCAAAGTTATATAGAGCCAAAATATCGCATGAGATTATTAATTCATATGAAACTAAAAAGCTGCATAAGACTGAAGGGTTACATCAGACTAAAACTAAAACTAAATTATTACAGTATATTAGTATCGAACAGGCGGGTGTCATATGTAGACCATAAAACTTTAATTTAAGGCGCATATTTAGGGTGCCCCTCATACAAAAAAATATTTTAAATATCATTTTCACGAGTCCGGCTAATCAATTCACACTGAATTTGCACCACTTAGCTTATATATTAAAAGGCATAGGTTAGGCAAAACTTGAATTTAAGGTGGCCCTCATTCAAAAAATATGTTTTTAAATAGAATTTTCACTTCATCGATTCACATGGACTTTACATCATGCGTTTTTTATATTGAGAGGCATAGCTTAGGCTATAAAACTTTAATTCAAGGTGCATATTTACGGTGGCCCTCATACAAAAATATTTTAAAATATCATTTTCACCAAGACTGGTTAATCGATTCACACCGAACTTACACCACTTAGCTTACACATTAAATGCCATTGCTTACGCAAAACTTTTATTTAGGGTGACACACATCCAAAAATATTTTTAAAGCATCATTTTCACGAAGACCAGTTAATCGATTCACATGGAATTTACACCACGTGTCTTTTATATTAAGAGGCATAGCTAAGGCTATTAAACTTTTATTTAAGGTGCATATTTAGGGTGACCCTCTCTCAAAAATGTTTTTAAAATATCGTTTCGACGGCTAATCAATTCACACCGAATCTACACCATGTAGCTGTTAAATTATGAGACACAGCTTAGAGAACAAAGCTTCTATTTAGGGTGGCCTTACACAAAACTATTTTTGAAATACCATTTTCACAAAGACCACTTCAAAAATTATAGCCAAATTTTTTACATATAAGGTGAAGCGAAGCGCACAGGGTAATACTAGTGTACATTTATTCATCAAATCTTACAACTAAGGTTGCCATAGTTGCTACGCTATACCATTTTAAATACATTTTTTTATAAAATGGAAGGTGCTCCCTTAGGAACTATTTATTTTTTTCGGATAGTAAGCTATGTATGTGCTATTTCAGGACATCAACTCTCTATTCATCTATTTTCATCCAAATCAATTCAGCCATGAAGGCGTGATTGAGTAGCAAACATCTCAACATCAAAATTTTGCATATAAAATATTAGTGGAACATTGGAACACGCGGCCATATTTTTTAAAATAAACTAATTGTACAGAAAAACTGAAAAGAAATTAGGTGTCATAAGAAAAATACAAATAATATATAAAAATATTACATGAAAATTAATATCTTTTAATATAAAAATATTACATAAAAATTTCTGCTATAACGCTGCCCATTTTTATTTAGGAGTAGCAGTGTTACGAATTGAGCTAAAGCCTATAGTTAGAAAACTTGACAATAAAACTTTAAATTTCAATTTTTTTTTTGTTTCTTTTCCTATCAGTGTAAATAATAAATTTTTTGTTCTTCTAAGTTTTTCAGTTATTTGTATGAACTATTAGCACTTCGTTTACTTCTACTATTAATAAAATATTATTTATGACAAAAATTTATAATTTTTAATTGTTTACGGCGAATACAAATTACTTTTTGAAACATGTAGAAAAATAATCTTAGCGCAAAAATTTCATTATTTTCCTTAAACATTATCAGTATTTTGTTATTTATAAAAGTCCCTATTGAATATATGCATAAAATAGACAATATATCAAAAAAACATCTAGCGAAATGAGTGAAGCGTATCCTATGCAACTTAAAATATACATCGGGTCATTGTTTAAGTTGTTGACTTTTCCAGAAAGTAAAGAAGGTATCCACTACAATGCTTTACGAAAATTATGCAACCTTTCACCATTATACAACCTTTTCTACTGAGTGGCTCATTAAAAAAAAATAAATAAAAAACCTTAAGTACAACGTGACGTATGAGTGACATTAATTTTTCCCATCTTTCACCTAAAGTCATTTTTATATGGCTGTAACTTTTGTGCCATTTATGGCAAATTCATCATTTTAGCAACGTTTTAAAGATATAACTATAGCATTTTAGAAAATAAAAAGAAATTCACAAAATATTTTATGGTGGCTAAGAGCAGAACTAACACAAGGAAATCTTGCTAAAATCAAAATAAAAGAAAAATTTCGAATAATAATTCTTAATTATAATGATAACATTAAAGTAAAAAATAAATTGGATTACTTGCTGCTTTAAAAATATACCAATTAAATGCGATAAAGCGCTTTATTTGCTATGCTTAAATAAGAAAAATTTAGTTTTTATTTAATTTGTAGCACATTTCTTATCAAATTAAAAACAGAATTTGGGTTTTTGCTGCTGATGTTTTGTAGAAATAATTGACAAAAAAAAAATTAAAAAATAAATATGGCCTCGTTAAAATTTAAGCAGCAGCTGCCAAAAAAAAAAAATTAGAGAAATATTTTAGAAGTCGCTAAGTGTTGCTGATAAGCACGATACTTAAAATTTTAGAAATTTGTGCAAACATTTTTTTACTTAAGAAGTTGGTATTACTTTTTCACAAAAATATTTCAGTTCAAGCTGAACTTTATAATTCTATATATATATATATATATATATAGCAAAGCCAATATACAAGAGCTCTTTTAACAAGTTTAGTTTGTTCATTTTGTGTAATGAAAACAATGCAAATATAAATTACGCCAAATAAAACCGAAAATATCTTAATTTTTTGGATAAACATTTGAGCATGAAAATAAGCAGCCTAAAGTTCAGCTGTGATTTGTACCGTCAACTCCGCTGTAGATGTGATGGCAACGAGAACTCTTCGTTTGCTCGCTCTTTTAATGCCAAATAGAGCAAAAATCTAAAAATGCGTCTATTGCAGTTTTGTTTGATTTATTGTGCACATGCACTTGTTTTTGTCTGTATTTGTATTCTGTGTGCCAGTGTCTGTGCCTGTGTGCATGTGTAATTGGGTTGTGGGGTTGGGTTGAACGCAAAGGTTTGCTTGTGTACTTTAGCACTCGCAAAGCTCAAGGACGTCTAAAAGTTTTTTTTTTTTTAGCACAACATCAATTGAAGCAGTCATTTGGAAAACCACATAAGTTCAAATAGGATTTATTTAAAGGAAAAAATTACTTGTAATCTTAGCAAGGGAGATGTGAAGTACCAATATAAATCACTTAGCATTACGTTTAAGATAGAGCTTAGGCTATCTTAGCATTTCACATACAAAGTCGCCACAAGAAAGTGCACATGTGCCCCTTCAAGAATAATCGATTTCAATATTATGCTACTAATTGTTGTTGCCATGCTAGTTGTTGTACTGCTCTTCGCATTGTTACTGCTATCACTGCTGCAACGCGTTTGGTCAAGTGGTGACGTTTTGTTGGTACTCCAAGGGACATTAAGTGAAGGACAGAAATCGCTGCTCTTCCTCTATTTTATTGTTGCCAATTAACGAGTGCAGCTCTTGCGCAAGACTGGAAAAATGAAAACACATGCATACACACACAGACACACACACATATATACACATACAATGAGCAACATGAAAACCAATAAAGCTACCGCTGTTGCTATTGCTTTTGCTGTTATGAAACTGGGTCAGCAGCAAACGCAGCATCGTTGCTTTGCAAGGTGGTCGACTACGACCATCAAACCAAAGGCATTGGAGCCACTTTCAGTCATGTGGTTGGAAACACAGGAGGAGCTATAGAGCAGCAAGAGCACAAGCACAAGGAGCATAAGAATGAGTGCGAGAATAAAGAACAAAAATCTGCTGACGGCAACAACAAAGTTTAAAAAACATCAGCAACATCAATAACAACAGCACACGTACATGTGCAGTTGTATAGACGCTGTTTTTTTTGCATGTGTTTGTTAGTTGCACGTGTCGAATATGTCGCATATGTAGTGCAAATCAGATGTGTGCCAAGTATCTGCTGTGCTGCTGATGTGTTCTTTATTTTGCGTTCTCTTTGCTCCGCTCCTCAGCGCTGTTCTGTTGTTTGTTGTTCTCTGTCATGTTGCAATCAACGTACATAGTGGATATGTTGCAACGATGTTGGTAGGTGCTACAAATTTTATTGCTGCACCATTTTCTGGGTTACATAACCATCAAGTATCCAAACGAACAAACGAACGAACGACAGCTTCACAGACTGCGGTGCGCTTGAAGAAGCTGTAGCACCAAAACGATAGTGAGGGAGGGGGGGGGGGGGGAAACACGAACGTGAATCTGATGATGCAGACAAATAAACGAGAAAAACCGCGCATTTGTCACATTCATCGCCGTGATTTTTCGAGTATTTTTCTTTATTTTTCTTCTCTTTTTTACGTTTATCCTGATTGCGTCAACTCAAATGTTTGAAATTGACAATTAAGAAAAATGAGAACTATCTCTTAAGAGAAGTAGGTACTCTTTGCTTACACTTCAGTTTAACGAAACGATAAATATTTCAGAATTTTCAATAATTTATGAAGGTTTTTTATTTGCATTTTATGAGAAAGTCACAGATTGCATGAAAGGGTCTTGTGTGATTTCTTATAGAATCCTAAACAAAAGACAAACCAAAATGGATTCCAACAGGAATCCTCAGAATAAGTGCTCCTAAAATCATATATTTTGAAGCATTTTAGGTTTGGCAAGCATCAACGCGTCTTTTTCTTACATCTAATCTCCTTCATAATTTTGTAAATACCAAAAGATCACTGTGATATCTCTTGTAACCTATCGTAGGGTATTTCTGACGTCATAACACTGGGATTTCTCTTGTAACCTGTCGTAAGGTAATTATGACGTCAGAGAGAAAAAAGTTGTTACAATAAAAAAGAAAAATATTATTTTCTGAATATTTTGAACGATTCCAACTACCTTTTACTCAGTGGGAATTTTACAGAAAGCTGACAGTATAGGTGAAAAAAGTGATATAAAATAAAATTTTGAACAAAACGCAAAAACTATAAATTTTTTGAAAGTTTTCATAATCCAAAACTATTCTAAGTCTTCCAAACTAGAAATTATAAACATGTTTTTTTTTAATTTTGTCATAAAAAAGTCAACAACATTTTTCATCATTGTACAAAAGTAAAAAGTTACAAAGTCTAGGTATTTCTTTCTTTCTTTCAATATATTTTCATCGTCATAAAAAAAGTAAAAAACTACCAATTCATTGTACATTTCTACCTTTTTTATCGGCACTAAAAAGTATACAGCAACGAATTCATAAGATATTTTTGATTGTCATAAAAAAGT
This sequence comes from Meiosimyza decipiens, assembly GCA_963680825.1. Classification (NCBI taxonomy): domain Eukaryota; kingdom Metazoa; phylum Arthropoda; class Insecta; order Diptera; family Lauxaniidae; genus Meiosimyza; species Meiosimyza decipiens. The sequence goes on from OY804259.1 coordinate 69,923,777, forward strand.
AAACAATTATAAAATTGACATAAATTGTAATATTTTCATCGTCACAAAAAGCAAACTGCCACAAATTGGCTGAGCATTCATTCGAACATTTATCATCATTACAAAAATGTGTGACAGCGTCAAACTCATGTTATATTTTTCACTGTTATTAAAAAGTAAACACATACAAATTTGTTGTAAGTTCTCAAATTTTTCAACGTTCCAAATAAGTAAAAAACAACAAATTCCAATATACATAAAAGCTATGAATTCACGAAAAATTTTTCTTCGCCGCAAAAAAGTAAGCAACTACAAATTCATTATACGAATGTATGTATATTATTTATCGTCACAAAATAGTAGACAGCTTCAAACTCATATGCCAGTTTTATTGTCATAAGAAAGTCAACAAATTCATTTATATTCTAATATTTTTTGTCATTGTAAAAAAGTAAACAGGCACAAATTCACTATATATTCTGCCATAAGCTGCCATAAATTCGTTGTACATTCTTATATTTATTATTGTCACAAAAAAGTAAACAGCCAGAAACTCATATTATTATTCACTGTCATTAAAAACTAAGCATCTACAAATTTGTAGTAAGTTCTCAAATTTTTCAACGTTTCAAATATGTGAAAAAAATAACAAATTCTCATATACATAATAGCTATGAATTCATGAACAATGTTTCTTCGTCACAAAAAAGTAAGCAACTACAAATTCATTGTACATTCCTATATTATTTATCGTTACAAAATGTCTGTCAGTTTCATTGGCATAAGAAAGTCAGTAAACAGGCACAGATTCTTTATACATTCATTCTAATATTTATAATTGTCACAAAAAAGTAAACAGCCAGAAACTCATAATATTTTTCACTGTCATTAAAAAGTAAACAAGTACAAATTCGTTGTAAGTTCTTCTATTTTTCAACGTCGCAAATAAGTAAACAATAACAAATTCATTTCTGTGTCGCAAAAAAGTAATAAACTACAAATTCATTGTACATTCAAACATGTTTCATCGTCACAAAAAGTAAACAGCTACAAATACAATCAATTCATTATGGCAGTTTAATAATTCGAGATTGTGAAAATAAATTTGTGCATATATTTTAATTATACACATCCATTATTGCATCTACAATTTTGTGCAAACTGCAACTCTCATACAAAATAAAGTTAATTCAAATAAACCACTTTTGTAAAGTATAAGTTAGTTGCATTTAAAACGAAATGTTAATTGTTTTCTTACTTAAATCGTTAGTTTTTTATCTAAAATTTAAGTTAACGCATCCCGCTAAAAATAGTAACTTTCGATTTTTGAAATGATTTTGAAAAAGCAAAACTTTGTCGCACTGTGTTAACTCCGCTCTACTACTCGTAATCAACACCTAATGGCGTGCAACAACAAAGTGCCATAAAATAGCTAAATAACCTAGTGAAGTCGTGATCTGTTGTTAATTATAATAGAAATATATGTAAATATGTTAAAATAAAACAAAAAATAAACAAAGCAAAACAAAACAAAACAGCAAAATAAAACCCATTTAAATTGCACTTGTGACTGACTGTCAAGTGTACGAGTGCACGTCAAGACTGCGGCGAGTATCTGTATCTAAATAAATGCAGCTGTATTTGTAGCTCAAAAGCGTGTTTAAAGATATTAATTAAAATCCAGCTAAATAAATAGCAAACAACAAACAACCAACAACAAAACACGAATATATTGAGTTTGTGATCGAAACAAAACAATACGAGTGAATATAGAAATTCAATGATGCAACCAACCAACTAACCAACCAACATTCATGAGCGATGAAGCGATTTAGAAGCCGACAGCAATAACTGGATACGTACAATGTACATACATACATACATATGTGTTTGTATGTATACAAAATGTATCTGCCAGTTGATAATTCATTTTTGAATAGCAGAATAGCACAGAATAGAACATGCGACGCAAGTTGCTGGCGCAGTTGTGCAAACACAGATACGCTGTAACTCGTACTTAAAAACTAATGACATCATCGTCGTCATCATCATCATCATCATTCAGATCAGTTGTAGTTGAAGTCAGCAAGAACCAATAATAATAGCTATGAAAATAATAATAATAACACTGGTTAACAAAACTTGCAATATTTCATATCATAGATGGCAGCGATTTGCGCTTAGATATGGTAATTAATAACTTGCATACTCGAAACACCAAAGACTTTTCATCAGACTGACTATACACTGGGAGACAAATGTTAGAAGGTAAACTGTATGATGAAAGCTGCTAGTAAATGGTCACACTGTACGTCAACGATACCTGAATAAAGAGACCTCAGGATCTCTTTCTAACACTGAACAAACAGAACGTGATACCAAAAACTTTTAAATAAATTTTATACTTTTCGTCTAAGCTATCCAGCTGACAGTGATTGAAACCGAGTTCTAATGAAAATTTAAGCTCAGTCAGGTCAGGCTGCGTTTAGTTAAAATGATAGTTAAAATGATAGTAGGGTTGTTCCTAGTATCATTGTAACTGCTGTGTTAATTTAACAAGGTATTAATTTTTCAATAATTCGTTATTTTATGTGATGTTTTGCTATTGCTTCCCATAAATATCACTAATTGTAAAATTATAACAATTTGGCAGCATGTTTTTGAGTGCTGCAATGAGGTAAAATTATGCAAATCTTGATTGCCTGACATTTTTCTAATATAAAATGCAAATAAGAAACAAGAAAAACCAAGCAAAATTTTGGCAATAGAGGGGCTTTTTTGAGAGGATTCAGTCAGAATAACAAAGGCTATGTTGTATTCTTTTAAATATACTACATGGTAATTTTACTATGAAGCTGTAAATACGCCTAAGGTAAAAACATTCTTAGATGGGTAATTGAGCTATTTGATAGTAGACTTCCTAGCAAAATCTTGCCCCTAGTTAGTGCAAACAAAAACACTTTTTAGCGATTTTCTAAAATTAGTTAAAAAATCGTCTAACTTCGTAAAAAAAAAAAACAATAAAAAAAAGTTCACGTAAAAAACAATCACTTTTTTTAGTTAAACATTTTCACATACAGTCTCGCAATTAGCTGCTAACGAGCATTATTTTAAGAATAAGTCTTTATTTTGACACCGAAATCAATGTTGCCCAGTGTAATAAATTATTAATAACAGCATCAAAAAAAACCCCACTGATTGCAAAGTGCACAAGATTTTTGAATTTTATATTTCTAGCCAGTTAAACTAGGCGTTATTATTGTTGTAGTTGCTATTGTTGTATATACAACTACTCACACACACACGCACATATATACACGAAAAGTAAATCGTTTAATTTCATTATTTGCGCAGTAACTTTAATTAAAGGTGTAGAATCAAGCAAAGATTATTAAATGATTAAAAAAAATCACCATAATTTTACAGTGAAGTTTATATACGAATGCACAAATACAAAAAGATACTCAATCTTTTAGATGCTTATAAGAGTTGCTAAATACAATTCAGATAAGCAGATAAATTTTTAAAGCCAAAGGCGCAACAAAAGTTTGATTTGTAAACCAGTCACATGAATTCGTAACGAATACTTAATGACAATCAATAGATACTCGCGCGCATACGTTTAAGCTCAGTTAAATGTTGATGTATGTATGTATATATTATATGTATGCATGCGTGTAATGTACGCGGCTACGCAGCTTAGAGATACTCAATTATGTTACGGCTATTTCATAGATTGCTTGTTCATTTTCAGAGATTTGTGTAATTTTGCACAGTAGTTCGGCGACTGATATTGACCCAATAATTCTCAGCTATAAAATTGAAAAATACAACAGTTTTCCTTTCGCAAAGTTTTTCAAATTTCTGTCTTTTTGATGTTTTGTTTTCTTTCAACATAATTTTAGCACAGAAAATAAAAAATTTTCCAGTTTCAAGTAAGACTTGGGAAAATTTTAATTGAGAATTTCACCATAAAAGCCATCGTTCCACTGCCACATGCCGAAATATGTTTGCGTTGGAGTATTCGTTACCGAATTAAATAAAATTTTAGTTACATATAGTGATCATGATGTCTAGCGGAAGATTAAAAGTTAGCGGGGCCCGTGTCTAAAAACTGGAAAAGCGGGCTCTTATAGCACAACCTTTTGTCATTTTGAGGGCCTATTGAGCTCGGAGTCCGGGGTCTAAACCTACCAATACACCTAACCACTACCTTAAACAAGCGCTGGTTTGGGTCATGGGGCTAAAGCTTCATCTACAGCTATCTTAATTCAACGCTCATGGTATCGATCAATGTTGTATCTAAATGATAATGACGGCCGATCTGTATTATTTACAGTATCATATGTTACATAGACAATTGCGGATATGTATATGTTATATAGCTATTCAAACGATTAGGAACTTAGAAACCCTTTAGCTGTCTTTAACAATATGGAAATCATTTGCTTTAAAAAAAGCTATAACTTTGGCGCATGCAATGAATCGCCCTGTCAGTTTGTTAAAACAAAATGTTGAGCATTTTAAGTTATTTCTTATAATTTATATTATTATTATTATAATAATCTCATAGCCCATCAAACTTTATTTTATATTATATCTATTTCTTAAAGTCAGTAGGGGGTTACCACATTTTGGAATGTTATTATGTACGCAACTTTTGTTGTATGTATGGCTGAGATCCTAAACGTCAGCTGCATTGCAGTCATACAAAGTTCGTAAATAGAAGGCTTTATAATGTTACAATGTTATGTGTCTCTCAACGTCAATCGATTGTTTAAGATGCGCAGAAAAAAGCAAACTGCACATTACTAGTTTAGATGATGCTTTTGTGATGCACAGATAATTCGCTAATTTAACAATGGCGGAAGCAAACAGCTATATTTTCTTTTCTAAGTTTTAATGTGTAACTAATATGCTTAATAAAAGCATACAACTAAAATATTTGTTGCTACTGCATTCACCATTATTTACAGTGATACTTTGCAAGCAAATGTTCACAGTATTCAATTTTGCTACAATGTGCTTTGAACAGTGCAACTTGATTGCAGTGTTACTTTGTTTTGAAGCAGTACGCTAATCGTAACACTGCTTTCTGTGCTGACGTTTAGGAACTCAGCCTATTTCATATAAAATTGATCAGTATGTTGAGCAATATATTGTAAAAAAATTTTATAAAAATCGGCTATAAATAACATAATGTAAATATTTACGACAATTGGAGTTTTTATCATATTTGCGTTAATACTTTGGCTTTAGGTAGTTGAACGAAAACTTTTATGATAAAATGGATCACGCTAGCTGATTCCTTAGCATGTACATCGCTGAGAAAAGCGTATGGCTCCTTTAAGTATATGTGTTTGGTTGATAGATTTTTGGAATATTGTTAACTATCAACAAATTTTGGTAGTTATTACCATGCGCTTAATTGAAATTTAAATTGTTGCTTATCGGGCCAAACGTTCTATTAGTTTAAGTCGATTGAAAAAATTTGTTTTGGTTGAATATACATTTGTTAATCCCATTTTTATTTGATTTCACTTCTGATTAACATGATAACTTTGCAGTTCACAACATATTCAAGTAAAAAACTACTTAAGTATATTCTGTTTGGTACGCAATTTTGGTACTTATGATTGTATAAATACATGCGACGATCCTATATAAGGATGTAACGATATTGAAAAAATCTGTTTTGGTCATCTGTTTTGAGCACAAATCGCTATTAATTAATGCATACATTTGATTAAAGAAAGTATTTTTTTAGCCAAAAATTATTTAGTATATATATATTTATTTCAAACAAAATATTTATTTATTTATTAATAAAAAATATCAATAAATTGGTTAATACTACCAAATATATAATTGATTCAATAATATTATTCAATTCACAGCAATACATGACATTTTAATATATATCAAATATTTAATTCGCCTATATCATATATACCATTTGTTAATTATTATAAAATTTTGGTATATGTAATTAAATTGTATTCTCAATGTAGCACCCAACACTGACGATCAGTAAAACATAAACTATTTCTAATTTTTTTTTTTTTTTTAAAGCGTCGTTCTAAATATTAGTCTTTTGATCTAATTACTAAGTACTGTGCAAAATAAGTGACAGAGGGTCGCTTTTCTTATGTCAATTTAATGGGCAAGACTTTTCCAAGCGTTCAAATATTTTTCATAAATAAATTAAAAATTGGCATTAGAAAAATTTTCTTGAAACTCTTCAATGAATTTTAAAAAAGGTTTTACATATCAAATTGTTTTACCCACAGTACTGGTTATTCCACAAATTCATGTGACAAGACTGGAAAAATACGCTATAAATCTATTGCCTCATTCTAATCGACAGAAACAAATAGATACAAAACAAAAGCAAAATAATTTGTTTTCAACAATTGAAACGAAACAGTGGAATCAAATCTTGAATACTACGACAATTTCATAGATTTTGTTATAAAAAATAATGTTCATACAACAACTAACCTTGCCAATAAACAATTTTTAGCTTTATCAAAATTTTCTAATGTTTGCAAGTACCCCAGCTACTGTGCATGCTATAATCTTTGCACATATACATTTCTACACACAGACACACAAGCGGACACAAGAAAAACCTGATGAGCAGCACTGATTATTAGTTAACCTTGACAGCAGCATCAAGCTCGTTAGGTGAAGAAAATAACGAAAATATAGATGACTCCTCTTAACAAGTGGACAACCCAAATAGCAAATCAATTTTTATTTTCAATCTATGCATACACATGGTATAATCGTAAATAATGTTATGGCTATTAAGTTTTCTTAGATATATCTCATGCTATAAGCACTAACAATCGTTTTTAAAATACTTAATAGCTTAAATTGAGCTACACTAAGAAAAAATCGATTGGTTTTAGAAACTTCACTTCCATTCTTTAAAATAAATACGCAGAGCTATGAAAAGGCCCGATTTGGACCAAATGTAAAAACCATGCTAAGTGAAAACTTGCGCGCTACTTTAATTTTACATGCCTAATGGAGGAGAGAGGCAGCACTCAAAACGCAACATTTACAATTTTTAATATTTTTTTTTTCTTACAGGAGAAGGTTTAGTTTGAGTAAGTGCTTAAGTTTATAGCAATGACAAGAGTTTTAGTTATATCAGATGATCTCATGAGAAAAGGGCAATCAAAACGACACTTCTGCAATTTTTCACTTTTGGAGGAAAATAAAAAGACTTGAATAGCTTACTTTTCATTTTTATTTTTTATGATAAAATTTCGAAAAATCTAAGCTTTGATTGACCTTGTTAATAATGTTAATTTTAATGGACATACGACCTTTTGATGCCAAGAGTTCAATTATTAGACAATCGAACTTTGAGAAGATATGTTGCCTTTTTTTGGCATTCAAAAGTGTTGTCATGTCACTCAGAAAAAAAAAGCATCAGGTTGGCAATGATTCGCTTTGAACGCCCACTTCACATCAATAAGACTCCATGTCATTCATACGAAATATAATTAAGTCTTGCGCTTAAATATAAAAAATATTTTTTTTATTAGCATTCTAAGTTTTATTTTAAATTTATTCAACTTCAATATTTTACATAAAAAACCGGCTTAAAATAGTCAGGCTTTTACTTGAGTCAATAACATACACATACCGAGTTGAATTAACCAAACGCTCTGAATTTTTTCCACAGTGTACCAAATGTAACATTTTGATTTCATGAATGCTGCTCAAGTGTAAAAATTACAATTGGTATTTTCTAACGAAATTTTTTATGATTAATTTTGTTATTTTATATTTTGTTTCTTTTTTCATATTTTTTTAATTTCATGTTGTTCTTTTACATAAGGCGTCATTTGTATATGGGAGGCGAAAGTACAGTGAATATAACGCGTCAGAAGGCTTTTACGAGCGAAAGTGAAAGTAAAACGATATTCAAGTGTGCATATTTAACGGTGTTAATTACTACACATAGTTATGAGAAGCGACCCAAAGGGTTTTTTTCACACTCTTTTTATTCCTATTTAGCTCCAGAATATAAAGAACAACTCTGTTATTCAACGATTCCAGCTTGATTATCATTATAAATGTAAAACAGCACCAACAACCTTCGGCCCCCAACCTATATTTACATACACACAAAAAAAATATATATATATTGCGTAAGTATATATACGAAAATAAGGTACTTAATACACAACTACAACGTGCACACGTATTTAGTACGGATGATGGTACGTGCCTTTATGCAAGTGTAACGAAAAAAGAAAAGAAAACGTAAATGGGTTAAACTCCAAAACTCGAAAGCACACAAATTTCACGCGTCCTTCTTTTGAAATGTGCGATACAAGCGGCCGAACGACCGACCGAATGACTGACTGACTGACAAAGTGCCAGTATCTAAGTACAAGTATTTAATGTATACATGGCAATGCATGTAAGTAGTAAGTGCTTATGTATAAAAAGTAGTATGTATGTTTGCAATTTGGCAAATACCCAACGGTAATATGTATCACTTCATGAAGCATGCGATAGATCGCAGCCATAGTCATAGAATTGTTTAAAGTGCATGCCATTGGAAAGAGAAAGAGGTTTGGATCTTTGCTTTTGTTCACATTTAGCTAATGCAAAAACACGCAAATCAATCAGTCGATCAGCGGCAGAGGCTGTGGCTCTCAAACCGAAGTTATCTGGGTTAGAATCTGACTGCAATAATTTTTCTTTTTTAATAGTTCAGTTAATATTTTTTTTACTATAGGTATGATATGAAATTTATCTTAAAGAAAGTAATACGACCGACAAGAATATTTGTACCAACGAAATTTCGAACAAACATTCGAACTAAGGTACCATCAGGGTAGCCAAGTTGAAAAGAAGCAATTTCTGGCTTTCTCAAAAAAAAAAGTAATTTCTCCCTCAAATGGGTAAAGAAAACCGAGTGTGCTTTAGACCACACGACTGAAGTAAAACTTATTTAGCACATCTATCGTCGTAAACACAGTGAGCAGCACATATATCATCAATTGATGTTTGACCAATATCGACTTCACGAATGTGTCGTAATAAAATGTTCATGTTCGAAGTCACTACATATATTCGTGGCATTATTTGATTTCTGATAAATAGCCACTCCACCTGATCTAACATTTTTAAAGCACTGACTACATTTTGACTGAATACTGTCTACTAAATGGCGCTAGTCGTAGTTCTCTCACTTTCTATCATCTGCCTGTGAATGTTCTTAGCTTAGTTTTACTTTTTAAAAAGCACTGACTACATTATGACTGACTACTGACTACTAGATGGCGTTAGCCTCCCTTTCAACTACCGTTTGCAATTTCCGCAACACATTTTTCAGCTAACCCTCCGCAAAGAAGTTTTACTTCAAAAGTAAAATTTTTTCGCGTTAAAGTTGTAAGATGAAATTCCGGGCTTGGCCAGGTCAACCCTAGCCACTTGGCAACCCTGACCAGTGTGTGGTGCAAGATGGATTTGAAATAAAAACTTATCTACGCGAGACTCGAGCCAATTTTAGGTGCTTTTTTTAACTTTATTTATGTGTTTTTCTATGAAAATCATGTGCTCCATTATGCATTATGCTTTAGCATTTTCCCATTGGGTGGTGTGCATTTGCATTTGTGTGTGCGTGTGTCTGCGTTTGTGTGAGTGTGTGTCGCACTATATCGAGAGGTCAGCACACACAATTTAAGGCAAAAAATTAAAAATGAATTTGATTTTTCTGAAAATTTGCATGGATTGCACACACAAAATAACGATAAGAGCAGCAATTAGAACAGCAGCAACTACAAGACTCTTTTACGATATGTAAGAGATATATGTATGTATGTAATATGTATGTTTATATCATAGATAGTATATAGACGGGAATAGCTTTTGTGAATGTATAGTAATGTTACTAAAATGTTATATGAATTTTGTTTGTTTTCCTTTATTAAACTGAAATTTTAATGCAAATGTTGTAGGAAGTTAATGTAAAGCGTAAGAGCAAACTCAATAAATGCAGATGATTAGTATGAGATGCTGAAATACGTTTCACATATCACATCACTTTCACGCTAAAATATAAAATTCGCAACAGGCATTTCATTATTTGTTGCAATTATTTTTTGTCCACACATTACGTTTTTTTTTTCTTTATGCAGATCGAAACATATTTTACCCTACTAAGCAGAATGTATTTCAATGAATCAGCTTGTGTACCAAAAGACTGCTTGGGTTATTATAAAAGCACCAACAACACAAGCAAACTTTTAATACGAATATCATGCAAACTTTGTACTAACTACTCAAAAAAAAAAGGGTCCAAATCGAAAATAATGCTGCCCACACAAATTCATCGCTGACTATGAGAAAATGTTTTGGCAGGAGGAGTATGTTTTTGCGAAAAAACTTCTTTTAAAATATAACGATTTTTACAAGATTGCAAGTTGCTGAAACTGTCGAAATCCACCCACTTACTTTTTTGCTATACACCAGACTATTCCAATATATAAACTTAACAGAAAGAGCGAGAAATATTTAGCGCTTTAATGCATCAGAATTCATTGTGGTACTGGATAGCGTACTCTCCAAAACGAATAGATAAGTCCCGAATTGTATACAATGGCGTCCCTTCCAAAAACTGAACGACTTGGCCAACGCTGATGGCATATGCTTTATGACACACACATTAGCAGATAGCGAATCAAAACAAAATAGGCTGATACTTAATGCAGAAAAGGTTGGACTTATAGTAAACATGGCCAAAACAAAATTAATGCGCATGGAAACGCAGTGCACGACTTCGATAACGGTGAATATGAGTGGCACCGCACATATTATATAAGACGTTGAAGAACTCTGCTTTTGGTAGCATATTGACACGGGACGGAGGCGCTAAAGCGACTGAATAAAGTCTACTACAAATTGAACAAAGTTGGTCCTCCCGAAACATAACAAAGCACACTAAGCTTAGAATATTTGCTGCGAGTGTTAAACCGGTATTGTTATATGGATGCGAGACGTGGAAGGTCACGGAAACGATAGCTAGAAGGTTGCAATTGTTTATTAACAAATGCCTGCGCAGGATATATCGCATTTTCTGGCCAATCACTATTTCAAACGATGGACTGATGACACTAACAACTAGCGAACCAATAAATACAGAAATCAACAAACGAAAGTGGCAATGGATCGGCCACACTCTACGCAAAGATGACAACGACACAAGTAAAATGGCCTTCGAATGGAACCCACCAAGCTCACGACGACGAGGACGTCCAAATAATACTTGGATTCGATCCACAACCGCTGAATGCCAAACCACAGGAACGTGGCAAGAAATCAAACGACTGCCGCAGGACAGACGACGATGGAAAGAATTCGTTTTTGCCCTCTGCTTTCATTAGGAGGGACTATAGGAATAAAAAAAAAGGCATCAGAAAGGTTTTACTTTTGTAATGAGCATGAGACGTAACCCTTACATTCGAAAAATAAAGTAATCGGCAATCAAAGAATCTTTCGGGCTAGTCGCAGAAAACCCCAACAGAGCCAAGTCAAGACTTGGCCATCCATAATCTAAATTAAACACGCTGGCCGTCTTTCAACGTAAAACATCAGACTATTTCGTGAGAGTGTTGCTCAGAGTCAAGGAACATCAATTCAGCACTGTGGTCAAGGTTTTACAACGAAAGATTTTCGTTTTCAAACTTATTAACTCTGCGGAACAATTTCGAGAAATTTCTTTCATGGACGAACCCAAAGTTGTAGTTAATAGTTGACAACTCAATTTTACTAAAGAAAAGTTATAGATCAGAAATTTATCGACACAAAGCCTTCTTTAACGTAAGAGCTAATTACATTTCACATAAGGTACATAATACCCACCCACCCAGCATGTAATGTTTCAGAAAGTTTCAAAAATAGTACGTAACTTGCCTGAAATATTTAATTTGAAATATTTCAAGCGCAACGTAACAGATATATTTCTTATATATTTCAAATGTAATGTTTCACATGCAATCATTGTGAAGTGTTTTTGGAAGGTTCCAGATTTGAATCTTTTAAATGAAAGCTTTCTGATACGTTACAAACGAAATCTTTTACATGTAATTATTCTGAAGTGATTCTAAAGGGCTCCAAATTTAATGTTTATTGAATTTATCTAATGGGATCTATATAATGCTTTATGATTTCATAATACTTTTTGTTATCTGTATTTTATACAATACATATCACATCAAATGTAAGCACATGGTTGGTAAAGAAAAGCGTGAATATTGCCAAGCTCTGTTTCATTCTATACACAGTATATGTAGTTTTGTATTTTCATATTCAATTATAAATTATGAAACTGTCACAAACAATAACTATTATATATCAGCTCCTAGTTATTTGTATAAACTTAAACCATAATTCAGAGTCCGATGACGTAATAAGATAAGAGCGTAATGACAATATATAAATATTTCAGAGTCCGTTGACGCAATGAAATTTGTTTTGCCCATAATCTTATAAGGTTACTGTAACGTTGCGAACATATTTCAAATGAAATTATGTTGACACATTACAGAAAGCTTTCTGAATTGGAAATGAAAGATTTATGAAACGTAACTGCATCTTTGTAAGGTTTCATGTGAAAGATTTATGAAAGGTTTTCGAAACGATATGTGACAAGTACGTAAATCGTGTGAGTTGAGAGCCACTATAGCCACAAACATTACATAAAAAAGTTATATTTAAGTGATTCACCGAGAAACGCTGAATAGCTGACCCGAAAACGATTTGTGGACGGGATAAGAAAACGGAACATAGCATCTTCCATACATGGCAGCTACTGACAGTGACGTAACCAGGATTTTATTTCGGGGGGGGTTGGATTTCAGATTTTTTTCTACGTAGTGTATATTCTTTGCAAAATCGTTTCTATACAATGTTCGTCAAAATATTTCGGGGGGTTCTATCCCCTAGCATCGCCCCCCCCCACAAGATACGGCCCTGGCTACTGTTGTGAAATTTAATACGTGTATGTACATTGCGATGACCCTATTTTTGTCTTGTTTCGTTAACCTGGCAGTAACAGCTGATTTTGTGTTTTGATTCTGAATGATACATTTAATTTCTAAATAAAATCATGAAAATGCTTCAAAAAGTTGCAAAATCTAAAATTTTTCAACAGAGAACCAACAGGCAAGAATACTAGTTACTCGCAGTCGTTAGTCTGATAGTTCAATAATTTTACAAAAACAAAATACACATGAAAAACTAACGACTTACGCATTGGCGAGGTTGGTGTGAATACCACCATTAAGTTCACATATGGTATATGACTGTGTATTCTATTTTAACGATATACATATATCCGAAAACAATGTGTCCTTGAGAAAATTAGGACGAAACAAAGTTGCCAAAAGGAGTATTCATCAACTGTAACAATCCTTTAAAGAAGGTTAAACCAAAATTTAAATTCAGCATCGACATTCTGAGACCCAAAAGTAAACGAAAGTGCCGTAAAGAACTTTATACCTTATTTTGGTCATATCTTGGGAGTTATATTACAAGGTTGACCTTATGCCCCAACATCTGCTTGTATTTTCTATTATAATGAACGTTTAATGTAATTTATAATGGGTGCAACAAGAAATTTTGTGAATTGATACTGCAGAGCACGCGATATAGCACGTTCTTTGCACTTACACCACACACTTACTTGCTAACGTGAAAACCACTAATATGTTAACTTTCATATTTTCTCATTTTTTAGTACAAGATTTTTTAAATTTATATTCATATATGATGTAAAAAACAAAAAAGAAAAATCCAAAACAATGAGATAGACAATATGTAAATAATTTCCATATAATAGTTAGATAATTAGTAAAATATAAAAACGGAGGCATGATAACAAGTTTTGAGAGAGTTAGAGAAAGAGAGAGATTGAGATTGAGAGAGTAATAATAGCGAACTTACCAGAACTAAAATGTGAGCGTTTTGATTGTTCATTTTCCGGATCGGAATCGAGTGGCCTCTTGCGAGAATCGCCCATTTCAGGACTGGGGCATGAATCCATAACACCGTCTTCGGCCATTATATTCACAGTTTTGATAATAATTGTGTATCGATTACGTTAACGTTTATAGTAGTAGTAGTAGTAGTAGTAGTAGTACGAGTAGTTACAACAAAAAAACGAAATCAATATCTGATTGATTAGGTTCGAGAGTTTCTGATTTTCTATGATGCACAGAATTGGTAAATTGAAGTGAAATAAAACCCAAGCGTTTTCTTTATATCTTTGGCTTTTACTTCAACCTCAAAGTATCTCTGTGTAATTCTTGTGATTTTCTTTTATTTAGCCTGAGAATAGCTCGTTTCAATATCTTGAACTTTCTATATAATTTTTCTGTTTTGTTTGTTTTTGTGATTTCGTCGCGCTTAAAGCAATGCAACACACACACACACGGTATGGGATGCTTTTTTTAGTCCTTTGGTTGGTAGTGGTGGTTGTGGTGGATTTTGAATGTGCGATGCGTTTTTGATATGAAAAAAAAGAAAATAAGAAAAAAATATTTATGAGACAATGCAGCAATAATAATAACAAGAATAATCATAATAATAAATACAACAACATTTATATATGTAGATTACCAGATATTCAATTAAAATAGATGGTAAATTCATCGAGTTTGCATTGTTTTTTGTTTTGTTTCAAATGTCATTAAAATTGAAATCTCGATATAATAAAGAGAGTATATATACAATGAGCGTTAAATAAAAGTTTGCGAAGGTTTTTTAGATTTTTGCACTTTCACACGCCTCATTGAAAGAGTGATGCAATTAAAACGTTTCAATTAAAAAAACAACACTTATTCCTGACCTTAAGGTCACATTTTATTATCACAGCTCCAGTTGTAACATCCAACCCGATGACGTTTCAATTGCAACACTCTATATGTAATGTATGTTTCATAAATAGCGTAACGAGTATTGATTAGAAATATATATATATATGTTCATTTTGAATTATGGATAATGCAGTTGAAATAATACATATGTATTAGGCTTATGAGTTGTTGTACGGCACACAAATAAGTAGTTTAATATAAGAGAAGTTTTAAAGGTTGAATGCAAACTAAAAGAACATTACACTTAAAAGTTAGATTACGAATAGATGTACGCCAGCACAAAAGCTTCAAGCCTGAAATGACATTAAGTGTTTTATATACAAACTGAAAGAAGAAAAAAAAATGTATTGTGATTTCTTTTTTGTCTAGTTGGTAGAGATTTCTACCCACTGTGTTGCACAGGTTGACAAAGTTCTTATGTTCTTATTATTAGACCATGTGTGTTCGGAAGTTTTTTGTGCGCACAGTAAAACCTTTTGAGACTTCAGAACTTTGAGATCTTTTTATTTCTACGTTATCCGACAGCAATTTTTTTTCTCCACAAATTTCAACTTTTGACCTATCCAATAAGTTATTTCCTTTAGCACACTAAAGCTGAAACGTCTTTATTTCAAACGACTGCAGTCGATTTTTTTGTATAAAGTCAAGAGCTCCATATTTTGGTGAACGTTATTGTGGAAAATAAACATTCTATGGAAAAAGCAAATTTTTTTTTTGGAGTCAGGTTATCGCTCTACATATCCATTGCATAAGAGATATCCACAAAACAGCGCTTCTCGCACTAGGTAACTCAAAATCCAGACATGTTCAAATATTTGACCATGCCGTTCGGAATCAGCATAACATTTTGTGATAAGAAAGTTGGATTTAATTGCAGATATAGAAAAAATAGTTATAGAGCGCTGAAAATCATACAAAAATCTCATTTTGAATAATCCACACGCAGAAAAAACAGTTTTAGCTCGGAACAACACACTTCGAACTTCATTCCGGCGACTTAATTTTTAATTAAATTTGGTCGAGCTATATCTCTTTGAGGGTAACCATTTTTGCCAAAAAGTACCGACTGTAGCGACTTTCGGTCAAATTCACTGAAATTTCTGTATGCTTTTCGTCTTAAGTTGGTGTTATGAATACTTCAGCAGATATTCAGTATCAAATGCACTGAATATATAGCTAATTTGTATGGGTTCATGTACTTAACCCCCACTCATTACGTCCATATTGACTTTTAATCAGAATGACGTATGGCTAACGAACTTGGTATGAAGCTACAATTTCCAGCCAATTATGTGTTTCATGCAAATTGTGCGTGACATCTTTGACTGAAATAGCTGCATTAAAAAAGCTATAACTCGACCATATTAGATAAAACAAAAGTTCGAAGGTACGAAATTCGATGTTGTTTGTTTTTAACCACAATTTTTCCCCACCTGAGAGATGTTTTTAAAAGCAATTTAGAGCATCAAAAATTGAAAAACTTTATAATTTCAAACCAAAAGACAAATTGCAAGTAATTTTTGTGCTTCTAAACTTTGTATTAAATGATCAATTCCGGTACAACGCCTACTTTTCGAGAAATTCAACAAAAATGGAGGAATTTTTTTTTTTTAATAAATTTTATTTTCAACTTTGTACATATGTAGTACATCAATAAAGATTAGTTAAATTTACATTTGTCATGGTTAAATTTACATTTTTGCAAGTTAAATTTACATTTTTTATGGTTAAATTTACATTTTTGCTGGTTAAATTTACATTTTTATAAGTTAAATTTACATGATTATTGATAATGTTGTTTGAACATTTCGTCGCCTGCAAAATGTTTTATGTTAAATTTGTTGATCGTCTTTGTTTCTCACACAAACTCCATTCAAATAATTTCAACAAGAAACATTGTAAAATGATTTCTCAGTAAAATATCACACAAAAAAATTTCACTATCTTCCATTGAACCTTGTTTTTCGACCACAGATCGTGATCAACAATTAGTGTTCTACTTTTGGTGGAAAACGGGAGTTCAGGAGTATCATCTCTGAAAATGTCATTCATTTTTATTCACCTTATTTCATTTTACAGGCAATTGAAGTGTGTGTATACAGTGGAATATTTATGAAAGAAATATAACGGAATATTCAAATTTTCTCGTTCTCATTCTCAATGTTTCAATTTACATTGCAAATCCTAAATCTTAACTTTAGATGCCTGTAAAATGAAATAAGGTGAATAAAAATTAATGAAATTTTCAGAGATGATACTCCTGAATGTTCTGAAAATTTTAAGCATAAAAAGGCTGAAATCAATTCAAATTTTATTCTCTCGGACTCATTCTCAATGTTTCAATTTACATTGCGTATCATAAATCTTAACTTTAAATGCTTGTAAAATCAAATAGGGTGAAAAAACATGGATAAAATTTTCAGGAATGCTATTCCTGGATGTTCTTAAAATTTTGAGCCTATGAAAGCTGAAATCGGTGATGGAGTATTTGGGAAATTGATGTTTTTTGAAACGGTTAATTTTTTCATCTTTTAGCACATAGAAAACGTTTAGGCCTTCATTTATTCAGATTTGCAGTTTTTTTGTCATCTACTAGTACACAACTACCTAAAAATAATATAAAAGCTAATTTGGATTGTGTTGGTTTGTTTATATTCATCAATGAATTTTTTGTTTTACTTACGAGT
Organism: Meiosimyza decipiens; assembly: GCA_963680825.1. Taxonomy (NCBI): domain Eukaryota; kingdom Metazoa; phylum Arthropoda; class Insecta; order Diptera; family Lauxaniidae; genus Meiosimyza; species Meiosimyza decipiens. The sequence goes on from OY804259.1 coordinate 69,941,349, forward strand.
TTTTTTTTAACACAATTTGAAACTTTTTTTTAAGCAATAAAAAAAAATTTATTGAATTTTTTTATATCTTCTACATGATAGGCCAATCACTGAAAAAAGATTCAGCCTATTTAAAAAAAGTGAGGGTAATGATAGGCCGGCCCATTATAGATGGAATGACCCATATATATTTGGAAAGCTTTTTGAATTTCGAAATCAAACAAATAGTTAGATATCTTTAAGATGCCAGCATATTACCTGGGCAATTAAAGTAGATTTACATAAGTCGTGTGTGCGCAGTACCATAATGTTTTTTCTCATCTTGTTTTAACTACGTTGCAATATGAATTCAAACTAATTCATTAATAATTTGTTGCTGTTTTTTTTATTGGTCCAGTGGCCTTGACCATTAAATACACTCATACATACATACATACAGCAAAGTTATTCAATGTTAAAGTTGTCTATTTTATAATTATTTTGTTGTTGCTTCTCATAATAGCACTCGTGCCGTTGTTACTTGAAAAATCCTATAATTACTAAAAAAACCTGTTTAAAATTTCAAAACAAACTTGTTTAAATTTTAATTTAAACTCTAATAATTTAAAAACTAAACATTCTCTATAAAGAAAAAAAAACAAATAATTTGTTTGCAACAGGAACTTGCTGCACACGAACCCCGTGATTAAAAAAAAAAAAGATAAAATAAAATTGATGCTTAAATAACTGATGATACCCGCGTGTTAATTAAACAATAAAATTCATTAGATATTAAAACAAACGCCAAAAGCAAAAACAAATTAAAATTAAAGAACATGTAAATTGTAAAGTTTCAACGAAGTAAAAAATGTGTTATTTATAAAACAACAATAACTTATAGTATTTGACATTTTTAATTAAAATTGGTTTTTTCTTTTTCAAAAAACAATATATTCGAATGACTATATCAGCAGCTACATAGAAATTTATTTGTAAGGTTGCCAAAAAAAAAAAATATCTGTCGCTATCGAGAGACACAAGGCTTTACCTTTACGACAAGTTTTCGAAAAAACAAAATAATTTAACAACAAATATGCTGACAGACTGTTAGCCATACCAAGTGTTAAGAAAAATACCTCGGCTAATACATTATACATTTTGAGAAAGAAAAAAAAAGAATGTTAGGTCCTGTCAGTGTCACAGTAAGGCAGTTTCAATTGTTAAAGCATTTCAAAAACCAAAATGCTAACTCTGAGGGATTATACGGTTCCAAAGAAAATTACTCTCCAAAGTATTGTATGATAGTTTACCCACATTTTTGATGAGAAATGTGCTACGACAGTAGGCTGACATAATATAGAAGATACACAGGAGCATATTACAGTAGACGTTCAATATAACGTACTGATTAATGCACGGGTCAGTCGTAATATCGTAAAATTCGATATATCGAAGAGTTTTTTTATTGAAGAAACTGGCTTTTATTTACACATATACACTCATACATATCTAGCCATAAAAGTTAAATTAGATTTTGGAATGCTATATACACTTGCGATCAGCTTTTCTGTTAAAAAAAAAGTTATTCCAGTTGAATAGTTATTGTTGAACTAAACAGCGTTCGTTATATGGAATAGTGAACACTTTTAGTGACATCATTGCGAAAATTCCAATTTAAAAAACTGTTCGTTTAAATGGAAATTCGTTATATCGTTATACGCTATAGTGGACGTCTGGACTGTAGTTCCAAATTGAGTCAAAATGTAAAACACATGATAGAAATCAATGCATGATCGTTATAAATGGAATTTTGTTTTTTTTCGATTTCGGATTTCTATTTTTTTCGAAATCGAATTATGGATTTTTATTTTATTTAGATCAAAATTCTTCGTTATTTTGGATTTCTATCCTTTTAGATCCAATATATATCACTTTTGACTTTTATCGATGTACAGTAGACGTTTAATATAGCGCATATCGATATCGATATATACGAACACTGAAAGTGTTCACTATTCCAATCTAACTTAACTTTTATGACAAGATTTGTGTGTGTGTATATGGGTAAATGAAACCCAGTCTCTTCCATAAAAAACTCTTCGATATAACGAATTTACGATATTGCGACTGACCCGTGCATTAATTAGTTATATTGGACGTCTACTGTATATTAAAAGCATTTGATTCTTTCAATAGTTTGTGAACATTAGAGCTATTTCGACGTTTTTCGTTAAGTTAAAAAAAAAATCGAAAAGTCAATAAAAGGCAAAAAATTGATTTTTCGATAGTTTGTGAAACTATTTCAATGTTTTTCAATAAATCGATACATTCGATAAAATTCAAAAAACAACATAAAAGTAAAAATAAATTATTGAAAAACGCGTATATTATCAAAGTTTATTAAATAAGATCGAAAAATATTTAGATCTATTTAAAAACATCGCTAAAGTCGGAAACCATCGAAAAATACAGAAAAAAAACAATAACAGTCCAAACCTATGGAAAAAGTCGATAAAATCCAAAACTCTTCGAATGAGTCAAAGTACTACGTAGAAACTTACGAATCGAAAAAAAATTGATTCATGTCAAAACTTATTAAAAAGCATCGAAAAAATCGATAGTAGTCAAAAATTTGAAAGAAAGAAAGTTGAATTATGTATCGAAAAGTTTCGAATAGTCAAAAGTATCGAATAATATTGATCATCAAAATCAGCGTCTACTGCCCGCGGGCAATTGCGGCAGCACTTCGTATTTCGTTGCGTACTGTACGCTACGAAATACGATTCAACACAATTCGATTACGTTCGGCTTTTTGTATTTTGTGTATTATATTATGTACAACGAAATGTTTTGGTAACATGCAACTGTGCAGGTTTGCCTGAAACTGATCTATATGTAAACATATGGAGAACTTGAATGAAAAAATGATGTATCTTGCTGGGTTTTCGTAATATTGAGCTTTGCAATTGAAGTTTTTTTACAAATTCAACATATGACCGCATTTCATGTCAAATGTCCTAAGCCAATAATCGATTGACCCTAAACTTTTTCAAAGTGTTGCCCTATTGGGTGGACTGTAAAAGTTTTAGTTCAAGTGCTTTCGTTAGATTTTTGAATGGCTTTTCGAAAATTTTTAATATGATCTTGATTTTTTAAAATCAAAAATGGTTTTAACTTTTTTTTGAAGCTGAATACTTTTAAATTTTTTGTTTTTTTTTGATATTCAAAAGCGTGTTCAAATTTGACGTATCTTTTAAATTTTTAAATAAAATATAGAAATTATATGAAATCTTTAATTATTTTTATTTGAGATTAAGGTACGTTGGTTCCTGTTAATAACGAAAAAGAATGCCGTTCAATGACCTTCTTTGCTAGCTCGGCAGGCAGACAATCTTTTACCAAAATTTTGAATAGCTTTTTTGCGTAATGATGGTTTAATCAGTAGCGTACTACTTAGGGGAACGAGGAAGCGCTCAGTGCGTACGCGAGGCTTGGGGGGCGGAAAATTGGTCATCAAATATATTTCATTTTAGTTGGGTTTTTGAATGTCAAAAGTGGGGACTTTATTTTTTGCTTTTTTTTTGAAGGCAGATGAAATTTTTGGCAAAATCTTCTTTCTGTCTTTCGGTAGGAGCAGCAAAGAACTTATCTTTGTTGACTTTGAGATGTTGAAAGCTGAGGTTTTTTCACTTTCAATACGTTTAATCCCAGAAAGAGTTTTTATATTTTTCGAGAAACAACACATTGAACATTTCAGTACACTTTTGCTGGTGCAAAAAGTGCTTGAAAAAAAGGTCTCCCAAAACATAAAAGAAAATTTTAGCCAAAGAAAACTCGAAAATTGGCCTACGCTCAATGTTTCTTTAGTTCATTTAGGATTTCAAGCAAATCAAACTATGATAATAACATCAACATTTATTGAATGCATTTTTCAAGTGCAATGCATCAAGAATATCTACACACCTACCTAGGTGCATAAGCTTTCTACTCGTGCTGTGTAAACATAATAAGATTTTCTTTGAATTTTTTTCTTAATTTCAATTAAATTTATTTGTTATTTTTTGCTGACCAACCAAGCACTCGACACACGTCATTAATTTTATCCTTGATGCTAAATATATATTGAAATTTCATTTCATTCAAATGATATTTCAAATATTTTCGAATAGGTACGAAGACAAGAAGAAAATACAACGAAAAAAAATAAGTGAAAACAATTTTCAACATATGCGGACCCAGAAAGTAATGGTTAATATTTGCAGTACTGCAGGAGAAGCAAAATTTTATTAACCCTTTAGCTCGGTTTGTGCAAATGTCTACTTAAGTTTTTGGCAATGTTAGCAAGAGTTGTGAATAAACCTTAAATTCTAAATATTTAGGGAGTTCACAGGGTGTCAAAATGTGTTCGATTTTATACAGCTTTACAATAGTTGTAAAAATGTTGGTTTCTATATTTACAACCTGAGTGCTGTAGTCATTTTTCTATTTTACCGATATAGTGCTATAGAAAATGAGAGTGAGAACATATTTTTATATCGCTAGAGCTATGTTAGGTTGCTCACATACATATGTCATATTTATTCCAAAATATGGTTAAGACTTTATGACACCTTGTGAATGCCCTAATTATATTTTTTTCTATTTGCTAAGTTTAATAGAACGTTTTGTTTTATAAAACATTGTTATCATTAAATATTGTAGTTATTAAATTTTCTGCAATAGATTTAGCTTATGCTTGAGGCAGGCCTTAAAGGGTTAATAGAATTAAAGCAGAAAAAAGCATTTCACTGAGTTCGTTTATAAAAAGAGCGCACTTTTAATTTAAACGTCTCGACAACAATAACAACAGCAGCAGTAGTAGTGGTGCAGCGTAAAGACAATGACAACAATTTAACAGATGATACTGTTTTTCCTGCCGAATGACAGATTTATGAGTTAAAGCTTTCGTTTATTTTTCTTCTACCAATGAATATATTTTTTAAAATGTCACACGATATGCTATTTTAGCTTAATATTAATGTCACGAAATGTAAAAATTATTGAATTTATGAGTTTCGTTTGTGTCTATTGAACAAAAAGTTGGTCAAAATGTAAATTTCAATATTCGTGGCTTTGTGATATAGTGTTAGTTACTATTTTTTAAAAATTATTTTTTTTATTTAAATAACTCACGCCTCACTATGCTGACCAGTGTAAAGGTAGATTTTGATTAAAGAATAATTTTCCACAATTCCAAAACGGTTTAATTTTCAGCCCAACACAAATTTCGCTTGAGTGTAATTGCATATAAATCAACATATTTCAATTATCAATTACTTTTTCAATTACCAATGACATTACTTTCACATAGGGCAATGAGGAGCAAGTAGGAGGAAACATGTCATATTTATTTATTTGTACATGAGAGAATAAATGAAATAAATTAATTCAAATAAATAATTTATAAATTAAGTCAAATAAATTGGGAAAAACTTAAATGCAGATTTATTTAGCAGGATATCGAGATCTTAATGGACTTTCCAAGCAAAAACACATTAGGCGATTGTAACGCGTTTGTACAAAGTGGGCGAGAACAACTGACGATACAAATAACTGTTATACAAAAAGTTCGCCAACGTGGCAAAATTATTACAGCTAATTTTACCACACCAAACGCCAGAACATTTGGTGCAACATACAAGCACATAGTAAGCGAAATCGGACAAGTGGGCGTGACATCTTAGCAAATTTTATTTTTGAAACTTAGCTTTGTCAGTATACTATACACCAAAGCAATTGTTCGCTAAACAATTATGTATAGCTACAGTAGAGTCCCGATAATATGTAATCGCAAGGGATCAGCAATTTTTTACGAATTACAGGGGTTTTTGATTTAGCGAGGTTTCGATTTAACGAGGCTAAAGTAAGAACCATACGAATTAGCGAGATATCAATATAACAAGGTTAAAATAAGAAAAATTTGAATAACTGGATTTTTTTCAATTTATTTAGTAGAATGGATTTTTTTCGAGTTAAAAAGATTTTTCAAAGAAATAACAGTTTGATACGAATTATTGAGATTTTCGAATAAACGGGGTACAAATTATCGGGAATTTACTGTGATATCATCGCGTGTGAGCTTTTTTAGAGCTTTCTCTCTTGTATTTACAAAATGATTAGATCAGCTACAGTTCAAATTTCACTCACGTAAATGAATTGGGACTGCAAATCAATAAAAGCATATACCTTAATACTAAAAGAAGCTTTTGTAATTGATCAGAATTTGATAACTTTGACACAAAAAGGAGCTTTATCTCGCAAAAATTCAGTGGAACAGCAATATTTAATATCAAAAATTAGCTACCGAATTCAAACAAGAGCGGTAGTCGTTGCTCTTAATTTCTGTCAAAATTGACCATTGAATTAGGTAACACTTTTTAGTATTCTCAAAATACAAAATATATGAATGTGAGGGAATTTTAACAGGAAACAATTGTAAACGGCCTCATTTAGTTTCAGTATTTGCCAGTTACTTAGTAACATTTTCTATGAGAGGTTGATCATTATCAGAAAGTTAAGTCAGTCAACGTTTACACGAGGCAACTCTTGAGAAAAAGTTTTCCTGTTTGTTGTTTGTCGCACCCGCAAATTCCCTTTCGTTCTATTCGTTAGCTGATATTACGCTTTGAATTACGTTTGTTGTGGCGGGTTGACGCAATAATTGCTTTGACATTTTCTTGCACAAAGATATTCTAGTTTTCGTGTGTAAACGCAAAACAAATTCACAAAAGAGAATAGACAAGAATTTGTTTCAAAGAATTTCCTCGTGTGAACGTTGACTCAAAGGTGCGAAAACTAAACTTTTGCTGGTACTCAAAAGGAGAGAAAAATTCTAAGCTTTGAGCATTCAGAGAACTAACTGCTTTAATTGAATAAACAAGTGTTCCATGACAACTGACAGCCTCATTTTGTATAAGCAAGAGGGAAAGCTCTAAGGTCGCTAATGTAAATCACCACCGAGACAATCAATCTTGCTCGACAATCAGACAGAGTCAGAGCTAACATAATTTTTCCTATACGTTAGAGCAAGATACGCAATAGAGCTTTTTTTGAGCATTCATTATGTTTAGAACTTCAAATTGCGTTCAGACAATGACAGGAAGATGATTGAAGCGATCGTTGATCGTTTAGAGGCATTGTTTGAGCCAATTACTGAAAGAGATTGATCGATATTTTGGTTGGAAATTAAAGTGTGACAGAATATTTTCTATTTCGATCTTATTGGCAAAACAATTGATCGACTAGGGGGTGCTTAAAATATTCTGTCAAGTGATTGTAGGATAATAATAGCTAAAAAGAAAAGAGAGACTCATAATTTTGAAAAGAGACTGTTTTCTGTTTATGGAAGATACACCATTTCGATTAGAAGATATCAATTTCTTCATATTGATTTGTTTTTCTGCAGACATAGATTCACTGCTCATATCGCTTAACCTTTTTATGAGTGCTCTAGTTTTGCGGCTGCACTCAGAGCTACAGGACTATCAAACTTAACAGAAATTTTTCGCACACTCAGCTGTAGTTCTATGAAATATGTTATTCGCTAAAATATTGAAACACAAAAAAATTATGTTTCTGATAATTTTAAGTGCACAGAGCAAAGCAGGAGACCCTTCTTTCGTATCTTCATTGAGATATTCATATCTAATTTAATCTACACACAGGCACATACATTCATATAGCATACGTACTCATATTTGTTTTGATATACTGCCTATATTTTTATGTGCCAACTTGTAAATATAAATGGAAACTTATCACTACAAAATGATGTGATAGTGGCACAGATAAGGCAACACCACTCCGCAACACCCCATTTCTGTGGCATGATGTACTCGTCGTTCGTACAACAAATAAACAAAGTACATAGCCAAACGAATCAACCCAATTGAACGTAACGTCGTTCATTAAAGTGTCATACATTTGAATTAAAAAAACAAAAAAGAAACAAAATTCAACTTTTTTTTCACAAATAAAATACAATATAAAATTTTCCTTGGAGTACTTTAAAGTGGCGTAATGCAATCACAAAGTTCTGTGACAAGTATCACAGCGCGTACATTGAATATAAAGAATATGTTTGATTTTTATCTGAACTTGAAGATATTTTCAATATAAAAAAGCTCGATATGAAAAACAAACTATAAACGTTGTAGTGTTTTTTTTTTTAAGTCGTTAACAGAAATGAGGGAAACAAATTGTTCAAAAGAAGAATTTTAAAATTAATGCAATGTAATTTTGAGAAGGGGAAACAATATAAAGACTGTGATTGCATTGATTATGGAAATTAATTGCTATTATTTCGAAATATTGTAGTCACTGTAAGGTTACTGCAAGCTTAGCCCCCTATTGTAATTTTAATTTCATATACATAATTATGGAACAGCGCGCCATACTACCAGATCCCAAAAACCCGTGCATAATTTTATTGGAGGTTAAAGAATTCATTAAACTAAGTTAATTTCTGTAACTTTTCGTCATCACCAGAGCTCTGCATGAGTGCACGCGAAACGAACATCATATAAACTTCGAGTGCTTGACATTGTAGAACATTTTATTTGCAAGTGCAGCACTCACCTCTCCTGCTTGGTGTTTTGATTTAATTTGTGGATTTTGTGCATAAAAACTTGATTGACTCGCAACGTGACGAGTGGCTTGATGGTCGGTTTGATTCCACTCATGCAGACCACTAATCTTTATCATTACAGCTGAGATATTTTTTTATGATTTTGATATATTAATAGAGTAAATAAACAATTAATTCTTAGCCACAAAGTGCGGGGCGCTCCAAACATTGAACACATGACAAACTGCAACAAACTATTGTCAGTTTCAGTATTTATCCTGAGACATTATAGTCATGGGGATCGTGAACATTTTGGTTAGATTTTATATAAAAGCTTTAAGTTTAATATATATTTCTACCCAAAGATAGCTGACTTAGTTAACACTATAATGTGTAATATGTTCTTGAAGCATTTTATTGTAAAGGAATTTTGCGATATTATATCATTAAAGATATCGATCACTTAGAGAAAATCAGAAGCTTTTGACAACTTTTTCGATTTTCATTTAAATCTTGGCATATTAGTGCGGGAGGCAGCATTGCAATTCGCAAGGTCATTCACTCCCACTTAATTTTTTTTGCAATTGATTGTTTAAGTAAAGCTGATAATGGTAATAAGCGTCAGCCGCCAGAATCGTGGTGGATCTGTTTGTGAAAGGCAGACGAAAAAAGTTTTTCTCAATAACTCGCAAAATAAGTCAAAATTAGAAAACTATGTTAAGACCAATGTTGTAGGCCAGATGAAAACGCAACGATTTCATACCCGACAAATTTCGGTGTAACAAAATTTCACTCACTTTTCATAGCTTTAAAAATTTGAATAACCATTTTCGAAAAAATAATAACTTTTAAATGAACATTACTCTTTCAGATCTGAAAACCAAGTTTTTCATCCAAAATAATTATTTTTACTCAAAATTGTAGTATTTTGGAGACTTTAAAACTGTGAAAGTTGGGTCAAAGCTTAACGTATGGAAATTTTTCGGACATGAAATCGATGTGTTTTCATCTGCTCTACAACATTGGTCTCAACATAATTTTCTACTTGTGACTTATTTTTCGAGTCATTAAGCGAATTTCTTTTCATCGGCCTCTCACTAGAGATGGGCGCGTTTCGTGTTTTTTTGTCGTACAAAGAACACGCACGACGTGTTCGTGTGAGAAAATTTGAATTCGTGCGTGCTCGTGCGTGTTTCGTGTTAAAGAAATTGACACGACTAACACGAACCACTACAATAAGCATTTTGTAAAACACAAACCAAAACAGAACAAACTGTTTGCGTAGTGTATTTTGCCTTTAACCCTTCTGTGTGTGACAAAAAAAAATCACCTTTTCCCAGGTGACAGGATATCCACCGAAAATTTTTTGATCCACCACGATTCTGGCAACTGACGCTGCTTATTTCCATTATAAGCTTGCAAAAAAAAGTGACCTTGAAAAATGCAACGCTGCCTCTCGGACTATAAGTGTAGCCTTCATCAGAAACACAGCAGCTACACTGAGAAAGAAGTATATTTGATAGTTTGCAAAAATATTTATTAACAGTAAACAAATTTTGATAAACATTACAATGTCAAAAAGTAAAAGTTTAGGCGCTACTTATAAAAACAAACATGAAATTTGATTAAAATATATAAATTTTGAGTTATTTTATTTTGCACCCTAATTTGAAATGAATCTTAAATAATTCTTAATTTGAACCACTGTTTGGTAGCATAATTTAGGCATTTATTATAGTGCACTTTGTGGCAAGGAAATATTTCTTGCGCTCAATACATGATTTGTTGATTATGAACATATTGTTGTTAGTGACAAAGAAATATCTATTTCAGCCAAAATAAAATTTGGTTATTATATATTAACAAATAAATGTCTGATGTATTTTTCAAATATTACTGCATATTAACTAATACCAAAGATTTATTTCGTCTATATAAAATAAACTATTTACTAACAATCGCCACTTGAAAATTAGCTTCACAAAATAATCGCTTTTTATGTTTAGAAAAACAATTTTTTCGAAATTATTTACTTCTTGTCATATGGTATCCAGACAACTAATAACAGCACTTTCACAAAAATGAAACGTAAGTGACACAATAAAAAAATATTTCGTAAATTTAGTTATGAAACCACCATAAACTAAAATCTATAAAAGCGTCACTTACGTTTCATTGCCAAGAAAACGTCGATATCTTAAAACTAAAAAACCTTAGAAAACTTCGAAAAAAACTGTGTACGACTGCTTTATTATGTAAACAATTTTGTATTTTTTTTTTTATCTTTTTGATGAAATTAAACCACTTTGCGCACTTTAACACTCACTCTTTTCATAGATTAAAGCTGGAACGGCCGTACGGTCTATCAGTTGAAGTTTGACAAAGAGCGCGCTCAGAATTTAATTTGAAATCAAATAAATATAAAAACAACTAAACCGCAACAGAAACAAAAATCATTTAAATAGAGTTGTACGCGTATTGGTGGTTTTGTTGTTGTTGAAATAATAAAAAAACCAAAAACGACAACAATAACAGCAAAATAAAAGATATTTTTTTTAAATTTTTTTTTTTACGTTTACAACAGCGCAGTTATTGGGCTACGTTGACTTTTTTTTAATTTTTGGTTTTTATTTTTTATTTTTTTTCTCCGCCGAGGTGTTGAGTCTGGAGCGGTTAAGAGCGAAATCGGTCCGTATCGGTCAAAATTTCAAAATTCACTGCAACTTATTACTTACAGCCCAGCAACGGCTGCTGCTGCTGCTACTGCTGTTGTGAGCACCTCATGCAATGGTATTTGTGTTTGCACAGCCGCACATGGGCTCAGCAGCGCTCACTCATACATAGTAGGTAAGCTAAGAAAACTAACACAGCTGCATAGTTGTTGCTCTTTCTCTGTCGCCAGCTCTTGGTAACTTGACAGCGTGCTGTTTTTTTTTTTTTTTTGGTTTTTATTTTTATTTTAATTCTTATTTTATGAAACATTTCTTATCAGTAGTCGCGTTGTCGACTTAAATTTGTTGCCGCAGGAGTTGATAATAAAAACAAAAATAAAATGTAAGTGACTGAGTAGTTTCGAATTTCGTTTGAAATTTTTATGTCTGTAACTTTAAAACTAAATTTTTTTTGTTTATTGGTGATTTCATGTCAATGTTTCATAAAATCAGCACAAGAAATTATATATAAAAAAAATAAGAAAATAGAACATAACAAAATTATGGCAAACATATGTCTGTCGGTATGTTTATGAAAGTTTTCAATTTTAACAACTTTTACAAAATCAATTTCTATAACGATTTACCCCAATATGCTATCTAATTACAAGTTAATTAAATTGTTGGCCTAAAAATATGCAATGCATGTAGTTGCACCTGCCTCTTAACAAGGTGAGCATAAATTCCATGATTTTGTATTGCATATTTTTAGGCCATGCGCCACCATCGCCAAAATGAAGGCAACATAGAATTTAGTTTTATACCCTACACTCAAGGTGTATATGAGATACTCAGTTTGTCATTCCGTTTGTAACGCATAGGAGGAGGTGCGGTAGGTATAAAATAGTGCATACATAAGGCATATATATTTTGGATCAGCATCACCACCTGAGCCGATTTAACTGTCTCCTTCTGTCTGTGTGACCGACCGTCCGTCTGTATATATGTCTCTGTGGCTATGTGTCTATATGTCTATGAGTCTGGCTGTCTGTCTGTCTGAATCACGATTATGGGAAAAAGCAAACAATATTAGTGAATGAAATTCGGTACAAAGGCTACACCATCAAACAAAATTTTTTAAATTAAAAATGGGCGCACGAATACGCCTACCCCCTATACAAATAACACATTTATAAAGATATATTGAGAGAGTTATTTTATTTAGTGTTATCAAATTTCTCACAAATACTAGGAATCACATGAAAAAGATCTATATAAAAAATTGGCAAATATCAACAATGGGGCTTGGTACCTCCCATACAAGTAAGCACTTTAAATCGCTAAACAGATAGAATTATTTAAAAATTTTCAAATTCCACATGTATACAAAAAATTGGTTCGGCCCATCATCAGAATATAAGTTGAAAAATTTCGATTTGAGAGCGTGGCACTTCTTGTACAAAAAAAAATTTCAAATCGCTATAGGGAGATAATTATTTAAGGTAATAAAACCAAATTTCAGACAACAGTAGCAATATTTCAGTCATACAGCAGAAAAAAGGGAACACTTTTTGAACAGAAAGAACCTACCAAATGAGTAAGAACTTTAAAATGTTACACTGAAGGAGGGGATATCTCTAAGTCAGTATAACCATATTCTACACTAATTCTAAGAATAGCTAGGATAAACTCTGGAGAAAAATTAGCGAAATTTCGACAAGATATATAATTTTTGGCAGTTAACAGTTAACACCTTTGGTAGTTTTGTTTAATTTTTTTTACATCCTTTTTATATGTTCAATTTAATGAACATAGCTCACTTACGCTTGGCAATATTTACAGAGCTGTAGCCATTGAAAGTTAAGGATGTATCATTTTCAAAAACACCAAAAAGTTAAGAACCTTAGTGCAAAGTAAAATGGAAATCATTTGAAAGGTAAGTTAATAACACTACCTCGTAAGATTTTGCCCCTGGTCAGTGAATAGTTCCCTTCAAAGTAATTTTTCACGCTTAAATCAAATACACGCTCAGATATGCTCGATCACGACAGGATTTTGAGATACTCTAACTTAAAAGGGGAAAAAATGGTATTTTTTAAATATTTAAGGTTATGTAGCACCGCGCAGTTTTTTTTTTTTTTTCTCAAAAAAACTATGTGTGGGATCTTAAAGTACAAGTCTTCCTCTTTTAAATGCCGTTGAGTTTCTTCATTTTTTCGACGAAATATCGCAATTTCGTAGTGCAACATACTATTCATTATTCAGGTGCACAAAGTTTTCAAAATTCTGCTGGTTAGTGTAATCTACTAAGATGTATGACTTTATAATGGGCAATGTATGTAGTTTATGATGTATCGTAAAAGTGATGTCACATTGATATTCATGTCGCTCATGATCTACGCATTTATTGGCAACATTTTACATAGGAAGGCCAAATATAAATTCTCACGGATAAAACCGCGTGTTTTATAATGAAAAATTTGAAGAATGAAAAAATTGAAAACCAAAAAGCAAAACTTTACAACATAACACAGCAGATAGTGTTGACGACACGATATTTTGTGCTGTTGCTGATAAGAAATTACACATGTGTGTGTGTATGTATGTATGTATAGCTTATGATATTGTCATTAAATGCAACTGACTGAATGAGACGTTGGACAAACACACAAACAGTCGCACGTTCATTCCCTATTAATCTTCATTCTTAAAGAAAATAAGTCAAGAAACAATAAAACGTTAAAATGTTGGTGATTGTTCTATAAAACTCTACCGATGCATATTCTTTTTGTTTTTGTTGTGTTGATGTTGACATTTCTTTTTTTGAAGTTGTTGACATTTCTTTTTTATTCCTTAGATACATATATAACATATGTATTAAAAACTACTTTTGCTTTATGGACAATGTCATATTCAACAAAATGCTATTTATTACAAGTGCTCAATATTAAATATTTCATTTATCAAAATGCAACTTATGTCAATATATAAAGGGTGATTCAATTGAAGCTTACAATTCAATTCTGGCAGTAACTTTTTCCTGACAAAAATAAACAGCTATTAATCGCTGTCAAGTATTATTAATTATGAGGCGTGGTACTCAACAGAAGAACCTCGAATTCTATATTACAACAAAATGTTGTATATTTCCTGATAAAAAACAAAACGAAAGATTCAATAGAACGAGAGTAGTTGTTGTTGTTATTTTTTTTGTGGGGCAATATAAAGCAAAAGTATGGTTACCAGATGGCCTAGATATAATTTGAGAACTTTCACAAAAATTTCGAGTTTTACTCAGATTGACTAAAAGTGAACCTGTAGCCCATTTCATACAAAATTGGCGCAAAAAAATTCCGCACATTTCAATATCTAATGATCGGTTTGGAGATTCATAGCGCTATTCATACACTTCGCCGAAAAGTAATGAAAAATTTCATCAAAAGTGCGGATATGTCATATGACCGCTATGATTTTGATAGATAATGTTTCAACACTATATCCAAATTAAAATACCAGCTGTTTAACAAAATACAATCCGATTTATTTGACACTTTAATCTAATTTCCAAATGACTAACCGGCTATATAAATAAAATGATCACAAATGGAACAAGTACATATATAAAAATAAGAGTTCTTTTCGAAGTGAATATTTTTACTGTTTGATAAAAAAATCAGTTCATAATAATTGAGCTTGAAAATATCATGACATAATTTTTTCCAATGTTTTTGGCTATATAATCGGAAACTACTAATTGTAATTTTTGATGATTTTATTAGCAAATTTTTTTGCAAATTTATATATATTACTACACCAATTCATATACATATATATATATTAATACACATTTTAAGACAACGCGTTCGTAGAAAAACCTTCCGTCTTGTTTTTAAATAATATATATACTTCAATATAAATTTAAAATCCATTATCTGTTCACAGTTTTCATGAAATAATTACTAGTAAAAATATTTTCGACGAGTCAGATCTCAATAGCGTATCTAGTGGAGGACCGAGGGGGCGCAAAACTTGGAGGGTCGTGAAATATATGCCATTTTGCTAGGGATTATTAAAGTCAAAAGTGAGGAACTTTTTTTTATATAAATGAAAATAGTTCGATGTAATAAATTTCAACATGGTAAGATATTTCAATGTGAAGTGAAATATATATATCTCATTTTGCTAGAGTTTTTGAATGGCAAAAGTGAGAAACTTTATTTTTGGAGCGGCAAATAAGTTATTTGCACCGGATGCCCGATGTGCTCGATACGCCTCTGTCAGACCTGCCTCTTTTATGAGAGAAACAGAGAGCTTCTAATGCTAACACACGGTAAAGTATTTATTAAAGAAATTAGCCTTTGCAGGGTTCAAATTTAGCTTTATTGTTTTTAAAGTTTGGATTGCTTTCACCCCATCGACGTCGAAGAAAAAAAAATGGGAAGTGGAGGACTTGTGATTTTATAAAATTTCAGCTCCAATCGCTTTAATACGTCTTTTGCTGTTGTTAGAAGATTCAAGTTTTCGTTCTTTAAGGGGTTGTCAATATGCTTTTTACCCGAAAGTTAGCAGAAGACATCACCTGAGCTCTTTGGCTTCTGCGGTAACTTCTGCTTCACCTCACATCATTTTGACAAGCCATATTGGTTTCAATAATCGAAAAGCTATTTCTAACTTAATATGATTCCTGCATATTTAAGCTCAAATATGTATGGTGCCAATGGTAGCTAGTTTTTGGACACATGATGGATACCACTTGAAGAGTTAGTTCTCTTCGTTTATGAATCAATGTTTCCTTTGATTTGCACCACGCAATAAATTATAAGCTTAAAGTTGAATTCGGCATACGATGCTTTTTAATTGGTCTTTTGATTTTTTTGAACAGTCAGATTTTAAGTTGAAAATATTCATGTTATTGAATATGGTTGCAAAAATTATTGAAATAAAGAACTGAATTGAAAATAAAGTGTGCAATAGTGACATTTGTTCCTTCAATTTATGATTACACATTTTTAAATTCTTAGCACATTTTTCAAACTTTCAAAGTTTTTGAATTCGATTTTTTGAAATTTCAACATAGCTCCAATTTTTTTGGCCTTTTCAACAATTTTCAACACAAGTAAGTTTCACATTCTTCGACTTTCGGAAATATTCTTTGAGACTCTTTCAATATTTTTCCAATTTTCAACTACATATTTACTATTCAAAATTTTCCAGTTCTTACGATTTCTTAAAGTTTTTCGACACTTTATATCATTACAACATTTCTCGACTTTTGCAACATTTTTCGACCTTCTTAACATACAACGACTTTTAAAACATTTTTTCAAGATTTATTGACTTTTTGAACAGTTTTTGACTTTTTCAAAATTTTTGATATTTTTTATTTATAAGAGCTTATCAACAGTTTTCAAAGACAATCTGCACTCATCGACTTTTTGGACCTTGTTCGATACTATGAGTTCTCTATGACTCTGTCGATACTTTCCAATTCTACTCAATACATTTTGCCACTGCTGCTTGAACACAATTTCTACACAAACAGCATTAAATTGACATATCACGCAGTTAGTGCTTGCACTGCTGCTTTTTTTTGTATCAAAAGGCAGCGTATCTACAATTTTTTTCTTACTATAATTTCAGAACTACAAAGCCAGATATGAATTATTTTCTTGCGTCATTTACTTTATGACTTGACCATAAAATTCAAATAACGGAGTATCAAATTCAAATTAATTTTACACTTCTAGCATCAATTTAGATATTATATATAAAAATTTTTATGACTACAAAGTTTTTTTTAATGCACTTATGTGGTAACCGGTTTTATTCACCCATTTGTCCTTCAAGAAAAATGCTAATAAACAACATTTGATATTAGAAACTTAATAAATATAAAAAATAACTGAAGTCTGTGAAGATGAACCGGTTGTTATTTGATTTTATTATTAATTAATATAAATTTACGTTGTTGTTTTGAAAGAATATAAGTTTTAATTAAATAATAATATCGCTAATTACAGCTGCCCCATACACAAAATGCTAAATGCTTAAATCCAATTCTGATATGAAAAGTTTTCATTGTGCTCAATTTGAAATTTAAATTTTCGATTACCCAGTTGGGAAGGGTATGATCGCAAGCGGACAGCAAAAAAAAATTCATTTAAAGCACCAGAATTTATATAAAACTGAATACCTCAATGTGAAATAACTCGGCCCCAAAGATTATGCAATGGAAAGTAGCATTTAAACAAATATACCAACATGTAAATACAAGTACACACACACGCACGCGTACACACAAGGATAAGCAGAAGTGTGCACAGGTCCTCAAAAACAACGACTAGCCAACACCATTACAACGTCAGAGCGGCTTCAGTCGCGGCATCTATTTATATTGAACGTTGCAAATTTGTGTCATGCGGTTGTTTTTGTTAACAAACTGCACATTATCCGCAATAAGCCCCAAACCTCCATGCAGCACGCAACCAGCCCACCGTAATCCCGCTCTGCGAAAAATAGCATAGCAAGCAAAATGGCCAACAGCTGTAAGATGCTAATTTGCATGCGCTGGAATTCATTGGAATGTAATGGAAGCCTTTGGAATGTGCAGCAAACTAAAAACAATAAAAAAGTGCAGCAGATTACAAAGTCAAAACAAGCAGCTTTTCTGGAAACTTTAACTCGCTCTCTCTCTCTCTCGCTCTCTCTTTGCAAAAGAACATGCTGCGAAAGAAACAAAAGTTTTATCAGAAAAACTTTTGGAAGCATCACCACTTCCGGCAACGATGAATGAATTACAGTTGGAGAATGAAGAACGTTGGCTAATTTTATTTTGAGCATTTGAGCAAAAGTTCTTTTGCGTGTGAAAAGCGAAAGCGAAAATCAATACAACAGAAATCTGAGAGAAAGTCAATGAGTATGAGAAGAGAACGGCAAAGAGATTCAGAGTGGCCGATTTATTTGAATCGAATCTAGGCCCTGATGATTTTCAGTGCACAAAGAATCAAAAAAAAAAATTTTTTAACGATTTCAAAAAGTAAGTGGAAAATGTTAAGATGTATGACACAAATAAAGCAAAATATGAAGATTAACACAAAACTTAATAAATTTCAGTCTTAACACATTTTGATGAAGATTAGATAATTAATAGTATAGCTTTTACAAGTCCTGAGGACATTGCAAACAATTTTAATAATTTTTTTGCCACAATTTCTACAAATTCTAAGTCTTGTTCCCCGTCTGTTAACTGTTCATGCAATATGTACAAATCTTTAACAGAAGACAGCTTTCAAATAAATAGTTTTGTTTTTCGCCCAATTTCATCGCTCGAAATTTATAAATACATTATGAAATTGAATAACAAAAATTCTTGTACATCCGATGGAATTTCTAATTGTCACTTAAAACATTTTGTGTTCTGCATTGCTGATGTACTGAGTTATTTGTTTAATGAATGTGTCTTTCACGGAATATTTCCTATTACCTTAAAATCGGCTGAAGTTATACCTCTCTTCAAAAAAGGCAATCGAAAATCAATAAGCCAATATCGTCTCATTTCTCCGTTGCCTTCAATCTCGAAGCTTTTTGAAAAAATTATGAAAGACCGTATGTTATCTTTTTTGTGTAAAAACAATTTTTTTAGTGATGACCAATTTGGTTTTCGTAAGGGTAAATCCACTGAAGATGCTGCATTAAAAGTTGCTGGTGAAATATTTGAAGGCTCCAATTTGAACAAAGTACAAATAGGTTTATTTATAGTCATGACAAAAGCATTTGACATGATCAACCATAATGTCCTTTTAGACAAGTTCTATAAAGCTGGATTTAGGGGTCACATCTATAACTGGTTTAGGTCCTATCTGACAGGTAGAGTTCAAAAAGTCAAAATCAAGGAAGTTTTTAGTGATGTAGTTAATATTAATAAAAGAGTGCCTCAAGGATCTGTTTTGGGCCCAATATTATTTTTGATTTATATAAACTCGATTTTCAACCAAAATTTTAATAGCAAGGTTACAGCTTTTGCTGATGATATTGCTTCTATGTATTCTAGTAAGACGTTATTTGACTCTCTGGTTAATTTTGAATATGACCTGCATATATTACGACAATGGTTCTTGGTTCTTGTGGACGAAAAAACAAAGGTGATGTTGTTTTCAAAAAACAATATGCCAATTGACTGCAATGTGGTTTTCCATTCTGCTTCTTGTCAAAAACTTAGCCTAGAGTCCCATATCTGTGGAAAAAAGAATTTTGATAGCAGCATATCATGCAATTCAGGATGTTTCATAATAGAAGCTGTTGCAGAATTTAAATACTTAGGTATCCTCTTTGACAGGAAGATGAATTGGAAGGCTCAAGTTGCTGATTTAAAAAAGTACGTTTTGTCTGCTACTCGTAAAATTTATATGCACAAGAGCCAGTGTTCTATAAAAATACTGACAACTATATACCATGGCCTAGTAAGCTCAAAACTTCAATATGGTTTAGCAAGTTGGGGTGGTAGTTACATAAGTACCATTGAGCCATTTTTATTGGCGCAAAAACATATTATCAGAATCATTTCCAACAAAAATAGAATGTCACATAGCTGGCCCTTATTTTGCAATCTGCACATTTTGCCTTTAAAGCATCTTTACGTTTATAAAGTCCTAAAAATTTTTTACATGCGAAGTGGTTTTAATATTCATTTGCGTAATTCAAATGTATATGGGCTGAGGGTGAACTGTAAACATTTAGTTAATGTACCGGCTTCTAGCAATACGCAATTTTCAAACTTTTCCACAATTTCTGCTCCCACCATCTTTAATCAATTGCCATATGAATTAAGAATTATAAAGAATATCAATATTTTCCTTATAAAGGTTAAGTCCTGGCTCTATGATCAAAAACTTGTTTGATTAGTACCAACCAGTTAATTAAAATCTAAGGCTTGTAGTAATAAGTAAGAGAGACTATGGAGTTCTACTCCTTTGTTGTTACAAAATATATACCTACTATATTTAACTGTATTCTGATTTTTTCATTTTTAAGTCTTATTTTAAATGCTGTGGTGAATTTTTAGGCTTTTGTTGTATCCCCACATCTTTCCACTTTATTTTATTATTATTAGTTTTAATTTTACCGCTACAAGGTCATTCGCCTTTAGTCATTATTTGGCTACAGAATGACTGTTCTGTATTTTAATTTCTGTGAAATGTTAATTAGAAAATATGTATAAATATTCAATTAAAGAAATACTTATGTAAGTTATAAAAACACTTCTTGTTAGTTTTAACAATTTATGGAAAATAAATGCATTATTTCCAAAAAAAAAAAAAAAAAAAAACACTTCTGATTTGGTACATTTGAATGCTAGGATTAACAGATGATCAAGCGACAAATCGAATATGCTTAGAAAAACTTGAGCTTTTTAAACCAGTTGACTAAGAAAATGCCATAGATTTTATTTCTCAACGTTTCCAAATTGATGAGAGAATTATATTTTTAATTTTTCAATTTGGATTTATGAATCAATTAAACAAATAATTCACCAAACGTGTGACCGCAACAGGTTCCGTTTGGGTGCACCGGCTTGGCGCGAGTGAGGTTCTTAAGAAAAATAATTAAAATGCAATCAAAAGTTTGAGTTTCGAAGATATAGCGATCGGAAGTGTTGGTACAGCTTTTTTAAAACTTGTTATAAGTCTAGAACCGCTTAATAGATTCACAAAATGTAGTAGTTATGTGAAGCAATGAATTTAAGTTTTCGGGATATCATGATTTTTCTAAATGTTAGACCAACTTTTTTAAAAAAAGCTTTTATTTCTCTTTATACCTTAAGGTATAATGAATATTCAGCTCATATGCTTCTAATTTATATATAATTTGTGCTGGATGTTCTTCATTAAACTTATTTTTACCAAAATGCAAATTACGAATTCAAGAATTTTTATTAAAGTTTTGGAATCAATACTTTTGCCTACGACAGTATAATATCATAAAAGCAATTGCGTTATGCTTATGTTTATCAGAAAGGGGCCAACCGTCATTTCTTCTAAAATAAGTTTATGGCACTATGCGACTTTACTTAAATATTTCAAAAGTTCATATTTCAAAATACATACAGTACAGTAGCGCCAATCCAGACACTCGCTAATCCGGACTTTCCAGTAATTTGGACATCTCTAATATTCGGACATTTATGAAATTTTGACTCTACAATTCGGACAAAAGTCAAAGTATTTTTTGGTTAGCAAATAGATTGTCGCTGGCATGAACATTTCAACTTTTTTTCAAATCTATTCTTTTAAGTTACTGGACTTTTTTCGAGTACATTTTCATACTCGTTGTTTTTGCAAGCACGTTGTTTTTTTAAAATAATTTTCATAAAATATTGTATGTAATAAGTTCTTATATGATTACAATTTCTTTATAAAAACATAAAAAGTGAATGAAATACAATCATTCGCCTCATATATGCACTCTACATATAGTTTATACAATAATTATTGAGCCGGACAACTCCAGCTATCTGGACATACCCCGAAACTATATCTGTCCAGATTAGCGTGAAAGTACTGTAGTTCCAAACGCCACGCACTATTGAAAGGCTGAAAATGAGGCATGCATGGGTTACCTGAAACAGTATCTGATGCCCGAAATTTAAAACCGCGTTTACCCAGAACTCTAAGTATGTCGATTGGTCGCTTTCTGATAAGCATCCGCTAACTATACTATGATAAAGACATTCTTAGATTGGTATAATATATTGAAATTGGGTTAAGTCCTATCAGAATCGGTGTGTAGAGAACAAATTTTAATTAAACAAAGTGAGGTGTGGTTGAAGAGTGAAATATTTCATTCTTTGTACAATGGAAAATATTCGTTAAGATAGGTGTGCGAAAAGTTTGCTGGTATTGCTATCTATTGTTAATCTAATCTCAATGTTAAGTTTATCAATAAAAGCTATGATATTTGTGAATTCTTGAACGTTGAAGTTTTCGAAAGATTTGTGTATATTTTTTAAACATTTTTTTTAGTGAACTTCATAGCAGATTAATTGTTTGTTATTTCCTCAATGATATGATAATATTAACGTGAACATAATGCAAATTATCACTGTAACTGATATGTATTATTTTCATTCCACTACTTGTATATTAGAGATGTCGAACCATAACGTACTCACACGTTAGCCGCAAATAGTTGAGAAAGGGCGAACTGCTTGATATTGCCTAATTTCTGATTCCCCTCTTTTTTTGGATCTGATCGAATGACTTTCTTGTCTAATCATAATTTTTTGTTGTCAAATGAATGTTAGTTGCATAATTCGGTTGACGAAAAGCTTAGGATGTTTATGATTAAGCTGAATAATCTTTTTTGTCACCATATTCCATTACGTTATCTTCAGGTTCTTACTAGTGGTCGTTCTTGGTTGACTCATTGTTTGTCATCGAAAAAGGAATTAGCTCTTCTTTGGAAAATAATCGTACGCTCGAAAAAAGGTGTTTGCTTCAGAAGAGCTCGAAATGCAGCAAGACAAGAAAAAATAATTTATTTGGCTCTAAACTGAATGTTCACTTAAACAAATAAATAGTTGTGGGCAGATATTAAAATAAAGTTAAATAAATAAAGAGCCTATTGTTTGTAATTTAGAACGTGATTGGTTTACTGTGTTGCGGAAGTTTCTGTCTTCCTGAAATTTCTAGGAAATACGGAGATACCCGATATGCAAATAAATTTACGGTTCACCTTTTAAGTGCAAGCGAAGATGTTAAGGCATTTTAAAGGCTTTCATTGAAATGATCATATCTTGTATCTGTGGGTGCCCGAACTAACACCATTTGCCTTGCTTTTGTGATATTTCACTTCGAAAGTTTGATATATTTACGTGCAAAATATATGCAAAAATTTACTTAAGCGGTTTGTACGGATAAATATTTACAAAGCAATTTCGAATACAATTTAGTGTCGATTCCGTCCAAAGTCTTGACAAAAATTTTCCCCAACAGAGTCAGCGAAAAAATATAACTATTTATGCGAAAACAACAGGAAGATTTTGACCCAAACAGATCGTGTACTGATCAAATTAATAGCTTTCGCATTACATTTAACCTTCATTGACCACAGCACCACTTTTGATAGGATCGATCGCAATTGCGATGGCTGTCGCACATAAGATCATTAATTTTATCAAGACTTAATACGAAGGTTTCAAAAGTATAACGCGAAACTTTCTGATTCATTGACTCACTTCCTACATATCAACAGCATAGAGTCGCCAATGTCCCGACTGACTATGACTATCTTTTATTAACTGCCATTGTTAGTAAAAATGTTTGAAAAAATTATATGCCATCAAATAACTAATTATTTAACTGTGAATCAATTATCTTCGCTGCAGTCTGACTTTCGATACAGCTATTCGACAGCTATACCGAATGTTTTGATGACAATGGGGTATTTTAAGATCAGAGCTTTGTGGCCCTGTTCAGCCTTAAAGGACTAAAGCATTTGAGTTCATCAAGCTGTAAGCTTTAATATTAATTTCAGTCCCAAGGAAGTTAATACCGAAGTTCCTCCAAAGAAAGTTAATACCGAAGTTCCTCAAGAATTTTCTCTAATTCCTTGTTTTCATCAGCATTTTTTAACGACATTAAAATTTAAATTTTCAATCTATTGTATTAATTCCGGAATTGAACCAGAGACTCAACTTTGACTTGTTTTCACTAAACCTGTTTTTTTTCGATAATAAATCTCTTGAAAAGAACTCGTTACTTTGAGAAAAGACT
This sequence comes from Meiosimyza decipiens, assembly GCA_963680825.1. Classification (NCBI taxonomy): domain Eukaryota; kingdom Metazoa; phylum Arthropoda; class Insecta; order Diptera; family Lauxaniidae; genus Meiosimyza; species Meiosimyza decipiens. Next base: position 69,965,333 of record OY804259.1, read on the forward strand.
TAAACCTATTCGAGACTTAAACCTATGTGAGATTCCGTATATAGGAACCGCACAGCTGGATTTTGTAGATAAAGTAAAAAATCTTGTCTTTATACTTGGCTCTAAGTCCCAAACCATCATGGCCGCCCAAACCATGACCTGAGCAGGTGTATGACATCTGGTGATCAAACGAACACCTGTTTGTTATGCCTTAGGCAAGAACGTAAAAAGACTTATCAGTTTACTTTTTCGCTGGTAGTAACGCATATATTTTTCATTTTCTTCTTCCAACATTTATCTACAATTCTATGCATAATTTTCACTTTAGGGGGATCTTGCCCCCAGAGCTCACACCCTGTCTATGCACATGATCTTAGGTCTTGTGATAGAAGTTAAAGTATTAAGAAAGATTTTATCCATTACATACATAGCGTTAGTTGAAATTTCGAAGGTTTCAGAATGGAGTTCTGGCAAGCAAACGCGACAAGACATGCCGGCCAGACCTTGACATTTGTGATTTGGAATAATTTGTAACAAAAAGGCATTTTAACGTTGTTGCACGTTGCAATAAATTTCCAAATGAAATCATTTATACAATAGAGCTTAGAAGAACTTTAAACATAATCTATGAATTAAACAAAAAATTATAACCTCAAAATTAGCCACATACTTTAGTCACGTTCTACCAAATTAGGCCGAGTGTCTCTTTACCTTTCTTCCCACCCTCTACACTGCATGCATGCATTGCTCTACAGACACAAATGAATTTTACTTGTAACAAGCAAGAACTGCAACAATAACAACCACTGCATACAACAACAACAACTGCTGCAACTTGACAGCACTAATGTGCTTGTTGTGCCTCTACTTAAAGTGGATTAATGCGATTTTGCAGGTGGCAGTTGGTGGTAGGTAGCTTGTGGGAGGTTAAGTTCTACCAAATTAGCGTGAATACGGGGAAGCGCTTAGCAAGAAGAAAAAATTGAGCACTCTCTTGCGAAGTGTGTGTTTGAGGGGGGGGGGGGGGAGGGACCAAGACCCGTTGCCAACGTCATCATTATGCAACACTCGCGTTCCCGCACTTGCTGCAACTGCTGACCCCACTTGTGTCTATTCGGGTACGTCGGGTTTGGATTTTTCGTCTGTCGCGTCTGAGTAACTGTAAATGACGGCAACACCGTAAACGCAAATGCAGCAGCAATGTTGCTGCCGTAGCTTTTGTTGATATTATTGCTTTTATTATGTATATTGCTTTCTCCCTCTCCCTCACTCTCTCGCTCTCTTTCTCTTTGCCTACGTCTTCTTTTGTCAATTTGTGCAAAAACTTGGTCAAGAGAGAACCTTGTGACATTATTTTCCATTCTTCTTTAATATCGCATAGCCCACATTTTTATATTGGGGCTTCTTTTTAATTTTCATTTTGCGTTTAGCGTTCATGAAAATAACACTAACAAAAATTAGAGTAATAAAAAAAACAACAACAACAACACTAGGGAAAGCGACAAAAATTCTTCAGTGTAGATCCATGTTTTTGATTTGTTAAATAACTATTATTTAATATTTGCGTTGTTTATATATTTACATATATTGTTGTCACCATTGATGGCAATGAAAATATTTTGTGCTTTACAAAAAACAAAACAAAAGAAAAACAAAAAAAAAAACAAAAAAAAACGCGAAAAGAAACCCAAAATTTGCAAAGTTTGCAAGTACTGACCTTTGTATTGACTTTAAAACACTGGCGCAAGCAAAATCGCACATACCCTCCCAAATTACTTATTCGCAGTATTAGCTGCTTCCTATAATGACACATGATCTCGGCCATATGTTTCAGCTTTTGTTATGTGGGTTTGGCTTAGGGCCGGACTTACACTTCTTTGCAATGTAGGCCCACAGATATTTGGCGCCTATTTTAGAGAAAAAATTTATCAAGAGATATGTCTTAAAAAAATAATTCTGGTCATCCAGTAAGCTGAATAAAGCTACGGGTTACTACAACATCCCAATCGAAACATTGATCGCTAATCCAAGCTTAATTGTGCAGCCATTTGTACCTCTTTTCGACATCATTTGCAAAGCAGAGAATGGTGAAAGGTTAAAAGGGTCGCTTACATATAGCCAATTTCACTCGGAAATGGTTTGTTCATTGTGATAACCTGCATATATATAGTTCTCTTTTCCAGCTATTATCTCATTCAATGGGTGCGCAACCACCTCCCTCCCCAAGAAGCTTTGGTGAAGTTGAGGATACCTGTAAGGTTCCACCTTCTGCTCGTTTGTTTCTTGGTTATGCTCTCTAGCCGATAGTGTAGATCAGCCAGCGGCATTCTTAGGTTGATTATCTGGTCGTTCTGATCCTATTTAGGCACATTTGTCAGTTTTCTCAAGTCCGGAATTACACTTATGACCGGGCATCCAGCAGAGACCTACAGTTTGCACTTTATGATATTGGCGTTCAGTGCTTTGATCGCTGCCTAACTTTCCACACATATGGTTATAACGGAAGGAGTAAGCTCCTTGTTCTGAATCACATGTGCAGCTTGGTCTATATCATAAATTTCAGCCTGAAAAACGCTACAATAATTGGATAGTCTGAAAGACATGCCCATATTATCGTGCGCCAATTTCAATTTTGGATTCATTCCTGCCGTTGTTTAGTTCCCTTTCCTTTCAGAACGGTGCCAGAGATCATGGCCAGAGAAAATGGCTACCTTAAATTTCAATTTTAAATTCACTCACAACTCGAGTGACATTTTGAGTTAGTAATAACAGCAAAAATTGACGATTTAAAAATGTACATAGCTCGTGTTATTTCTCAAATAAGCACTCAATTGCTCGAAAAAATTATCGCCAAAAAAAATTACGAGATAAGAATAAAGGTAACTTTTATTCAATTTACTTGATATTTACCACACCCTAAAGTCAGCCGCTGTATTCCCGGGCATCTTTGGCAACACAGTCCGACCCTGGGGCATATAACTACTTTCCTTACCTTCTAAAACAGTCGAATCAAATGGCTTGACTAATGAATGACCATAGAACAAAAAGTTCACGAAATCGAGTTGATTTGAATATAAAGCAACATCACAGATTGATTTAAAACAACCATTTGCTATTTTTAATGACCAAAAAATAATCTCTGAGTAGAGCCATGATAATTAGGTTGATTTTAATGCCAGCAAATCGCAATGCCTTCCCCCACCTTTAAATGACGTAAAAATTGCGGCAATAAGCAGCTACCGCTCATGCTCTGATGTTAACAAGACATGTGTTCGGTGTGTCAAAAGAGGTGGCCACATGCATTCATTTTTTGAAACCGTGCCAGAAATAACTTACTCGTGCTAATTTTAATTAGCACAAAAGAAACTAAAACAAGTTATAAGAAATGGAAGGGGGCTTACTAGCGATTAAAAGATTAAAGTGTTCGACTCCTATGATTGCAAAAAATCATTTAACTAAAAATGTTACGGCGTTCATTGAGAAACGATACTAAACTATTTATAAACCTTTTTGCTCTTTTTAAAAAATGAAAATGAAAAATAATAATACCAAATTGTAATTATTTAAAAAAACGGTGAGGCAATAAAAACACAGGCCTTCGAAATTTTTCAAATTTTATCTCTTTCGCTAATGAAAAGTTGTTTCCGAGATAATTTCTCTCGCTGAAACCGAATCCAGAATTGCTCTTTGACGTAAGGTTTTTGAGATGTTCTAACTTAAAACTGCAAAAAACACTGTTTTTGGACCTATTTGAAGTTATGTAGCACCGAGAATTTTTTTTTTTTTCTTGAAAAAATTTATGTGTGAGATCTTTATTGAGTTTCCTAAAATATTTTTTTCGCCGATTTATCGCGTTTTGAAATACCTGGATACCATTGGGTCACTAATGAGCTCACTAGTGTAAAATAGATTGTATAATGGTCGAACCACTGGCACACTATCTCAAGATATTGCGCTAATATGCCAACAGACTTCGGTAATAAAATAAATAAAAAATAATCCGAATATCAAGCAGCACAAGACCACCTGGCGGCGCAATATCGATATAACATTTCTTTTTGCCAGAGTTTTATATACTATGCAGGCCCTGATCCGAGTTATGATATTTAGTATAGTCGAGATGTAGTGGAAAACTCAAAATTTTTGATGCTCTGACAATTCTAAGTGTCCATTCGCGCAACCCATATTTGTGAATGTTCAGACGCTCGATATAAAATCTTTAAAGCAGTCTTTGAATCTCTCGATTTATGAGGTTTTTTTGTCTACTTTCAATTGGTTGTTATGAGCAGTAGAAAGCAAAGGATTTTTTTAAAGATTTTAGAGTCTTTTAAGAAAGTTTAATTGCAAATATTTTGACTGAGTTCAATATTCTTGTACGTTAACAAGCCTTTTCCGAAACATAACTTTCGATTGAATATGGTCAGGGGTTTGAGTCCGAGTACAACATTAACCAAAAACTGGTCTGATGGGGCTATGTATATATGTATGAAAATGGTAATAGCCGAAACATATGTCACCAATTACCAGGTTAAATTGTTCCATTTGTTATCTTTGTCATGTTTGTTGAATAAAAAGCATTGATCAATTAAGTAAAAATTTACGATCATATTGGTCTTTGCGAAATGACTGTAAGTTCAATGTAATAATGTTTAATATAATAAATAATCACTCGCTAGAACCAATTTTCTTAACATGGTAATGGTGACATATGTTTCAGCTATGACAATATAGCCATAATTCTGATTAATTTATATCGTGGTAATTTGAGCGCAAATTTTTGGATACATAATTTCGTATGATATTTGAAGTACAAACATCATATCAAGGCACATCTATTTATCTAACGAATTTTAAAGAGGTCGAAGCATGGAGTTTGCTCAATAACTCGAAAGGTTAGTCTCAGATAGAAAACACATTTTAGCATCATTTTATGTCAGTTTTAAAGGAGATAAAAACAATGTTCACGAGACCTTCCTCCAATTGCTACGCTCAACGTTTGATAAAAGCAGGTACACTTTAAGATAAGAGATTAACAATTAGACTTTTTCAACTTTTGTGTTAAGTGTGACATCGTAGGTTGTGTTTTATGTGTTAATAAATGATCTGTGTGTCTCCTCTATAACGTTTGAGTTACAATTTTATTCTATTTATAGCATACTTTCTGAAATTTTTGCTTAAATTTATTTTGCGAACTCTTTAAAATTGGTTAAAAAATAGATTCAACTCGATATGAATGCTGTTGATAAGATATTTCCACTTCAAAATCATGGAAAAGGATTTTTCAAAAAATTTGTGATATCTGCTGTTCTTGACCTACTATATGTAAGTGACGGACACTCTAAGCTTTGAGCCACTAGATTCCAAATATAGAGAGATTAACAGGTTGCTTGAAGCACATTGATCTAAGAGTTAAAGATCTTGCATTGGCTCAACGGATATGATGAGCAAATGAAGATCATGCTTCAAATTAGAGTATTTTCAATACATAGTCCGCAGGCTAAGAAAGAAAGTTAAGAAACACTTTCGTCTAGCATTTTACAGTAGTAAATGGACCAGTGATATTTTTACATATTTACTAGAGAGTTATGCTCCTATGTATAAACATTGTATGTACTAACTATATTCAGCTCAATCAATTAAGTCAGTTAAAATTAAGTAAAATTGATGTTTTGGGGAATCTTTGTTTTCTTAATTGAGAATGATAGATGCATGTGTCGATGGATGAATAGATGAATGGATGTTGATGTTGATGTTGATATTATGTATGTATGTACTTATGTACTGTAAATGTACGATTAGTATTGTGTTAGTATGCATTATGTTTATGTGTACGATGTGCTAAATACCTTTAATTAGTTATATAAGTAATACAATATTATTGTGCAATATTTAAATGACAATAAGTTAATATTCACCTCTTTGATTTTTTGCTTTTTGTTGATTTTGAATCTTTCAATTGCCTGTGGGGTCTTTTTTTTGTTGTTGTTGTTGTTACTTTCGCGATTTTTCAATTTGAAAAACTTTATGTAATTTTTAGTTGTTGCCGTCGTAGTAGTTGTTTTTGTTGTTGTTTTAGCTACTATTTTAATAGCACACAATTGCAATTTTCAATTAAAGTGAAAATTGCTATTTCCGTTGTTTTTATGTTGCTGTTGCTGTAGCTGTTGTTGCAATAGCAGCTGATGTTCTTTTGTTTTTTTGCTTTTTTTCTTCTTTTTGTTGCTATTGTTATTATTTGTTACACAAACAATAAAAAATTTCTATGTTTTCAAATATTTTTTTGTTTTTTTTACTTAATTTAAAATAAATGTTTTTTTTATATTTCGTTTCTTGGTTTACTAATTGCATGGATTTTTTTATTGATTTATAGAATATTTTGTTTTTATTTACGCTTTTCTTTGAAGGACGTTGCTTGTATGCTGAATTTTTCTGTTTGCAAAATTAAATTTGTTTTTATTTCAAAACATATGATTACAATGGTCACAATTTCTATACAAAAAAATGTCGTTAAATTCCCGCACTGTTTTTACAAATACACCGAAAAAAAGATCTAAATAAATTCAAGAAATGACTGTCTATGTTTTATTACAAATATTTTCCTTAATATTTATAATTATTAATATTAATAATACACGTATTAATATTTCCTCATTTTAAGTTTTTTTTTTTCTCATTTTGAAGAATTTTTTCTTGCACTATGTCAAAAAATGAGTAAATGTCCCATTCAAACATAGTTTTGTTTCGCAAACATAGTTAAGGCGTTTTTAGTAAAATTTTTTCTTAGAGAATGAAAAAACCTTTTCTTCTCAAAACTATTTAACTTTCTCAAATGATTTTTGTATATAAACAGAGACGCACGGATATCATCAATGGATGACAAGCTATTACATAAGTTTTATTTTTAGCTCTAAATATGTTTATGTGAACTTTATAAAAAAACATGGACTCTTTGGCAGATAAATTTCACTGGATCACAGTAGTCAAAACATTTTTATGCATATTTGACCGATAGCCTAAATTGCTAGTGCCGTAAGTATATTATGGTAATGTATTTATTTAAAATTACACTCAGTGAAAAAGCCAATGATTTTATGTTTAATTCAACCACCCAGTAGGCAAGGGCAGGAGATAGCAGGCCTTCTAGCAGGCCGTCCTTGGTAAGATTAAGGCCTTGCTACTTCCTTTCAAACTTACATTCTTTTTTATATGAAACGTCCCGATAAAAAAAGGCCTTCTTTAGTAGGGGCCTGATAGAAATACTCTTCAAGTAGGTCTTAGTACATCGCTTGCGTCAAGATCCCTTCTAAAACCGCTTACCGTAGAAGGGGTCACAGAAGTAATTTGAAAAAATGAAGTCTTAATATGTTCTAGGAAACTCTTAGTTAAATGTTTTTTTTTATCTGCGTCACCTCCCTTGCTTTGATATTTTTAATGTTTATTTTTTGTGACGTTTTCTTAATTTATAATTTGACATTGAATACACAACACTCTACGACTTAACATAACCTGAAACAGAAGACCAGCCTAGCAACATGCACACCGTTCTTCATTTCTAACCATTTATTTACTTTTGATGTCGTATAAGTACAAAGCAATGACAAAAAAGTAATGCCGAATCATAAAACATTGGAATACATGAAATAAAAAAATACATGAAGTCCTTCTTCTTTGCCTTCTAATATCATTCCTTATAGCACTGCTGCTGTGGGAAGGCCTTATAGCACTGCTGCTGTGGGAAGGCATAATAGCATTTCATGAGTATACACTCAATGGAGTGTAACTATTCTTCTAATTAAAATTTCAGTACAAATAAAATTTACTTAAATTTAATATTGACGCATTGTAAATAAAAACAAAAATCATAATAAAAGAAAAAATGAGCATACATGTTTTTATTTCCATGAAAATTAAGTTTTGAGAAGGCCCTTTACAATGGCAGTAGTGCTAGCAGGCCTTCTCCGGGGAAGGCCTTGTTCAATTGCCTGCTGGTAATTGGTGACACATGAATATCGCACACATTCTACTAAAGAGGCACAGATCAAAATGTTTCATTTTCGAGTTTTCTTGTTAAAACTGCACACAAAACACATATGTACCAGCAAAAAGAGATGAGTTCATTTTTTGCTTTACTTTGCTGTCAAAAAACAGTTAATGTGTCATTCTTTATGTTGCAATAAAAATTAGGCTGCCATATGCAATGTTGTGTCAGAGAGTTAAGGCTGTTCTGATCGCTACGATCAAACCATATTCTGTTAGTACTTTCTTCTAAATAATCCGCTCTTTGTTACTGAAAAATAGTTCACGACTTCCAAAATAGTTTTTTGCATTTTCTGAAAATTTCAAAATTATGAGTTGTGCCGCTTTAGTAGAATGTGTGCGATACGTCGCTATTACGAAATATATGTCAATAATATGAAGAACCTTTAACTTGGCAATTTTTAACAATAATAGCTGGACAGAACTATTGATTTGGATTTTGATCTGTACTTCACAAAAATAATCATATTAACATATTGTTTAGGAACAAAAAGACAATGTTAATGTAACTTTGATAACAGTGCAAAGCCAAGAAATTATGAATGGTGCCAATGATTTTTTGATTAATATGTGGTTCTCAAAAAAGCCTTTCAAACAAGGCCTTGCAACCAAAGCGTAGTTTAAATTTTCAGACTGCAACATAGTAAAGAATTGGTCTATTTTTTGACATAAATTGAGCTGTAATGTTGCACATATGCAAAACATAGCATTAGAAGTCTTAGTATTAGAAATTATCTTCCAAGTGAGTGGCATATTGTCTGTATTAAAACCTTAGTTTTCATCTGGAAATAAACGATGCATTGACGTCGCTCACTGTCTATATTTTCTAGTTTTTTTTTTTAAAAAAATTGATCCAATTCAATTTTGCGTTCACTTGATTCTGCTTACACAGCTCTTGACGCTAATTAAATTAAGGGGCTATACCAGTGTGACACTTTCAAAAAATCGTATTTTTTTTTTTTTTTTTTGGCTTATTCGATAGTTTATACTTCCAAAAATATCCTGTGAAAGCAGCAAGGTCGTATCTTGAATAGTTTTTGAATGGCAGCGTTCTAATGAGCGACCGCTCGAAGGTATATGAAACTTTAAACCCGTTTTTCTCAAAACATTTTTCAAAATTGCTGACATCATAACTCAAACAGAAATTGACCGATCGACTTCAAATTGAAATTGAGTATTCTTGAATATACTTACTATAGAAGGATTTACGATCTTTTTGATTGGTTGAAAATTGTCAAATCGGCATTAAAAAAACGACCACTTTTTTACCCCAAAAAACGACACTTTTTTTCAGAACTACACCATTTTGTTAATTTTTGATATTTTTCAAACATCGTTGGTCATTGTATAGGAAATACCTTTAACTTTAATAAGCTTTTTGAAATTTTTTGTTTCAACTACTCATTCGGCCGGAATCATGTCAGCAGTTGGGGGAACTTTTTTTTGACACCTCCGAAGACAGCACATAACTCCGTTATTTTTCAATATTTTTGTACAAAAAAAAATCTTAAAATATAGCTGAAAATATACCTTATTATGTTCAAAAAACTTCAAAACATTCTATTGAGTGCTTTCTTTTAAAAAAATGCCCGAAAATCGCCAAATTTTTTCATGGGTTACACTGGTATTGCCCCTTAAGAATTTTTCATTAAAATGAGTAAATATTTCTTTTCCGTTGTCGAAGCAAAATTTTGTCACCGAAAACTCAACGAACTTCAGTAGTGTTACTTATTGTGTGTTTCCTTTGAAGACCTTTAGTGTCGATTAAAGCCATGACGCAAAATTCACAGAAGAAGCTGAAGGTCATAACGCAAAGTGCCCATAGGAAGTACTTAAGTATTTTATCCACTGATTTATTCGTTAGTAAAATTGCAGCATTGGCATATTTTGAATACGAATTCGTATAATTAAAATGATGTGTTTCCATTATTTATTTGACGACATTCATAAAATCTAAGAGTAGTCACATATTTCACTGATGAACATTTCATATAGAAGTTAAGACCAAGTCCTTGAAAGTTTTGTCTTCTACAACATTTAAATAAATTTATTTCTCAATTTAAAATCAATTACTTTCATGTTACATGGCTATTGGACTATGACAAATAAAGAAATTCCTTCACAACTACATACATGCAACTAAATATCCGCTTCCGTTTTACATACACATACACACGCAAATCCTTTCTTCAAATGCAATTAGATTTTAATAAGAATTTTTGTTTATAGCAAAAACACAAATGTTTTTTTTTTTTTTTTTGTTTTCAAAAGAGCACTTTTCCTTTTTATCTACAATTTAATTTCCACTTAATTTACATAGATTTTATTATATTACAGCGTTATATAACTTTTATAATTCCGAAACAATCACTCGTGTTCGTTGCCTTTTCGCTCAATGTTTCGTTCTAACCCACCGCTGAGGAAGAAAATTCGCTCGCTCGTCTCTGCTGCTGTTTTTTTTGTTTTTTTTTTTTTAATAAAATTGATTTTTCCTTACACGGTTTTAATTTCTTCTTTTTCGCACTTTCCCAATATTTGTTCTTTTTGATTTTTCTCTTTTAGATTCTACAAAAAATTAGCACTGAAGCTTTCAGAGAGTCCCCACCAACAACCAGTTAAGCACACATTAAATTTATAGAAAGAGAAAGCAGTAAAGTGTTGAAGGGAAACAGCAAAACTTGCGCTCACCATCACCGCCGCATGTTTACATTGTAAACTCTTTATAAAGGCACGAACACGATGTTGACAATTTCCAACTTGGAGTTTACTAGGGCACTAGGTTCCTGTCAAAATGTACTAGACGTCGCAACGAAAGTACCGAAATCAATGCCGACACGGAAGTTACAGCGCATGGATATTGTGAGCTGAAAGCTTTTGTATGGGATAGGATATTGTAGGCGAAAATGCCATGCTTTAGCTCTTGAAAATATCCTTGCGCACTATTTACCCAAAAATTTGATTTGGAAACGTAAGAGATATTCAGAGCAAATTGGCACTATGAAAGAAATATTTCTTCAAACTTTTGAGTTGTTATACACGCGCAATAGTTTGGCATTGCGAAATGAGCTGCTGCAGTCAATGCTGCTAAGAACGGCGTTTCACCTTCAACTGTGACGAAATTAGAACAGTCATCATCACTACGCACTACCTATAAGAAAATATTGAAAAATAAAAAGTTATGATCCATAATATGTTGGTGAACAACGAAAAACTTTATTTGGACCTAAACAGTGAGGCTTTGGGTTGAAGCTCGTTTTTGTGTAAGCCATGATAAACTAACCAATGTCAATGTGACTTCCTTGTAGATTATAGGGTCTTCTTAAAGGTTGATTTCATTATTGAAGAAGCTACGCTCTTTGGATTCTAATGGAATCATCTGAAACTATAAAAGGAAAACCTAGAGAACGAAATGTGAACGTACCAGGAATTTGGTTGTGCTCTCTCTCTCTCTCTCTCGCTACCTTCGTTACAGCTGCTGTACTACTCGTCCTGTACTAGGCCCGGAACTATATATGCTTTTTAGTTCCAATTAAGGCATTTCGTATACAACTTATGTTGTGGCTTAGCATTTTACTTAATATTTTCAGCGAAATTCATGACATGAAATATTATTCCCTTTCCAGTCAGTCGTACTGTAATTCCCTTAGGAACATAGTGCCAAAATCAAAAGTACCATTTTACGATCTTTTTTTAAATATGTTGTGCCAGTGCGTTATGGGAGTAACTTAAGTGCGTGCTCAGGATCGTGTTATTTCTACAATTTTAACAAGGGTCTTTTGGTGTTTTAATGAGTAAGCCTTCAAGTCAACCATCAAGCAGTCTCTCTTCTTTCCAAATAACTTCGAAAAGGTGCACAAATAGTTGCGCCATTAAGCTTGAGTTAATGCTAAGCACATTGAATGTGATGGTGTCATAATCTGTTGCTTTATATAGCTTAAGTTGTTGGGATTACCTGCGTTATATCTGAAGGGAAATGCAGCAGATTAGATACAGGCGAAACGATATAAGAGGTGTTTGCCAATGGTGCTATGACATATTGTTGACAGAATTCAGCGTCTTGTACATAGCATCTATGTAGCTTTCGTGCGGAGGTAATTAGTATGCCATTCTCACTCTTGATAGGAAGTGAAGAATTGGCGAATTTCTGACCAATACAAAAATCCTGAGCCAACTTCTTAGTTTGCCTTGAAATCATCCGTATACCAAAAATAGTATATTGAATGATATCAGGGAATGAAAACTAGAAGTTGTGAGTGAAGTTATAACTGGGTAGGCAATAAGCCCAAAGTGATGAAAAAGTTTCATGCCCTAAAATATGCCGCTATAGACCGTGGTCTTTTCAAGAGTACTTTAATCCAATCTTTCAATTGGTATGCATATCTTTAGTTAACCAAAATAACCACGACGATTTACAATCAAAAATTATTATTGATTTATAACCTTAACTTCTGAATATAAATTGTAGTACACAGAAGTAACTTCAAATGAAGTACATATCGTTTGTGCTTAACCCTTAGCGGCACCACTTTAATTTTAAACAATCGACCTATGTTGAAAAAATTTATTAAAAAGCGACCAATACTCAATAAAAGTTAATGATTATTAGTGTCATTTTCAAAAAATGTTTATGCTACATGAGGCTAAGCTTAGGTTTATTCCAAAGATGGCACTTTTTCAAAAATGCCGTGGCAACGTTCTTCTCTGGTGGTGTCGATGTGCCACCCTGTTAAACGAGAAGTCAATTAACAGTGCAAGACGAGTACTAGTTCTAACTTAAAGAACAACCAAGAGGCACGCACCCGCGTAAGCTCGCTTGCATTTGACATGCACTACAAAGAGTTCTTACGTAAAAAAAAGCTGCCCAAAAACTCAAAATCTCTAAATTGAAGTATTTCACTTAAAAAAATTCAAGAATTAAATAAATTAATTAAAAAGACCTAACAACATAGCTGACGACCTCAGAGTATTTTACATGACACCATGCACGCTGACGCGTCACCACGCTGTACATTTCAAGCTTAGAAAGAGGAAAACTTTATAAACCACGTTGCTCTTAAGATGCAGTTATTTTCACGAAATAATTTAAGAGTTAAATTTATAATATTTTAGTTTTTAACTTTAACTTCAGACATAATTTAAATTTTTCCAGCCCAAAGATTAACAGAATTCTGAACAAAAGTTTTAGTTTTGGTTACAGCTACTTCCTAATAATTTTCGACGTATTTATCTGTAACGTCACCGATGTCATTTTTGTCACTATCCCTGTTGTGGATTTTGATGTCGTCGTCAATATTTTGTTTGTTGCCTTATTTTGCCTCATACGCATGACATTTGACCATCGGAATTTCATTTTCGATAGTTACACTGAATTTGTTTGAGAGAAGAAACCAACAACAATCTGTTGTATCTCACCGATACGAATTAAAGAAAGGCATAATACACTGAGTGAAATAACTTGATTGAATAAAATCAAAACTTAAGCTCAAAAACAGTAGTGTAACTTTTTTTTTAAGCTACAGAAGCGACGTTAGAGCAAGCGAGTTCTGTGTGTTACGTTAAACTTTGCGCTTTCATACGAATAAGGTCTTATGTGCGAAGAAAATCTCTCAATTAATGAGATGATGTGTGATGTGGCAAGAACACGATTTTCGTGTAGCTTTTCTGTTGTTGTAGAACTCGATGAGGCAAGCAATTTCGAACATGGGTTAAAATATGGCTTCTGTGACGCCAAATGAGAACTAGCTCTTGATGAAATCTTGAAGCCGTCATTTGGTTTATTTTTGTATAAGTTCAGATTCAAATGCTCTTAATCACAGATTTTCATAATTTCGACCAGTTTTTAATTATTTGGAACCACTAGTGTGGCCAAATTTCACACATTTTTCTTAAATCGTAAAAATTTGAACTCTGGTGAAAAGTGTTGATGTACCCACCATATACCTTGCGGATACTAGCGAAATGTTATGGTGAGGGTATTATGGTTTTACCCCATAAATAGTAATAGATGGTCAAATATAAAGGTACATACTTGTGTTTGATAAACTTGGTTTGTTGAAATCAGCCTCAATTATTTTAAAAAAGCGTGACCAACTTTATTCCACAAAACAATATTATGTATTTGATTGAACATGGATATAAACGAACACCTTCCAATTTTAACGTTTTTTTTTTTTGCATTTTTTTTTTTGATGAAATATAATTTCACGTAAATGTCACGCTCCTTAAAACTGAGCAGAACTTTTGAACTATAAGGCTAATGTCTTTTAATTGTTTCGAAGAACATAATATTGTTTATATCTTAAAATTTATGTATTATATATGAAATGGTAACAAAATTTATTGTGGTCGCGTATCGGGTGTGACACCACAATTGCAATTATCGTGATCAAAAAGTTTTCATTTAATTTTTGATAAATATCGCTCTCGGTGCATGCGACAAAACTAAAGCTTCAAAATCAAATCTGTGGAGAACGACCACAAAGAGAGCAAAACAATGAGAGAGACAGTCAAACAGAGAAAAGCACTAAACTAACGAACGCACGAGTAATTGAGCAGCAATATTTGTCGTAACAGCACATATACAAAATATAATTTACTCCATTCGTGTTTTTTTTAATTAATAAATTTTTCCTTTTTTCGAATATGTTTTTTTATGTAACCAGCCAGCATAGAATTACTCCTGATGCGAGCGTATTCTTTTGCCTTGTTCTAATTTATTAGATTGTTTTTAATGAAATTACGTTTTTTCTATCTTTTGCAACTCGTGCTATGTGAAGGTATGACAGTGATCAATATTCAAGCTCGCGGAACAATTTAGGTATTTTCTCGCTATATCTAAATATTATTCATACGTATACGAGTAAATATATATAAAATAGTAAATCAGTTATTTTACTTGACGTTTCGCACAATTTGTTAATCACAACTTTAGGAGAAATTCCTTTATTTTCTGCTCTTTAAGCTTTAATTTTTTTTTATGTAAATTGTTATTACTTTTATGTTGTTGTTTGTTTTGCTGCTGTTTTTTTTTGCTTGCTTTTTTGTTTAAATCAGCGAATAAAGTTGAGAAAACTTTAACAAGCACTGATGCGTATGCGAATACAAATGCGAACGACAGAACAGTCCGATTGCTTGCTCCAAAATGACATGGCTCGAACTACAAAAATCTGAAAATTCCCAACAATCCGATGCATGCGTATATATGAATGTATCTGTGTGGAGGTCGCTTGTCGCCGCATAGTGGACGTAGGCAATTTACAATGTTAATGTATTGGCGCGTATCTATGTGTCATCTGTGCAGCTATGTGTGGCTTGAGTGTGTCTCTCTCTCTCTCTCTTTTAATGCACTCTCTTGTTAGCTATTTACGTCGTATGTATGTACATATTTTTATGTTATTGTTCGTATGCAGATATGTATGTATGCCTGAGTGTGTGTTACTGTGTCAATGTGTTACATGTTAGATTCTTTGAATACTTGGTTTTCATTTCCTTTAGTCTCACGAGCTTTGTTCTAAAAGGGAGCGAGCATTCAACTAAACTTGAGATGGAAAGAAACAACATTGAAGCGATAGCATGCTGCTCTCATAGAGAGTAAATAAGCTGATGGACTCATAAATGAAAACAACCACTTTGCGTTACAATTCTTGTTTTATATTGAATAAAACAGTGTTGCCACACTTGAAAAAATAAAACTGTCTTGTTGGTTAATTGAGGTAGAGCTATTAAGCCGCATCAAATGTAAAGGGTGTTCCAATAAGAGTGCACTTTTTTATTTAATAGTAAAAACACGTATTTTTTCAGCGAGTTCTGATATTTTTATTGCATTGTAATGTAGACATCTTCCGATTAAGTATGGAATAAAATATTCGGCAAATGATATTATCGATGACCTTTTCACAAAGATATGGCTGTATTTCACCAAAAACGTGGATCTCGGCCTTGAGCTCAGGAATTTCTGGTTTATTCACATAAGCCCGAGATTTCACAAAACCCCAAAGAAAGGAAACGCATGGCGTTAAATCATTGCTGCAATAAATTGATTTTTTTCAGTTGTGGTGTGGCAGGTAGCGCCGTCCTGCTGAAACCATATGTAGTCAGTTCCATGCCGTTCAGTTGGGCCACAAGAACTCCGTTATCATGTTCCTGTAACGAATGCCGTTCACAGTCACTGCAACTCCGACCTCATTTTCACAAAAGTAAGGCCCAATCACGCCGCCTGACCAAAATCCGCACCTGGCAGTTGCTCATTTTGGATGCATTTGTTTCTTATGGATCGCGTGAGATTTTCTGAGCCCCGAATTCGACAATTTTGCTTATTCACAAAGCCATTCAGATGGAAATGCGTTTCATCGGTGAAAATGATTTTTTTTCCAAAAATCGACGTTGACTTTACTTTTCTCCATTACTCATTTTTGTAATGGGTTTTCACAATGATAACGCGTTGTTCGTCTGTGTAGCACTCCAATCGGAACAATTATAGGTTACAGCAGTCAAATTTCAGAGTTGCCACTTGCACGTAAGCAAAATTACGCAAAATTTAAAAAGTGCACTTTTATTGGGACACCCCATATTACTTTCGATATAGAGAAAATTTTAGCAAAACCAGCAAAAATTGAAGGTTAAGCCTTTGCTATTTTTATGATGTAAAGAATGGATAGCAATATCCCTTACGTGACCACCGTTTTGGTTTTCGTAAAACGTCAATATTTTGATGAAATTTTCCATCACTAGCCCTGCCTCCACCCTTCCCTTAGTACTTTACTCCAGCCAGGGTTGGGACCCCCTTGACCTCGGGGATCAGGGATAACCCCCTTTTGCCTGATCTCAATCCAGTGCTGCCAATATATGGGATTTATTGTTTTAAGGTCTGTAAGAAACTTTGAAAGCCTTTCTTTTCAAATTACCCCATAGAAAGGAGAGTGAAGCAGTTAAGTTCTAAAAACATACAGCTCTATTTGACTGATGGCTACACCTATTTCGTCTTTAAGGGCCTCAATCGTTGCTAGATGGTTAGCGTAACACTTATCTTGAACGCCACCCCACAAATGATAGTCCAACAGACTGAAACCGCAGCTGCGCGCTGACCAATGCACATCACCAATACGGCTAATAATGCGATTTTCATAGGATTTTCAGCCATCCTGCTGAAACCAAATGCAGTCCTAGCCCATGTATATGAATAATCAGTTTTCATTGCATCATCCTCAAAGATGATACCGCAGATCCAGAATGGATGCCATGTGTGGATTTTCTGTGCCCCAGATGCAACAAATTTGCTTATTTACGTAAGCACCGAGGTGGAAATGAGCTACGTCATTTCGGGTAAAACGCTCATCTTCTTCCAAGCGCTCCACAGTTTCCTTAAACGGATATATAAAACTAACTTTCTGTGTGAATGTTGCCAGGCTGATAAGTATGATTTTGTGTAATCATTGTCAATTATAAATCAAAAAACGCAACAGAAAATATCTGCATATAATAAGTATCAATAAAATGAAACAATAAATTTAGAGTGCAATGGTGTAATAAAATATCAGCAATATTTTCAGAGCCGATGATGTAATAGAAATTATAGTTTTTTTCCCTTAACCTTTCTTGTAACGTATCAGACAAATTTCATATAAGTCAAAAAGCAGAAAGCTTTCTGAAATAGAAATGAAAGATCTCTGAAACGTAACTAAAATTTCATAAAATTTAAAGTGATAGATTTCTGAAAGGTTTACGAAACGTTACATTATGAGTGAGCAAAAGAAAATAATTTCGGATATATGCCAAGTTTTTACAGAGCTATACAGTACAGAAATAAAAACAAATTTAAATATTTTTTTATTCTCCGTTTCACATTCAACTGACCAGTGAAAACTAATCGCATTGTTGTCAGGTAAGCTAATATCGAAGGTTCGTCTAAATTAAATCTACAAATATGCTCCCATATTTAAACCACTATTTCTTACCATTTTGTTGTCTTTCCACTTTTTCACTTTCTATAATTTTACGTCCATTCAAAATATTTTTATATTTTAGTACAGTAAGCAACAGAAATCTCAAAATAGTTTGTTATTTGTAATCCAAAACTTTCTTCAATCAATCTGAAAAGAAACATAAAAATCATCTCAAATGCAAATAAGGAAAACTTCTGCTTTGTTGCTGAGAATTTACTGTTCGGAAAAATGTTCACTAGAGATTTTACTTCGATATAAATTCGTAACGAAGAAATTATTATTTTAACACTGAGCAAGCAAGCAAAAATTAATGTTTTGTGAACACTTTCGCTTGTCGCTTTATATTTGCCATTTACCTTATAAAAATACCACGTTTCAGTCGTCAAAGAATTTGTATAGCTTCACCATAGTTTTTTTTTCTTGTTTGACTTTTCCACTTCATAAATCCTTAACATTTTAAATTAGTTTCAGCAAGAGGATAATTTTAAAATTTTGGATATTTCTCTCAAAAGCCTTCGGTCATGTCCACATTTTTTGCTATTCGATTTTGACATCTTAATACATCAGCGGGTTTCATATTTATAAGGCAGCGCGAACTTTTATGAGAAACGTAGATAAGAATTCGTGGTTTTCATTTTGAAATTTTTTCTTACATAATTTTCGTAGACTTTATAGTTTTTCACTAACTTCAGAAAAATCCTAAGTAAAGAGATTGTCTCAAAAATAACCATTTCATGATTACAAGAGACTTATTGAAACTAATGTACTAAAAACATATTTTTCTTTACTTTAAGTATTCAATGTTACATCCTTTTTTAAGTTCTGACTGCATTAATGTTCCTCAAAGAACGCTATTGCCATTTTTCTAACATTGATTTGATTTTTTTTTACTGACTTTCTTCTTTACTTCAGACTGAAAGTATATATCATGCTTTCGTTACATTAATTTTATGAAAGTATCTCATAATTAGGTAAACATTAAATTAGCTCTTACTTAAAGTACAAAAAGTATAATTAATTTTTAAATTTTTAGGATATGATTACTGAATTTGGTTAACAATAACTTCAAGTCACAAAAATTTTAGAAGAAATCGAAATAAATATCACGAACTTTTTCTAATGTCTCAATTCCTAAGCGCACTGCATTTTTGAAGTTAAAATTTTGTACAAAAATGTTTTTTCATTTACACAAAATCAACTGTATAGATTTTAAAAATAAAAATTAATTAACAATTTCATCTCAATTGTTTAAATTTATATATTCGACATTTTTTTGTTGCAATGAGATTAATTGGGTATTTTTTAAGTCATTAAAAGTGCTTAATTTAAGTAAATCGTCAAGTTATAGAACAGTCTAAAATTCTTAATTTCATTTTAAAAATCATCACAAGAGAAAATAAAAACTAAGAAAACTATTTAAAACAGATTAACAACGCACGATAGTTATTTCCAAACTCCAAATAGTGCAATAGTAGTTAGAATGGATAAAAATAACTACAAACTTTAAAAAAAAGAAAGTGAGATACTGGCCATAGGAATGGCAAAAACAAAAGCGAACCAAAAATTAAGTTAACTAAATGCTATAGGTGTAGGTAAGATTCAAAATATTAAATTAAATCAGTCAACTGTGATGGTGCACAATAAAAGCTTTTGCATCCATAGGACAAAGCACCAATTCGTCTGTGGTAACTAGCTCCTTTTTCTGCAGGAAAGTAAGGGACGTCTCGTGAATAGCCTTGACTTCGTCACTTAACTGCAGTAATTCTTTGAGATTCAACTATAAGTTATTTAAATAAATAAGTTTCTTCAAATTTTTCATTTTATTTTTTTAACTTACCACACCCGTGCGGTGTTCGTCCGATGCACAATTCAGCACACTCGTACGATGCACAATAACTCCTGTGCTAAGCATTGCTTTCACTTTATGCATATTTAATAAATTTCGTAAAGTCACCACAATAACGTCATCTTCTGCGTCAACATGATTCGCACCAAATACAGGCTGTACGCCTAACCAATCGTTTTCAATAAAAATAAACTTGTCAATAGGACTGAGTAGAGTTTGAGATTCACGAAATGCATTCAAAGTGAGCGCACCAGCAGGATGTTCCTCTGCCACTTTGTTACACGTTTTGATTTTGTCAAGTATGATGCGAAATAAGTGTAGCACTGGCTTATTATCAAGAACACCTTGACCCACGCCACGCTCGTCGTCTTGTGATAATCGACGATCCTGCATTATTTCAAGTTCACCACTAGCCAGCGATGTCCCACCTAAAGGTTGTCCACTGACAACTGTCAGACGCATTCTATTATCTTCAATATATATGGCTGAAGGAACTGGATAGTAATTGGCTTGTAAAGGCAGTTTTATAAAGCGTTTACGTTTAATAACCTGTAATGAGTAGAAAATATTATGTTATGCATTACATTACAATAAGTATTAACATTTTTTTAAGACCTGTAATCCATTGAGATCTGTATAAAATGTATCATTACTCTGTATGTGTGTTGAAAAACGCATTACGATCTCAGTATTGTCCATTTCGCCAATATCAACTAAATTACGGATTTCAGGTGCGCCACCACGTAAAACTGTCTGATGTACTACAAATGGCAAACCTGTGATAATGGTGGACTCTAAGACGCCCTCAACTATAAGCACTACAGGTGGTTGCATGTTGACAAACGGTGTTGCCGGCCCATTAGGCAGGAACAAGTAAGCACCACTCTTATCGCCATTAATACGTGTACCGTACTTTAAAAATTTCATATGGATCGGAAAATAAGGTGAGTCATCGTCCAGCTGAATTGATTTTAGAAGGCCATCGGCACTAAATGCTACTGTAGGCCCTGTACCAACGTGTAATGATATTTCACGATTTTCACCGAAATTCACCTCATGCGGATAATCACCAACATTTACTGACATAGGACTTGAATTTAAAATGAGATTTGTCGCAAATGTAGTATAGCTAAAAATAAATAATAAATTATCACAACATTAATAAAACCCTTATTTACCCAGCCTGCTTATATCAGCATGAACTATTCCTTTTAAGTCCATTGTGAAAGTAAGGAATAAACTTATGAAAATCGCAATATGAAATGAGCAAATGTTTTGAAAAAAGAATCGAGTTAGCGATGAAAAAATCAAATGGAGACACGTGCACGAGCACTGTCGATAACGATACTGTAGTTGGACATACTATAGATGTACATCTTGAGCCGCGCACCTTTTTTCGACATACATCTGTATGTAAATCCTGAGTCGCAGTCGAATTCGGCTCACTCACTCAACCTTTAATGCAGAAATACAGTGGCTATCAAAGCTCAATAAAAGTTGTACACCCCTCTCAATTCATTACTGAACTTTTTACCACTTTGGAATTGAATAAAACAATGTTAATAATTCACTGCCCACATAATTTATAAGCCGCTCAAAGTAAATTTCACAACTTACACCAGAGAGTCAATTCTGGTTCTGTAAAACTGTGAAGTGAAAAATTTTTTTAAAATTCAAAAATTGTTGAACGTACAAATTGGGCGCCAAGAAAGTGAAATTTTTCACTTCTGCGAGTTTTCTTAAACCTATCCAAACCTGTATTACAAGAATAACCTTAAGCTGGTTTTTTATAAATAAACTTACGTTGGCTTAACATCAGCAGGTTCTGATTGTATGATATAAGTAACTAAGCCCAGCGGAGGAACTCTTACTTTGAAAAGCAGACGATATTTAGTGGTTGATGCTTGAGGTGTTATTGTATTGGAAAGTGTGTGCCGATGCCAAGTCCAAACAGGCGTCACCTGAGCTTGTACAGGATTCTTATCGGTGTCTACTACACTCATATAAGCTTTAGAAACATAAAAATCAACAATCTCCTCACGCCATTGAGGCAATGAATTGTGGAAAACAACATGCTTGCTGGGTAACTGATCGCCCAGTATTATAGTTGTACGACTATCATCTGGGCCTGGCCAGCGTGAGTCATCCAAATAAAAATACGTAAACTTGTAGTCAGCATTGTAAATCTGGAAATAAAACGAAATGTAAATTTAAGAACTTCAGTGATAAGAAGTTTCTCCCAGCTTACACTTGGCTTTGTCATGAGACGATAAACTGCTTGCTGCATCACAAACTTACACGCTTTTATGGCGTCAAACAAGCGCCGAGCATAGTCTAGCATTACATGCGTTTTTGCTGTACCTGCAATGCCGTCATGATGTTGAAATAAAGCCAGTTCACGCCTAGCGTTCACTAGCATTTGATCAAACTTTGCCGATGGTTCCCATGCATTCCATGCGCTTAGCATCTCTGCAGAGCGTATATAGTGCATCAAAACACGATCTACACGTTTATGATAAGGACGGGAAGTGTAGTAGCCACTCCAATAGTTATCTGCGCGATCAGCGTAAGTGAAGAAATCGCCGCTAAGGGTTGGAAATTCTTGATCTTTTTCGTTGTGCAACGAATCAAAATACTCCTGTAATGTGGCAAATTTCGCTTCAACGAAATACTTTCTTTCACTATTGATGTGATCGAATAGAGCCTCGTAGTTTTGCCGTTGCGCATCCCATTCAGTGCTTTGACTATACCGAAAATCATCACCAAGTGGAATAAGTAGCGAATTTGTGCGATAAAGTTGCGATTTCTTTTTCCATTGATCCACAATCATTTCGGCTCTACAATAGCAAATGTTACTTTAAAAAACAAAACAAAAATAACGTAAGCAAACATTAACTGACTTGTGAGCAACATTTAGCTCTGTTATTGCTTGAGGTGCCACACGCCATGGGCACGAAAGTCCAAAACTTTGTATGCGTTTAAAATCAAATTGACAGCAAATTTTCGGGTCAGGACCACATGTATGTGGAATATCATAAGAATAAAATGGCATCATGTGTGTAAAAAGATCAGTTTCACCAGAATCATCTAGAAACAAAGAAAGTATTTATTAAATGCTTTGAAATCTGCAGTTAATAGCTTTACCCCAAATTTGTCGCCAATTAAATTCAAGTTGCTGATGTTGTGCGAATTGTTTTTTTACAGAATAGTGAGTGCGCTGAATAAGCAAATTTTTAAAGCCTGACTTTTGTAATATGTATGGCAGTGCAGGACTATAGCCAAATGGATCAATTGCCCATGATGATGTAGGAGTAACATTTAAATGGTGATGTAGCCATTCATGTCCTTCAATTAACTGTAGCAATACATTCATCCAGTGAGAGTTTGCTTCATCTGGCATTACCCAACCGCCAGTAACGAATTCCAATTGACGGTTTTGCACTAATCTGAATGAAAGGAAAAAATATTAAAACAATCAAACACTTGCATAAAGTTTATAAGTTTATTTATTAACTAATTAGATTTTATAAAATTTACTTCATTTAACTTTGAAATACCCAAATCAAAGACAAGATAAGTTCAGAGAATATTTGCCTGCTTAACATGGATCGTTTGTCAGTTTCTCTAGAGCATCAGATCATTTTCAGAAATTGTACATTTCACATTTAAAAAATGTATATACTTTTTATATTATTCTCTGAATGATTTAGCGTTAGGTCAGTCTGCTTACAGTAAAGGAAGGACAGTCTAAGCGCTAATTAAATAATTACTGGGGAGTTGAATCCCGTTTCGTTTGAAGAATTACGACCAACGCTTACATGCATTTAAATACAAGGCATTGAGTCAAATGAGAGTGCGCCTAATTGGAATAAAGCTAAAAAGAAATTGCGAGGATTCACTTGCAATTAAATAGAAGATCATTTAATGAATAAGGAGAGTTTGTTTGCTCTGGGATACTACAACGTATTAGGGATATCAATGATTGTTTTTCCAATTCAAAATTGTATGCAGATGATTTAACAATTTTTAAAGTGATATACATAATACGTTGTAAAGCTGTGTGTTTACTCGCTTAAAAATAACTTAAGGCGTGTTTTGTTGCCTAAATCTGCCTTACTCGTGTCTGTTTACTCCAAAATGTAGATAAATGAAAGTGTGAAAATGAGAGAAACAAATAGCTTTTCACTCCCTTTTCGAAAAATAATTAGGAAAAAATTTTTTAAATATATAAATACTTATACACAACATAGCAATAATTTCTTGTTAGTCTGTAATATCTTTTTCATAGACTTGGGGAAATTAAATTAAGTAGAATTTTTCGTAAAAAGTTGAATAACACGCGACAGATTTTTATAAATAGCAGTGCAAAGTATCTCTAGTGCACTATTACCACAAAATTTGGAGACATAATTTTTAGTTCGACATTCCTATACTCATAGTAAAAATCAACCCATGAATTATATGCTTTACTTACTTTCTCATTTCACGTTTTGAATTATCTCCTAGGCCTTCATAGAAACGAGAAAAATATGATATTTCAGCCCAAATAAATTTCATATTTGGATTTTCGCGAAGGTGTCGCAATGCATTTGAGAGTATATGCTTGGTATCATGCTCATAGTAGTCATCAAAGGTCTTAATCCACCCTGGATCATTGTGCGAATGTGGCACCACGAAAACCTTAAGCTTATGATAGTCATTATACTGTAGCGGATCGTATGTAATGTTCCAACCCTGCTTCCAAACACCACCATCGATATCAGCAAAATCTATTTTTTTATAAAGTTCCAACATCTGTAAAAGAACGGCGGTATTTAAAACGTAAAAAGTAATCTAAGTATTTTCATACGTTACCTGTATATCAGTTTGTGGTACATTTGACAAATCGAAAGTGCACTGAACACTATTGTGCACAATTGGCACTGCGTCGGCTATCTGATCAATTCCATCTTCTTTGTACTGTTCCTGTAATTGTTGATGTTTTTGCACAAGCGGCTCGTCGAGCTGTTGTTGTTGCTGCTGTTGAAACGTGGCCAACTTGCTCTTAAGATGCAACATTTCTTGACTGTGGCGCTCCAGTCCATTTTCTAATTGCTGCAATTTGTTCGCAATATTACTAAAATTTGGCTTCAGGCGAAAAAAATAAACAAAACCAGACAAAACACAGTTTATGTCAATTCTGTTTTTAGTGTCCCAGAAAAGAATAGCAAAATTCTTACCTTTTTGTCCACTGGAATTGAGTAGTTGATAAGCAGATACAGCGACAGGAAGAGCAGCCCACAAACTCCACAAAAGATCAGCGCAAATTTTCTACGTATTCGAACCATTTTTAAGAACTTTATTTACCACGGTAGTAAACTCCTACCTGATCATTTAAAATTAAATCGAAACTTGGAAAACATTTTCTTAAATTTAACACTACTAAAATTATTGACATCTGAAATGGGATTCATGAAATCATGATTGAACTAACATGGTTGGAGCAATGCCAAGATGGTGCCTCGTCTCTCTCTACTTTGCTTCTTCGCGAATTGTCAAAATCGACCACAACAAAAGTTGATGGTTATGGTTAAATAAATAAACACTTTGTGCAGCGAACTAAATGTGAATAAACTTCGAATACAATTGGAATTGTTTAGTGGTTGGTGTTCACTTTTTATTTGGATACAACAATATCTTACCTCGAAGTGAATTGCAATTTAATAACATGTTCTTTTGCAATATTGCCATGAAAAGTTGAAATAAAATTTTAATTAAGACTAGTTAACGCAATTAAAATTCAGTCAACGGGTATTTGTTCCCATTTGTGGAATTTCTGAATCAATCCCTCCATGTTGGATTGCATTTTCGTGTTAATAAACCCAACATACGTTCCAGCGCACGTTAATAAATCGCTCGTTGATGATGTGGCTCTATGTGGTTTAATTATATAATTAAGCCATGGTTCTATGCATATAATTGTGTTATGTTCAAACGCGCGTTGCAAAACCGTTCATGTGAACTGAGTCTGCGACATTGGTGTTTTGACACTAGTGTTGTGCCATCTAGCGATGCCACTTTTATTCATCAGTGAAACTTTAAAAGAAGTAGGGTCAGGCAAATTAAAAATTTTATCGAAATATCGATAGTCGATATTTTCAAACAGAGTCGGTATATATCGAGAAAGAAATATTGGATATAGCGACAGTCGAAATTCGATATTTTTTCTGAGTAAAATTATATGCTAAAAATGGCCTCCTAACTTCTACCACGTGCATTTAGTATTGATATATATAATCGCGAATTTCAACTTGAAGCCATCATCAATAGATTAGCCATTATTTTCTAGCCGGTCCCTGGAGGTCCAACCATAAGTACACCACGCCTTGGTCTGCGTATGCCTTCGAAGAAATCTGGCATTATTATGGGAAGCACAACTGCTTCTTGCTTCTTGTTCTTGGTTTTATTGAGCACAGCAACATCAAACCATTTAACTACTGGATTCCGTTGGAGTATATCCTCCTCCAGCGTAACAATTAAATCTGGTTCATAGCCAACGGGACAGAAGCCGCTTCCTTCTGTTTTTTTTTTGTAGGCGAACTTTTGGGAGTACAAAGTGGAATTTTTGTCCTTGTATGTTTCCTGAATTTGAGCTTTCATCGATGGAACTCTTATTGACTTTTTCCTTTAATTTAATTTGGGTGGTTCGTTTACGTCCTCCAACTGCAGCTGAAGCTGTGATGGTACGTGAAGAACGTGATTTTTCAATTCGATATGGAGCTACCTTTAAACAAAAATATTGAGATTCTATAATCGAATTTCAATATATCAAAATAAAACATATCACCGATAGCTAACGAAAAAATATCGGTAGAGTCGATAGACGATATATTTTGCACATGCCTATACAGAAGGCATCAAGTTTTAATCCATAATGGCGGCGAGTAAACAAATTTTCGCGTTTATTTATTGTGTTTCTCATGAAAAAATATTGTAAACATACCGAAAACAATGTGAAAATTGTAATATAACACCTAAATATAAAAATATTTTACTTTAATACAGAGTAGAGCGTGTACTGTGTGTGGAAAAGTGTTTGAAAAATTTGCTTACGAAGAATAATGAAGTGAAAAAAAATCAACGCTAAGAAAAATTTCCCTAATATGAAAACACAATAAACTTTTTGTAGTATAAAATATTCCGCAATTTATTAAAAAAATGATACAGTATAAAAACAGTGCTCTTGGTGGTTCCAGTGGAGGAGGAAACAATAATGGGAATAGCAATCAAACCACGCCCACACAAGCTCAGCAACTGCAGCAGCAGACGCAACAACAACAACAGCAGCAGGCTACGTCTGTAGTTGGATCAGCGACCACTCCGTCGACGCCAGTGAAAGCTAACTTCGTGAGCGCTGCGACAAACTCTGCGTCGGCGACAGTGCATAATCCTCAACATATGCAACAACAAATTATTAACTTACAGCAATTGCAACAACAACTGCAACAGCAACAGCCACAATTCGTTCAAACTGCAAATGGACAAATTTTGCAACAGGTGACGACGGCTTCAGCACAACAGCAGCAAAGCCAACAGGCGGTACCACAGCACATGTTTCAAATCGTTCAACCCATGCAAACAGTCACAATCGATGGACAAGAAGCAATTTTCATACCAAATCTTAATGCACAATTAGCTGCAGCTCAACCAGTGAACTTTAATAGTCAGCAGGCTTATATCACTCCAAATGGGCAAATAATTCGTGCGCCTGCGCAACTGCAACCATCAACCCAATTTATTCAACAATTAGGACAGGCCGTCCAATTTCCCACTGGAGCTACAACGGGGGAGACCGTTTTGACGATACCTGGCACGAATATACAAATACCAATATCAAATATCTCCAATCAGCAGCAACAATTTCAAATTTTGCATCAACATCAGCAGCAGCAACAACAGCAGCAGCAACAACAACACCAACAGACACAATCCCAGCAACAGTCGGCAAATCAGACTGCAACAAATAATGCATCTGCAAATTCCAACAACACAACTGCTTCGACGCAGCAACAATCCGCTGCTGCCATATCTGCGGCAACAGCAGCATCTACACTTCCAAGTACCATCACCATACCTGGAACGAATTTGCAAATACCCACGTCTGTGGCTGCAGCCAACGGTTTGCTTGGCAATTTTGGAAATTTGTTGGCAAATACAACAGCCATTAAGTTGGAAAACGGTCAAACCCTTCAAAATATACAGAATTTACAAAATATTCAACAAATTCAACTCAGACCAGCGCCATCATCGACGTCGGCGACATCGGCGGCCAATGTTGTACCCCAGCTAGTGCAGTTTCCAACAGCGCTACAACCAGCAGCCCCACAACAAACTGTCGCAGTCCAAATCCCTCTACAAACAGCTAACGGGCAGACCATCTATCAAACGGTTCACGTTCCGGTGCAATCTAACGCAGCCTATGGCGCTGTGCCAAATTTAATGCAAGCAGCAATGCCACCGCAATCGCAAATGCAAATTATCCCGCAATTTGCACAAATTGCCAACATCATCACACCCAGTGGACAAATACAACAAGTGCAGCTGGCACAACTAAACCCAATGGCTGCGTATCATCATGCCACGTCTCATACACTGCCATCAAATGCAAATATCATTCAAATACAAAATCCAACTCAAGTGGCGCACTTGGCACAGCAGCAGCAACAACAACAGCAGCAGCAGCAGCAAAATGTTTCCCAACAACAAACTGCAGCGCAAGTGCAAACACACCAGCAACAAGCACAGCAGCAACAAGCACAGCAGCAACAAGCGCAACAGCAACAGGCACAGCAACAACAAGCACAGCAGCAACAAGCACAGCAACAACAGCAGCAACAACAGCAACAGCAATTGCAACAAGCTCAACAGCAACAGTTGCAGCAGCAACAGCAACAAATCATAAATGCCATCAATGCAGCCAATGAATCTGGTGCTCAGATACCCACAAATCAACCGATTACCATAACAAATGCTCAAGGTCAGCAATTAACTGTGATTCCCGCGCAGTTGCGTCCAACTAATGCCACAGCAACAATTGCCACACAGGCAACGCCCATAAGCGGCACCAATTTAATCCATTTGCAGAATATTCAAAACATACCCGGCTTACAAGCGTTACCCATACAAAATATACCGGGTATTGGTAATGTTCAAATTATCCAAGCACATCAGTTACCCGCCAATTTACAAGGTTTCCAGCAAGTTATTGCCACTTCACAAGCGCCACAGCATCAGCAGGCTGCAGTTGCCGCTGCTGCACAACAACAGTTACAACACCAGCAACAACAGCAACAGGCAGCAGCACAGAGTCAACAGCAGCAACAACAAACTCAAATTCCACCGCAAAGCCCTGCAGCATCAGGAAATGTCACTGCTAACGTTGCAACTTTGACACCCAAACAAGAGCCACAGAGTCCACCACAATTAACGCAAACACTTATTACCAATATCAAGCAGGAACCACCAGACAACATTAAATGGGTTTGTTGAACATTTTTATAGAAGTAAACTATTTTTTTGTTGACCTGAAGAATGTAACAGTAATGTTTTGACATCCACCGTAATTTTTTTAAGTTCGGGATGCTAACTACTAAACGGAAAGAAGTTTAGCATGTTGCACTAATGACTGTAAGAGAACCTTTAAGAGTATATCTAAAAAGTTCTTATTTTTGAAAAGCATGTAAATTATTTTTGAGTTTAAACTTTCTCCTAACTAACAGGCTTTTAAAACTCCAAAATGGACCGACTACGCCAAGTTCAGTAGGAGATTCAGGTCGAAAATAAATTTAAAGCTAGGCGAACTATATGTCTTGAAGAAGTGGAAGATCACTTTGAAAGGACCGCAAAAATGTAAACTCCCTTGACCAGCAAATTATAGTAAAATAACAGGAGTCGGTTTTCGGACTCTGCAGGGACCAACTGGGCATGTGCCCTTGTGTTTAACCTAACGTGACCATGTGATCCGCGTTTTTGATTTTCTGCTTCGAGCGGTCAACGTTTTCATTGGAAATATAAAATCTTATTTTGCTAGCGATTTCGGTAAAGGACCTTTCTACTTTTTCTAAGTAAATACAAATAATTGGACATAGTAAATGTCTGATTTTCCTTAAATATAATAATATCTGATTTGCTAAGGTTTTCGGAATGTGAAAGTGAGGAGGACGTTTTTTTAGAACATAATTTTTTTTTGCAGTTGAAACAAACGAATCTCTAAAAAAGTTTCATCAACTTTTTGCTGCTCCGCGTTTTGGTGAAAATATCTGGTCACGTTAGTTTAACCCTTTAATGAACATGTGCCTTTTTGCTAAACCCTTTAATGGACATGTGCTTCTTTGTTAAACTCTTTAATGTAAAAGATTTCGTGCTACGACCTTTCCTTGGCTTTGTTCTGGCTTAAAAATTTAGTTGGTTAACAGTTTTCTCCATTAAAATTGAAAATGTATGTAGCTTGTTATATACATCTAAAGCTATATGACACAAGACAATGACCAGTAAAAGTCTGGCATTAGTTTTAATTAGATGCGTTCCCCTTAAGAACAAACCAGTATATACAAACCAGTAACAAAAACACTTAACTTCGTTCAGAAAGTACTAAAAGAGTTCGTTAAAACACTCACACACTTCTACCATGTGCCGTTTTGAAATTCCATTGTTTAGTTCAAACTTTTTTAAATAAAATACGTGCCCTTTTCAAAATCCACCCTCAAGAATGGTTTAAGAAAATATAAATATTCAAAGGACATGTGCCTTTTTACAGAATTACCTTCACTTTGCTATCAAAGAAATATGATGCCTATTGCTTTTTTAAAATTTCTTAGATTGAAATCACTTGAAGTTTAGCATAATGGACTCCATCAAAAAATTCAAAACGACAGACCATGGACATGTGCAGTTCTATTCGCCCACACCTCAAACATAATAACTAAGTAAGGCTTGGAAATCTTATCGTGGTAGAAGAATTGCCTCTAAATCTATTCGATGTAGGAAACTTTTTCAATTTTATCATAAAATAAAAAAACTATGCGCAGTATAAACACATTAAAATTTTTAATTGAATTTCGAAGAAAAAATTACAATTAAACATTATTTAATTGAACTTACAGTCAGGTTGGTGTTTGCTAATGATTGTGAGTAAATTGTCGATAAAAAGAAAAAAGATTTAAAAAAAAAATATATAAGATAATATAATTTTTGATCGACTTATTGGCACGTCGTGTTATCTTTGTAAAACCTGAGCTGACCTAAGTTCAATTTATCAATTTCTGCCTTAAAAAAATCGGTAATTCATGGCACTGTAGTCCTTTCCGTTGCCCGTTACGTTATTGTCATCTCAGCTTCTAAGAAAAATGTTTCAATAACGCCACCACTCTAAATCCCACATCAAACAGTCACACGCTGAAGATGATTTGCTTTTTCTACTTCCACGTGTAAGTTTTTCCTGGCCCCAAATAGATAATTTTAACTTGTTTACATAGCTGCCGAGATGAAAATGGGCCTCGTTCTTATATATGATATTTTTTAGCATAATCGACATCGATTTCGAACTTCTCTAATAACGATAACGAACGGGTTGTAATTTTAATTCAATTCGTAAGTAAGTTAGACCTTGTAAGCGAGAAATCTGATTTCTCTACGTAGAATTCTCCCTGGGCCAGTCGCAGAAACAATGGCCTTATCGTTAAACATAAGAAACTTAGAATATAAATGTATCCTTAAAACTGATATCTCTGACCATATTAAACTATTTGCCAAATTCCTTAAAGAAAGTATATTATTTTTTGAAATCTAATATCATATTACGCTTAAGTTTACAATATAGTTGCCAAGTTGCTAGTATTAGTCAGAGTTCGGAAATATTCATTCATGAATGCTCGAGTACATAAATTTTTGCTGTTTCGTTCTTATTCATGTGTGAAAATTTGCTTTCGACCGCTCCCATGAACGATTGGAAATTTTTTTGTCATCTTTTGTACACGAATTTATGTGTCGGTTTCTTTTCACAAGCCTACATTACTGAGCGAGTGGAAACAAAATTTTTTCCATTGTTCATACATGGACGCGGCGATGTTAGCATTTGTTCATAAATGAATGTGACTGATGCGAGATGATGCAATAATCTTTCGTACTTGTGCGCTATTCGTATTTTGAGCACTAGGCTAAAAGCTAATTATCTTACCTGTAGTAGTAGGTAGTCATTTGAATAATCAAGGCACACTTAAGGCATTTAAAAATGCAAAGATTATTCAAAAATCAACCAATGTAACATAGAAAAACGACATATTTACTTTACGAATATTAAGGTTTTAGATAACGACTTATAAAAAATGCATGTGTTAGGTGATATTTAAACCTTTGTCATTATCATATTCATCCCTTATAATATCTTGGTTGTGAATTAATTAATTAATTAAAACTAATTACTTTTACTAAGCCCACCAATAAATACTTTTCAAAACTTTGCGGAAACTTCGCCGTTGCAAATTGCGCGACGTATAAATGTCACAATACGTTTGCAACGGAAAAATTTCCGCCAAATATTCTATTTTGAGGTGTGTTTTTGTACCTTGTACTTACTTTGGAATAGTTTTCAATATTTCCCAATGTTTTTTAAGTGTAATTCGATTCATTTCGTACTGCGCAGATATAATTCTGTATTTTTTGAACGCAAAAGAACTTTTGATGTTATAATAACAAGTAATTTAAACACAAACATCCCACCCTTTAGTAACTAGACCCCTTTTCAGTTTTTTGTGGCCTCGCCATCCTCTCCAGCAGCCGCACATAAATATTTTTAATAGTGGCACTTAGTCGGCCAACTATATGGTTGTAACTATTCTCAGGTTCTTAACTCTGCAGAATTGAAAAGAGGAAATATTGAGTTTTGTTAACCGACTTTCCTTGTTGGAATGAAAAGCTGTGATACTTAGAAGGTCTACTAATACCATAAAAAGCTTCAATGAATGCCACTGGTGGCATTAATACACATAGAATCTCTAAATCAACTTACTTTCCATTCCATATACAATGAGAATGACGGAAAGAAATTGAGTTTTTGATATAATTCTTTCAAAAGATAAATCTATTTCATCTTAAAAGTTTCGGCTTCTTGTACCTTAAAGTGCCACGAATAAAAGTTTCTCTGCTTTCAGGAGCTGGAGAGCAGTACAAGTGGTCATCATACCGAAGGTGAGCAGGAGAGGTCAAAACTTTCGACATCTCAACATGCTTACCTCAAAGGCAGATCCACAAAGACTCTCCATGAATTAGTATTTACATTATAGTACATTCAGTAAGTACTTACACTACAGTAAAAGCAGGTTCATTCCTTAGGCATAAGGAAGGCATTCATAAACTAAATACAGAATCCATTCCAAAGTTATAGTTAACGATTGTTCCTATTGAATAATTTTACTTTAACTCTTGCACTGTATATTATTATGTCCCTACAGCTTAAAAACAATGCATTTCAGTTCAGCTTTTAAAACGATTTAAACTTTTTTATCTGCCCTACGTAAATGACTGTCAAAATATATACCTTTCACGGAAAATTCAGTGGGCTATTTTCCCTATTTTCTTCTTAGCCAAGAAACTATGGGTTAATATCGTTTGCGGTGTTGGTCAATTTTTTATTTTTGTTTAATTTTTAAGTCTATTCTTTTTAGCTATGTTACATTTTTATGATCTATTTTTTGCTGTTGAGCCTAGCCAGAATCCATTAGTATCCATACATTCTCTTCTAATCTCAAAGTTCAAATGAATGATGAAAAACAAAAACATTAATCAACTCAAAATGTTCATAGGTTGTACCTGGCTCTTCATTGGCTGCTAGCATACAACAACATCAGCAGCAACAACAGCTACAACAACAATTGCAGCAACAATTGCAAGCAGTTGCACAACAGCAACAAAACGCTGCCACTGAAACACCATCAGTATCACAACCACCACCTACAACCATAAATACCATACAAATCTCCACTTCATCCAACCCACCGCAAACGTTTACTGTTTTACCCGCTAGCATGGTCAGCACACATAATCCAGCACAGAATACAACTCAAACAACACGTACGCTACTTCGACCAACAACGCAGCAAGCACAAACTGCAACAACAGCAACATTGACACCAACGGTCACTGCAGTCCATCAAGCTGTCCCACAAACGCCAGTTACAACATCAGCAACACAAATTACAATTGCAGCAGCGGCAACACAACCAAATGCAACTATCCAGCAATTAACGCATCAGCTGCCGCAGCAACAGACTTCGGTGAATGTTAACATCAATGTTAATGATAACAATGCTTTAGAGGTTAAACCACGACTAAAACGTGTCGCTTGCACCTGTCCCAACTGTACTGAGGGCGATAAACATACCGATCGTAAGAAGCAACATATCTGCCACATTACTGGCTGCAATAAAGTTTATGGCAAAACTTCACATTTGCGAGCACATCTACGATGGCACACTGGTGAACGACCTTTTGTTTGTTCTTGGCTATTTTGTGGTAAACGATTCACACGTTCTGATGAGCTGCAACGTCATCGACGTACCCACACTGGTGAGAAACGTTTTCAGTGTCGTGAATGTAATAAGAAATTTATGCGCAGCGATCATCTTTCAAAGCATATAAAAACACATTATAAAGCACGGTCTCCGCTCGATATTATGGAGTTGAATATTAAACAAGAAAAAGAAATGGACGGCATGATAAATACAACAGATGGTACAACGACGACTGGACTGTTAGGACCATCACTAACAACCAGTAACACTGCCACCAAAAGCATAACGACATCGAATGGTTATGTGACCATTGAAATTCCTGGTACTGCTGCCGCTTCAGTTGCTGGATCAACTGGTGTTGCTGGAAAAGGGGGTAGTGTTAGTGGTGGTGATGGTGGTGCTGGTAGCGCGCTGAGCGATATGAATGATATGTTGAGTCAATCGCCAGAGGCTTCTTCGGATAGCTATCAAGATGATAGCGCTGATGAGGAGAAAATGATGATTACCGTAAGTGAATTTGGTGACAACTCCAACTAGCACTCGGAAAGCCTGTTCATGGAACAGTTTATGCTTAATCAATTTTAATTTATAACACGAGACAGTTGTGCAAAGTGGGTCAGGTAACAAAACTAAGAGAAATATGAAGGATTATGCCGTGCGTGAAATTTTGAAAAGATAACAAAAACAGCTCTTCACTCATTAAATCCTTATTTGTGAGACATCACCACAAAACACTGAGGAGGACATGAAATCTCGTGATTTGCAGGAATTGCTCACACCGTGCTAACGTATCGACTAAACGATTTCCAGCTTGCACACATACGCAAAGAGGTATTGATATATATATCGACATCTAACCACGTACATGTCGTAAGTGCAAGATTTGTATATATGAGAAAATATAAATCATTTTCAATGTCAATCTATTGATAGTATCACTTACCGCGAGTTTACAGGACTCGTAAAGCAGGATAGATTCCCGTATTCAATTCATTATTTAAAATTTGTTCACTTACAACGTTTGCATGGTTAGAAGTCGTTGATATAAGAATAATTATTTAATTAAAATAATTTCAGAATAAAGTAAAATGGTTCAGATAATTAAATATACATAATTATAATTAGCTCACACATATGTGAAGATTTGAGTTTTACATAAAAAACTACTTTGAAAATTAAACGACATATTGAAAATGATGGCATATTTAGGGCTGCAAATAAACTTCTCTTCATTGCATTAAATTCTGATACCGAACACCCAATTTCTGCTATAAATTTTAATCCTAGAAAGGTAAGACAAATAAATTTTACGTATCGCTTTTATATAAACTAAACAAATGGCTCGCCTTCCCAGCAGTGCATTGTGAGATCATTCAGCATGCACATTTATTATCCGATCGGTATTAAAATAATCCTCAGCTCTATGGTGCATTTAAAAACCGTATTAATGTGTCCATTAATACTTAAATTACGTTAAATGATAAAAAATTTCTATCAATGTCTTAACGACGTCTTGTGAGAGCATATAAAACGTCTATAAATATTTAATTTTTTTTTTACAAAGAGCTAAGGTATTTATGACGTCTTTCCGACTCTCGCGAGAGCTCTATAAAGTGTATTTGTTCTAGGGTTACAGTGAAGTGTTGAAGAAGAGCTTGTTAAGAAATGAAATTCACTTTTAGTGTAAGAGGTATAAAATGTACCAAATTACAAATTAATCATTTAATAGCATTTTCCTATTGTACCAACTCGAGACTGTGTAAAGTTAAGCCTTTGCCTTTTCAAAAAATTCCTTTATTGGTGCTGACCATTTAAATCCTATAGAGGACCAATACGTAAGCCACGTGATGCCAACTTTGGTTTTTGGCTCCTGTCCCACTTCTATAACCTCTTCTTCAACCATGGAATTGTCATTGGGAAGTTGTGAGAACTGTGTGTACTCTGATCATGAGGACATTACATACCCTACAAATTTTGCATTCTGGATGGTATTGATAACATCTGATTTTAAAATTTTCCTGCAATTCATTGATCGAGCATCTCCTAGAAGGGCCAACATAATAGAACAAAAGGTGTACATCTCACCAGATCAATATCAACCATGTAAGGGAAATAGGATTGGTATTTGCCCATTTCTTCATCTGTATTCTCAAAGATTTTGACCATCTCTTTAGCCAAACCTTCCGTAAAAACCCAATCTGCTATTTGATGTAATCCGTTAAAGTTTAGATGGTCTGCTGCCTTTTGTAGCATCATAATGGCAGAGCAATCTTTCCACCTCGTTGTGATGGTTCCGGCTCGGAGATCTAAGTAAGTTACATTTGGGAAACGATTATAAAACATGTCAATTACAGCAAAACAATTCCTCAAATTTTTACTGTGTGCAAAAGATGAAGACTCCAAACTTAATGTGGGTGATCCAAATCCGGATATTAATGGTTTAATTCTCTCAACCAAGGCTCTCTTGTGAGTCAAGTCATTGGACTGTATTAGCCGAAACTTCATGACTATGTATAACATCATCCAATGGTTCTTGGTTGATACTTAGTTCAGTTTTTTCTGATGCTGTTTTTAGCATTCTTCGTCTCCCGCAATTTCTTTGATTTCTAATAAACTAAATGGATGAATTTGATCTCCTTTCTTTTCGATATCAAGTTTGTAAGATGTCCAATCTTCACTCAGAGTTTGTTTATCATTTTTAAGAGTTTTATATAAGAATAAAACTGATATTTCAGCAGGAAGAATAGAATTAAATAATCCTTGGTAGATTATGCATCTTAATCTTTCCTCGGTGATTCCTTGAAATTTACTGACGATAACTGTAGCTCGGTTGCCTGCATTGGTACTGAACCATTCTCGCGGAAATGCTGCCGGGCTTGTTTCCTCAATCTTGTTGAGTATGTAAGATGTACTTTTTCCATATCTATACGCAGGTGCAATAGTCGACATAATTATTATTTTTTTAAGAACAAAGAAATTAATACCACAATTAGTTAAACAACACAAAATAGTTTTGTTGTATTGCTATTAAGAAATTTGTTAATGCTCTTTAGACGTTAATTTAAATTTTACTCTTGCTTAGATTTTTACAAAATAGCTGTATAGATATTAATATATGATGAGCTTTTCAACATCATCCACCATAATAATCTTTTTCAAATATAAAATGATACTCAAGACGGCGGGATATGACATTTTTATTGTCATTCTATCACTGAACTACCCAAAAAAAATGCTGCTTTAGTTTCCTGGCTTAATTCTTCGCAGAAGTTTCATACACACAATTATTTTAAATTTACTGACTGTAGCCGAGTTATTTAATGAACGGAGTTTCCAACTAACATTAAATAAAAAAAGGTGAGATTCTTGCGATTTTAAACCCGTGCTGCCAGCCTGACAGGCAAGACACGTTCACCTCGTCAGAGTTGAATAGAATTTTCGTTACTATTTTGTTTTCTTTGTTTACTTTTTTTTCTTTTCCTTATCGAGTCTTTATTGATTTCGTTTAGAAATTCTTCCTATACGTTTCCCTTGTTATATTTTAAATTTTAGACATCTTGATCGCTGTCGGGTTTCTTCTGTTATTTTGAAGAAAGAATTCCATTTTCCCAATGGAAAATGGCATGATCGTTTATTAATGTGTAGTTCTCTTGAGCTAAACTTAATTTAATTTTACTTATAATCCATAACATGCCTTGTTCTGGCAACTTATGCTTCGTCAGTAGACGAGACTACGAGATCCCGAGACTACGGGATGTTTACATAATGTGTACCTCAAGAGTGGAATGATCAACAGCCTCGAAGCAGCGGATCGTATTTCACGCATGCAAAAACGATCACTGCGACCTATTCGATTCAGGCTTCCACAAGGGATTTATTTGAACATAAAACCTTAAAATTAAAAATTCTTTAAAAAACTGAATACATTGTTCGAAGACTGTTCAGAAACAAATCAGGTAAATCTACCCAAAAACTTACCAAAACTCATGTTGAAATTCTCTAACCTGATGCTTCAGATTATCCGTAATGACATCTGGTTACTACTGTAAAGTTAATTTACAACTGCTTTATGGTTGCCAATACTAAAGAGCAATCTTATTATAACAAGCATTTGTTGTTGTTGTAACGTGATGTAAGATAAACTTGACCTGGACCTAAATTACTTTATACCAGGTTAAAATAACTCATGTACCTGTTAAGATTTACTCCTTGAGTACTACAATTAAAAAA
Source organism: Meiosimyza decipiens (assembly GCA_963680825.1). NCBI lineage: Eukaryota > Metazoa > Arthropoda > Insecta > Diptera > Lauxaniidae > Meiosimyza > Meiosimyza decipiens. Next base: position 70,003,912 of record OY804259.1, read on the forward strand.
TGATTTTTGTAAATATTTACTTTAAAGATATTTATTGAAGTTGTTGTTAATTAATATTTATGCACAGTGTAAAGAAAACGCGACTAGTTCGATTGCTATACAAAGCGGAAGTAAGGACATTTTATTTAACTGTAAAACTTATAATAAACAGAGTTGTATATATGGAACAGAGTTGTATGACAAAACAGAGTTGTATGAGAAAAGCTATGAAGGGTCGTTCTACAATTTTAGTTTTCAACAGAAGTAACAAAACAAACAGTTCATATGTGAACATAAAATCAAGGAACAAGTTTCTCAAATATTTTTCAATATTATACAAGCTAATATATATTTGCTGAGCTTTTTTTAGCAATAACTTTGTTGAAGTATCCTTCAGTTGCTCTTTTAAATATAGAACAGCATTTTCTCTAAAATTATGCCAACCTTGCAGAAAATTTATGAACTTATCAGGAAAGAGTACACGGAAATCGATTTCAATCTGGAGTATGAGTAACGTAAAAAACATTACATCACAAAATCTAATACAAACCAAATCCATAAGCATTAGAATACAAAGACCTTCAATGCCAAATCTTCTTTGCTCTGCTGTCTGTTGCCATTTCTGGCAGATATCGTCTCACGGGAATGGATTACGCTGAAGCTAAATTTTATTTAAATTCTCAATTGGATTGAGGTCAGGGGACTGTGCTGGCCAGCTCATTATCTTAACCCTATTTGCTGGAAATCAATTTTTTGTCAGTGTACTCCAATGTTTTGGATCATTATCTTGCTGATATACCCATTGTAGTGGCATATTCCATTCAGCTAACGATGCATTTTTGTACTCATTATTTGGGTGCATTGGTTAGCATCCAATTGCCTTTTATTCAACAAAGTAGACCCGTGTCTTCGTAGCACGAAAAACAACCGCAAATGTTAATTTTAGCTCCACCACAATTAACAGTTTTGAGCATATATTTTTTGGCACAAAAAATTCTTGTAAACGTCGATAATGATGTGGAATGTTTAGAAAAATATTGTTGGAAAAATCGAAACATTTTACAAATCGTTAATCCTTCCTCCAAATACATACTGACGTGATGTACAAGCATGTACTAGATGCGATGAATCAACGACAATAATTCAAAATTGTAGAATCAAATAAAATTTATAATATTTGATAACTTGTTTTGTTGCAGGATAATATTTCAGAAATTTCATTAAAAAGTTGTAGGATACTTCAGGATGGAGTGGTATTATCGCGAATTGTAGGTTTGTGTTTTTTTGGTTTGGTTTGATTTTAATAATAAAATTGTTTTTCTTTTGATAGAATATTTTCTTTATTGAAATTAAAAATTTGAAATTATAATGTTGATTCGTTGAACAATTTTTCAAGACTCAAGAAAATTTTTGAAAACCTAAAATTGAAAACTATAAAAAATAAGAAACTTTGAAATTTATGAAAATTTAACAATGTTTTACAATGATTTCTTAGCTAGACTGTTAATGTTAATTCTCATTACTGTACCCAATCTGAACTTTCTTGTTTTTTTTCTTGTTTTATGTTTTCCTTGGAATGAAAATTAAACTCTTTAACAAATCACATGGTCCTAGTAATTACAATGAAGCAAATGCTTGGTTTATTGGTACATATAGTTTCTGTGTAATCATATTTGCTAAATTGCACGTCGCCATTGTCCATTTATGATCATGACCATCTACATAGTCGTGGAAACATCGGTAGTTTTGGCATTGTTTTATCTTATCCGATAATTCTTTAGAGCTAAAATGGAGTTCAATATTTCGATGTGAATAGTTTCGGACAAAATTATTGTCAAAACTATTTACTGATAAAGGATATGGGTACTGTTTTTACTCCATATTGCTGTTTCAATTGATGTTCTGATTTCTACTTTTACATCAGTTCGAAAAGGTAAATTTGTATTTATATTATAATGAGATTCGTTAATTTTTTTAACTATTCCTTCTCTTAAATTTTCAATCCTATCTAGAGTTATTGTAGAAGAGGTCTCTACTTTCTGTTTTTTTTGAAAATGTATGTTCAAAGTTATTTATATTATTAATTTCTTTTAAATTCGTATTTATTTTAGTATATAATTCGTATTTATAAAGTATATTTTAAATCTAAGCATTACTACTGGCATATTTTCAGATGAACTAAAATGTGGCATTGTTATTCCGATTTTCAAAAAGGGTAACAAAAAAGATAAGAGTAACTACAGGCCAATTTCACTTTTGTCCTCAATTTCCAAAATATTTGAAAAGATAGTAAAGAAAAGGATTTTATCTTACATGTCGAAAAAAAATTTTCTTAGTCCGTTGCAATTTGGGTTCAGGGAGGGTGTATCTACGGAACATGCTCTGTTGAACTTTTGCTCAACTATATACAAAGGCATTGATACAAAAAAACTTTGTGCTGGGCTTTTTGTTGACATTACAAAAGCCTTCGACATGGTTGACCATAGCCGCCTTTTGAACAAACTTCATAGCTTGGGTATCCGTGGTTTTTTATAATTGGTTTGTGTCTTATTTAAAAAATCGAATTCAGAGAGTTAAGATAGGCAACAGCCTCAGTGGAACAAAAGTCATAAACTCGGGTGTACCACAAAGATCGGTTGTTGGGCCCTTATTATTCATTATTTATATAAATTCTTTATTTATACAGCCATTTAAAGGAAAACTAAAAGCATATGCGGATGACCTAGGGATTGCATCTGATCCTTTAAATTTAATTGCTGACCTAAACCATGATATTCACGTGCTTCGGTTATGGTTTGCGGAGCATAAGCTAATAGTCAGCAACAAGACTAAACTGATATTTTTTAATTCAAAGCTTCAAGAATGCTCAAACATTGTTAACATTCCATAGTGTAATGTGCAAACAGAACATTTTATATGGTACATTTACTTGGTTACTATCATAGGTTGATCTTTTCTGTGGGAGTAAAGGTAAATTTGGAGCACTAAGATTCCCCGGCTGGGGTCGCGGTTTCCCTAAGCCGCATTTCGGCGTACGCATAGAAAAATTTAAGTCAAAAGAAAAAGACAATATTATGAGTTCATTGAATTTTACAAAAAAAAGAAATTTTTCTAACTGTTGGCTGAGAAAAAAGAACCCCAGGTCGCTATTTAAAAAAAAAAAATTATCTTATGCCTACGGCATAATGGCCACTTGTTTATGGCATTTCCCCTCACTTCCTGCTCTGCAAAGATTCATCCTATATCCTTTTTTAAAATAAAAAGAAAGATTTTTTTTTGTTTAGGTTAATATCAAATTTCAATGTTCTTTTTTGTTTTTGTTTTGCTTCTTCATTTTCTTTAATAATGTAATTAATATAATATAATATAATATAATATAATATAATATAATATAATACTATATTTAATTAAGGGAATATAAATTATTTTTGTCTCAAACAAAGTTTATAGTTATAATAAATAAAAATATAGAAGTGGCCTGTTTCTACTGTTGCAACTGTCAAAAAAAAAATCTTTCTTCGTATGTTCCTTGCAACAGTATTGGACAATGACAAAAAAATGACAATCGCATGTTCTACTAATTTCCATGCAAAACAGGGTGGAACAGTAAATTCGTTACAAAGATTGCTGTGTAAATACTGGTCTATTAAATTGATTGCTAGTACGTCTTTGATCTGATCAGTCTATATCCATTAGTTCAGATCTTGATTCCCTTGGTCTTAATTTAAGTGCTTCGTTCCAATTCCGTTGATCCATAGTACAATTTTGTGCATGCCATGGTAACCATGGTTTTCCGTTATTTGTTACTGTATTATGTCTTTGGTCATATGGACCTGTTTTATTTTCTTTGTGCCATTTATCATTATAAATTTTAGGAAATCTTATTCCTACCGTTTGATGTTGGTTGTTATTATTATGAGTTTTACCGAATTGAATTGCAAAATTAGTTCTGACATTATTAGACTCCAATTCTTGTGCTTTCGCTAAAGCATTTGGTAAATCGGAAGATGACATTGAGAATAGAATATTATTCAAAGGATGATTTAATCCTGTAATGAAAACTCTTAAGGCATTCTGTCTATTTTTGTGATTTAGCTCTTTAGTTAACCCTCCGCCATTACCATGGGTCATTGTTACCAATAATGTCAATTTTTCATTTGCTAAATTATAGTAATCTACTACTGATAATGATCCTTGTCGAAGGATACGTAATTCCTGTTCTATCGTTTTGATTGGACGTTTGTCTTAGTAAGTAAAGTCTAGTCTACTAATTATGGCATCTACCTTAAGAACCGTCCCGTAATTAGTCAATTGATCATTCGCTTCTCCTGTTATTTTGTTTCTCAAAATTGTTAATGTAGCAAAATAGCGTCTGCTACCTTTTACATATAATTTTAAGGAATTGTTAGCTGCTTCACGTCAGCTTACGTAAGATTTTCCTGAAAACTCAGGTAATGATTGTGTAGTTGTTAGGGATTCGTCGCATGTTATAGTAGTGTTTGGTTCTTCTGGTCGATACTCCGTAACGGTATCTACTGAAGTTAATTGAGATAATCGATCTGTTAATTTATTTATCTCAGTTTTCAATAAATCAGTTTCTTGTTTGATTAATCTAGTTATTATCTCACAATCCACAATCACACTAGTGTGTGTAGTCATTTTTGCAAAAATTTTCTATTAGATCTTCCAGTTTCAATTTTTAATTTAAATCAATTGTTTTTTATATAAATTCTTTACTTAATTTCACTATTCTGTACTTAATAAAATTATGTTATTTAATAAAAAATAAAACTTTTCTCTTACTCTGTTAAGATAATTGTTTCTTTGAAGTGGTTGATTCAGCTTCCTTTTGGTAATTGTCTTAAACTCGATCACTGCTACAGATGTTTTCTAGTTGATGATGTCTGTCCACTTTTTGTTTTGGTCGCAGTTGATGTAAAATATGTTTCCTTTAGTATACTTTTTAAATCTTCAGTTTATTATTTCTCCTTTTTTTGAAGACGTTTTATTTCTACTTTTATCTTTTATTTTATTATACCTTAGAGGGACTGGCTTTTTGGGCTACAGTATCGCAAGGTTATATTGAGATTATTTGCTTAAGGATTTAGTTTTACTCTCCTGGCAGGATCGCCAATTAAATTGTTGAGAGTTAGGTGACTAAAAAAAATATAGTTTTATTTTTCAACTTCTTTTAATCTTACATATAACTTCTATTACTAATTTTACAATTTTCACTTTTGTTACAGTATTCAAAACTCCAACTGAACTAACTTCACTGAGCTTGGATACTTCATCTTTTATACAAATCAATCCTTATTTACTAATTATGTATTATATACTTGTTACACATATTTCTGTTTGGTTAAAGTCTTCATATCAAATTCTCTTTAAATTAAATTGATACCAAAATATGTTTCTTGGATAATGTCACGTACGTCAAGTAATTACTTTGAATTTCTTGTAATCTGATTCTTATTACTAAGTGCAACCTTAACTCGCATGGCACCAAGCGGGCGTACTGGACCCCCCTCTCAACCTTCGACTAGAAGGTAGCAAATAACAATGGGACTTCTCGGTTATCAAGACTACAATTAATATTTCTTTTTTGTCAAAGCCTTTATCCGGTTCCATCTTTCCAAATCACTAGAGTTTCACAAATCTGGCGCGTTCAGCCTCTCAAAGATGAAATTGCTGAACACGTAGGTACTGAGTCGCGTTGTTCGTTTTCTCAAACAGCCATAATAAATGAAAGTTTATAATTTTGTTGTTGAGAAGTCTCCCTACGGCCAGGCGGGAAGTTCTTTTCGACACAAAAATACAACTCGCCTAGCTGGCACGTGTAAACTGCTGGCTAGCGCGTGTTAAATTATCTTGCACACATTTTCTATTGATTTCAAAATAAATGTATTTTCCACTTCTGGCTCCATTGCAAATATATTTTTTATGTATAAATTATGTAGTTGCTGGTTCCCAGTTGACTTCTCCGTGGATATTTTAATTATGTTGTTTGCTGGTTGTCAAATGGAAAATTATGTTGCTTGCTGGTTGCCGGTTGAATTTAATTTTTAGATTAAAAGAAAAAATAGAATTTAAGTTTGAGGCACTAGTGTAGTTCCTTTATTTAAGACCTAAAGAGAAGTTAAAAATATATGCTTATCTCATTACAAATTTTCAAAAAATTTTAATAAAACTTTGGACGAGTTTTATGCTCATGACATTTGATAATATTTTTTCTTCTGAGATATTCCTGGCTTATTTTTAAATGCTGTTTTCAAGTGTTATTCATTTGGAAAGTTTTTCTTGATGTTAAGATAATCTTGAACGGTTACTCCTGATACTTCATAAGGTGGGCTCTATTTTTAGCAGCGCGAATCGCACAAGCAAATCCTTTATTCGGTTGTCGTTTCATCTGTCTTTCTATTAGTGAATGAGCGCTGTCACCTTCACTCTGGGTATATTCTTTGATCATATATTTGTGCGTAATGGACTTTAAGTACATATCTCCACTGTTTCTTGCTTGTTTTATTTTGTTTCTTTTCCAGTTTTCTTCATTTTTTTTACGTCTCAAAATTTTCTTTAAAGGACTCGTTAGAGGAGGACCCAATTGAAACTTTTTTTGTGTCTCATCAGCCTCATCTTTAGTGCACGCCATTTTATCTCTATTTAGCTGAAACGTTTTATCGTCAATTAAACTGTCGCAGTCCTCGTAGAACAAAGAACTCTCTGCAGATAACGTTTGCTCTCCTGCGTTACTGCACTAAAATAAAATAATACACTATTGACTCACAAAACCACAAACATTTTACTTACTTTTCATCAGAAAAGGATCACTAAACGAATTAATACGTGATTGCTCCGTTAAGTGACAACTCGTTTGCGCAACTGAGATAATACACTATTGCCTAATAATAATTTTCGAGAGCGACACTTTAGTGTGTATCCAGTAAATTATCAATTTTGCCATAAATTCGAACAAAAATTTTATTTTGCAATTGCAAACGAGCATATGGTTCATAAAAAAAAAACATTTAACTCAAGAGAACTTTTTTGTTTGTTTTGTATTTTTGGAATTTAATTTTATCATATGCTGCTCTGCCGCTACAGGCACACGCTACAACTCATGAAAAATGCAAAAATGCCCTATTCATTAACTACTTTTTTGTGGTTGCGACGAAAGTATTTAGTTACACGTAAAATTTATGTAATTTAAGTGTAAAAATTGTATGCGTTATTTTAAGCAGATACGTAAAATTTACTCTTTGTGCACTATCTTACCTTTTTAGGGTCAATGAACTTTTTACTTTCATATAAAACCTATAATTTTAACTCTACCTTTTTTTACTAAATCTCAATCCGACAGCACAACAACTCCTTCAGTTAAGACTTTTAGAATACACCTACCTATCTTGAAGCTTTTCTAATATAGAACTAGTTTAGATAATCGACACAATTTTACTTTTCCACGAACTAAATCTAAATCATAATTTCTTGGAGATTTTCCTTAAACTAATAGAATTCCGTACACAAAACTACTCTTACAGAAAATAATAAATATGATCACTGGTAGGAGTATCTCAAAATGATTATGTGCTAGATTAATTTAACCCCAGTTCTCGAATCGGGCATAGAAAAATCCATAAAAAAAGTTCGTATTTTTTTAAATTATATATGTATTTCATTTAGATGGCAAAAATGTTTCTCTGTTTTTAAGGATTATTGTTCTGAAATTGCAGCACTTCAAAAAATGTTTGACATATTTTTAGGCCGAAAAATAAATTTAATCTCTCTAATATATAAAATTCTCGTGTCACGGGGTGCGTAATTGAACTCCTCCGAAACGGCTTGACCGATTTTCGTGGATCTTAGCGTGCATATCGGCTAGGGTTGAGAATCGAACAACATCTATTTTTCATCCCCCTAAATGTTAAGGGTGGTCCGAAAATTACAAGAAACCGAAATAGTGGGATAGGTTAGTTTTACCCTTTTAAAACAAACAGTATAGAAAGGTTAGTTTTATCCTCTTAATGACAAACAGGTAGGGATAGGGATAGAGATAGGGATAGGGATAGAGATAGAGATCGGGATATGGATAGGGATAGCGATAGGGATGGAGATGGAGACAGATATGGAGGTGAAGATAGTGACATGAACAGGGAGGGCAGAACAACGTTTGCCGGGTCAGCTAGTTTTATATAAAAATCCCATGTCTTGCGAAGGTTTTCTCTAAAAACCAGTTTCTTTATTTTCATTGAATTTAAGTATATTTTTTATTAAGTCAATGAGAACCTTCAGCACCTAAATATGTATATCGTTTCTTATTTTCAGCCCTGCAAATATTTAATATTTTAAATGAATGCATACGATACCGGCCAAACTAGTTATCGTTATGCCAAAAGATATGCAAGGAAATCTTAATGCCAAAGGACTGTGGCCAGTGAAGACTAATACAGTAGCAAAATGAGGCAATAAAACTGATCAATTTCATTTTGTGCTTGGCAATTGGTAAGTGAGAGTACGTGGGCGGCCTTCGGCCGTGGCTCAAGGCTTACATCGTCCAATATCGGCTTCGCAGCGGCCTTCGGCCGCGATTCAGTCTATAGTATGTACATACCGGCTTCGTATCCACAGTGGTTTTTTTAGGCATACAAATCAACTAGTTTGGCCTAGAAAAAACTAGTCTATCCTTAAAACTAGTTTTGTCGGTAATATATGCACATATCAACAAACAATGAATATGCTAGCATATATTCAGGCTTGAATATTAAAGACGCTAGATGAATCGATATGTTACCGTCCAAACTAGTTGATATGATAAACTAGTTTATCCTAGGTCAAGCTAATTGATTTATATGCCTAAAAGTATGCAATTTATTTTTAATATGCAAAAGCCACTGTGGATAGCGAAACCGGTGTTGCACATCCGCCGCTAAGCCGGTATTGGACATATTGGAGAATGTAAATTCTGAGCCGCGGCCAATGGCCGCCCACTTAAGCTCACTTAACACTTTGCTACAATCTTCTTAGTCTTCACGAGTTACAGTGCTTTTGCATTAAGATTTCATTGCATATCCTTAGGCTTAACGGTAACTAATTGGGCCGGTAATGATACCAAACTGCATTTTTCAAACATCAAATTTTTTACTGTCGTATAAAGAACTCAATTTTTATTAGTTAAACTGGCCCGCATTGCCGTGCTAACGTTAATGTAAATATAAATTTAAGTTAAACAAACTTTACATACATAATAGTTGTCTTACATTGATGAATAAAGCGAAAAAGTGAAACTATAGTTTCACTATAACTATACATACATATGCAACAGAAAAAAAAAATCAAGTTGTAAATATCACATTTTTAATCAAATAGATTTTAAACAACGACCAGTATATTAGAATTGGACATTTCGCAGTTGTTAGATAGTATAAGTAACTAAGTTTTGATTTTTTTCTCAATAAAATTAATTACAAAACGGTTTAGTAATAATTTAATATTTTTTCGCAAGTAGTTCAATAGATTTAAAACATTTTTAATGCGTGTATTACATAGTGTGTATTAACTAACAAAAGTTTTTATTTAAGTTTATTGTTTGGTTTTCTATATTAAAAAAAGTGTAAATGTATATCTAAATATAAGAACAGATCCAATATAATGGCTTTTTGCCATTTTTTACCAGGAAGTTCGTTGTAAAATTGCATAAGTATATTTTAATTAAGTATATGTATGTACATGAAATTTAAAATTCAAAAATTATCCAGTCTAAGAAATCTTTATAACTCAGTATCAAATTTATTTTGGTGTAACATCAATAAAAAATTAAAAAACAATATCACTTTACTTATGGTATCGGTTGTTTTTGTTAGGTAGTCAATCTATCAATCTAAACATTACTTTCAGAAACGACATCTTGGTGGAAGTATTTGCAGAAACGTTAGTAATGAAATATCTCTCTGGCAAGTTTGAAGTGTCGCTGCAAATTAATAAATAGATTTAGATTTAAAATAAATATCATTCATAGAAAGTATGATAGCCTTTTATGAGCATATTTCATCTGAAGCATGTTAGGATGAACCAGTTTAGCTTAGAAAAATTTTAGTATTCAATTAAAATTTATGATAGCGGAGTTTTAAAATTTGGTACTAGGGTGTAAATTGCGATTAGACAATGGCGCTTGGAACTTTCCGTACAACAAAACCATTTTAAAGTTTAAACGCTATCTCTTGGCATCTATAACAGCTGCAGTTGATGCATGAATCAACATTGTTTGTGCGAAGCTACTCGCGAAGTGTTAACACGTGTTAATTTGGCTATCGCAGCTGGTATTGGCTATACTATAGTGAAGAATGTGATTTTCAAGTTAAAAGAATATATGGGGGGTGTTTTCACCCCACAAACTTTCAAGAAAATTTTTAGTGAGGTTGTTAAAGTAAATAATTACCAACGAAACTTTTAAATTTTATTGTGTTAGAAATATATTTAAAGACTTATTTAGTATAATGAATATGTGTTTTAAAATTGTCGAGGAAGACATCATATAAAAGGCTTTCTTAATATGTTGAATAAGCTTTAGGTCATTAGAATTTTTGAAATAGATTAGTCAAAATTTCAGAAAAATCGTCATATTTCAAGGTGACGCATAATCAGTGAGTTTCACGTCACAGCAACCATGAAAAAGCATCCCGCATAAACCCTTGCAGTGAGCAACTAAAGTTTCATTTCATGATAAATTCTTCAAACATTTTCTAAAAGCATCCATCTCTGAAGGTTTGCCTTACACTACTTTAAAGAAAACTAACATGAAGCGCTATCAGAAACACAACAGCTTTTTTGGGCGTTCAAATAAAAACTGGATCTTGGAGCATATCAAATAAAAACTGGATCTTGGAGCATATCAAATAAAAACTGGATCTTGGAGCATATCAAAGTAAGTAACATACTTATAATTAGTATTTATAGACTCCTATATTTTCTATGATAAGATTTTAGTAGGTCACGAGAAGGCAATTTGTCGATGCTATCTTTTTAAACTTGTTTTCTGACTTTTTTATCCAAAAAGACACCTAAGTTTCCCATCGAATGTCACTAACAGATGCTTTAAAGTTTTTAAAACCGTCTTCATCTGCTTTTAAAATGCGTTTTCACAATAAAGGGCATTCGCATACTAATGGTTTTTATTTCATTAAAATAAATAGATATTTCTTATGTATGTACGTATGGTGCGTTGTTCATTTATTTTAAATCGGAAATATTTCGATATATGAACAAAATGAATAAATTTAAAATAAATGTAAACTAGCAAAAGTTCATTCATCGCCCACAGTAGTATTAAGATCAACAGACATGGCGCTGGGACTGACGTTGCCACTGATAGCTGTCTGGTCGGTAGCTTGAATGAATATATCTTCGGAATGGAAGCAAAATTGACCATCTACAAAAAATTAAATTTTGTGTTTTTGATGTTAAGTACACAAATTTTAGTTACTAATGGAAGAATATACAAACCTTATCAGGTAATGTAAGAGAAAGTTTCCCTGTTTGTGGGCAAGAAGGGAAAAACGAAAGGTCGTACCCGCGAAATCTCTTTTGTTCTATTCGTTAGCTGATATTATGCTTTGAATTTACGTTTGCTGTGACGAGTTGCCGCAGTTTCTTGTACAAATTCTAGTTTTCGCGTGTAAAGAAAAGAGAATAGACAAGAATTTGTCTAACCGAATTTCCTCGTGTAAGCGTTTACTAAACGAAAATAATATATCACAAAGTTAAGATGCTAACATAATTAAATATTAATTATTTTTTTTGCAGATAGTCGATGCTAGCTGGCAGTTTTGCGAAGCAGCCTTGGTTGAGGTTTTTGAAACTCGATCCACTCAATTATGTTGCTTACACCCAGCGTAGACTTGTACCGCCGACTCACAAGTTCGCTATTGCTCAAGAGTTTCACACACGTTTTTCGGCGTTCCATAGTTGTCAAAACAAAAAAAAAGTTTGTCACGATGTAGTCGAATATTAATAAAAAAAAACTAATTTTTTATACATTTTTATTTTTAAAATTTATTTATGCTATGTTATAAAATTAGTTTTAGCTAAATGCTATTTTAAACCTATATTTTACTAAAATTTTGTTTTTGAATTTTTTATTTAAGAATTTTTGACATGTGTACGCTGACGTATAAATCCCTATTCGCACGACAGCAAACTTGTTCATAGGCTCACTATATCGACGTATAAATACCGATTTAAAACGCCGACGCTCAAATACGGTGCGTGTGAATATATTGATTATGCTACTTTACTACTGAGCATCCAACTAGTAGGACAGTTCACATGCTGTCCAAATCTCGATCATGAGAACTCTAGAAACTTCGCATGACCCTCATGATGTCCGAAAAATGTTTTTATTTTCCAGGTGCTTGTCCAACCATACCACCTGTGTGGACACTAACTGTCAAACCTATTGAAAATTTCTTATTTTAAATAAGATTCCATGCAGTTAATATCGTTGTGGACGCTTACAATTTTTCACTTCAATTGAGGCTTGAACGCAAAGCCATATTGATAGTCACACATATTGTCAAGACATGTTTTACAGTATAAAGGACAATGTGAACTGCCCTATTGGTACAGTTGTGCTCAGGGCCGTAGCTAGAGCTTCGGGGGCCCTGGGGAAACAAGTAAATTTTGGGCCCCCATACGGAAATCTTTTTTCAAATTTTAAAGTACCCCTACACCAGTGTTCGTAGATTATAGGAGAATTTTTATAGAATTATATACAGAATTCTACTACAATCTACGAACACTGACCTACACTGGGATAAAACTCGGCCCATCAGCGGGAGCAGGGAGCCACGCTACCTCTTTACCGTTCGCGCAACACAAAACGGGAATGAGTTAGCGTGGCTCCCTCTTGATACATAGGGAATTTCCGGTTAATGGAACCGTTTTTCGCAGTGTGGGATTTATCATACATAGAACGGCGCGTATAGGGGTCGCAAACACCCTTAGGGGCCCCTTCCCGTCGCGGGCCCTGGGGCACCGCCCCGCCTGCCCCATGATCGCTATGGCCCTGGTTGTGCTACTTCGGCAGCACTGTCGGCTAACCTCCCTCCATAAGGTATACACATACATTAGACTAAGGAGTCGGACGACTATTGACGCCAATCAGTAGTTTGAACGGCCTGCAATTGCTCGCTATTAAATAATTAGCGACCCATATGATAATCGGTGGACAAACGATTCCTGGGATAATATTGTGTTGTTCCATACTTTCAATATATGTATATAGTTTGCAAAGAATTAATATTTTGTGAAATAATGAATATAAGGAAGATGAGAAAAATATGAAAATTAAAGCTTTGTGCGCATCCAAAGACAAGTTATGAATTATTTTCGAAATAATTAAATGATCGACTGTTACACATCTATTAAGTCGACGCTAACCTTACAAGTGATTTGCAATCAAAAATCGGTCAGCTATTTAATTGCAAGTATGCGTACACTCATATGGCTCACAACGTTGTTGAAAATAGTCCAACTATTTGGTCGCTCATGCTCTTAAGGTCAATGATTTAGCCTTCTTTACTAGCCATATCACTTTAAAAAAAATGTTAATACAATGAATTATCAATAATGGATAAAAAAATTTTCTTTTTCATAATACAGTGAAAGCTCGTTAATCCGAAGGCGTGTAATTCGAATTATCCAGCAATCCGAATTGAATTTATGACGCGTTACATACTCTATACTCCGCATTGATTGCAACTCTGTATTCCGAATCATTATTTTATTTTTATTCTTCTGTTTTTTATTGATGTGTCTAGGTTTGCAAAACTTTTTTGACAAAAGCAAGAATGATATATAAAAAACTAACGGGACATCATTGAGATTCAGAGCCTACTATGATTGATATTGTACATGATGAGAAGTACATGTTTAATATTTTTGTGTTATTGCGTTTAGTAATTGATTGGCATTGTAAGCAAAAACCTCAATTTAAATTTAGTATAATATGGCCAAAAAACGTGCACATAGAACGCTATCATTAGCAGATAAGCTTCAATAAATCGCGGACAATCTGGAAAGATTTTAGCGGAGAAATTTGGTGTATATAGAGTTATTTTATGTATGTATTATACATAAAAACAGCCTATTCAGTAATACGAATATATCGTTAATACGAATCAGGGTCTGCAATCATCAATTCGGATTAACGAGCTTTCACTGTATTTGATGTGTCTTAAGTCAAAATTAGTTTAATAACCAAAACAGAATTTCGACCTTTTAATATAAAAACTACAACGCTTAAAAGTTTTCACTACATATGAACAATGGTAGTCTCCGATGATGTGTAGGGTTTTTCTATTTTACCAAAGTATTTAATTCGAAATGGAGTTTAGTACGAATTTTGCATCTCTGGTGCCACTAGACAGTAATAAAAATTTGTGTAACTTGCGAAGATTGTTTGGATACCACTTGTGATTAAAAACTATAGAAAAGTGAAATATAAAGTAATAAAAATAAAACAAAAATACATTTTCGTACAACATAACTTTAAGAAATCTAAATACGAATCAAAAAGTTTAATATATCAAGTGTAAAAATAAAAAGATGAAAGTTTGCAGTCGTAGCGAATAAGCAGCCCAAAGAGAAAAAGCAAAAGATCGGGTCATTGGTGGAGGAGTGCGTTTGATTCGCGCGCGAGTGTATTTGTGGTGTGTGTGAATGTGGTTCGTTGGTGTAAATGTGAAAGCAGCAGAGAAAATAAACTGAAAAAGGTTGTTTTTGTTTTGCGGAATTAATGCTTTATCTGATTTTTATTTGTGTTATTAATTAAAATGTGCATAATTTATTTAAGTTCAATAAGTTCGCTTCACTGCAGCAATCACCCAATTTTCATCATTATACTTGTTTTACGCAGAGACTGAATAGCTGCGTTGCCAACTCTTAAGAAATGAAACAAATGCTGCCATACTACAGTTTATTGCTTAATGGGAAGAATCCATGTTTAAGAAATTTTTGGGCAATGTTTAAGTCACGTTCTGACTCTAGTTTAAAACGTGCAAAAAATATCAAATGAACTTTTTAATATCTTGTTACGTTTTCTACGTTTTACGATTTTTACTAAAGATTTCAGTTCAAAACAACACGATTATGATTTCCGTGGTGCCGCGATTTGACGATAAATTTCGATAGAACACGCCAAAATAAATCGCAAATCTTGCTTAAAAAGTCGATATCGCTTTATTTTCAAGATAAGCGCCACAGAAATCGTAATCTCCTCGAAACAAATGTATTAATCTTGTTATATATAAGTGATGGTTTTGCTTCATTCATCAAAAAACAAAGGTCGTTTTTAAGTTCAAAAATAATATCTAAACAAATAATGTTGCTTGAAACTGCTTACGGAAATGTAGGCAGTAGAAATTGAAGGTTTATATACATACAAAAAATAGGTGAAATTTAAAGGGTTGTATAATAGACTGTTAAGCAAGTTGTTTTGCACCTTTTATACAATACTTTTATTCCTTGGGCTTAAATACTATAAAAAAGCGTATCAATGAAAATAAGGAAATTATTAAGGCTTTCTTAATTTTATCATTAAAATGTAGGTAAATAGATTTCTTCCATAAAAGTGGTTTAAAAACAAATCACTGTTACCAAAGCTTAAAGTAGATTTTTTTTGAATTACATATCAAATAAAAGTTTTTGATTTGTGATTTGGCTCACGAGGCACACGATATTAATTTTTTAACCTTACAAACTGTTTTCGAAGCGTAACATCGAATGTCTGACTCAAATGAAATATTAAAGAATAATTTAACATTTCTTGCATGCTTTATCGAGTTTTTTTCAAGAATCAATAGTCAAAACTTAGCGTCCCGGAAACTAATATACCCCCCACACTTGCATTATGAAAAATTTTTACATATCACTAAAAAATCTAATGTGAATAATTTTCTTGTATGGAAATTGTTTTTCCGGCAGAATTTGTAATTTTCTTGCGGAAGTTATACTTATAAATCATGTTATACATTTTTATATCATATTACGGAATTTATACAGAAATGTGAAAATTCGTGATAAATTTTATTTTTTTCCAAATGTTTTCAGTAAAGTTTATTTATTGTAATTGGAACGGAACCACTCCTTTATTTTCCCTATGAATTTTTGCATTGTCTTTTTAAAATGTTAAAATTTGTGTTTGGATACTTTTTAATGTGTATGAAAATTCATAATCAATTCCATAATATTATTGTCTGATCTGTTTATTAGTTTGGTTTTTTTACATTATGGTCTCCACTCCACTGACCCAGAGGTTTATATCTGCAAATACAGATGATAATATTTAACACTAAAGATCTGGGCTATATCTATATAAATAGTTAGCATATCTATATAAATAGTTAGCAAGCTGCATGCCACTGTAGCCTCTTTATGATTACGCACATAAATACTTTTTAATAGTTTTCATTGAAACTATGCGCAATTATTTGGTCGATATTTGGTTCAATTTATGGTTGGCTCTTAAGTTGCGACTTTCTATTATGACATACTTAAATCCTACCTATATTATTATAAACTTCAAAGAAATTTCACTTCAACCCCTATATTAATGTCAATTATTCAGCCTCAATATAAAAGAACACTCTATGAACTGTGGCCTTAGTCAAATGCGCATTGCGCTATGTTTATTAGCTCATCTGAAATTTGTTGCTCGGTCACCTCTTGAACCATGAGCACGTTGCACGTTTACGACCAATGCGTTCAGTGAGTTACATCATCTTTTTCTGGAATTAAAACAGAAGTTCTGTCCCGCCTAGTGGTCAATACCAAAATTATAAAAGGTTAAACTTGTGAGTTTTATTCATTTTTATGTTTAACCAAAGCGAATAAAACCATTAGAAGTGTTTCATACTACAGATCGTATTCGGACACCCAATGCAAGAGCCTTAAAGAATTTGTGATGTCAGCTCCGCTGCGACGCGTTTCTTCAGGTAGGACGCGGCGTTTGTGAAACAAATACGATGCACTACTGTCAAAAACATGTGTCTCGCACTTTTTGTTGGTATATTTCAATTTTTTTTTTACTTTGCGCACTTAGCTTTGGAACATACTGTCAAAATTGGAAATTTAAAAAGCGGTACAGGTTTCACTTATCTTTTGGTTACATAACGAAGCCAACCCATTGTTCGGGGTTCACAGCAAGTCAAAATTTCTGACAAGATGTTTATAGCAACCGGTTTTCTGTGTCAAGGTCCGATGAAAATAAACCCTAACATAAAAGTAAAAAACTAAGTTGCCGTTTTTTCGTCTTGGAATTTTACATTTCTACAACCAAGCTGCCCTGCCGCTATTGAATCAAAATGTGCATGTGATTGGCAACGCTACTTCACCAACAACATCACCAATGTATAAAAACAAAATCGGCCCCATCAAAAAGAGCAAACCAAAAATATATGAAAAGTGGTAAGAAGAAAATACCAGAAATGAGAAGTGTGGTTAAGTCAATCCCAAAAAAGTATTAATTTGACGCAAATTAATAAAAATTTGTAATAAAAACAAAAAAAAAAATATGTGTAAAAATTTTTTCACAAGAAAAAGTTACTAAAGCTTTCGATACGAATTGTTATTTAAAAAAAATAAAGTATGGCAAATGAACCAGCTTTAAGGCACTGAAAAACGGTCAATGAACCAGTTACAGTAATATTGATGGCTTATGTTGCCGCCCGTTAAGAGTTATTGCAACTTCTGGTGCTGCAAACAAAATATTATATTATAAATTCCAAAGGACTACTGAAAAAGAGAAAACTTCAAGCAGATCTAAACCTCTGGGTCAGTGGTGGATTCGGTCTGCAAAAAAGACCTTAAGAGAGACCATTAGGTAAAAACCAAAATAATTAACTGATTGGACATAAGTGTATTAGAATAATATTATGTACTTGATTATAGATACTGATACCTCAGTAAAAAAAGTAATTGAAAAACTTTCACATAAATTAAACAGTGCCTTAAAATGAACCCATTTCTTTTCCTTTCACATCAGAAGAGAGGTGTAGGCAATAATTAACGAACCTTGAATTGGACAACTTATGTTTATGGGTAAATGCCAAATGCGGCGGGAAATAATCTTTATGATAGAATGAATATCCTAACCTTCTGGACCGTTTTAACGCACGATTTCGCAACAGCTACTTCTGTATCAGTACCAATAAATTTGAATAGTTCTTAAATTAAAAATTAATATTTTCTAGTGATTTGATCATATAATAAATATGGAGGTGAAACCTTAATTAATTAACTATTTTTTCAATCTGGCCTTGGTATTGCATTTTTTATAGTCATTGACATTACACTATGTCAAGCCGACCCTAAAACTTTCTCATTATTTCTGTGTTACTTGGATTTCTTTCACATGTAGCGATCAATACTTTTCTGAATTATCTATAAAAGTCGAGACACAGAAAACTTAGCCAGTTATTACCACATTGTGGTTATTTTTATCAATCCTGTTCTACTCTATTGTCGTTGGAGCCATCGGTCGTTCATTATCGAACTATTCTTTCTGGCGGGATTTTGAAGTGGGTCATGATAAGGCTCTCTATACTATGACATCATATCACTTAATATTGCTGCATTAAAATTATCTAGGAGTAATTCCTTTGAGCTTGACATTTATTCTAATCACCACAGCAAGCCGCTCATTATGCGCAATGTATGTATGCATAAAAGGTACCACTAAATCGCAACTTCCGATGGTATATAATATCGTCCTGCAGTATCAATCACTATTTACATCAGGGCTGTGAAGCGCTAATAATTAAACCAATGTTCGGTAGTGGCTCACAAATTCTCTAAAGCAATAATTTACTCCAAGAGTCGGTTCATATAATGCCGTAAACCACATATAGTAAAAGACGGCGACCGTATTGTAATAAGGTTACTATATTTTCCATGTGATGTTGTCATAGTTGGTAATAACTATTCGGAACTTAAATATCCGGAACACTTCCTACAGATATATGAGCGCTTAAAGAGGCAGATAAATCAAAGTTTTTTTTTGCAGTTTCGAAGAAGAGAAACGAAAATTGATTTTTTGCTTAAAATTTCCGTGAGGAAAAGATTTCACCGAGTTATTATGCTTTAACCAATGTCGAATTGCTCAGCATATGCCGCCAATATCGGTTTCCATTCAAATCAAACGACTAATGTGGAATTGGATCGGGCACACGTTGCGGAAATCACCAATTGAAGTCTACCGAAGTGTTATCCGACTTCTCACGCGATCTTTCGGACCGATAATGAGAAATACACTTTATTAATATTTTTGTTTCCTTCTTCCACTTTATTCCACAAAAAAATTATTGTCCCTTTAGTTTCAGTTCACACCAGGCAATAGTTGCCGTAGCATGTATTAGTTTATAGAAGAAAGAGGTACAGTTAAGATATCGGTGTACTGGTGATTATATATGTTTTTTGTGTTGTTTTAATTTTTAGCATTGCGCTTCGGATTATTTTTTTCATTGTGCTCTGGAGAGCTCGTTCCTCGATCATTTTTCCTTTAATTCAATATATAAATTTATACTTACACTTTTTTGCTTTATTTTGTTAAATTTAAAATTAAAATAAATTTAGTGCTAAAATAACCCAACACAATATGCCCATTTTTTACCCAGAAGGCAGACCAAAGGTCCGAAAGATTTTTATGTGCGAAACGCCATCAGATTTTTTTTTCATGAGTCAGGAAATCTTAGAAAAACTTGCCTAAAAGTGCTGATAGTTTGTACTTCACTCCGTATCTTGTGTCCTATCTAATAAAGCTTTTTTTTAATTAACAATATAACAAACGCCTTTTCATGCAATAGCCCGGCGGCACTGTTAAATGACGATTTTCGAGCCCTAAACTCTAAGGATTGTTTTTTGAAACTAACAACGGCTTAGGATGGCTAAAATAGTGTCACGTTTCGAGGCTGCAAGGAATGTCTTGCTCATTCTTCCTTAAATTTGAAATTTGTTTTATTTACGATAATGATAGCCAAGTTGTTTATATTTTTTGTTTTAATTGCTGCAGCTTTTTAATTGGATTAATTTTGTTTTGTTTCTACTGAATGTATACGCTGTTTGTTTTATTACCTTCCAATTGTTAACTAATACAAATTTATTAATATTTTGCAGAGACGCTTATCAACAACTGGTTATTATGAAAGGTTATAATTTATTTTTAAAAAAAAATATTCAAAAATGCATTGCAACTTATTTAACAGTATCGAAAATAATCTAAAAAAAACAAATGTCAAAAGTTATGTCTCTAAAACAGTCTCAACTTTTTGGTTAAATGATGCAATTTTTTTCCATTTATTTTATTTTTAATACATATAATTTAATTTTAAAAAAAGTTATTGAAATCAACATATTTCTTGTTGTTTTTAATTTAGGAAATTATTATAAAATGTCTCGCAATAAGGAGAAATATGAAAGCAATAATAGACGACAGCAGATTTTTATGTCTCCAGAAGATGTTGCTGCTGGTAAAAAATCAAACTGGACTGGGATTGAGATAACAGGCAATTTACCATACATATTGTTTTAGTATGAATATTTTGAAAAATATTTTATTTCGTTTAAAAAATAGGTTGTGTGCGCAATATTAGTCCATCATTGTGGGAATTTGAACATTTGACTGCTCTTTATTTGAATGATAATCATTTGCTAAGATTACCTGCAGATATTGGAATACTTTCTAATTTACGTACCCTAGATGTATCTAGCAATAAGTTGCGCAGCCTACCTGCGGAGCTGGGTGAACTTATTCAATTAAGGTTTGTACATTATGGCTTTACTCTTTTTCTTTTCATATAACTTATATAATTTATACTATACAGGGAACTTCTTCTAAACAATAACTTTTTGCGTGTTCTACCCTATGAAATTGGAAAGTTGTTTCATCTGCACGTGTTGGGCTTACTTGGAAATCCACTGCAAAAGGAATTTCTGTCAATTTACAATGAACCAAATGGCACACAAAAATTGCTTACATACATGCTGGACAATTTGTCAAGTAAGTGTAGAATTTTAACATAACTAATTGTTTGGTCAGGCGCGACACGTGGCGCCTATTGAATACGAAAATAAACATTTTGCCTTTTGTTAGATATATAAGAGTTTTATATGATAAAAACTGCAATATCTGCATTTTAAAAAACACCTACTACGAGTATTATGATGGCATCAGAATTATGAATTAATATTTTACAATTAGCTTAAACCCACATGGTTATTTATTCTACTCCATTAATATTTCTCAAAATACGCTGGATGTATGGATTATTTTTTTAAATTTTGGAAATTAAAAACAAATAAACGTTTCCACGTTCCTCAGAAACGGTCAGCTCTCCAATTATGTGTCAGATAGTGTTATAGTTCACTATCCAAGGCAAAATCATTGCAGATACAGTGGGATAAAACTTGCCGCATGTTGTTCATTTTTAGATAAATAGCTTCGTAACAAAACGGGTGAAAATTAAAAAAATAGGTTACTCCTGTATTTTCAGCGAATATCTTGTAAAGAAATGACTCCTGTATTTTTGTGTAAAATCCTGGAACTATCCTGTCTTATTTTCATTGATTTTAAACTTTGCATTTCTCTTCTCAGTTTGTTCTTGTTAGTCTGTGTCCGTCAACCCTTACGTTGATAACGTGATCAAAAGTGTTCTACAAAACAGTTGTAAAATAAGGCATTACCATATCAATTATTTTCCATGTTTTGAGAATTTTGTGTTAGTTGCGAAACGATGGGTTGAAATTTTTACTTATTGGAAACTGAGAATTGCGGTTACAAGGAAATGGCAGCAATAGTGGAATATGTTCATTGTTTACCCGGTACGATCGCCTCTGTGAAACGAGTATTCACTTGCATGAACAAAATGTGGAAAGATGAAAAATCTCAGTTAAAAGTGGAAACTTTGAACGCCATTTTGTTCAATAAGACCAATTTGAACATGTACATTGATTTTTACAATTGGACAAAAATAAAGCAGGACATGCTGCAGAAAATCAAAGCGAAAGACAAGTATTTTGTTTAAACTAAAGGTCGGGAACGGTACGACGAAGACTCTGATTAAATTTAACAATTATTATGCTGTAATCAATCCTTTTTGCGGAAAATTAAATCTTGTAAAATTAATTTTTTTCTTCAGTTTATCCTGTTTTTCCTTGAAAAATTTATGGCATGGTTATATATGTATGTATCCTCTATATTTTTTTTTCACAAATTACAACAGAAATAAATTAATTGCTACTTCTACCTATTAATTTGAAATTTTTTTCTACCTGATTTTTTCATTCATATGCACTGATAAATTTGTTCGGATCATAATTATAATTTTTGGTGCGCGAACGTTGTAGAAATTTGCGAATAAATAAAAAATAAAAAAGTGCCGGTTGATATTGGAAATAACGTTGTAAATCTAATTGAAAATGGACTTACTTTCATGCCGTGAAATGCAAAAAAATTAGCATTTGCAAGAATAATAAATGCAATTAGAAATTGCAGAAAAGTCGCTTAATCAATCAAGTCAGGAGGACGGCTAAAAATGTTTTCCAATGGCAACGCACTTTTGATCGAACATTTGATGCTGTTTAAAAATATCCCAACACGGGAAAAAGCTTTAAATGCTGTTAAATAAGACTGCAAGACGGGCATTGAAAAAAATGGGTCTGATCGCTTTTGTTAAGAAAAAACAACCAGCTTTGTCAGATAAAAATGTTAATAGTCGTCTAAAGTTCTGTAATGACATCAAAGGCTGGACGCAGAACATATGTCAACTTCAAAAAATTATTTTCAAAAAAGCTATAAGAATTTTTGGCTTAAAAAATTTTTCAACCTGATTTCTCGAAAACTATGGGGAATAGATTAAATAAACCTCGTACCATTTTGGATTTAAAATGCTTTCGTTTTATAAAATAAAATAATTTACTTCAAATAAATTTACTTAAACAACTTGAATTTTTTAAATTATTTTACTGAGCTTCCTGTTCAGTACTGTGTGTGTCAACAAAAAATATAAAAAGGTAAATTAAGTGAAAAAGAGCTAAAGCTAGTCACACTAGTTTCATCCGTTTCGCCGATTTGTAAGAATTTCTAATCCTGATATAGTTTCTTTTTTTGCATAGATCTGATAGAACTCAAGCAAAAAGTGAAACAAAGCAAAACTTCATCTTTGTTTTTGTAACTCATTTATTTATCTTTGTTTTTGTAACTCATTTGATTACACATCTCAAGTGAACACAAATCGTATATTAAATCGGTAAGCTCACCAAAAGGTAACTTCTTTGTGGTGGATCGGAACAGATAATTTATAATTATACTATGAATTCTTTTTATATATAAAAATGTTTTTCAAAATATCTTCGATAGAACATCTTTTTTATATGAGCCGACAGCTCATGTTTATAAAAATCGCTTCGCATTCTTTTTTTTTTCGTAGAAACCCCTTGCTGTATTATTAATTTTTCCCCAATTAAGTTAAGACTAGGTGGCAGAGGATGTGGTTCTATAATGAGTTTGTAGTCTTATTTTTCATTGTACCCTCGATGCGCACAAAATTTTACACTCCATTTGTAGAGAAACATCTCATAGACCGTAACAGAGCTACCACTATGTGCAATACACAATCTGACAGCATTTCTTCGATCCAAAGATCTCAAACTTCGATTCTTCAGTATAATTTTTTTTGTCCAGGAATGCCATCTTTTAGCCCATTATTAACTTTTCTTTTCATTGACCTGTCGAAGTAATGGGTTTCGTACTGCTACAAGGGCAATTAATCCAGCTTCTTTCAAATGTCTTTTTACTGTATCAATCATATCATATTTTTGAACCGGTTCATATTCATTTCAGGGCGGACTTGCGATGAGTGTGTCGCCTCTGCTAGCTATAAATCACGGATTTCTTGGTCTCAATCCAAGTATGTCGATATCGCTTGTACCGTGAATTTCAGCCTTCTATAAAATAACTTGCACTTGACAAGATCAAAAAATAAAGACAATGAAAGTAATAAAGCGAAAAAATGAAGAACCGCAACAGGCCAAAACAACCCAAAAGAAGCGTTTTTCTCTACTGAACATTAATGGTTCACAATTGGCAAATATACAGATAAAACTCAGTATCAATATCTCAGATAAAAAGCATAAGTGTTCAAAAAACTTTGGGCTCTGTGAACAAAAACATGTTGATACCTCTTGTGGTCTTAAACGTTTGCACGGCAGTGTATGTATGTAAATAATACTAAAAACATATTTTCTCCAGTAAAATTCAAAATACATAATTGCACCTTGTAACGGGTTGGAAGTAACGTTGATTCATCCATCATAAATTATTTTACTGCATAGGTATAAAATTAAAAAAAAAATAATGGATATTTATTTCATGTGAAAAATTTCGCTTGGAATAATTTTGCTGTAAACGATCGATATAGTAAAATGACAATTCTGTGCAACTTATTTATATCAATACTTTTTTATTCACACATATTTTGGGTTCTAACAAAATCATCCAAACACGCTTCAATAAATTAATCTGCAGCCATCATTGTAGCTAGCTTCAAGAACTGGCTCTTTATGACCTCGACATAATAAAAAGACTTTGTTACCATGTTACTTGCGCTAGTAATTTTGGTTCAAGTCTCTGCTTAAAGTAGTGGACTGTGTTGATGTGGATTATGTTTATTATATTTTGTGAATTGAGATTTTCTTCATGTATTATTTTGTTTGTGCTTTACCATACTACTTTGTAAGACGTATTTATAGAAGAAGAAGAAGAAAGTAAGTAAACAAGTGAGAGCGTAGCTCAGTACAGCGTATTTACCAACAAATAAACAAACAGGCACGAAGGCAACTTGTACATGTATTAAACCTGATCTTCAGCAGCGGCAACAGACCAGACCACAAAACGTAGTCATGCAGCAAATGATTTTGTTTTCATAATTTGGTAACATTACAAGCCAAGCAGCAGCAACCACCAGCTTGACTTGGCTCTGCATAAAACTGAAATTGAACTTTCAGTCTGCTACAAGTCTGAGTTCGAAGCGGTCGTGATCGTCGGAGTTTTTAGAGTTGCGCTTGTGTAACGTGTTTACTGTAAGCGTTTGTAAAGCTCTTACGTGATAGTGGTGGCTAATATATATCGCCGTTGTTTGCAACTTTTTAAATTGAGTTTAAGCATATCCTCGAATTTAGACTACACAACTGCGCGCGGTCCGTGGTAACACTATGCAGTGATTCACAGTTTCAGTTGAATTATTAAATTTCTTTGCATGAAAGGAAAACTATAATTGAAACATAAAGTTTTGTTGAAAGTGGACTGACAAAAAGTTCAATAAAAAAATCTCATTTTGTGGCTAAATGGAAAGCTTCAACTTAATTCTTTAATAAACCCATTTTCTATGGACTATTTCTCATAAAAAAATTGATTCCTGATTTACATCGGACCAATAGATATAAAACGAGCTATACAACTTTAAATGAAAATAAAAGTCAATATAAAGCTACACTTATAGCTATAAAAATATCAAAATTGATTCATCACAAAGTTATGTGGATTATGCTAGGCGGCGGTTTGCACCTGCTAAATTCCAAGGATTATGAGACCAAATGTTGCCGCGTATCGCAGCATAAAAGAAAACAACAGTTTGTCAACTGCAGCAGAACACAATTTAAAAGGAAATCAACGAGGAGGCTACACCTTATATCAGCAAAATCCGCGACATTCAACACAACAACAACCAATACCGTGGACATCATCCACTAATAATTGCTATAATGGTAACTTTCATCGTCAACTCAAGACTGTTGCTTCGTTACCACCGCCGCCACCAGCATCAACGACATTTCATCGCTCAGTAGCGTCAGCGATAAATCATCAACAACAAAATGAAAGTTGTATTTTTGCTCATCGTGAAACAAAACTTTCCTGCTTTTTGCCGCGAATTCCTGCTGGCGTAAATCCAACTCAACGCAATTATGCAAAACTTCCTATTAATGCTTTGAATCAACAGCGTGTAAACGAATGTGCTGGCATACCATTAATATCGACAGCAACAACACATTTATCACCAAACCATCGTCAACGCTTGCAACGTAGATCATCAAATTCACCAACACATAATCATCATAACCCACCGCCACCACCATTACCAACTTCTGGACATTATAGCTGGCATAAACCGCCGCCACAAACCACTGGTGATGCTATAGGTGGTTTTGCTTCCCAAACAGCCAGAAATTGTGTATCACAGTTAGCTGCACATGCACAGGGCTTACCACTTTTATTAAATAAGCAACAAAATCATATAACCAACCACCACCATTGGGGAGCTGTACAACCACCAAATTGTAATAACATAAATCTACAATGTACCAATTTTAATGCCAATAATACAAGCAAACAATCAACGCGTTACCAACTTCAAAGTGGGCATAATTTAATAAAAGATACCAAAATTCAAATTACACGTCCTCATGCAATTTTCAATTCTACCTCCTCCACTGCTTTATCCAACTACAATTGTGCAAAAGAGAATTTCATCATACATCGACCAACGCAACTTTTAGATACAGTCGCCTCAAATATCGCTGATAACGTTGACTTGACAGAAACGTGTCTACCACGTATTATAAAACCACGCAAACGTAGAAAGAAGGATCGAAAACCCGTGAATGGCGTCTATGTGAAAATGAATGATGAAGGAAATGCAACATTAGGCCATAAGAATCCAATAGATAACAATACTGAAGAGCAGTTAAATGCAGATAATAATTTGCAACATCATCACATCTATAACTCTCAAAGCATTCATCAGCAGCACCATCCTTTTCAATCAATCAATTACCAGACAAAAATTTTAAATTCACCATTAACACGCCAAGTTACTGGTAACTCAATCCAATGTCAACAATACAAACACAATCCATTAGGTGGGCGCTCTGCTTCTGTTTGCTTCTGTCACCAGTGTGACGATCCGTTACGTCGTATATGGGATTTTCCTCTAAGGCGTTCGTGTTCTGATTCATCAGCTACATCTGCTGATAGCGAACAATCAACTGCATCATCTTCATCTACGGACTCTTCAGGCTCGCCTATACGTTCACGCGCAGAAATTGTTGGAGTCATAGGTTCAAATCGTTTTAATTATGACACCGTAAATGGTGGTAAAAACAAAAACAAGAATGATAACAATTTACTCACAAATTTTTCGTATCCCATTAACGCCGGCTGTCAAAGTGACTCCAATGACTCTGGTTATGGTGATATACTTAGTGGCATTAATATCACCGATGATCTCTTTAGTAAACCGTCTTCTTCGTCAAACTGTATCCCTACTGCAGCATTGGAACCAGCAGCACTTCTGTTCCATCCGAAAACTGCTGAATCGTTACTTAACGAAAGCATTAATGAAATATCACGAAAATTACTTGAAACATGCAGCAGTGGAATAGGAGTAGGTAATGTTGATATTGCCGTCAATGAAGCAAATGTGGACGAAGATAACAAAAACAATTGCGTTGACTTTTCAAACGTACCTGCGACAGTAATGACCACACCCACAACATTAAGGCTCAGCTCACTTTCAAACGCCAGCGATTTTTCCAGTTCGGATAGCGGTGTAAGTAGTGCCAGCTTAAATGGTGATGCTCTTGTATTTAACTTTGAACAACTAAACATCGAACAATTGTCCACAAAA
Source organism: Meiosimyza decipiens (assembly GCA_963680825.1). Classification (NCBI taxonomy): domain Eukaryota; kingdom Metazoa; phylum Arthropoda; class Insecta; order Diptera; family Lauxaniidae; genus Meiosimyza; species Meiosimyza decipiens. The sequence continues at coordinate 70,031,622 of OY804259.1, forward strand.
GTGTCATCATCACTTGACATTAACAATCCAATTAATTTTAATCTGCATCAAAGTAATTTACTATTTCCACCAACGAACGAACTTTTGATGGAATTCGAATTAGAGTTAAATAATAATAAAAAAGGATTTACTGTGCAGCCGCAACCACCAGAACACAATCAACAGTTTTTTAGTAATTGTTTTGACTTTGTGTGGCATAACTCTAACACAACTACAGATATATCATCAGCAGCGCCGCCGTCATCATCATCAACATCATTTTCATTGAATCCAGTTATAAAAACAGAGGCTTCAATATTTTCAGCATAGAAATGCTGTGTAAACTTAAAAAATTTCGTCTGTGGTTGCATAATAACTAAAATGTAAATGATTTCAACGTTTGCATTGGCTGATTTCCCTTACAAATGGCTTAAACATTTGCTATTTGCTTTTGTTTCGGTATCCGGTTTTTGAAAAATAAAAATATAAAACATACGAGTATATGAAATGAAAAAAACTACCATAAATGAACATAACAATAACGAAAAAACCCCGAGGGAATGTTGCCAGTGTTGAAAGAAGAAACCGGGCTGTCTGTCCAACACTTTCACTTTCACTCTTAACGCATTGTGACGCAGATATAAAGCCGTAAAGCTTGGTTTATGTAAATTTGTGGCTCATTGTAAGGAGCAGAGTTAAGCTGTAAATGTTATTCACGACTAAGATGGCAATAAGTACCTATACATAAGTGTATTTAATATTGTTTTTTTTTTTTACTTAAGTGCAAGCGCTATGCTATTAGTAAGAGTGAATTAACCTTTGTTTTTTGTGCATTAACTACGTTTTACTTATTTATTTAATATTTAGTTGATCTTTTTATATCATTTTATGTTTGTGTTATTGTGAGGGCTTCGAAACTAAATGCCAAGTGTTAACGACTCCGGTACTTATTTTACATCGTAGCCATGTAATGTAATGACTTGAATTATATCGTCTGTGATTTTGAAGAATGTATTTGGAAATTTTTTTTAGTTTAATTGGGTTTACAATTAAAAAAAAACTTTTATTTTAAAAATCGTAGCTGTCTTATTTGATTTGTATTTTTCTTGAGATAAAATAGCCGTAAATTTTGATTTTTATTTTGTTAATTAACTACACCATACTTTTTAAATTCAAATTCTTAATAAAAAAAAATTAACGCATTTAGTTTTGAAGCAACTTTAATCAGTTTATAATTTTTTCTCAGTGGGAATATTCTGGTCGATATATATCAGCTTAAAGTTTAATTTTTCCTTTGATTTATATACTTAACATTAAGATGTTTTTTTTTTCTTTACTAAAAATCTAGTGGTATTCGATGCTAGATTAACTTTATTCCATGGACACAACAGTTCGCATATATAATTCTAATTTTTATGTTAGGCAAGGCCTATCCAAACACGTTGAAAACATTTTTTAAGCACGTTCATTGTATAAAATTTATGATACTTTATGGTTCCATTTTTTTTTATGTTTATAATGTTATAAAATTTCGCCTAAATTGATTAAACCAAAACAAATTTTTAGTATAACTTGCATAGGTACGGTATGAAAAATATGTAACATCATGAAAATTAGGCCTTAAACAAATTCGTATTTGAAATCAATTTTTCTTCTATTCTCATCCGATTTGCAATTCTACGGCTCCTTAATGCATATGCTCCTTTGTAACGTATTAATTTTATTTAACTCATCCATTTGACCGGGCAGAACCATGTCTCAGATCTCACTGAAAGACTCGCCGATAGATATATTACGCGTGAAAAGTCTTCTATGTATTGGCTGAAAATCGTATGACTATCACGTTGGCAATTAGCAAAAATAGAAGTAAAACTTTACGAGTATTGAAAATTTTTCGAAGAAACAAATCCATGTTTTCGACTGCTCAAGCATTTGACATCAACAAAGATAAAAATTCGTTGTAAATTTTGCACATTGAGAGCAAAAAAAACTGCTTTCATTATTTGCTCAAAATGTGCACAAAAAGTACAAGTAATCTTTTTTTTTGTTATATGTAACTTCAAAAATTAAAATTTTTCTTTAACATTTTTGATAAGTTTTTTCTCCCCACTTGGATTTTTCAAAAATATGAAACAACTGTCGGCTTTTGCTTATAAAAAAACGTATAAAGCGTAGATGTGCATGCGTTCACAGATGATTCGTACAAGTAATGATATTTAATTAAATCTTAAGCGGCCTCTCACGACTTTCCACTGGGATTTAATATTATGTACCTTAGTTCTTCTAAAATAACAAATATTTGGATATTAATTAAGAAACGAACTATATTAGATGATTTATTTACTAAAAGCTTTCATGTAAAAAAAAAAGTTTAAAATTGTTATGTTCCTAATTTGTTATAAGATAAATATTAGATGTTTTTAACCTTTTTTTAAGTATACATTTCATTGGATATTCACTTGTATGAATAAAGCAAGATTTTGCGATCTTCAAATAGTTGGAAAGGGATCGCTTATTATTATTTTTTTTTTTATAATTAAAGATGTGGACTAGGAGTTTTATTTGTTAAACTGTTTGTTTGTATTAAGTTACTCATATTAAATATAGAAAGTTTAATTTATTTAGTTTTCACATGCGTAGCATGTTATCTAGTACTATATGTATCCGTACAAGTATTTGATAGCTGTAGACGCAAGCTTATATTGAGACTGCATAAATATTTCGCCTTTTAATTACATGTACACTCACATGGAAGAATTTTTTACATTTCTTTTCGCAAAATAATAAAATTATTGCATGAGAAATGGAAAAATAGAAATCGTGCGGAAAACGGAAAATATGCAGCTTAAATATTCACATGAACTTAACAAGCTCTATACCAGAGGGGGAGGGAAATTTCACAAAAGAAAAATACTCATAAAGTAAAATTAAATTGTATTGTACTTGATCGCAATCAGATTTTAGGCTTATGCACAAAAAACATTTGTTGTTTATCTAGTTAGTTAATTGTAAGACTTATTAAGTTATATGTATGTACGTATGTGTTTTTTTTTTAAAATAAATAAAGAAAGTTATATTATTTTAAATAAATATTTTGTTCGAAAACATTTGTATTATTTTTATTTAGAATAATGTTGAGGAATTATATAAATAAAATTGGTTTTAATTAAATATTATTTGTTTGCTCTTAATATTTGTTATGAAGCTGCCTTAAAGAAACAACACATCAAATAAGAAATCGCTAATAAGATAAATGTCGGTGAATTTGGTTTATATTATATATTTATATTAGATCTTTAATGCAGTGTGTTGCCAGTTTTTTTTGTTTTTTCTTCGAAGCAATACATATCTTTAATATGTGTTATTTGTATTCTTTTGTAAGCTATTAAGTGGAGCATCTCAGAACTAAAAAAAATAGGATAACCTTCGGAATTATTTTCTGACTTACGAGTAATGTCCCTGTAGCAAGTTTTTTCTTTTTTTGAAAAATGGATTTGGGCATATACAGTGTAGCCAATAATAATTGTCAGTAAAACAAAACGTTACAAAAATCAAAGTCGTCAACGATATTTTATTTTATTTATTTTAGAGGTTCAACAATATTTTAAAATTTCTTAAATTGATGATTAAGTTCGAATCTTAAACCCTTTTTTTTCATTACAAGGCGGAACCATTTGGAAAACGATTCACATGCGGCACGCGCCATATTCTGGTCTATTTTGTCCCAAATCCTTGTCAAACGCTGTGTGAACCCATCAATTTTCAAGCCTTTCGTTGAGTCAATATTACTTTACATATAGCCCCATAAGCAGAAATCCAAGGGATTGAGATCCGGTCATACTGATGGCCATTCTTCGGCAGTGATGAAATCAGTCAAATTTTCTCGGCACCACTCTTGAATTTCTCTTTTTATGACACTGCTCCCCGCACTATGATTTTGCTCACGTTTTGATATCGCAACAGCCAATTTATCCTTTGGAGCATTTGCAAGACGTCTTGCGTGCTCACTGTTATTCTGTTGGTTGTGGCTGTCTCGCAAAAAGAGCAGTTTTTCATCCGAATCATTATCTCATCTACACCGTGCCGACAAGTAGCTCCTTAGTTTTTGCAGCACGAAATTGCTTTTGCTCATCTGTTAGCCCATGAGCGCGTAATTTTTTATAGGTCTTGAGTCGTAGGTCAGTCCTGATAAGAAGTTGCAAGGAAGTTTTGAATATTTTCATATCCTTTCCTACAGAAAGGGTGCATTTTGCCGAAATCGTTCTAACACTTGATTTATGACGTCATTTGTTCGTACAGTTAGACTGTGTCAAATTTTCTTTTTTAATATTCGAGCTCTCCGTTTCATTATATCGTTTTTTTGTCCTATATGTTAATCTCTTTTCTATTCCGAATTTATTTTTTAAACATATTTAAACATCACGTTTACTTCCACGGCGCTTCCGAGCTTTGTGTACAATTACATTTTAAAAAGCAATGCATACTTAGGTTATAAAAAAATAAGATTTTTTACAGTGAAATTTACTGACAGGTGTTACTCGCCACACTGTAGAGTTATACTGATAGTTTTTTTTTTTTTTTTTTTTTTTTTTTGAGAAATGCCACTACTGTACACATATCCCAGAAGCAACGTTTCAGACCTTTCCGTAACTTCTTGTTCATCTTTAAGAAGAAATAATCTCGATTTAAAATTCAATACCGATCATGAGTTTTATATATCTAGGACGTACAATTAAGTACGGGCGATGATTTTTATTTAGCCAGTCTAGTATTCGTCTTAAATTTTGGGGTGGTACCAAGACCTTCTTAGGTTATATTCGTTTTTAAATTATACCTTTGTATATTGTATAAGGCACCAATGTTCCAAATTTAATAATTATTTCCCGAACGATTTCTTATTCGGTCAATCTGGACAAGAATATTTTTTAATTACAAATTGAGATGGCAGGCAGACCATTACATTCTTCAAGTTTTAAAAAAGTCGTTTCTTAAAGGTATCCAAAATTGTGGAATAATGCTGTTTTTCAAAATTTATGTTTCGGTCTCATGCGTTTTACGTCCTTTTCCACTTTACTTTTGTAAACAATAAGACATAATTAAATACTTTGATCAAATAATGTTCAATTACATAATTAAATATACCACATCCATTTAACAACTTTAAAAATATAAAGAAACCAAAGAGGTAAAAATCGATTTACACCCTTAAAAGTTAAATTATAGAATTTATGCCTGTGCCATGTACTGTCCGCAGGATTCGTATCTCGGCTTTGTGTTTAAAAATTGCTTGAGAAACCTGGAATATTTTTTTTTTGTAAAGTTCTTACAAAACTAAATTTTTAGGGTGTGAACAAAATTTTGTTATTGCTTGATTTTTTATCCACTGTGCGGCGTAAAAGTGGCGTACATCCTTTCCTGATTCCTTAAGGATATACCTTCCTGGATAATATACATATACTCGTAACTACAGTTTTCTTAATGGCGCAATTTAAACTTAAAGTTTTCAAATCTTGGCCCTGGATTTGCGAGACAAGGTAGTGTATAAGATTTCTTTCTTTACGTAATCCTTTCTAAACGTAATTTAAGCACTCGATTTCAGTTGCTTGGAGAAACATTTACTATTTTTACTCATTCATTTGTTGTTGTTATTTTTCTTTTTCTACTACATAAATATCTTTGTATTTCTGAGATTCATTAAGAGTGGGTCAGTAGACAATTGGGTCATTTTCCACAGTCGCTTTATTTGCTGTTTCGTCTCGAGTAGGTTGTTGTTGCTCGCTCGTCGCCATCGTCATCGTCAGCGGATTGTATCTTAAGTAGCGAGATCACCTCGTTAGTGTTTGTTGTTTAGTGTTGTCTTGTTCTATTGTCGTGTTCCCTTTGACTGACTGGTTCGTCGGCAATAACGATGTTTGATGGTATTGTTGTGGTTTTTGCTTCTTCTACTATCTCACTACCAACTGGTTAGCAACATTCAGATACGATAAATTGGTGGCTGTTTTTCCAGCCAGCTTGCCACCTCTTGTGGCTTGTAGTAAAGTAACCGCAGCGCAACACTTTCTTGCACAAGTAGTGAAATGAAAATTATGTGCAATTTTAGTGTTCGGCACTTGGCGTTTTTTTATTTCTCCATGGATTTCGTTCTTAAATTTCGCTTGCAGTTAAGGTGGAAATTCAGTAGCAAGCAAAGATCATGTAGCATGAAGTTGTTCACGATTCAAGCTGCAATTTTCGTGTTTATGAGATTTTCTTTTGAAATTGAAAGTTTCATTTCGACGCGCACTAAAAAAAATCTCCTTACCAATTATCCAACCAACTTGTGGTTCATTTAGTAGATAGTTTTCTGTGGTAAACAAGTAATTTGCTTAATAGTTTTACTTTCTACAATTTATAATATACATTTCCATTAAAGTTTTAAATTATATTAAAATTTTGTATTATTTTAAGGTGATTATCACAGCAAGGGCTTAAACGTTGGAAAATTTGGGGAAACTGCTCTATTTAAAATTTCTTGTAAGGCTAACGTTTGACTTTCATTTTGGTAATAGTGATATAATTGAACAATTTTAGTAATTTTTCTCTAAAAACCAACTTGAATTAATTTGTTAATTTGGCCTTACATTTGACTCAAAGACTTTGAGCTTCATTGGCGTTGGCAGAACCGAAAACTGTCAGACTACGAACTTTTGTTTTCTTGATTCTAGCAAGCATGTCCTTCTTGGTATTGCGACATCAGCTGTAATGGGCTGTATAAATTAGAGAAACTATCTACGTCCACTATTTTGGATTTGCCTATCATGAAGCTGATTGTTTTGAATGCCAGGATTTGCTGAGAATATCGTCCGTTGCTACCAGAGTGCATTGATTCCTTGAGGTGAAATATTAAAGGGTGAAAGTAAACACGATTTGATCTGACCGATTTTGTCTGAATTTTTTGCCTGCGTATTATTTCATGAACCCTTGGCTGTGAGGTCGTTTTGCATATTCCATACATTTTATTAAGGGCATTATACTTACATATGTCTATGCTTGTCATTGGTCTCTTGTTTGCGCTTCATCGCTTGCACATTTTGTATAGCGTCACTCATTCTGTTGGGTAAAGCCAATTTTAATCTCACTTGATATAAATTATGACTCGATGTTTTGCCACTTAGATTTGATTGAGCTCTGAGTATTTTTACTTCGTCGATAGAACATTCTCGAAGAAAGAAACCACTGAGTTTGTAAATGGCGCATTTTATGTTGTTGCACGAGTATTGTATACATACCATCTTGAGCCGAAGAGAATCCACAAGGAGATGGCGATCGGAACCGATGTCGGTCGGTGCTCTTAACTAGTTTTTAGTCTGGTGATCAGGTGAAAGTTATATACATATGTATATATTTTTATGTATGTAGGCCGTAACACTAGCTAATAGGTGTGAAATTTATTTCTCAGCCGTCTAATGTGGAAAAGGTGCTGACCAAGAGGCCTTGACTAAACGTTTCTCGGGTTCACAAGGATTCGTAGTGTTGTTCATTTTGTAATCTCTCCAAAGGGATTGCTAGCATTAGAAATTGTAGTAAATGAAAAAACGAAGTTCTGGGCTCACTTTCTTGCGTGATCAAATGACCAACAGTTTTATCAATCAGCTTCAATTCTTAAGAAATTCAGAAAACCATTGAGGTAATGAAAAGCTGAAGATAGTTAAAAATGTCTAAAATTTAACATTAGCGTTGCTTTAAATTTAGTGTTACTTTTCTGCCCATAAACTTCAGCATAGACTTTCTTACATATCCACTACTGAAGATGTTCACACATTCAAAAGACTCGATTTTTAAAAAGATTAATTTCAGCCCAATAAATATAAGGTTTTCATGAGAAAATATCATTTAAAAATTGAAGCTTGGTGAAAATGTGTTATTAAATGCAAAGAAGTAAAATCCGATTAGGTCAGTTCTGCATCTGGTAGTAATTCCCGCTGGTGGCCTTTTTTTTACTCAAAAACTGTGCTTTAATTGAAACATATAACATGGACAAAGTTTCAGAGGATAAAAAACATCGGTTTTCTACACTATAGGCATCTTCAAAAATATTTAACCCAGTTACGTCGTTTTTAAATATTTATTTTTCCGCAAAAGCTCCCGTTTTGTCAGTTTATATTGATTTACTCTAAATTAAATCTTTAATCAGCTTTGTACCAGGTGTCATTAAAAATCCTCGAAAAGTTTCATATTTTTGTTACTATAGAAGTCCACTTGGCTAAGCCCGCTTATATTTTCGGGTTGACAAAGGGTGCATAACTTTGATTCCAATACCACAAGATTCATTAATAAAATCTTGTATCAAATCATTGTCCAATTTGATTGAATTCAAATTCCAAACTTTTTTAAAACCATCACGCTGTGTCTCTAACATTTTATATAAAAAAATTACAAAATCTACACAAAAATCATGAAAGTCCGAAAATGTTGAAAGTTAGAGCTTAAAATCAATTGGCAGATTAAAGCCTCCTGTTAAACTTTAAGGTCATATGTCTCGGAACATAGTGTGCATGCTTTTTCTTTATAATTTTTCTCCCAAGGCCCTGTAAGTTTAAAATCAAACATTAAGCTTCTTGGCCGCAAAAAAATGTGGCTCATATGTTGTACACTACGTATTATTTGTTTTTGTGTTATTAATTTTAAATTGCTGCAGCTATTAAAATCAGACAGAGATTTCAGTTCAAAGTCAAAATTCAGATCTTAAAAGAGCTTGAAGCACTGAAATTGACAAATATTTTCTAATTTCTGTTCTAATTTCTAAAAAACCATAATCAAATTCATATTTGTGTTGCAAACAAATGATTTTGGCCTTGAGCCAAATTCTTATTTTTGCTTATCACCTGTGCATGTGTAGTTATTTGTTTATATTTCGCAAGAATACGATCGACTACTATTACTATGCTATTTAAATCGCAATCAAGTGTGAGCCAATCAGATTTCTATCAATTAAAAATGAATTATTTTTCACCTATGGGGAAAATTTTAATGTGCGACATTTTCAAGTACCGTTATACTAAATGGAAATCTTAATGAATTATTTCGCATACAAACGTGTTATCTTTGCTGTTGTTGTTGTTGTTGTTCGTGGCAGCTTGTCTTTGCGGGAGCTAGTGACAGCAACAACTAGTTAAAAAGAAAAAGAAAAAAATTGACACAATTTTTTTTTGTCATAAAATATCAGCAACAATAAAAACGAACACGAATATCTGTAATTGAAAACCTCACAGTTACTCTTGCATTGTTTTTGTCTTTGTCTGAATTGGAATCCGAATCCGTCTGCTATTCATGACGCCAAATGGATTGAGCAACATCAACACTGCCTGCATCAAGATGATTCTTCTTTTGTTTGTGTTTAAATTTTTCATATACTTTTGTCCCAATAGAAAATATGGCTTACAAGTTAAATAACTCCGACTTGGATTCTACAATTCGAAAGTAAAATTTATAATTAATGTTAACAAACAATTCGCTACGAATTCGATTCGCCTTCGGTCCGACAGAGTAGGAATTTCGGAACAGTCCGAAAATTTGGATTTCTGGATAGATGTGTATATAAAGCTCTTTATCTAGATCATAGATGGGCAAAATTTCGGGCGTACGAGCCACTTACAACAAAAACAACAACTACAACTACAGAAAAAACCCCATCATTACTTTGATCTCTCTCGCTCTCATTCTCAGTGTCTCAATTCACATTTCAAACAACAACTCGGAATTTGTGATTTATATTGTTTGCCTTCGCAGAAAAAACTAAAAATCAGGCTACGCGTACAAAGTCGCGGACATCAGCGAGTGTAGAAATAAAAGTACACTGATAAACGAAACGAGAGTAGTTGCCCTCGATGTGCGGATTAGTGTTTCCTTGTTCGATCGTTTCGTTTTTTTATTTTTGTTTTTTTCTGAATGATGCAACAAAAACAACAATACAAATCACGTGCATATCGCGTATTAAAAAAAAACAACGATAAAAATGTCCCTAGCAGTGGTGCGTGGATTTGTTTGTTGTTTTGGATATTTTTCTTAAGAAAAACGACGTGTTTATTGTAATGAGCCACAAATGGCTCATTTTTCGTATTTTGCCTATCACTGAGCTAGATTGCCGTTTAACAAAGTTGGAAGCTAATTTCTTAAAAAGTTGTGGCTAAATATTATGTTAAGTATTATGATATCAAGTTGAAAGGCGTAGCATCCTCAATAGGAATAGAACTAACTGCACATTATCATAATTTTTACACAATCCAAATGTTTCTAAACTCAGAGAAAATCTCAAGTACTAGGTTACTCAATTAGTTTGAGGCCTGCAATGAATTTGGTTTTGAAATATGTTTTATTCTTCAAAATAATATCCCTTAACTTCAAAACACTTTTTCCATCGATTCTCCAATTTATGAATTCCATTACTGAATTGGTTTTTCGGAAGGTCTTCAAAATAACCCCTTCCAATTCGAACTTCAATTCGGTTAGTTTAGAACCTTTTGTGAGCAGGTGCATTTTCATGATGATGGATAAATTTTTTCTCTTTGCTAAAGCAGATCTTTCCTGACGAATTTTTACGTCCAGGTTACCTGGGATTTGTGGTTTAAAAAAATAACTAACTTCTTTTAGGAAAAAAACCAGCTGTCTTTTTCCACTGGGATTTTTTTCTTTTATAGTCTTTAATATTCCACGATGTCGTCTATGACAAAGAAACAACTACCAGCGACATGACGCTACAATTCCGAGCAGTGATGCTTTCGCCATAGTTCAAAATTTAACTTTAACTCTTGATATAACAATAAATACGAGTATTCAGTTAAGTGTGCTTTAAAAAAGGTTATGTAAAATGTCAGACAGTTAAGAATCTAACGGCCACTCACGTACAATACTGGGACAGCAGCGCATAGAGCACAGAATAGAGGTAGAGTGCCGGAATGGGCTAAATAAGCTCAACTAGCAGCTATAAGACACAAAAGGTAAACGAGTACAACTGGAATATGATTTTAGGTTTTCGTGAGTCTCTTTAGCTTGGTCTCTTTCTTGGTTCTGTTTTGTTGTTTTTTTTTTTTCTTTTCTTTTTGTGTAACTTCTTGCATTTACCTGACGATTTTTACCTCATTCATTCAAAGCAACTTCAGATTTGGTTTCCAACAAAGTTTTTAACTCATAAGAGTTTTGGTCTTGTGAGTCTGAAATCAGCACAAAGAAAAAAAGAAGCTATAAAAAATGTTACCTAATCAAATAATTGGATTAATTTTATAGTTTTTGGTTTTTGTTGCGCTGTTCTCTTTTTTCGTTTTATTTCTTCAGCTCATCATCTAGTAACCTTTTTTTTCTATGTAATTTTATTTTTATTAACTAGAAATAACTTCATAAAAAAAGATAACAAAATCAAAAACGGTTACAATTTTTTAGTTGTAACAATTAGCTGCACAAAAATTATCGTAATCATGAAAGCAAAAATAAAAAAAGTGTTTGTATGAATATAAACTAAGCTGGTTACAAAACAGCTTCAAACCATGGTATATCATGGTACATATTTATGTATACCACACAATGTGAGCGATAATTAAGCGGGCAGTATAAATATAATTGGCATACATACGACCTGAAATAATAACATGCTTAGTTCCATGTTCACATATGCTTCAGCAAAAATATATGGCACCAAGGTTGTTTGTTATGCTTTATGTTTTTTTCTTAAATATTTTGCAAAAATGTTTTTTTTTTTTGTATCAATTATACTTCAGTTACCATTGTTTAGGGTTAGTCAATGCAAAGTATGTTACGTTTTGGGTGATTAATGTATTTGGTTTTAATTGGAACCAAGTTAAAGCCTTGTTTCCAATCATAATAATTAGTGACGCATGAGTACGTATTAATACTTAAGTTAATTTTCTTAGTAGAAAAGAATAAAATCGAGGGTAACAATATCACTCTTTTGAGTGCCTTTAACCCACTGATTCCGGAAAAGTTCACTATTTATTCACTTAGGTTCACTTTTGAGGTAATTACGAAAAACTCAAATTAAAAGCTATTTCTATTCATAAAATGTGAAATGAATTAGAACAACTGTTAATATTAAAGTTAGCCGTCTGAAAACGACATTTTACATAGCTTCTTTATGGACCTATTAGATCAATAAATAAAACGCTCTGGAAATATTAGTTGAAGACCGAAACTTGGTGAAAACTTGTATCAGGAAGTAAAATCTAATTTAGTTACTTCTGCACATTATGGCTCAATGGCGGCTTTTTAAAGAAGTCGAAAGTGTGTTTTTGATCATTTACTCGACAAGTATGCCGTAAAAAGAAGAGAAAAAACATCGACTTTCTGCACTATAGACCAATGTACGATGTGGTTTATTAAATTTTTCGTTTTTAAATATTTGCTAATGCCAAATTTTTCTTAAACAAAAATCGAAAACAAAGACTCCCCGCGTTAAGCTTCTTTTTTTTATTAGTCATTATGCTACAGAAAATGTGAGTTAATATCAAATTATCCAAATATACCAAATTCTAAAAAAACATACCTCTATCAAATCTACATATGAATTTATAACTTTTAATTGAATATGTTTTTTTGATTTAATGCTTTATTTACTAGAAAATAACAGAAACTGAAAAAATGGGTATTTTATTGAAAACGGCGTAACTTAGTCAAACCTTTTCGATGATGTCAACAATTTTGTTAATATTGTGTTTTTCGGATTAAGGCATATTTTCGAGAAAATGTTCTTTTGATTTTATTTCTTAACAGTTTACACCCTGTTTCATTTTAAACTACGATAAGTTCTTCAATTAAAAAATCTTTTCTCATATAGCAGTTGCCATACCTTCTTTTCAAACCACGTCCACATTTTTCGAGTGGCTGAATCCGAACATCCATATATCAAATTTGAAGCTTGTAGCTGCTATGGGCGCCAAGATACACTGTTTGAAATGTTGTTTTTTTTTTGTATTAGAGTTGCCACGTACCGTTCTTTAATCCCGCCCACATTTTGTAAGATGTTTTGCACAAACTGTAGAGATTTAAGCAACAAATTGCTAAAGTATAGTCTCATAAGTGCCAAGGGTAGGAGGAGGCACCTCACTCATTTGTCTTTTAATCCCCGAACCTCTACTCCGAACAACTTCGTATAGATCTGCTGAGCTCCGCTGAAGCCACACGAATGTACGAAGGTTCATGGATATAGATCGAATAAAGATTCTGGAAATTTATAAAGGACAAACGGAAATATCTACATGCGTGTGGAATTCAGTTTTATATTGTAGATCTACAAACAACTGATATTGTCAACATACAGTAAATAATTGAAAAATTTCAGTTTGAGAGACTTCACTGCGTCTTAATCTCCTTTTCTCCAATTTTGAAAAAGATGGAACTTATGTTATTTTATACGATATATTTTTTTTTATAATAAGACCCTTCAGGGTAAGCTTGATGAATTTTACAGGATAAGTAGTTCATAATGAGATAAAACAAAAATTTATATTTCTTAACATGGAAAGGTATGGATCAAATACTGGCTCTTACACTAGACTATACCATATCCAACCAGACCAGAGATGCAATGTCCGTCTCCTTGTAGGTGATAACCAGTTTTGATAAGATGTACAAAAAATCATTTTTTTGATCTGTCGCAACAAATGCAAAAGATGTCGATCGTTTTGGTTTTGAAACCATTTTAGGAAATAATTTTCTTAAGAGTTTCTTTAATTTTATTTGTATCACAAGCATTTGTGACTCTAAGCGCTCAGAATAAAATATGTGCGGATGTCAAAATCTCAACGCAACGTCAAAATTCAATCAAATTCAAAAGAAAACTTTGACATCTATGAATTGGAAACGTAGAGTAACAAGGTGGCATTTGGAATTTTCATAGTTTTGAATTTGCAAGCTTTTAGACTACAATTTACGATGTAAAAAATATTACCAATTATATGTATGTATTCCTAAACTGGTAAGCATAATAAATATTTCCCCAGGAAAAATTTGTATTAATTTGACAAAGCATTTACGCCAAACAAAAAGAAAGCAAAATCTTAATTTTCTTATATTTTGTTACGTGTGTTTTAGGTAGTTAAGTATCTTTTGACTGAAAAACGTTACATATAAACGTATTTTTTTTGGCTTAATAAGGCCAATTTGCAAAAGTGATTATATATGTATATATATTTGAAATAATTTATGTTTGCATTTAAAGAGAAAGTGTTTGTAACGAAAGTATATCTCTACGAATTGAACAATAAGACGCCTACTTGCTGTAACAGCTGCTTTTTTATGACTCTTTTTCGTATCTCCATAGCAATGCGTTGAGATTTTGACACCCGCACATATTTAATTCTGAGCGCTTAAAGTCACAAATGCTTTTGATACAAATAAAAAAAGAAACTCTTAAGAAAATTATTTCTTAATATGGTTTCAAAACCAAAACGATCGACATCTTTTGCATTTGTTGCGACAGATAAAAAAAAATGATTTTTTATACATCTTATCAAAACTGGTTATCACCTACAAGGAGACGGACGATGCATCTCTGGTCTGGTTGGGTCTGGTCTAGTCTAGTGTAAGAGCCGGTGCAATGCCATTGGCAGTCTTAAGTTGTTGCTGCTGCTAAAGCTACGGCTAAGGCCTTTCAAATACAACAAAATACCAGTCTTAGTGCGCGAGTGCGAGTAAAAAATAAGAAAAACGAGTTATCTAATTGCTGCTCATGAAGAAAATACAGTCAGCACCGGTGGCAACATGGTCACAAAAGAGTGTACTTGTAAATCTTTTCAAAATGCTAAAACCAATACCTGTGCCGTGCCAACCAGCGAACTGTGATGGCAATTGCTTAGGCTTACAGAAGTGGTACGAGAGTACACTGTAAAAAAAAATGTATATGACATCTTAACTTAATTTTAAATAGAATACAATATAATTCAATTTATAATGATTTCACGCGCTAATTTTTTTTATTTTTTTACGAAGAAAAAAAAAACATTCAACTTTATGTTTTCAAGTAAAATGTGATGACGCTACAGATGTAATTACCTTTTAATTATTTTGTTTCATAGGTTTCATGCATAAAAAATTACCTTCAAGCCTACAAAATAGTAGTTGAAAAAACTTTTAAATATATTTTTTATGTGGAACTTTCCAAATAAACGTATGATATACAAAAAACTGCAGGATTTATTATATTTTTCGCCCCAAAGATAAATTCCTGAAAAGAAAAATTCGTTCAAAAAATCATATGGGGTGGTGATATATAGTTTTCGAAAAAAATCTCCCAAGGAGATGTTTTGTTTGTGGTGAATTTTTGGTTTTCATTTATCATTTATTTAATTTTGATTGATTTTTGTCGAAAATTCATTTCAAGCAACGTCGTTTATGCCGAAATTCAAACTTTAACTTAAATGTTCCTAATGGACGACAGTCTGAAGAACTTTGGACACCATAAATTAGGCATATGGCATGAGTTCAACTTTGTTTTTAATTTTTAAGAATAATTTTCTAAACTGGAAGATCCAGCATCTATGCACCCCATTTAAGGAAAGTCCTCAATTGTCCTCACTGCTAGAAGTTAAAAGTGAGACTTAACTTTGAGACAATATTTAGCGAGTGATATTTTCTAGATCTTTCATATTTTGGTATTGATCTATTTTCATATGCTCTGCAATCATACATGATGCTATTAAGTATGTAATCCATTTCTAACGTTTTTGTTTTTTCAGTGTAGAGGATTTTTGTGATTTTTTCGTCATTACCTCTGTTGGTATCGCAGTTACTGACAGACTGTTGTGCATACAAATCGGGCAAGTTTGCATTTCACTTTCTTTTTCAATTCAATCCAAAGCAATCTACTCGACAAATGTTGTGCATAGGTTCCAAACGACAGCGAAGACGGTAACGGCGCGAATTTTACTTTTTCCTGAGACAGCCAACAAATTCACCTAAGACTTGAGATTATTGTTGTTCGTTTTTTCAATTATTGTTGTTGGCTGCTGTCTTGGTGGTTAATTTACATAAAATGTACGCAACAAACCATAGCATGGGACGCGTTTTTCCCCTCTTTTTTTTATTGGAAATCCAAATAAATGTTGCAAGAAAGTAATACTCTTGTTATAGGAGAAATCTATTATAAAAGTAGTTGTTACTTTTTTGCTTTTAATTTTGATAATTGAAATTAAAGATATCCATGTACATGAATATAAAGTGCCCAATTAAATTAAGTATTTAATTAAACTATGTTTATGTATCAAGTATTAATCTTAAGTCTTTTTGCGTATTCACATTTTGTTGATTGTTTAGACCAAAAAGTCGTATATCCCATTCTTAGAAGATTCGGCACACCTTTGTAAGTTCTTTTATGTTTGGGATCAAGAGAATTTCGAATTGAGCAACACTATATCGATTTCAGGGAAACAGTGCCATTACTACAAATTTTTGTAATTTCTTTCATATGATTTATTAATTCAGAACTGAGAGAATGTGTCTAATACTAAGAATACTTTAAACTAAATATATTTGTACACATTTTTTATTTGTACCACCTTAAATTATTTTCTGAACTTAGCGTTTCAAATTTTTTTATAGAGAGCTAGTTTTTGGCATTCTGCAGAAAAGTCTCAATGGGTACGACAAAATCCTATGAGATATTGGCCAATAAAGGTTTTGTTTTACGTATACCGTAGGTTTTCATTTATAAATATCGATATGTCGAAAACCAAGTAAGATATCCATTTTTGGTTTAAAATTTTCATTGCTTTGGGGGGAAACGATCTAACGTTGATTTCGATAGAACACGTCAAAATAAATCGAAAATCTTAAATAAAAAGCCGATATCTCTCTTGGGCTTCGAGATATTGATACATTTGCCCGATATCCTAATATGCCAGTGTACGTAAAACGTTACTTTTACTGTCCAACAACTCAAAATCCTTTCATCGGATTTTGTTGTGCCCATGACACACTCTTTCACTCTATTTAATTAAAAACCGAAGGTGATAAAAAAATTGAATATCAGATGCGATTTCAACATCCAAAAATACACAAGGAATGATAAAAAAGGATTACAAAAATAAATTTTCAAAATGTATGTTTCAAGGAATTTCGCATATCTAAGAAACTGTTTTTGAAGTGAAACTTCTTAAGACACGGTGTGATTTGAAACCCATGAAGCGGAACTGTCGTCACGAAAAGCGACAACTGTAGGACCTAGCCTGCGAGAGAATGAGATAGAATACAAATATACAGTTTACTATACATATATGTATAAATTGTTCCAAATAGAAGCCGTATGTTCCAAGCCATCTCAAACTGATTTTTTTCTCTAATAGTATCAAATTGTTGTTTTTGTCTTATATGCTTTTGGATTACTTCTGGTTGTTCATCTGCCCAAATACGGCAATTTTGCTTGTTAAGTTTCGTTGCTTAACACAAAATAAAATAGTGGATGAATTTGAAGTTGTTGTAAGGCCCATAAACCGAAATTAAAACGTAAACCAATATCAGCCGGCTTCAATTCTTGTACGAGCTGTATTTTATAGCCCTTCTGACCAAGATCACGCCTCAAGATACGCCACAATAATCTATAAGAGATGCCCAAAGTCTGAGATCGGCGACGAATCGATTGTTCACGGTTTTCACGAACACTCTCTGCTACTGCAGATATATTCTCAAAAATACGGGCTGTATGCACTCTGGTTGAATGATGAATGTCCAATAGTGTAAAATTGGTTCGAAATTCGGTGATGGTGTTACGAATAGTGCGCTCAGTTGGACGCTCATAACGACCAAAATGATGTCGAAGAACTCTATAATATTCTCTAACTGATGACTGATTTTGGTAGTAAGATTCCACAATTAATATACGTTGTTCAGGAGTAAGTTTATTCATTATTGAGTCGTATTGAAAACTGAACAGAAACGTCATATGGACAATCCATTTGACACATAACAGCTGTCAAAACAACCCAGTTGGAAAAGGGACCTCGTACCTTTTACTTTAGTTACCATAAACCACTCGAGTCCTTTGTTGAAATTTAAAACATTGAGTCTGCATAATAAAATTACTTTTAAACTTGGTAAAAATATAATAAGTTAACCCTATAACCACTTCTGATACTGCCTTCGTCTCATGTTCTTTCAGCTTAGATTTTTGAAGGTTTCTACTTCAGGATCTTATTTTTAACATTTTCAAAACAAGAAGTTATTCCTGTTTCATTCATTAAAGTTCTCTATTTGAACAAGTTGAAATTTCTAAAGCATTTTAACTTCGAAAAAATCAAATTTACTTTAAAAAGGTTTTGTTTTTCAAACTTCGATACGTGTAACAGACGCATGTTTGATCGGACAAATCTTGGAATTTGTTCGTTTTCGGCCAGACCATATATTCTTGAATGAAAGTACTCCAAAACTTTCGACTACATATGTAAATGTGTAATGTCCTTTAACCTTATAATTTATTTTTGCAGTATTTATTGCAGTATGTTTATGTACTAAGCGTGGAATATTAAACAAATTGAATGAAGTAATACTGTCGCTGTTCATTAAAATCTCCATCGATTTTTATTTTTTTAAAGATTGCAAACGGGCCTTACAATTATTTTTATTCAAGTCTACAACGTGAGAGAAGGGGGTTATATGATGGTGAAAGTGACCTACAAATTACTTCCGTGTGAGTAACGTTGTCGCCTGCCGTCTTGGCGTCCAATTACCTTGGTGGCTGGTTTAAAACGCTCTTTTACTGGTGCTAATAAAGTACCACTCGCATACACGCACGTAAACTGGCTCTTTCTCCTTCTAAAGCAAATGTTAGGATCGTTCAAAATGTTCGTTTGGTTGGCATACGATTTGATTGGAAGCAGACCACAGACATATGACGTTTACGTTCACGAAGTCAACGACGACGTAAATAATTCGTATTCACGCTCGCAAATGAAATCGACAGTGTTATTGATGACGTTTGTGTGATATCTTTGCGATCTCGATCACGATCACGTTTATTGAAACAAATAGCAAAATGTAGAACCCAAAACGTTTTACGTACATACGAGTTTATGTTAATTGTATTCAATTTTATTGTTATTTTATAGTAACAACAAAAGGCGATGAGTGAAACCGTTTTGCCATGGGGGCTGTTGTAGTAAAAACACATGGGTTATCTTTTATTTTATTTATTCTTGTGCTTAACAAGAAAATAAGTTGACTTAAACATTTTGTTGTTATTGTTTAAAACACAACTTTGTTGATTTTATTTGTGTTTTTATTGTATTTTCTTTTCTTAATGTGGGTCTTGTCTGCGCTGTAGAGCGTTTGCTGTGTGACCAAATCAGCACCGTAACAAATTAGCGATGAGCTCCTCATCATAATCTTTTTGTTAGGTTTTTAAGTTTCATTGTTTGCTCATGTTGTTGTGTCTCTTTGTTATGAAGGGGAATAACTTTCACTTTTTACGAAACCGCTTTGTTTTTATATTTGCAACTTTTGATGAGTGTTTTGAATACAATTTAACTGAAATGTTACGCTTTAATTGAAATAAAATAAATTGGCTTCCTTCCGTGTGAGAGTTCCGGTAACTAAAAGATAATATGTTAGATACAACATGTTGTAAAAAAGTAAAAGTAAGAGTTTTTATCTTGACTTACATTTGAGTTGATAAATATCGCCATTTACTCCAGTTTTTGGAACTTTTTTTATATGATTATATAATAAGCTTCAATTTAGGCATATACATAATTAAATGTTCATTCGAACAGATATTTACCAAAGAAGAATTAATTTATTAGAAAATCGTCTGTAAAGCTTTTGTAGCAGTTGTTATGAAACTTATTGCCTTAAGCTTTCACTGCAGCAAAATTGAGTAGATTTCCGCCAGTAGGCATGTCGCCTCCCATAAAAGAAGAACACTGAAACTATGTGAGCAATCATAATGCAATTTGATGCTATGATATTGGTTTCTATAAGTTGTAGCAAAACTGGACCGACTTGTACAAAGACGTACACCTTTATGTGTATAGTAAGCCTAATTTAAAAGAAGTGAGCAATTGTAATGTTTCACTGGACCAAAAGTTTGCGGGATCGTATATGTAGAAGTGTCACTTTCTATAAGAGCTATGGTCTTAATCATGGGATCACAGCGAAAAACTAAATAACGGTCAGTCTCCTGGTACTAAGTATATTTCCTTAATTTAAATATCATAATTTAGATTCACTAACGGCTACGGTTGATGGGAACAATTTATATCCCGTTTTGACTCGTAGGGTAACGTTTGTGAGTAAAGGTTATAGTACTGAAAAATACTTCTGAAATGAACTACACACTGTTGGGGTTAAAAAGTTTACATTTTCCTATTCTCTCAAGGCCGATCATAGGACATACATATTTGTGGGGACACATTTTGGGGCGCCGTGTTATATATTTTTTAACATCTCTTTAAAACGTGCCATGCTGCTGATCGTATGTATGCATTTGTGCCAAGCTATTAAAAATAATATCCAGTAGAAAAATAGAGAAAATTAACATTTCGATTTGGGCGTTTTCTCTTTTCTTTTTGGACCTATATTTCTTGGATGAATTGGTTTTTGCCTACTCTCATTTTCCTAAGATAAGTTTTCGTTTTCGAGATTTAAAACTTTTATTGTTAAGTTTCGGTGAAATATTTCTATAATTTGCGGCCGATTTTTCTACTTTAATTTGGTCCCAACAATTTTGGATGATCTTTTCATACATATATATCTTGTTTTTGCTTACTAGCTAATTCGCTTACACAAATATCAGTTCAGTTCAGATGCAAAATCTGCTTTGCTGCGGACAGAACTTTGTGTAAATGGGAAAAAGCTGTTTCTGTCCTGAATATTGGGTTTTTATTAAAGAACATATTTTGTAACCAAACTGTTAAATTGCTCTAAACTATTTTGTAGACAGAACAATAATGGAATTGTTGCGGTACGTTATCAATTATTTCCCTTTTTTTTAAAACGATAAAAAAATCTGATTTGATTAATATATGTATGCACATATTATAATTGTTAAGAAATCGAAAGACATTACATTTTGTATAAAATATTACCTTAAAAATCCCACTATGTCCCTTACGACTTTGTTGCCACATTATCTCAACTCAATTTATCCTCTTGAATTACAGTTTCTGTGACGCCACCACCTCAACGTCCTTGGATACCATTGGCCAAACCAAATAAAAGCAGACCAGCCTGTAAGTACAAACAATCTAATTGCGTAAGGAGTCGCCCAATACAGCTAAAACTGAAATATAAAATATTTTGAAAAAAAAAATGTTTTTAACGATAGCACTACGAAAAGTAGCGTAGGGGATGAAAGGAGTTTATCGCAATTATTTAAGAAGCTCATCAGATTTTGCATAATCGGGCAAAACTCCTTTTATCCTCAAATACAGTTATTCCAATACAAAATACTTAATTTATTAAGAGTCTTTCCTCAGTCAAAACCTATCAGCCCTATTCAAAATAATTCCGAGAAAATTTTTTTGGGATTAACATAGCCTAACGTAACTTTCTGTAGCGGTGCGCAGTATTTGTTCATTTGATAATTTACCACTGAACCATTTCGACAGAAGTCAAACCATTGCTTCGCTACAATTTTTCAAAATCTACGAAATTATAACTCAGGTCTACGAAAATGGAAGTAATACATAAAAAGTTCCGAATTGATCTTTGAAGAAAATTGCTTTAAAATTATTCAAAATTTATGTAATCATAATTTTTTGAAAAATTTTTCAACTCATCACTATAAACTCTTAATCGAAATTGAAATGGGATCTCCATATATTTTATTTTATTCTGAATTTTTGAAAATTTCATTTCTGTTGAAAATTTTTCCATTATTTTTTTGTATAAACTTAAAACAAAAATTGCTAAAAATACTGAAATTTGAGTTTTCACCAATTTTCAATATTCTAAAGGGTGTTTTTTTAGAGGTATAGAGCTTCGAATTGAAATAAAACACAAGAAAATCGTTTTAATGTCCATCAATTTGGCTTTATTGGAAGGATAATTTTATGCCATTAATGTTTAAATATGATTTCGGGCATGTGGCCGCCGCGGCTGGCTCGAATAAAGCCAATTCTACAGGTCCAATTTTGAACCACTTTTTCGAGCATATGGGGCCGTATGTCGGCAATAACGCCACGAATGTTGGCTTCCAAGTCCCCTAACGTTTCTGGTTTGTTGGCGTAGACGAGCGACTTCACATATCCCCAAAGAAAATAATCCAATGGTGTCAAATCACACGATCTTGGTGGCCAATTGACAGGTCCATTCCGCGAAATTATGCGCTCATCGAATGTTTCCTTCAATAAATCGATTGTGACGTGCGCTGTGTGGCATGTAGCGCCGTCTTGTTGGAACCACAACTCATCCACATTCATGCCATCCAATTCGGGAACAAAATAGTCGGTTATCATGGCTCTATACCGGTCTCCATTAACGGTAACTGACTCTCCAGCATTATTTCGGAAGAAGTATGGCCCAATGACTCCACCAGCCCATAGAGCACACCAAACAGTCAGTTTTTGTGGATGTAATGGCGTCTTAAGGGTCTCATGTGGATTTTCTTCACTCCAAATGCGGCAATTTTGCTTGTTGACGTAGCCATTCAACCAAAAATGAGCCTCATCACTGAACAATATTTTGCGATGAAAATCAGCATCGAGATCAATCTCATTTTCGGCCCATACACCAAAATCACGACGCATTGCATGGTCTCGCGGCTTTAATTCTTGCACTAGCTGGATCTTGTAAAGTCGCAAGCCAAGATCTTTGCGCAAAATCTTCCATAAAGTTGATGGACAAAGCTCCAATTGCTGTGCACGGTGGCGAATCGATTCATTCGGGTCCTCTTCAACATTTTGCTCTACAGCGGCAATTGTTTCTTCGGTGCGCACTGTTCGACGTCTCTGCGGATGCGTATTATCACATAGAGTAAACGTAGTGCGAAAACGATCCATGGTTAACCGAATTAATTGCTCTGATGGACGATTATGTCGACCATAAAATGGACGGAGCTTGCGGTAAACTTCGCGAACTGAACCATTATTTTCGAAATAAATTTGCACGATTTGCAAGCGTTGTTCTTTTGTCAACCTGTTCATGATGAAATGGCAAACCAAACTGAACATAAATGACATTAGAGTTGCCAGATTTGACCATAAAATGCCAGTTTTATCTCTATTCGAAAAACAAACCTCTAAAAAAAACACCCTATACTATACGTAAAATAAAAAAAACAAAATTTTTTTAGAAGGACTACCAATTCGTAATATTTTGTGTCCTCACAATTTTTTTTCGTGGAGTTCATATCCACAGAAATAAAAAATATTTTTGAAATAATTGTAGCGCAACAATGGCAGCATAAACCGAAATGACTTATTGTAAATCATCAATCTATCAAGTACTACCCGCCCAAAAAATTCAGAAAATCTGGGAACTCAAGTTCTAAGGACTATCATTTTGACAAAGAATATCTCATTACATAAGAAGGGCACATTTTAAAAACAAGATTGACCACATATTTTCCGAAAACAATAACATGCATTTTCTCTATTAAGCAGCGATATATTTATAAACACTCCACGATGTAAAAAAGTGCATAAGGGTCTTATTTCGATGTATGTGTATTGTTATTATTAAAAAATTTTTCCCATTTAACATTTACAGTGGGGCTGCGTGGTTATTTGCCGCGCTATAAACATATGCAGATTCTAAAATTAAGGTAAACAAAACTAACGAAATAAATTTTCAGGCATTTTTACCGTCATGTGTTACAATGTCTTATGCGATAAATATGCAACAAGACAAATGTACGGCTATTGTCCTTCTTGGGCTCTAAGTTGGGAATACAGAAAAAAGGTAATTTTTTTTTGTGTGGAAAGACAAGACTCAATTTCATAATTTTCCTGAGCCCTCGCAATCGTCATATATTCACAAATTTTTAATAATTTATTTTAAGACTCAGAAAATAAAATATGTATGCCGAATTTCAGCGTATAAGTTCACATTTCAATGTATATTTTTCAATGTACATTGTCCTTCAACCGAGGAGTTTGGCACTTTTTTTATCTTTCTATTATATAAAACAGTTTTCGGTGTCAGAAAATCTGCGTATAGTGAAAAAGAAAGACAAAGAAACAAATAATAACAAAATAGATAATATAAGAAAACAAAAAATCCATAGCATACTTTTAGCTGTCAAAGATGTTAAAATTCCATTGCATACTTCTAGTTTTTAAAGAAATGTGGAATTAAGCTGTCAAATAAATATAAGAATAGAATTTCCTCCGTACCCGCCAGTAAAGATGTTCATAAATATTTCAATAATTATAATTTGTGTATGACAATTGCGAAACAACGGGCAACTAATGAAATTGAACCTCGTCCTTTTTAAAACTTTCACTAATATCTCTTGATTTCCCCAATACGTTTCAGGCTATTTTAGATGAAATTCGACACTATTCAGCTGATATTATAAGCTTGCAAGAAATTGAAACAGATCAGTTTTATAACTTCTTTTTACCTGAACTAAAGAACGATGGTTTCGAAGGCATATTCTCGCCTAAATCACGCGCAAAAACCATGTCAGAAGTAGAACGCAAATATGTAGATGGTTGTGCTATTTTCTTTCGCACATCAAAGTAAGTTGCTATAAATTGGTCTGAAATTTGCAGAGTTTCATCCAATATATTTTTGTTCTTATTGCAGGTTTTCTCTTATTAAAGAACATCTTGTTGAATTTAATCAATTGGCGATGGCTAATGCCGAAGGATCTGACAACATGTTGAATCGTGTTATGCCTAAGGATAATATTGGCTTGGCAGCGCTACTTAAAGTTAAAGAAACAGCCTGGGATCCTATGACAGAAGTGACACAAATAGCACAACCGTTACTTGTATGCACAGCCCATATTCATTGGGATCCGGAATTTTGCGATGTCAAGCTAATTCAGACCATGATGTTGAGTAACGAGATAAAATCGATAATAGACGAAGCAAGTCACAGTTTCAGGCCTGGTCACAAGAACGATTCAAACAGTGTGCAGCTATTACTCTGTGGCGACTTTAACTCCTTACCCGATTCGGGGGTTATTGAATTTCTTGGCAAGGGACGCGTCCCAATGGATCATCCAGATTTTAAAGAACTTGGCTATAAGTTATGTCTGCAACGTCTCCTTTCGAATGATACCAGCGAATTTACGCATTCCTTTAAACTAGCATCTGCATACAGCGAGGATATAATGCCACACACTAATTATACCTTTGATTTTAAGGGCATTATAGATTACATATTCTACACAAAAACTGGTATGGTACCACTTGGTCTGTTGGGGCCCATTTCAAATGAATGGCTACGCGAAAATAAAGTTGTTGGCTGTCCACATCCTCATATACCATCCGATCATTTTCCGCTCCTAGTTGAGCTAGAGCTTATGCATACAGCCAGCCAGCAGGCACCACCAAATGGCCTCATTAATAGACGGTAGCAATAAACATAAAACTTTAGGACCACCCCCATACGAACAATCGTTACTACTGACGTCGTCATAATCATGAATAAATATTTATAATTTAAGATTGAAAGAAATAAGTTGCAGTGATGCATCAGCAACCAGCACTTAAATAGGGATAAAACTTACTACTGAACATAACCACCATTAACCTCCTTTTTCTTTTTGATTTTTCGCATCCTTACAATTTAGAGTTATTATTAAGAAATTGTAAATTTCAACTCAAAAACAAAAAGTCTACAGAAAAAATACCTCCTGACATTCAATTGCGGTAAATAACACCTTAACGTACATACACACCTCTAAAAATTCTCGGCCATTTTCTGTGCAAAACATAATCTATTTATTTGTTCATATTTTATATGCTTGAATTTTATTTTCATTGCTTGACCTTTACAACAACTAACATGTCTTTCATTTTATTTTTAATTTAACTACATATTTCGAAATAATTTTACACACAAAAATATAATACAGTTTTTTATATTTGTATACTTTTTACAATTAATCTCTAAATAACTTAAAGTGTAAATGTTTATTATTTAATTTTTTTTTCTCTTAATTTTAATATTTTAAATACAGTTTTAAATTTAAAATAAACCGACAATTTAAGATACATTTGTATAATAAAACTGTACTGTTCAAGATAAAAGTCGAATCAAACAAACTTTCAAAATTTCATATTAACTACAGACAAAAACACCAAAAAAAAAATGGAAAAACAAAGACAAAACAAATAAAAATAAATTTCTTAATACATAGTGTATTTTTATATTAAACAAGCAAAAACAATAATAAATAAGAAATTCATTTTATAATATAACAAAGTGCAGAAAATCTTATTCACAAATCATAAAAAAAATATTTAAAAAAGTATGGCTATGTATTTAGCTATGTGCGTAACTTCGTATTCTTAGCGATACCAGAGACTATTAATTTACGAGACTTTCCAATTTCAAAAATCCATTCGCCAGTAATATGAACGATCTTCGTCAAATTACATACATTTTTTGAGTACAATTTTGAGTGGTGTAAAACTGTATGGGCGAATTGGGAAGTCTGTAAAATATAGTTGTCTCTGGCCATACATACATATAAACCATGTAGGACTACATTGTAGATAATATAGCAACTTAGGACATGCTATGCTTCATACGAAAACTGGCGTTCATTTTTAGTGACTATTTGTTTAAAACTTGCGTATTATTGAAGTGCACAAAAGCGTAAAGCAAAATGACAGATATTTGTATTCATAAGAGTTTAATATAATCAGCGATAAAATGATGGACTACTTGCTACTAAATTAAAAAAAAAAAAATAAAAAATTGTTTTCCATAAAAAAAAAACTTAAGTTTGCATGTATGAATGTAGTTGCCAATTATTTTGACCTATTTTAAATTCCAATGAAACATTAAGTTACAGAATTTTAAAACATTCAAGTAACTTCATAACCACACGTTACTTAAGTCCTTTTGTTTGCATTTATGTGTTTCATACACATGTGCTTGTAGTCTGAAACAACACAGGACCACAATTTTTGTTTATTAGTCAGACCAAACATTTGCAAATTTGGTTTGGGTAGCTGTACGCAAATCCATTTTTTCCAACATATTAGATTTTTAAAATATCGATATTTTTAAAATCTTACGTTAACTAAGAAAATGTCAGACATAAGGAAAAATAAGAACCGAACTCAACAGTTCAAAATCAAAACAACATATTAAAAATACCTTAATTCGAAGGATCTATCAAACCCAGAGAATGAAAGAAAAACTATCGCATGGTTCGAGTTCGTTCTGCTCTATGAGCGTTAACTTTTTCTCTCTGCATTCCGTATTTCACTCATTGATTGAAACACATAGCAAGCGACATGATTGAGCGCAACAGAATGGTAACGTTCTGTTCTACGTACAAAAAGCTTTATTCGCTTTGTTGTGGTTATGACTCGCGATTGCTACCCGAACCCGTACCAAATGTTGTGATTGTTTTTGTCATTAGATTCGTATGTTTTCAAAAACATGGCATCACTAATACGAATCTAATAACAAAAGCGATCACTACATTTGGTACAGGTTCGTGTAGCAATCGCAGTCAAAACCTCAATAAAGCGAATAGTTTTTTGCACGTAGGGCAGAACGTTACCATTCTGTTACTCTCTTTTATATCTGCTTGCTATAGTACGGGTTGGTGTTTGAATCAAAGAGCGAAACAAAGAATGTGAGAAGGAAATTTTGCGTTGTGCGATTTGAACGTTACGATAAGGTGCGGGTTTTTTCATTTCTTGATCAAAACTAAAAAAAAATTTGTAAATAAATGCATTTTTATGCTGGATTTGAATTTGTAGTTCAAAAAAAAAACTTAAGAAGCTAAGCAAGTGAATTTTAGAGGTAATACTTCAAAACTTTTAGGGGAAATCGGGGTCTCTAACAAAAATAATAGTAAATTGATTTGGATTATTATTTTCGGTGGTGTATCAAGATCTGAAGTCAATTTAAAAATGATAACACAGAGATCTACAAAAAGACAAGCTCAGACCTAGTACAAATTCAATACCTACACCGGATTCAGCGCTCAAAATTAAATGAAATTGGATCGTATTACTAAATCAGAACTTTTTTATTTTTTGGTTTTAATCATTATCAAAATGAAGCAAAATGTTTAGCTTTCATCTAAAACTTCATCTATCGATAGTGCTTATCAAAATTCGGCTCGTCAATTTTTAATTTCATTTCATAAATGTTCTTAACCAATACAACAACAATAAAAACAACAAAGGTTTCAGCTAACATATTCAAAAAAGGAAAAGCTCATCATTTATCAGAAAAAATATTTCAATACCAATCATATTTTATTAATTTGAAGGCATGAAAAAGTCTTCAGAAGAGTCTATATTTCGCAAACCCTTGATTAGACAGATTTTATTAAAACATCCTTTAACCCAACATGATTTCTTTTAATGAAAGAAAATTTTTAAAAAATATATAACGTGATGTGGGAAAAAGAGCACGGAATTTGCATTCAGCAACCCAAAATTCATAAGTAATACATAGATTGGTCCAAGTGTACTAATAAAAATTAAGTCTTGTGTAATTAATACTCCTTCATAAAGTTATTGACACTTTCTTGTCGCTAGCTATGTTTATAGCTTATAAATCAATATAAACATGCTATAAGATATTTTAATTTCAAAAATACATGCATACACAAATATTCCTCAAATCAGCAATAAAAAGTAGCAATGATTATGAATTCAATTGTCTTGTTTAACAAATGTATGACACACATTTTTAAGTAAGCAAACAGTAAACGTGATTTGCTTTAGTTTTTTCTTTAATATTGCTCTGAATTAAAAAGAAAACACACACAAACATATAAATTGTTATTGCATTGATGGCAAATTTGAAATAGCTAAAAAAAATAGAATTTACAATTTCAAAGGAAGAATAGCTTCTTTATTTGCGAAATTTTATAGAAATTCCCTTCTCTTTTACCTGTAAGTGTATGCAATTGTTTATTTTATTTTCGTGGTTAAAATATGCATTATTTTTTAAGTTTAATTACTAGTATTTTAAGTACATACATAAAATAAAGGTTCACCGCCCAAAAGTTGATAAAAAATTATTAAATAAAACTATGTTTATTTGCTTTTAATGCGAATTTGTATTAAGTGGATACGCTTTGACTTTGTATTGTATTTAGCAAATAGTTTTCATAATAATTATAAACATTTCTTAAGATAAGTATCTTCTCTTCCTGTAAAGTAAGTTGGTTTTTGTTTTTTATTTCTTTCAACTTCAGTAGATCATTTACATTTTAGTGTAGTTTCAAAAAAGAAAGATATGTTAAATAAAAGTAAATAAAACACAAAAAAATGTGTGTATTTTATTTGTATTTGCTTTGAATTTATTATGACGTTATTTGCTACTTTCAAAAAAAAATATTTTTTGCATTTTTATATATTTATCTGAGCCGTGAGTATGTGAACCAAATTAGGCCTACCGTTTTTCTCGATAAACTAAAGAATGGTATAAGGAACTTTTTGCTCGTTAAAATTTTTTTAAACAGTTCATAAAATATAGACAATAAGTTTGAAAACATAAATTACTTCACAATCGTTATTAAATTGACCTTCATTTTTTTAAATAACACCAACATAAATCAACTCTTGTTCTTACAAATATAAAAAAGGTTAAATGTAGCACAGACCGTTTTGTTATAGCCGATACTGGGAAAGTTTTCTATTTTACGGTCTAACATTTTAGAAATGTAGTCGAAAAAATTAGTTGCTCAAACGACATAAATGGCAAAATATTTAGTGTTATAGGTTCCTTAGAACCTTCACATGATGCAAACCGAAAGTCTTCGCTATCACTAAACTCAACCGTTTTTCGAAATTAATTACGTTAAAGAAGGCGTAGTCACAAGAAAATAGACTGAAGTCAAAACTGCTACATGCAAATTTCTTGTCTTGATATTACCGGGAGCTATTTGTTTGCCTTTAGATATATAACGATTGTCGACTTTATTTGGGGTACACACAAAAAATACCTGTTTTCATTTTTCAGATTTACGAAGAAAAACAAAAAAGCACCCAACTGCTGAGCGAATTTTGAAGTGTAGTAAAAATAAATAAGATACAAAAAGTATAGATTTTAAGTCAATCAAATAATTGAAACCCTGCTCGGAAATATTTTAATTTTATAGAGCAGTGCAATCAATACACCTATGTGCTTAATCTTAAGTTTTTCTTGCCACAAGGAAAAATTGTTAAAAAGAAATATAATTGAGTTCATGTAATAAAAATATGAAACTTTATTAAACAAATTTTTTTTATGAAACATTTTATATATCAACAATTTTAAGACACTTCATTTTCAAAAGTATACATAGAAATTTTTTTGTGCATTCAATATATGATTCAAATGTAATGTATTATTTTTATAAACTTTATGCACATGGGAATGCATCTCCGATTGCGTTTAGTGCAATTAATTTGCTTTCAATTTCTTGCCAAATTTTACTACAATGCGCTAATAAACGCATGTTGCCAATAATATATAAGCCTAATTTAGCTCTTGAAAGTGCAACGCATATACGGTTCGTTTCTTTAAGGAATCCAATATCATTCTTAGTGTTGCTTCGTACTAGCGAGAGCAAGACAATATCTGCTTCCATACCTTGAAAACTATCTACAGTAGCAACCTTAATAGCTGGGTACTGCATACGCAACTGTAAAAAAATATCAGTAATCGTAATATATATCTACACATAATATAGTTACTTTACCTTTTTTAAAATAAGTTGAACTTGTTTAGCATACGGGCTTAAAACAATGATATTTTTCTGTGAATATCCTTTCTTTGATAAATGTTTTATCAAAGCAATCAGTTCATTGCATTCATACTCATTAAATTTAGAAATTTGAAGCTACATAACAAAGAAAAAAATTATATTAGATTTTGTCGAACTTAACATATTTTTCAAAAAATTACCTCGTCGTCACTCTCCTCTTTATTATGGTTGAAAAAGAACAAATTTTGTTTCATACTTTTAACACGTGGATATGTTAAAACTACATCAGCATTTTCTAATTCTTTATATATAATTGGACATATGAGCTCTGCAATTTCTGGACGCATGCGATACTGTGTATTTAACATTGAATTCTTTAGGTCTCGGTTAATTAATCTCTCAAATAGAGATATATTCATATCGTTGGATCGACTATGTTGATAATTTGAAGTGTACGGCTGCAACTGCATATGATCACCAATCATAATAACATGCTCTGTGTAACGTGTTAAACATGCTATAACATGGGATTCTAATATTTCTGCAGCTTCTTCAAAAATTACTAGAATATTAATTGTATTATTATATTTTTAAGATCTACAGTACTTAAAGTATTCAACTATTAATTGATTTACCAATTGAACTTTTTAACAATTTAAAAAGAAAATTTGTTTTAGCGGCACATGTTGTTGTCATAGCAATTATTTGTTTATCCTTAACAAAATAATATTGAAACAGAATGCGCACAGTGCTTAATTTAATCCAACGCTCACGAAGCTCCATCTAAAAAAAATTGTTTTTTTTTATACAGGTTGATATTATCAAAACTTGACCAATCGAATTATGAATTGAATTCAATGCGCTGAAAGCATCCTTGAAGACAAAAAAAATTTGTATATCTCGCTTAGTTTACGGTTTTTCCATTTTTTTAATACTAACTGCAAAATCATTAAGAAATAGATACCAACTTCACAGTATAACTCAATTAATCCTTACCCTTTATTTTCTAAAATAAATTGTTATTTTTTTTTTCTAATATTTTGATTATACTCATAATCGCCCGTTATGGAATCCGATTCTTTTTAGAATTGAATCGGATGTTGATGTTCCACCTTCTATTCAATCTATGAATGCACCAGTGCAATTATTTTGCTTTGAATTTCTTGCCAAGTTTTACTATAATGTGCTAATAAACGCATGTTGCCAATTATGTAAGCCTAATTTAGCTCTTGAAAGTGCAACGCAAATACGATTTTTTTGTTTAAGGAACCCAGAGTACCAAGTTTTATTTAGTTATATTACATTTTGAACTGCCAAATTGATTTTGTCCAAAGATACAAAGTTCGACCTTATGGTGCGCCCTTGTTCCAAAAACTAATCGACAGACCCGCGGCGTTATGTTCAAGCGACTATGAACTAAATAGGCATATTAAAAAAGAACGCAAATTGTATGTTTAATGACGCTATGACCCGAACTATGAGCTGAATGTTAAAAAATTCTGCTAAATCTGTTTTTCTCTGTGCATCTATAAACCTATATGGTCATATATATGTATATTAGCTTATTGCCTTTTTTAATTTTAGCCTCAATATATCGCAACCAAGCTAGGAAAATATTTTTTCTTCAAGAATACTTTTAAAAAAGACTATAATGAAATCCGATTCGAGTTTCTTATATTTCGGATATAGAAACATTTTTGGACCCTTATTTCTACTACTCTGTAAGTTATTAAGTGAAGTTTCATACAGCTCGGACTTTTTATTCTAAAACGTCTATTCTTCTTGCATTTATTATATATATTTGTTAACTCACCTGTGCAACAATTATTAACTGATAACTTTCCTCAGTACCATCGAAATCATGGTAAAGCTTTTGCAAAGTTCCAAAACTATTTTTATACGACAATTTTTCCATATAATATAAACGTTTAACGAGCGGATTTATTTGTTCAACTTCAACGAAGTTGGATATGTTATATTTATCCAAATTTTTATTTTTAGATTGGCTACCAAAACGCATGATGTTCTCTGTGCATTTAGATAGTTTCAGCAAAAATTTATCCAAAGATTCATTTGTATAGGTTATGAGAATAATAGGTAATTTTGCGCCTGTTATTAATGTTTTGACAATTTCAACAGAGACATGTGTTTTTCCTGTGCCGGGTGGACCTTGTATGAGACAAAGTTCTTTGGTAAGCGCATTTTTATAAGCTTGAATTTGCGACTCGTTAAGGGGCAAATTATTTGGTAGTTCTGTTAATGGTTTAAAAGAGTGGCCATTATATGTGTATCTAGAATTTGCTTCAAGATATGAAGGCGCAGTGTTATTTTCCTGAAAAAACATAATGTTTTTATAAAAATATTTTTAAAACATTCAGTTGATAGCAATATTTAATTACCTCACCAAAAATAACATATTTTTCCATTGGGATTCCATCAGATCCGTATGATTTTATAGCACCAAATACATTACGATATGGCTCAAAAAAGGCTGGACTTTCAAACATTAGAAGTTTTTTATTATATATAGAACCTATGTTATACTGTCTCACAATCTCTATACTGACCTAAATAGACAATTGTAATTACATATGGTGACGCCTTGATTTAATTAATGACAAAGTAATTACGGAAAATTGAAAAAAATTTAAACCAATACAATCCACACCTGATTTTTGTTTTTTTTATATATATTTAATCCCAGCATTATAGTAAAGATTACAAACAAAATATTAGACAAATTCAGGGGAGTATTTTTTGGCTTTAGAAAGCCAAAAAATACTTTAACTTCAATTGATAGTTAAATTTCGAAAATCTGGTTTTTGATTTGTAACTTGAAGAGACTGAAAAAGTCCGAAAAGTTTCAATAAGATAAGTATGTTGAAAATATGCTGATTGCTAAAAATTAAAATCTTCTGAAAGATTTACTCTACTGTATTTATGTACTACCAATTACGAAATTAAACGTTTTATTTTTCAATTTTCCATATGTATAATAACATGGTCAACTTACATATCCAGACATTTTCCTACTTAACTCGTTGTGTGCAACAGTTGCTAAAACAAGATTTTCAAAGTCAAAACTTGTGGAGAAGCATAGTAAAGAACCAGTTTTTAAATTTATCAGCCAAGATATCATTTCTTCACTTAGGTTTTCCTGATAATCATCGGAACGTTGACTTCCTAAAATATCAATAAATATCAGTTGATTTAGGTTAGCTTCTAAAAATTCTTCATTTAGAACAATGTAAACATCTTCAAACAGCAACGTTGTCGGGGGGTAACATTTCTTTGTCTGTTTAAGAGACTTAAGGCAATCTCGCAATGATATCATAAAATCTTCACGCAATAAATGTTTTTGAACTTTAACATATTCAGTCGAACTCTCATAGGTTTTTTTTAATAATGAATTTTTATCTGTTTCAGCATCATCATTAATACTGAAGATTTCTTCCAAAGTTGGATAAATCTAATGAATACAAATATTATTTAGCATGTTAAGAAACTGATTTTTCTTTATTGTTAATAATTACCTCATTTGATTTGATTAAGTTTCCCACATTGTCAACTGAAGATATGATTCCATTTAAACATAGTTTTAAACTTGTAAAGGCGTTTCGTTCCGCAATTGCGAAATTATCGGATTTCTCCATAGTTTTACTCATTTTTTCAATAATACTGTGACATTTTTGAGACAACAAGTTATTTTGGTAAGCACGCCAAAACAAATTCTCCATATCATAAAGTCAATTTTGTGCTAATTTTTAGGAAATGTTCCAACAAATTTTCATTTTCAACAAAAGTTTCTACCAAGGATAAATAATAACCTGGCATTTCCAGTTTGGCCATAATTACCAGAATACGTACATATAAAATTATTCTTTCCATTGAATCATTCGGAGCAATTTGATCTTTATAAAAATCAAATTCTAAGGTAGATACATAAAGAAAAGCATCAACAGGTTCCATTCGGGTAATTTCTCGCAGCTTTGGTGTTGTAACAGTTTTACTTGTTTGGGTCGTTGAAGACAACGTAACATAAGCCAAAGAATTGTTGACATCTAAAAGTAAGCATTTATATATACATTATGTAATAAGAATATTTAAAATAAAGGGAAATCATTAAAGTCATAATATTCAAAAAGTAAACATTAGAGGGACAATCGCGGAAACCTAGAAATGGTCAGTAATACCGGAATTGTAACAGGAAAACTTCCTTCCTTAACATGTAACTTTTTTTTCTTTACCTCTGCTTTGCAGCCACCTTGGGTTTAGCAGAGTTCGTGATCGGCAGTCATCAAGCCGACAGACAAATCTCTCGTAGTCAGTCACTAATCCGTGCGATAGACATATGCACCTCTAGTGGGGTTAGGCGGGTAAATAATATAACAGGGATGTCTCCCAATAAAAGCTACGTAGCTTCCAGTTACGGTTTTGTACGAGTGTTATTAGTTAAGTAAAAATATTATCTTTACAGCGTTATAACATCTTATCTTGTATAGGAGGTGACACACATTTTTTTGTCCAATGATTAACTGTATTACCTAAAATTTACATGCCAAGTTTTTTAACTTTGTTTGAATAGTTTTCTTATCACACCCTTTCAAAGTGTTTGCGTGCATGGGAGGTGCCACGCCCACATTTAGTTCAGTGCATGCCTATGCCACAAAATGTTCTTGCACTAAGTTTGGAAATATGTGCATTAATAATTTTTTGCGTAAATAATTTCAAACTTTTTGCTCGTATAGGACATTTTATTTAAATGTGAATAAGATTTTAATTTACCGCTGTAAAATTGTAAAAAGTTGAGATGAAATTCACAAAAACAGCTACATAAATTTTGGATCGTCAATTGGTTTTACCATTTGCAAACAGTAGAAGTGTGGAAAAAAATGTGCAGAAAGTCTTTATGTACAAAATATCGGCCTTAGCTTATGATTAATTTAATAATTAATCATAATAATTTTAATAGTCAATCCATAGAAACAAATAAAGAAAAATTTTAATAATTAATTTTATTTTATTTTTACCTGTTCCTGCCGCTATATACTCGACAGTGTCGCCTTCGGTTGTTGTTTTGAGTTTTGTCTTTAAATCATTAACGATTTCATCCTCGTCTTTATCAAACCAATCCGAGCCATCAGAGTCTATATTCTGCGCCATTTTGCTTTAAAAAAAGACCAAACCAAACGATGATTAAATAAAAAAACATATATATTTATACATGTATTTAGGTGTAGCAAATGACCAAGAGACAAGTTAAGAGTATTAAGAAAAATTTGAATTTCATCCCCTTTGACTTAAAATTCCTCGTATGTACAACCGCTAAATCGAGAACATTTACAAGAAAAACTCAAATTGAGGATGGGAGAGGTCACTTTATCCTGTACCTGATTGGAGATTTAACTAATTTTATAATATTAACTGATCAGCATTTGACCGATAATTAATTTAAGTTTCAGGAAAGTAATGTCGAATTCGGTACAAAGGCACACCAAGTACCTGTTGAATTCTCATAATACATATGTATGTATATTGAAATAGAAACGTACAGTTGTTTTTAATTTTTTATTTATAAATAATAGTACAAGGAGGCCGATTATAGTTCGGATTTTCGTTTCGAGGTTGACAAGACCTGTTGGATAAGACCATTTTTTAAAAAATAACGGCTTATGGAAAACAAAAACATAGGTCGAAATCTTAGAAAATTCTTTATATCTCGAGAACTATGGGACAGACTTCAAACTTCTGTTTACCAATATTAAATTTCATTGAGTTACCATAGATATCCAATCTTTTGGAAATCAATAGTGGTTTCCAGCTTATACTGATTTTACGAAAAGCTATAACCGCAACTTCCGAATCATAACTCAGAAAAATACATCCGCAAACAATTTAGTTTAACAAATATGTAACATTTTGGTGCTAATTATTTTAAATTCTGATCTACTGAGATATTGCAGAGTTCACAAGTGTGATTACATACATATGGACTTTATAACCTCCTTGTACGAAACATAAAAGTGTATATTTACAAAGGTAAATTTTATTATCCACTGTACTTACATTCCTTTCACTTATTCACAACAAAATATAAAAGTCCAAAATACTCGTAATTGCAGAATGTTTCCATTAAATTTAAGAAATATAATGGTTGAAAATGCCGCAAAGCGCAAACAACTGTTGTTGACAGTTGGAAATTTATCCCCAGCGTTGCCAGTGCCTGAGAAATGTGAATCGATTCTCGTCCTGTCCGAGCAACACAGTTGAAGCCAAACAAATGACAGGGCTTCTAGGTTAGGTTTTTGAAAATGCCCAAAAATGTCTAAAATATGTTAAAAATTACCCCAAATAATTTTTTATTATTAATTTATTTTATTTCGGCCAATATTATCAATTTTATTTTCTTTAAATAATTGAATTTCTAATAATTTTCACATAATATCAAAATTGATTGATTCTACCGTGCATATATCACTCCAAATGGATATTTTTACGAAAGGTAGATTCATCGAGTTTAATTTCTGGATTGTTGGAGACCAGAAACGACTATTTTGGATCTTTAGCTATCATTACCAAAGTCACATACGTTGCAAGTCTTAAGTTAATAAGATACTTTAATAGCAAAATGATTGGTGCATTGCTTTTCTTGGAACTAGGAATTGATAGGAAATGCGCTACAATATACTTCAGGAGGTGCTTTTGAGAATATATCTCTTGAGTAGGAAAATAGAAAAACGTAGCAATGTACGTTGGAAAAACGCGTGTTGATAGTGTGGCTTATTATATACAATTTTATCGAATGCTGAAACGCGTGTTGTAGCCTTACTGGCGCGCAGACATATTGCAATGACATATGACATTCAAAACAATCCACTGTTCCAAATAGTGAGAAAAATGACTAATTATGACGAACCTACATTGCATAAAGTGTACTATAAGTTCAAATAAAATATCGATTTCTTACTAAATATGATAACAGTCATGATGCCAGGTATCAGTGCTACAAAGTTTTGACATTTAATATATGGCCATAATGTCGATTTGAAAAAATATCACTTCTATTGCAAAACGTTCTACTATTGTAAGTTGACTCAATGCAATAAAGGTGATATTTTTGAATTTTTGTGATATGGCAGCACTTTATCTGTCAATTATTATGCTGCCAAGATTCAGAGTTTCTCACAGCACGCACAAAATTTATTAACTTTAATTTAATTGGACTTTTAAATGTTTGCCAAAAAATGTATCAACAATTAGCGGAACACAACAAATTAGTTAACAAATACCTTGCGATATTTTTAGTCGTAGTCTTATACTGGTAAGATGTTATTTATTGGCTGTTCACAGTGTCATTGAATCCTTTTGAATTCTAGGACGGTATCAATTTTTACTGTATTTGTAAACAAATGGTTACTTAGCGGCAGTGAAGTAAATTTAGAAGCTCCATTATTTGTGACATGGTTTCAGTGTATTGTCAGTACGGCGATATGCTTTTCGATGAGCCAGTTCAGCCGGCTATTTCCAAACGTATTCAAATTTCCAGAGGGTAATCCATTTGATGTGGACACATTTCGCAAGGTAGCTTTAAATATATACTTAATTTTTCTATGTTTGGATCAAGATCCTTTATGTATTACTAACAAGTAGATGGCCTGAATGATTAAGTTTTGAATAAATATAAATATTATTTCAAGTATACCTATCGGAATACACGAGCTTTTCGAAAACTTAATTTCTCAGACCGTAACATTCCTTTGTAAGTCATAAGTGATCCACGTAGATACTCAAACTATATATTGTTGATTTCCAACGTATATTTAAATATATGGAGTATCTTCGAGGATTTATCGAATGGTTTACTAACGCGAGAGGCTTAAAAAATAACCGGATCGTAAAAGGTTCGATTGGGTGGTTGACCGTTTTCATTTTATTATCTTTTACTGAGCCTCCTGTTCAGTAGTGTAAGTGCACAAAAAAAAAAAAAAAAAATTACAGCGCAAAATGTATTAATTGTTAGATAATTACTCCAACAATTGATTGGAACAAAAAATGGCCAACTAGCTGCTTATACTAGTTTCAATAACCGCTACGTGATATTTTCAGTAAGCTTTGTAAGCCGACGTTTAAGAGTTTGCAAGCATACTATATTTTATTTAGAATCATAGCAAAAAACATAAACACAGTGCGCCAAAAACTCTATATTCTTTCCTCCTTTACATGCAATTGCTTTTGTAACCTGAAGGAGAATTACGAGAAAATTGAAAAAGAAAGCTTGAACCTTAAAAAAAAAAATTGGTCCAAAAAAGTAACATCGAAATTTTAATTAACATGTATGTTGATAAATTGGATAGCTCTGTGTTAAATTTCAAAAATTGCACCAAAGTACTTCTGAAGATATATGATATTTTATCAGATAAGTAATAGTGTACAGTTTACTCCATACTTATGTTTCTCATATAGTATGTGGAGCAAATCAGCATTTTGGAACTATTGCAATGGAGCAAATAATTACTGCTTAGTTTTTAACTAACTATATATGGAAATGTTAAGTTTATGAACCAAATTAATTAGTTTGAAAGCCACGTTGTTCATATTTAATTGAGACTTTTTTATAAAACTTATAAACGTACGGACGTAAGAAACAAAAAAAAATCTGATTGCACTTTTCGCAATAAAAAGAAAGCTCGTAATAAAGAAATTAAAGTACTTATATATGTACCTGTTATAAAACGCTTTTAAAAGTATTTTTACAAATCAAGCAGCACAGTTCAAAGTAATTAAAAAAAGTATCTTAAGGTAGCTAACCATCCCAGATTCTGCCCGATAATGCTTTAATAGTTAGCTGTTCTAATGCCGTACTTTAATACAGCCGCGGAAAAGGACACTGAAGTATATTTCATTTTACTAAAGTTATTCAGATGACTGAACTGATAAAATTGAACAGAATATGTTCTGAGCTTTGCCAAATGCATTAATGAAATGAGCTTCGACTTCGACTGAAAAATATCTTAGTACTTATACAAAATTTAAGCGATTACCAGATTAAATAGCATAAAGATTTAAAATTTAACTGTATCATTTTATTATTTTTCAGTATATTTAAAAAATGTTAATCATATTAAAATAAAACTGTATCTTTTACTAACTGTTTTGGTATACAAAACCTTTTACTATCTAAACGTTCCAATCACATTAAGGCTCGTAAACTGGGTCAAAATTTCTACTAACACAAAATTTTCGCGAATCATATATTTTCAAAAAATATCTACATAGGTATGTGATATAGAGAGTTTCAAAGTAAAAGTAAACAAACTTTTAATTTTTACAGCTAAAATATTTTTGTTTTTATTTTTCGTAGGTTCTGCCACTTTCGATACTCTTCACCATGATGATTGCGACTAATAACTTGTGCCTAAAATATGTTGGAGTCGCTTTCTACTTCGTAGGTCGAAGTTTGACCACAGTATTTAACGTAATATTAGCATATACGCTGTTGAGAGAAAAGACCAGCTTTAAAAGTATTATCTGTTGTGCGTTCATTGTGTTTGGATTTCTTTTGGGTGTAGATCAAGAAAGTCTTACTGCATCATTTTCCTGGACTGGAACAATTTTCGGTGTGCTTGGCTCCCTTTCTTTAGCAATGTTTTCAATTTACACTAAACGAACTTTGGTGTTTGTTAATCAAGAAGTTTGGTTACTTAGTTACTATAACAATTTATACTCGAGCCTGCTATTTTTGCCGTTGATTATTTTAAACGGTGAATTGTCATCTATTATAAAATATGAACATATGTTCGAATTATGGTTTATTGCTGCGATGATTGTTGGTGGTGTATGTGGATTTTCAATTGGTTTCGTTACTTCACTTCAAATCAAGGTAATAAATTTAGATAATTATTTATTGCACCTATTAATGTGTTTTGTTTTACAGTTCACTTCACCATTAACGCACAATATATCTGGCACAGCTAAAGCTTGCGCACAAACAGTTGTCGCTACTCAGTGGTACAATGAAACAAAATCTTTGCTGTGGTGGATATCAAATGCAGTTGTATTACTTGCTAGTGCAGCTTATACAAGAGTTAAACAACTAGAAATGCAGAAACAACACAAGTCAAGCTTAACGCAAAAAGCTTGAAATATTGCTAATGTAGATTAAACAGTCGAACAAATCAAAGTGTGGTTGCAATATAGTGATCATGGTATTATCTAAAAAAAAATACGTCCTGATTATTTTTGCTGAATAATTTGATAGCCCAGCATGACCCAGCTTTTTCATAGTAGACTTTGCACCACAAGTATATAAATATGAGACATTATGGTTTGATATCTGAGACAAATTTATTTCAAAAAATTTTTTTTCATGAACCTCTCATCGTCTTCTTGCCTTATTTTTGAGGACTTTTAGTAAACTTTAAAAAAAATTCGAATGAAACAAAGTAATTTAAAAAAATTTATGGTGGCTTCCGACAAATATTATCCTTCGAAAAGTATTCGAATATTCATACAAAAAATCTGAGATTTCAATCTTTCGATTTAAGAATTTATTAAAATAAATTTAGTAAAATATTACGAAACAAAGTAAATAAAATAAGACTTGAAAACTATTGGTTTTTCTTAATGTTATTTAAAGTGTTGGCTCTGAGGAAATTTCGTCGTTTGGAGAGTCCCAATATATCAATGAGGAAATTTTTTTCGAAGGTACCATAAACTTTTTTTATTTCATTACTCCATAGATTGGCAAAATTTAGAAAACAAGTGCCTCTTACAACAAAAGCATCAAAAACGATAATTACAACAGGAAAAACCCTACCAAACATATATGCAAATCCCATGAATATAGCGTGTATAAAAAAACAACGACAAAAAGATGCGTATCAGTGGTAGAGTGCATCTGTTTTGTTTTTGTTACTTTTCTTAAGAAAAATTACGTTTTTGTTGTAAAGTGCCACAATTGGCACATTTTTCGTGGTTTACCCTTCCCCGTAAAGAAATTTGTTTTAACAACTTACTTAAAATATGAAAAAGGAGGGGTACATGTAAAGACAAGAAATACTCAACTCTTTACTAGGAATAACTGTGTTCCAAACATCAAACCTTTAGTTCTTCAAGCTTATATACTTGTCGGTGCAAACGTTCTTTATGACCCGTCTGATCTTGAAATACATGTAGAAAAACCTAGGACGACGAGCTGGACTTTAATTTTTATTCCGAAAAGCTATCAGGGCACTGACCTCTTTCCGGATGATGAAATGATAATGCTGTTTCAAAAATATTGTAAGACTGTGTGATCATTAAATTATTTATTTTTTTTTTATATATTTCAGATATACAGCTAGAGAAAAATATTCCAAACACAGACCTTTTATAAAATACTAAGAACATTTTATATTATATAATTTTAACTTTTTAAGGTATTTCTTACAAGCTAAGTTTGATTTGAA
The DNA here is from genome assembly GCA_963680825.1 of Meiosimyza decipiens. Taxonomy (NCBI): domain Eukaryota; kingdom Metazoa; phylum Arthropoda; class Insecta; order Diptera; family Lauxaniidae; genus Meiosimyza; species Meiosimyza decipiens. The sequence continues at coordinate 70,073,868 of OY804259.1, forward strand.
TTTTATATAACATACACGTTATTTTGCAATAGAAGCTTAATTTTAGTCGTGGAACCACATCAATTTTGTAAAATATTAAATCAGTGGTGACTCTGCGTAAAGTGACCCTATCCAAAAATATCAAATATCTGTCAAAATGTACTAGATGTAATCTTTTATATAAAAATAAACGAAAATGATATTACATTGGCGTTTGTGCACAAAAAGTAGATGAGATTCCTTAATGTCGAAAAATAAAAGAAACCTTTTGTTCTTCTTCGAGTAAATATTTTTTATTTTTGATGAACAGATTACAGCTATATATATCCTATTGACTTTGCACGACAAAAAAGTTAATTAACACGCACAAAATAGGGCAACGTATCAAGCGGCGCCTTGTAGCTCATAACCCATATAGGTCCCTTGTATATACGCAAAGAGTTGCCATCTTTCCACTGACCTTGTGGCAAATATATATCTCGTTCGTAACAATTATCTTCAAGTACTGGAGCAACTATTATATCATCGCCAAGGAGAAACTCTGAAAACACGAAACAATTTGATAAAAAAATATTTATAACTTTGGTTAACATACGGTCATAAATGCCCTGTGCAACTTTATCCAAAGGATCAATCCACCATAAAGGTGGATTTACTGGTTCACCAGTCTCAGTTGATAACTGAAATCGTTTCATGATATCCGGAGTATATTGGCTATGCAAATCAGTAAATTTTTTGCTGATTTCCACCGTTTCACTATCATTAAAATACCATGGAACGTAGGAGAACTGGATACTGGGCATAAAAACGTTAGCTTGCAGCCAACGTAAAAATAGTTCCTTTGTAGGCAGTCTATTATTATACCCATTTCCTCCAACCATGTCTGGTAACACGAAAGGATAGCCGTTAATATTCATTTGCAGCAAACTTGTTATGAGTGTAGCCAAACCAAGATTCCAATTCCATTCGGAATCTTTGTCGAGCATGCGCACAAATATAGGTAAATCCTGCGTTCTCCATCCAGTTCGAACCTCAACATTGGATCCAAAAGCTGCAGCAGTACGAACATATTCACTGCTGAGCTGATTGGGACTCATATTTAAGGGTGTTTGAAGTACGGGATCATCTGGTAACCAACTGGTTTCACCAGCATCGAATTTAAAGCTGTCAATACCATCTTCGTTTTGAAGACGCTTTAAGCGATTAACAAACCATTGTTTTGCTTCTGTTTTAGTGAAATCAACATATGAGGATTCACCTTTGGCACTGTTCCACCATTGAGCATCTGATTTTCCATCATAGCCAAGCACTAAGTAGCTGAAAATTTAAACAGAAATATACACACATACAGTGTGGCTCAAAATATAGGCACAATATAGACTGTTCACGATATGTTTACATGTGTGTCGTAATGTTTTGTACGGACTCATATTTTATGTAATTATTGATTTTGCAGTGACTTCTCTCCTTCTCTCTTTTTGTGTTAGCTCACTTTGAGGCAATGTTAAATGAAAAATATAATCGCATAAATGTTATTTAAGGTACTCGACGTATGGCAAGGATGCTGTATGCACGGGTTGAAATCTATATATAATTAAACATATCCTTCACTTCTCAAAATTTTTCGACCGACAAAATTACCTATCAATTGATACCCCCATATTGTTGAAATGAATCTAGAGATGTCCAACCTATTGCGATTTTTCAAATGGCTGTTTTTTTTTAACAAGATCGGACTGACACTTTCAGACGACACACATTTTTATTTACATTTTTTTATTATTTATTTTTAACACTTTTTAGCCAATTTTGTGTCTGTAGTCATAAGCATTGACAGAATCGCGCCAAAAAACAAAGACATTGCATATATGTAGATAATGGCGACGTTAATAAAAACATATATATAAGAGTATTTTATACCTACCCTTTCGATTTGGCTTCATTGTATATTTCCGTACAATCTTTATTTATAAACGGATGTATCCAAACCGTAATTCGAAAACCTTTTGCTTTTAAATCGTCCGTGAGTTGCTTGATATTAGGAAACTTTGATTTTCTAAAAGTTAAAGCACCGTAGCAATCTTCCCAATCGTCGTCAATTTCCAATTGACTGTTATTAAATCCATTGGATATAATATCATCAGCAAAATTACGCACAATTTCTTCATTGATATCCGCTTTATATAGGGCCCAAGTGGACCAAATAGGATGTTGCACCATTCTTTCATCAGGAAATCCTTTAGGTATACTAAGTATATTTCGAACAGCATACATATGTGCCGCTTTGGCATCTTTTGCAAAGCCAATGTGATAAGTAAAACTAACCTTTTCCATGCGTTTGTTATATGGTAAAGCGCTCAATGCGCTCAAGCATAATTGGTTTTCATGCCCCGCTGAATTTTGATCAATGAAGAGTGGCGTTACTTCATCTACATAAAAAAAAATACCATTCGAGTTGAGCCAATAACGCTCTATAAGTCCTGCATTACGATATTCTGTAATGACGCATGAAAAATTTGTATAAATGGAACGCTCGATGGGCCAGTACTGATTACGGTCTGCAGGTCCACCAAACCAATGCACATTTGGTATGTTAAGATCAATGCAGTCGGTCGGCTGAGTTTGGCTAGGAACGTTATCTCGTTTGATTCTCAAGTTCGTTATTTCATTTGAGTTTTCAACTAATTCGAATTCAACTGTTGTATCACCAGCGTTTAGCATAAATGTTCCTTTGTCCGTGGCCACAAGACCATTACTGGTTGAAAGATTATCAAATGTAACGGTTTGCAACGTTTCACTGCCTGTTGAATATAAATTGAGCTTTCATTTCAATGCTATTAAATTTAATATTATTTATCTTACCTCTCATTATTTGATATTGCAACTTCTCTGATCGCGCCAACCGCACATAAACGTCCGTGTTACTGAATTTAAACCTCTGTTCGACATTTTGACTGAACACTGACTTTTCGATAAAAATAATAAGCAGTAGACTAATAAAGGCCCACCAACATTTCATATTGTGTGCTCAAAATATCCTTTTTCTAAAATTTTGTGCGCTGTATGCATAAAACCTTCGTGTTGAAATTTCATTAGCTAAGTACTAAGGCAGTTTGACTTATTGGACCTTTTTATAATAAATTGCGAAATCTGAAGTGATTCTAAGCTCATAAAATATCATTAACGTATATTCTTAGATAAGATATCGATATAGAGCATAAGAAGCAACCTCTTAGTATCATTTAAAATGCTCTTCATAAACGATGATTTGTTAGTGTTCTGTTGAGCTGAAACTCGATGGGTGCTCCACAAAACACTTGCATTTGATGATTTATACATGGTGTGGGTTGTGATCATGAAGTGATAATCAGTTGCTTTTTTATAAGGTTATTATAGTGCCAAAAAAAATAATAACTTACAAGAACAAACAGATTAGAGCAAATGTTGTTTATAATAATCTTATTAGAGTCATATATGTAAACACTAACGCTTATACTGTTTTAGTCCACTTAGAAAATTATTTTTTGGACATAACAAATGTATATTTGATATAGAGCACTTTGAGTCAAACATACTTCATTTTAATCAAATATCGGGACATTTTGTTTTAAACTACAAACCAAAATATATATATTTGACACCTTTTTAGTGAAGGAATCTATCTATATTCTCTCTATCGTATTTATTTTTCTGTTTGAAATGTCTAGCTTTAACAGGCTTACCCTAATCTTTTCCAAGCTGAAAGGAGAAAAATAAGTCTCTGTACTGACTTCTGAATGGAAAGGAAAAACATTAGATCTTCTGTACTCCAAGAAGTGGTGGAGCTAGGGTTAGTCATCAAAAGTTAAACGAATTTTCTTTCGCATGTTCCATCAATTATTCAAAAATGTATTATCACATTAAAATTAATGGTGAGTCATATTGCGTCGGCGTCATCGTCGCTTAGCTCTTGTACCAGACAAAAAATTGCATTCGATGAGTAGCATGGAAATCGCGGGAAATTATGTACTTACTGTTTCCATTTACGTAGTAAGTTATATTGAATAAAGTTTTGATTTCATTTTTTTAAGTGTTGTAATTACATTTTTCTAAAACTTTTTTATGTAGAGTTGTTGCAAATAATTGACACAATTAATTTACCGCGTTAGAGAAATTATTTAGTGTAATTAAATCATTAAAAAAATAAATATAACTGAGCGACATAAAAGAATGCGTCTAGTCACTGCAATGCATATTATCAGCCACATATTAACAAAACCTTAATTCATTAGCGATAAACAAAATTTACAATTAATTAGAGTTAAAAATAAATACTAAAAATGTTAAAAAGATTCAACTAACATTATTGTAATTTGGGCTTATGGTAGTATGGCTTAAATCTCCCAATTATTATAATAATTTCAAAATAAAATACTAGGACTATAGAAAAATAATTAAAGTATAGAGAGAGAAGGAAAGAAAAATGTCAGAATTCGAGAGTAATTAAAGATAGCACATTTGAAACTGCTTCTTAAAGATATCTGTCGTGCTAATAAAAAATAACCTACTGCTGTTCAGAGAGTTATTCCTAGGAATAATAAGGTTAATATGCTAAAAAATGCATAATTAACAAAAATTATTGTCATAAATGATTGAAAAAACACACCTTGTTACTAACTTTCATGTTACAATATAAAAATGCTTCTTCAACATTCTTACTTTATTTATTTGGTTCATTTAATTAGTTTGTTGCAACTGCAAGTTTTTCGTTATCGATGTCATCATCCTGCAGTTCACTCTTATTTCCTTTTGAATAACTTTCGGGGATATATAAGAAAGGATCAATTTTAAATTGTTCACTGCTTGGAGGGCTCTTTAATAGAACGCGGGCTATAAATTTTCCCTCACGCTTTGGACGAACTGCATTAACGTCCTTTAACAAAGCTATTAGGTTTTCTTCAAGTTTAGTGGCATCCATATCTAGAGTACCAATACTGGTTTTTATTAAACCAAAATTTTGTTGATGTTCATCCTTAGTGGCGTTATAACTAATGCCACTGGCAAATTTTGCTATCATTTCGCTGAGGTTTACGCCAAGAGTTTCGCTTTTAGGATTTGGGAACTTACGCTTCATAAGACCACGCAAAGCAATCAACTCTGCCAGTATATTTGGATGAGCTAAAATATATTGATAGTCCGTGAGCAATAGTTCTCCACTAGTTACGTCTTTTATAAGTTCAACACCGCCAGCAAGTGATGCGCCTGCCTCTCTGGCTTCTTGAATAAGTTCCTGCAGGAATGAAAATTGAGATACACAAATGAGAAAAACTATTTTGTATTGGTAATGTATTATTTGAGATATTGACGATAAAAACGCAACTCTATCTAACTCTATCATTTTATTTTTTACAGAATATTGCTTTTATGAGAGTTTAATTATTTTATCATGTCTACTGGGACACGTTAAAAAACAAAATGTCAATAAATGGAAATGTTTTTTTCTTGAATTCTCTACAGATTTATTCAAAAATGAAAAACACATCAGGCTTACAAATTCTTACAAGTCACGGATGAATCCGCCTATGTCTGACTAGCCTTAGCCCATTTTTTTCGTTTAAGTTAACTTTTTACAAGTATAGTGTAATTTTTTTGGTGTTAACACACACTGTGTTGAACAGTAAGCTCAAGAATTTGGAATGGAATGTTTTACTTAGTATCCACTTTAAACGATCTCCTGTTAGACTGATTCCATTAAAGTAAATGACTATGCAAGTCACTTCTTATCTAGTTATTTTTGTCGAATAAACACTGCTAAGAGCAAACTTATGGAATTGAGCTCATTTTATAGGTGATTTAGTTTTTTTTATATTGTTTTCCAAAAATCTGGTGTACTATTTACAGTTATTAAGAATGCAAAAATTGGAAAAAATAAGCATGATATTAGAAGATTTTTTTAAGCAGCAACTATTTTAGTAGATTTATACCTGTAAAATACAATTGTAATACAATTGCTAGTCTGTAAGGATTCGGTATCTATAGACTGAATAAATTGAAATGAAATTAAATTAAAAAGAAAAGTTCTTACATAGAAAAAAGGAGTGGAATAGCGTCCTTCCTTAGAATCGAAAATAAAAGCGAATTACATTTTAGCAGTCTTATTGTTGAAATCAGTTTTTTGGGTATGTATTTCCTTTATTCGTATTTCGTGGACAAATCAGGTTGGGATCCTTATGTTAAATAATATAAACTTTAACTATTTTCTAAGATTCTTTTTCACTTACATTTTCTTTGGTGAAAACGATGATTTTCCTTTCTTCTCCATGGTTGAACTTGTGTGGTACCATTGCCATGCGCTGAAAGTTCTCAACGAAACGTGTGATTTTCTCCGCCTGCATGTTTAATTCGATATCTACATTAAGTAACGCATTAGGCTCATTATACATAGATGGATGATGAGTCTCACGATGGCATTGTATTGCCTCTTGTACAGTGTAAACCGGCCAACGATAATACTTTCCCACATATACGTTATCCTTGGCTATCTGTTTCCATGAGTCGTCAACATGTTTGTTGGCACGCAGCAGATCAATTCTAATAAAGCAATGTGGTATAAAATAGTTTAAGCTATGATAAGTTAATAAGAATATGGTCAGCGTACTTCTTGTCTCGTTGATTGTGCGGTATGAAACCAACTTTTTTCACTTCCACTTTGACTTTTTTCTTGCGAGCCTTTTCACGAGTGCCCTTGCGTGCCGCTTCGCAAATTGTTGTAGTGTGCAATTTTTTGATTGTTTCAGATGTTAGTTGCTTTAACAACAAACCTCGCATCGATGTTATTACTGAAATCATTTCTTTTCTCTTTAATTAACTTATTTTAATTGAATTATATGTAATTAAAGATTTTTCCTTCAACATCTATAATTGAACTACTGACATAACCTGCTCAACAGCTGGTAGCAGTTGTCATTTGTGAAAATGCTGCGATAGCAATTTGAACGCAATCTTTAGAGGTGACCATATGAACTAAAAAAGGTCCCATTTGAACGGCTTCAACGTGTCGGCGGGTCCGTGTAAGCAAAAATTTTTGTATATTTTTCACGTTTATAGCAAAAATGCGCCCAGACCAAATAAATAAATAAAAATTTCAAATATCTCGAATAGTTTTCGAAGTACTAAGAACAGAGCTGAATTTCGAACTAAGACCTGATTAGGTCAAAAGCATTGCCCATTGCGTATATCAGAGTTATGGATCTAAGGTTTCTTATCCAAGGATATAATCCAGGGCACGGAGATTTGAACCATAATTTCTTTATATGTTTTGGACATTTCTTTGAGAAATCTAAAGATCCAAGTTTGAATTCATGTGCACCTTAACCTAAGATAGTTGTTATCAAAATCACATGCAAAGCTTAGAAATGTATTTTTTTTAAACTTACATCTCGTTACAGAGGCTAAATGATGAAGTACACTTCCAGTTGCCTTGCCTCTGTAGGTAGTTTACACTAGTGTAGTGGTCGATAAGACATTCTATAGTCTTAAATGGGATGCTCGAAGGGTGATTGGTGTGTAAGTTGGTGCGCAAGTTGGTGTGCTGGTCCTGGTAAATCGCTCAGCCCATTACCGTGTTTGTGTATGGAAAGTATATTTACATGAGCTGGTGTAAAAAGTAATGCCAAAATATTCAATGAATTTTTTTTATCGAATAAAATAGAACGCTCTCAGTAGTCTAACGAAAAAAATTCTCGGCTTGCTTTCTAGAACATGAAAAAAATTTAATCAAATGTATCTATCTTCAAAAAAAAAATATTAAAAAATGAAGGTCATATTTTCAAATTTTCGGGATATAATTACGACTGTTCAAAAGGCCATTAAAAAAATCGATCGAAAGCACTTAAACTAAGATTTGAAACAGTTCAGAAAAAAAATTATTTATACGAACAGGTGCCAACCAAAAATCTCAAATTATCATCTTCCCTACTTCGGTGGGTTTTTGAAGAAGCAGAAAAATATTTTCGGACATAATTACCATTCAAAAGGATAACACTTTGCCTAAGTTTGAGGTCAATGTTCGACTTTTGGCTTAAGAAATTTAACATGAAATGCGTCATATATAAAAAGTGGAACTTTGACTAGAAGACATTGCAAATTCCATACCTGCAAAAACTTTAAAACGCTATGGTGATTGACAGCTATGTAAAGGGTGTACCAATAAAAGTGCACTTTTAAAATTTTGTATTCGTGCAAGTAGTAACTCTGAAATTTGACAGCTACCTATGATTGTTCCAACTATTAAAAATAGAGCGCTACACAAAAGAAAAACGCTTTATCATTATTTATATATCGGCATTTTTTAATCGGGCTATAGAAAAACGAGAAGAAAATGAGACTTTTTCCAAGAAAATTATTGAAATTGACCACCAAGATCATGAGATTTAACGCCATGTGAAATCTCGGGCTTATGTGAATAAACCAAAAACAATTCCAGAGCTCAAGGCCGAGATCCAATGCGCCATCGATGAGATATAACCACATCTTTGTGAAAAATACTTCGAAAATTTTATGAAAAGAGCTATGGTCTTTTGCGGCATATTTTATTTCATACTTAATCGGAACATGTCTACTTAACAATGCAATAAAAATATCACAAGTCGCTTAAAAATTACGTGTTCTTATTTGAAATAAAAAAGTGCACTCTTATTGGAGTACATGTTTGAGTACATGTTGACAAATTTAATATGGGCACATTTGATGAACCCATCAAAGGCTCGACAAAGAGGAGGCCAACTTATACAAAGGATGTATAAGCTAAATATGACAAGCTATTAATTTAAAATGTCACAAAACTCGGTATCATAACATTTAGTTACACAAAGTAGCATTATAAATTTGGGGCTCTGCTATTTGCAATAAAAACTGAAAATCTTTTACGCGCATTTTAACTTTTAATGTATTGTAGGGTAATAAGTTTTTGGCGAGGCCATATATGTACAACACTCTTAATAGTTATAGTTGAGACGAGTATACTCGATATTAGGCAAAAACAGTAATATTTCGTTCAACGATCGCAACAGCTAAAAGGCTTAAATCTTACATAAATAGTCTATGCTATTTTCGATCTCTTTCAAAAATGAGAAATTCTTATAAAAACTAAAAAAAACTACAATTTTTTCCAACAGGCCTTATGTAAGAAGTGCCAAGAAGTGTTTTATTCGCAAAGTCGCTATCTATGTATGTGCGAGTAAAACGACCAAGTTGCTAAGTTTTCTACTCGCTGTTTTTACGAGTACTTTTTGTTGTTATTTCCACTGTTTTTTATTTCATATTGGTTTTTTAGCCTCCCAACGTTTTAAATAATTGGTTTTCCTTGAAATTAAACATCTTGTTTTCATTTCAAGCTGTAGAGTAGGCAAAATAAAAATCTGCTGGGTAGCACTGGTACTTAAGCAACTTGCTATGTATACATAGCAACTATAATCTTACTCGTTAAGTATGCGATTTTGTTTTTCTTTCCCGTACAACTATTGCGTGGATGGTGAATAAAACACAGCTACATGGCTGCATGCATATAACTATTGGGTCACTTAATGTACTACATATATTACTCTAGTCATAAAAGTAAAATATCATAAGGAAGAAATATTGCTTAAAATTATAAACGCAACTAAAATTTAAGATTGGAAAAAACACAAAATAAATTGTTTATTATAAATGTTATGCATATTTGAAGAATCATGAATTTAAAATATTTATAAAGATTAAGTGTAAACAAATAACGTAAAAGACCGTCTGTGGCTATCGTGCCGAATTCTCAAGCAAAATTTTAAAAAAATAAACAAAAAATGTATACTTTAGCTCAACATTATACCTATGCACATCAGTATTTCTTAAACTTTTTTGTTATGTCAACGTTTACACGAGCAAATTCGATCTGAGAAATTCTTGTCTATTCTCTTTTGTGAATTTGTTTTGCGTTTACACACGGAAACTAGAATTTGTTTGTGCAAGAAAATTTCAAAGCAATTACTGCGTCAACCCGCCAAAACAAACGTAAATTCAAAGCATAATATCAGCTAAAGAATAGAACGAAAGGGATTTCGCGTGTACGACAAATTCTGTACACCACCCTTTCGTTTTTCCCTTCTTGTCTACAAACAGGAAAACTTTCTTTCAAGAGTTTCCTCGTGTAAACGCTGTCTATGTGTCATCAACATGGCGTGTTAGTTAAAAAATAAAAATCAGCGAGAAAGTTCCAGGCAGAAATTGAAAAAAAAAACTATATCGTATGGTTTGATCTCGTTCTGTTCTATGAGCGTTAAGTTTTTCCCTCTGCATTCCGTATTTCACAAATTGATTGAAACACCAACACATACCATAGCAAGCGACATGATAGAGCGCAACAGAATGGTAGCAATCAGCTCTATGTACAAAAAACTTTATTCGCTTTGTTGTGGTAGCTCAAAAAAAAAATTTCGACATGACTAAAGGAGGCTCGGGACCCTGGAAAGAAGCGTTTTTGCCCCGAAAATGGGTCCCCCGACAATGGTACTCGTTTTTGACCCATTTTCGGCTAAAAATTTTGTTGTTTCGAACGAAACATAGCTCGAAAAACAGTTTTTTCACTAAGGGATTCTTGGGACCCTGTGAAGAAACATTTTTGACCTGAAAGTGAGTCCCCGAATCATAGTACCCTTGTTTGATTCCCAAAACATGGCATCACTAATACAAATCTAATTACAACTAGTAAAGGTGTTATCTTCGGCCAGGCCGAAACTCTCATACCCTACACTGCATTAAAAGTACTTTTTAAATAAATGTTAAAAAAATGGTGAGGAGGTTGAAGAAGTCGAAAATAATGTAAAAAGGTTCAAAAATGTTGAAAAGTGTTGGAAAAAACTGAAAATGTCAAAAGAATATGGGAAATGTTGAAAAAATTAGAATAGAAATAATAACACGAAATATGTCACGCCCACTTCTTCAATTCCGCCCACTTTTGTTTCAATAAATGATATTCGTGATTGACATGCACAAACCAAATTTTAGCATAATAGCTTGTATAGTTTGCGATATGTGCCGTAATTATTTTTAAAATTAAGGCGGTGACACACCCACTGGTGCAATCCACTCAGATTTTGATCCAAAAGTAGCCTTCCATAAATAAACCTCTTACACCAAATTTCAGTATGATTGCTCATATATTTCGATAGTTATACCACTTAAGGTATTTTAATTGTATGGGAGGTGCCACGCCCACTGTTGGTATTTCAAAAGCTTTTGATTCATATGTACCTAATACCCAGTAAACCACTTACTTCAAATTTCAGATCAATTGCACCTATAGTTCACTTAAAATAGCACTTACAACTTTATGTTAATGAGGAAGGTGCCACGCCCACTGATGCAATCTTGTCAAGTTTCATTGAATTTCAAAGCTTATAGTAACCGACACCTCTACACAAAATTTTATGAAGATTACTCTCATAGCACACTAGCTATAGCATTAAACGTATTTTTCTTATATGGGAGGTGCCACACCCACCGGCACTATTGTACCAAAATTTTGCAAGAAGACATCTTTTAGTTCTCTTTTTATAACGTTTATAAATATTGTAGGCTGTGCCACGCCCTTCAACATAATTTTCCGGAATATTGAATAAACTTGTTTTGACGACTGCTTTCAGTGGTATCATCCCTAAAATTTTTATGAAAATCGTATGTGCCAATTTGGAGTTATACGAAATCCAAATTTTCAATTGCTAAAAAGTGCCACGCCCACTTTTACAATTCCGCCCACTTCATGCGCAATTCAAGATTTATAAGATCTGTATTCATGTACCGAATTTCATCACAATATCTTTCACGGTTTACGAGCTATGGCGTTATAAAAGTTAAAATTTAGGGCTGTACCACGCCCCTTTAAGAGCCTTTGCAAACTTCAAACCTAGCCTAATCTTAATTTTGTTCTTATCTCCACCAAATCACCAAATTTCATCAAAATCGCAGCAACTTTTTTTCAAAATGGACTTGGGTATATTTACATAGAGTATGGGCGGAAGGCGTGGCCGTTAACCGATTTCGCCAATTTTATATGCTAGCAGCTTGCAAGTAGGTTTGACCTGTGTGCCAAATTTCATTGAGTTAGCTTGCTTAGTTTTCCCGTAAACTTGATTTCAACAGACAGACGCACAGACAGACAGACAGACAGACAGACAGACAGACAGACAGACGGACAGACGGACAGACGGACAGACGGACAGACAGACAGACGGACATAGCTATATCGACTCAGGTGGTGACGCTGATCAAGAATATATATACTTTTCCATACCTGCCACGCCCCCTTCTATGCGTTACAAACGGAATGACAAAATGAATATACCCTCTGTGTAGGGTATAAAAACGATCACTACATAAGGTACGGATCGCGAGTCAAAACCACAACAAAGCGAATAAAGTTTTTTGTACGTAAGGCAGAACGTTACCATTCTGTTCCTCTCTTTTATTTCTGCTTAGTACGGGTTGGTGTTTGAATCAATGAGCCAAACAAAGTATGTGAAAAGTAAAGTTTGCGTTACGATAAGGTGCGGTTTTTTTCATTCCCTGGCTCCAGACAACGCTATGAAAAAGATCACAAGCTATCAATATGGACAGCATCGACTTCTATTAAGAAAAAATAGACATAGATTTAGATTTTTTATACTGTCATATCATTTAAGAGTAGAATTTAGCTGCCAAAATGTACCATAATAATACAAAATAAAATAGAGATGGTATATTCCATACAGATGATGTATTCCATTTAAAAACTCGAAAGCGTTGGGATTATTTGGATATTATTTATTCATCAGATTCTTCCATTAAACTCTTGTAGTATTTGCTTGTGAAAAAAAAGTTTCATAATATATGTATAGTTTTCATTACCTTCGGTACATTTACCGCATTTTTAGTACGTTGGGCGAATTTTCAGCACATTTTCAGTACATTTTCGGTACATTTGGGAACACTGTAATAAATCACCTTTTGTTTTTTTTTTTGAAAAAATTTAAATAATTTCATTTATACCGTCATTTAACCTACCATTTTTTATGGTAAATAAAAACCAATCGCAATGTGTAGATTTTGTAATTTAATGTGAAATATATCTCATTTTGTTAGGGTTTCTGAGATGGCAAAAGTGAGGACCTTTTCATTTTTTGTTTTTTAGTACTTTTTGGAAAATTTTCGTACATTTTAGTTACATTGGGTGTGCAAGACAAAAAAAAAAGTACATTTGGCCTCTAAAAAGTACATTTCAAGTATCGATTCAGTACATTTTCATAAAACGCAAATGCCATAACTGGTCAGTATACGCGTAATTTGCATAAATAAAATGACCATACTGATTTTTATAGAAAATCGTTCTAAGTAATTTTTTTTTATTTTATTTTTATTAAAATTTTTGTTTCGGAAAATCTTCAGTGGCCATTTTTTTTTATTTTTTTGACAACAATATTAAATATAATTAATATAATTGGTAAAATACAACTTTTGGCTGGAAGAGACAAATTGAAGACTAAAATCCTATTGACGGCATTTAATAAAATTTTTCAAATCCTACAGGGTCCCGGCTTTGACATGCCATTCCAGGCTTGGCTGAGTCAAAAGCTGCCACTTGGCAACCCTGGTTCCATGTGACCAAGAAATTTTCGAATTGAAATGAATCAAACTAAATGAAACTTCAGCATATGAAAGAAGATAAATTTAAATTTTATTAATCGTTTGAAAATTTAAAAAAAAATTGTGTTTTAATAAATTGCTTACATACATATATGTATGTATATACATATATACTGCTTAATTTCGGTTATTTTTGAAATTGAACAATAGTAATAGCTAACAGTTTTTAAATCGAAGATAAATGTAGTTTTGAAGAAGAACTAAATTTTTCTGTATTTTTTTTAAAAGAAATTACTTTGTTTCGGACATGCAAATGAAAATTAAACATGTGAAGCGGGTCATTCTACAAGATTTTTACACTAAGTTTTTAAATTTTTGTGAAATAATTCATCAAAAAATCTTCGATATGCATGAGTACGTTAGGGTCTGATGATGACATTGTCTTTGAGAATGACGAAAAAGTGACCGTTTCCGTCAATTCCTGCAAAGACCAAAGACACGCTATTTCGAGATTTGATGTTGTGAATTGATTTCCAAGATCGTCGAACTTGACACCGTTGAACTATTTTCTTGTGTGAAGCTATTCTCTAAGGCAAGAGCAATTTTAAGCCCACATTCGTCAAACTATGACCGATTAACAACCAGAATTAGGCAGAAAAGTTCTCGAAAATGAGCTGAAAAAAATTGACACACTTAAATTCTATTGAATTTCGTAAATATTTCAAGGTCTAGGCAATGTAATAAAATATAAAATATTTAATTGAACTTTTAATTTTATATAACTTTTCTGTCTGAAGCACAATTTGGATAACTTGGTTACACAAAGCAACATATTTTACATGCTAAGTCTCTAGGGCTTGAGAATGAATGTCTTCTCACGAATCACATTTTTAGAAAACTTAAAATGATTTCTAAATTTTTTTGCTGTTTTCGATTAGATCAACTGTTAGGTCACATAAATCAGTTGATTGGCTTTCAAGACCAGTACGTGCTTAATTAAAAGTAATTTAGTAGTGTTAGACTTATGGGTTTTTTAGTTACTATCAAAAGACTTCTTCAAAATCGTCACTTTTTAGACCTAAAGCACTCAAGTGTATCATTTCCTCTTCTATTTGATCTACCTGATTGTGGAAAACACTAAGAAAATACTTTTAACTTTGAAAATCACACACAAAAATTTACAAAACGTTTTCTAATGAAAATATTTATTTTTATCTTAAATGATTTCTCAAGCGATTTTCGAGAGAGCTTTTTTAGTACCACATAAGAAGTGATCGGTGAATGCAGCAAGCGGATTCCTGCAAATCGGAGGCTGAACGCGCTAATTGCCACCAAACAAAGAAATTGTTATTTATATAAATTTACAGATTTTTCTTAAATCGTTACGAAAATTTGATGAAAATTATAAAAAATTATATGAAATATTTTGAGCGATAGAAAAAAAAGTGCGTGCTTTAAAATCTGGTAAATAAAAATTGCAGAAAAAATAAATCAAATCGGGCTAAGTGCACGTTCGTATATCTATTGGATACTTGAAATTGTGTTGTGTGTATCTGTGTACTTTATGAGCAAGAAGTTTGAGTGCGTATTAACTGGGTGTAAAAATACTTTTTTTTTATTATTAAGAGTTTTGTTTTTTAATAAAAAAAAATTTTCATGTTTCTTAAAAATTTGTTAGCTAACGGTCTGATTAGTGATGAAATTATCTAAATGTTATTGAAATACTTATATGATTTGGTTGAGAAGTAATTCCATAAATAATCAAATACAAAAACGTAAAACATTCATCACCGTGTTAATAGCAAGCGCCTAACTGATCAGTGTTACAACAATCGTTTGAGTAAAAATATTTTTAATGTACACAATGCGGCAATTTTCCACACAGACTTTCCTCATTAAACCCAAACAATCCAATATTTTTCAAAATTCTTAATTTATTATTCCGCATCTACAAACTGTTGACAGCGACTTAAAAGTGACTTAAATGTGTGGCACATATCTTCAACCGGACCCGCCTTCAATTGTAGCGTCGCCGCTGCTTTGATGGTATCTACCATCTACCTTGGAAAAACAACCTATGAACATCAATTTCAGTTCCGGAAATAGAAGAAATAGAAATCAGTCGAATACTGCGCGAAGGTATATCACCGAGAAGCAAGGTTGCCAAGTGGTCACTTTTGACGCATGCAGGCCGAGGCCGTCGCAGTTCGTCACAGGCCATTAATAGCTGTTAATTGAAAGTGTAAAAATTTTTTAATGCCAAAAAGAAGAGGTCACACGTTTTGGTCCAAAAAAAAAGGTGCTACGTTGCACAAATTATTTAATATTGCTGACCAATTTACAAATTTTTTTTTTTTGGAAGGCCGTTAGCTTACCATTCTTAAGTTGGTAACCTTTCAGTGGAGGCTCATGGATAAAACTTTCACAAAATTATCTTTGAGGAACATGCCCGAAATTGATGATAAGCTGTTCAAAGCGAACTTTGTTCATGTTTCATATTATCATTTTGTAAACCACGATTTGACTTGAATATTTGTCACCCGGGGCGAAGAACCAATCTACCGAACACAATTTTGCCGCCCTCCAAGACTTGGCGCGAGGTTATTCACTTCACTCTCCCTCCTGCCCTCCCTCCTGCCCTCCCTCCTGCCCTCCCTCCTGCCCTCCCTCCTGCCCTCCCTCCTGCCCTCCCTCCTGCCCTCCCTCCTGCCCTCCCTCCTAGTTGCGTCACTGAGTATCCAGCACAACAGTAAGTGGCACAGAGCAAGTAAAAATCGTTAAATTAAAAAAGAATTCATAGATCTTGATGCTCTGAGCAAACTACTTACGATGAAAATTCCATTATATTCATAAATTTTTAAAATATCAAGGCTTGAGTTTTGTCACAATGGAAGACAAAATTACATAGAAAGCATCTTATGATCTTATCTTAATTACTCAGTTACATAGTTTTTTAGAAATTGTTATTTTAAGCTCAACTTCAACGTTTCATATCTCGATAATGCATCAAGATATGGAAAATCTTTGGTATAATTTGTTCAGTATATTGAAGCCTATAGTATTGGAAGACTAAATTTTGCCTACATCTGACAACAGTTCTTGACTCTTGTGAGATAACTTGAAATTTTGCGAAATTAAGCGCTCCTGCAACTACATCAAATATGTTATGATGAACATTTTCGAATAAACGCTTATGAAGTTTCCATACAAGCGCCCAGAAACTGCTTAATGAATAGTTAAAGAAATTTCCTCGAAATTTTTTCAAAAAGAAAAAAACGACAATAACAACTATAATTTAATTTGATAGTAATTTTGCTAAGACAGAAAAAAAATATTTTTATGGCTAGAACTGGTACGCTTAGCGAACGGGCTCAGATCCGGCATAGATGCTTAACTTGCTTAACATAAATTTATTTATATTTATTAAGATAAATTGGAAGCTGATGCGATGGGCATTTGAACCCACTATCTGCTTCCCAGAATAGTTTGAAGGCGACGCCATTTCTTAGCAAGCTTGGCTACAGTAAATTGATGCCAAACCAAAGCAAAATTTTGCGGCTTTGTTGGGGTTTTTAAAAACTTTGCAAACGTTATTGAACTTAAGCTTTTGAACCACCTTATTGAATGGATAGTGTTGTTTGAAATTCGTACTCCAATGTTCTAATGGTTGTAGATAATACTTAATTTCAATTCTCTAGAATTAATACTGTGGTCTATAATGGAAAAATTACCGCAAGACTTTGCAAATCATCATGAAGATTTGTCGTTACCCTCCAAAGATGTAGTAGAGCAAGGAGGAGACGAGAATGATAACATTTTTAAATTTCCTCCTGATATGAAGGATCTGCGGCAAAGATTTCAACGACTTTTGGATTATGCTGAACGCGAGGAGCAATTCTATAAATCACTTGGCGCATCAATCAATCAAACTGATTATCCACAAGAAGATTCCACAACTGAAACGTTTAACGAATGTAAGCATGATATGGGAGTACTTCAGGAAAGTGATGAATTGGAAGCATCAGCTGCTTTAGCAACATATGGAACAATACGAGAATTGACAAGTTTATACACAATCTTAGATGAATTAAGTACCCTCGAGGAAATGCTAAACAAGCGACGATCGGTGTTAAAATATACAAAATTGTTGCGGGAGAATGCAAAGGTGACTGTGAAATCTTTTGTTTTTTTTTTTCATTCATATAATGTATTTTTTTTTCTCCTTATAGCTTCAGCATGGTAGCAATTTACAAAGACCGCAAATCCTAAATAACATACGAGATTCAAAAAATTCAATAACTTTATTAGATGCTGTGCTCACAGCAGGCAACAGTGCTTCAAATAGAAGGAGTGACCTTAAACAGTAAGTTTAGATATAGTATTTTCCGTCACACTCTGGAGATTTTATAGCAAAAGTGTATGCCATAATAGAGGCAACCCTACCTGGGGCGAGAGCGCCAATTGAGATAGCATATCTTTTCAGATAGCTTTTTCAAGGAATGATCGAAGGTTCGTTAAGTATTAGATAATCCTGTCCTGATTGTGAAAAATATTCCCAATCTATAATTTCTTTGGCTGGCGCTCAGTTACCTTAGGTGTTTTTAGTTCTAGAAAATTAAAGGAAATTTTACTTGCTAAAGTCCCCGTGGAGGATATCTGTTAGACCATAATTTGCGACAAGTATGGGGACCAAAAAGCACTTTTTCCCAAACTCGTGCTTCGAACACAAATGAAAAGACTGGACAAAAGCCCAGCAAAAATATTTGTATTAGATAACCAAAACATAGCTTCTGGAATGCTGTGTGCTTAACTTCATTACACTTTAGCACTTGGAAAATGTATTACATTTCGTATTCAAATTTGTTAAAAAAAGTTCAAGGAATTACTTTTGAGTGAGAGATGATAGGGACCACAAATTTGTTGCTCGCTTCTCATTATTCTGGCTATAACCGGCTCTGAGCCTGACTGTAAGCCAAAGATTGTTGTAGTGCAATATTTAAAATTTTTCAGCGTTTCAATATTGAAAACATACTTTTCATTATAAAAATTTCAGACAACGAGAGCGCAGTAAATCTGCAATTTCCGAAGATATATCAAGCTTTGAGAAAGAGCTTAACAACAAAAAAGAAGCGCGACCAACCATACATGCACCAGACGCCTTTACTGAAGGCAAATCTAAAGTGTCAAAATGGACCAAAGTTAAGGCGGCATTCAAATGGGAGCGCGCAAACGTTCCGGCATTGGGAGATGGCACTAAGAGTTCCAATGACGTAATAAAAGGTATCGGCCTAATGCCATTAAATAACGAGGTCGCCAGGTATGTTAATGTAAATACTGTTAAAAGCTTTAATATTTAATTGGTTTTTCTCTAAAACTATAAGATATTTGCGTGTCCCCTCTATGCCACACGGCGGTGGTACAAGTTCAGCTGATAGTATTCTTAGTTCTACATCTTGCAATTTTACGAATGAGGTCTGCACACCAGGTACAATTAGCTCAGCAAGTTCAATGGATGAAATTGACAGTATGTCTCATAACTCGCTAAGTATAATAAGCGGATTAGCTTAACTGGCTCAAATAATAGCGCTAATGGGTTTTAATTTATCTCATCTTATGTAGGAAGGGAATCTTCTAAAAGCGATACACAATGCAATTCTCGCATATTCGATGAGGGAACATCATCTTCGAATTGTTGTAAAAATTTAATATCCAATGATGCGGAGCAGCCTATTGATCCTATTAGATGCCGCTGTAATAATTTGTTTACTCAATCTAGATCTGCTAACAAATCGTTTCGGAAACATAAATTAATGTCTGATTTCGAGGTGTTGCCAGAGGACGACGTAGCAAATATTACAACAAAACTGGGCAGCAGAATAAAGGTGCCACCGAGCCCATTAAACCTACAATTACAACAAGTAAGTGCAAACATAAATGTATTACAGCATGAGTTGGGTAGGAATAGACAATTTACGATGTCAATTACTTGGCGAAACTATTTGATTCCACTACAGGAAACAAAATTTTTTAACGGAACAGCTTTAACTCTATTTCAAGGAATTTGAATAGACTTTTTGTATTCGATGAATAGGAAAATGGTTTCTTTGTGGATCCCATTCCTGATATGAAATTTGGAATTAAAAAATTTTCATTTGCATTCCAAGATTCTGTTTTCGATTTTTGAGAAAATCAACTGGAATTTGGAATTGAGTTTCTTGATTCAATGGCAAATGGAATCGATACATTTTTCGTTTGAATCCTAAGAACCATAGCTTCAAATTTTGATTCCTATCAAAATTAACATTCTAAATTTTGTTTGCCTGAACGAAAACAAAAAAACGACTTTTTGCCATGGAATTGAAAAAGTCGATTCCGCGTTCCGGTTGCTTGGAACGGACTTAAAATATTTCAATTCCAAATTTTGATTCATAGAGTAGTTTCGTCTAAAGAATAAGTATTATGATGATATCTTCTTTCTCAAAAGGACTTGAATGATCTAGAAGACTTTTACTTACTACAACAACTAAAAACTCCCAGAGATGGCATTCAACAAGGCAGTCGTTCGAAAAAAATTGGCTCTCCCGGAAATTCGTCAGTTCCGAGTAGTCCCTCACGACTTTCCGAATTTTTTGCAGAGTTTGGTAACTTTTGAATTTTTTTATGGTTTCCAAATTATTGATTGATTGACACAATTTATTGTAGACAGTGAAGACCTATCTAGTGGTGATTTTTCTGAGCCAACGTCACCGAATAGTCTAAGCCCTCGGAAAATTTATCAGTTTAAGCAAAATGAAATAAATCGAAGGTACGAATTGCTAAGAAAAAAATTGGATATGGAATTTGAAGCGAAGAGGCGAGAATGGGAAAAAATTAGAACAAATGCCAATGTTTGCAGAGCACCCGGTAAGACAACTTGTGTTGCAATAAGCTCCTGAGTTTTCATTAACTTTTAGTATTAACTTTTGTTCAAGCCTATACTTTAGTGAGCTCACCCAAGATCGAAGAAACGCAGCCTAGTCAAGCGAAGTTATTGGAAGAAAACTTAACACCGGAATTTAAGAAAAAATTGCAAAAATGGCGTGTCAAAAAGCAAAGTGTCCCCCCAGAGAATGAGCAACATCAACACTCGATTGCGTCAAATAAAGACACTAGCAATGAGACAAAAACAAAAATTGACTGGAATCTCTGGAAAGCAGGACAAATTAAGCTCGAAGGCCAAGGCTTAACATCGTTACCTGAACACAAAAGCTTACCCGAAGAATTTCAAAAGAAATTAGGTAAAATTACTTTCATAAAAATGATTGATTTTAAAATATGTTTGTCTATTGTAGAAAAGTGGAACAAAATAAAGAAAAATAGCAATTCCATAAGTGGAATTGAATCAACAAAGCGAACATCGAAGTCTGGTGGTAACAGTTTACGCAAAAGTAGAGATGACGATCGAATTGTTGAGAAAGAAAAACGTGGCGCAGCGCATAAAATCATTGAGAAGGATAAACTTGAAAAGTATGCGATTCTTTTCGGCGTAGTGCACAAATACTAAGCTACACTCTCTGTTCTATTTAAAGGATTTCAAAACTTAAGTCCATAGTTGCAGATCATCCCGTAAAAGAAGTGCAGGTTAAGACTTCAGCTGGGGTCATGAAATTTGAAGGAATATCAAGAAAATTTACACGTAAGCTGTATGAATGGGAAAAAGCGCGTGGTATTGGACCTGAATCATCAACATTTGCCCTATTACATCCTGGATACTGTCCAATTGATGTTGGTCGAATTTCAAAAGAAAGTCAAGGTAAGTTAGTTGTTATGTTCCTTAGAGTTTTTAAATTATTATACAAACTTTTTTAACTTTTAGCTGAAAACTCACCGACACTAAGTCGTTCGCTGTCTTTGGATAGTATTACTCCGAATATTACTCAGCCCAATATATCGCTACAGGCTTCCAGTCTATCGCTTAACGATGTTAATGATCTGATAGAAAGAGAAGCCGTGCATACTAATGATATATTAGCAGAAGCTGAATACAAAAAATTTGAAGAGCCTGAAGCTGTTATGGTAGAAGTAGAAGATCATATTGTGGAAACTGCTAAGCCATTGGTTACGGCACACGCCCTTATCGAACAACAAACACCGATTTACAAATATGAAAGAGTCGCTTGTAATGATTTTTGGTAAGCAAAGAAAAATGTCGCTGCGAAAGGATGCCGCAGTGTTTTGTATTGGAAGAAGTACGATGTAGCTAAGACGATCTTCAGAAAAATTGTATGAGATAAATGGGGCATAAATTGTATATTTGAGTAATATATTTGGTCCAAATTAACTATCTACGTATGCTTAACACACTCCTGTGGAAAAGTAATGTATCACTTTTTCGTGTTCAGAAATGCCAATTTGAAACAGTTTCATCTTCTTATAAAATTAGCGTCGGGCATTTTCAATGGCTCAGTTTAAATGACGAAACTTTGATTTGATGTAAGTTTGGTGGAACTTAACTTGCCCATTCTCCTTTAATGTAAGCCAGGCTAATCCAGAACTTGTCTGAAAACTTAAATTTAACCAATTCGTAATAATTTTGAAAATTTGGGAGAATGCGAGAAAAATACTTTCTTTTCATAGATATAGCTTTCCAGCCCAAAGTATTTACTTCAAAGTGAGTGCTAAAAGATAAAAATTTTGAACGCGCTTTTACCGAGGAAATCACATCAGTAGAGTAAGAGTTTAAGCGGGAAATCTTTGAGACGGTCCGTATTGAAAAGGAAAAGTGGCCGGTTTTATTAAGTGGCTTTTAAGGTGGCTCTTGTGGTTTCAAGTGATTGCAGAAATTCCTGTACAGCCTTAAAGCATTCCATATTATTTGGGATTAAAATGAAATACTGATGTGACTTGGTTTACAGCCCCACGTGGCGATAAAATAAAGTACTGTACAGAAAAAAAGTGATTCAAAACAAGTGGGCGTGTCAGTTTATGATTAAATATTCAGACAACATATATACAAACACAGAACTGAATATAGAAATGGTAGATACTTAAATCGTTATGCTAAAAAAAATGTGAGTAGATGCTATCGCATGACATGTGCCACGCCTTCATAACATTTTCATTTTAAGCATTCCAGGTACGGCGTATTTCACTTTTAGCCTACATGGTATGAAATGTTCATGCAACAGACTTGTGCTCACTTATGCTTTTCCGATGATTTGACCCAGAACTTTTTTCCATACAAAAAGTTCTGGGTACTGTGTATTGAAGCTGATAGGGGCAGCGGTGTTATGAGATATATAAAATATAGAAATTGACTGGTAAGCTCTATAAGCAGGAAGATTAAGCCGTTTTCTACCACATGCATTCTTTGTGTGGTACTTAAAAAGAAATGAGTTGGGAGTCTTACTTATCATCCTTCCCAATTACCATTTTCCATGCCTCTGTTGTTTAGTTAACTGGCTCATGCTTGTGAATTCATTGGCTACATAATGGGCGTGGAGCTGTGGTCAAAAGAGCCCAAAATATATCTACGTTGTCTACAGCCCCGGTTCTTTATTATATATCAGAATTTCGATATGATTTTTTCTAGCAATACGAAACATATTCAGAGCTATGAGGCACATTCAAATTTGGCGCCACTGCTTGCTGTACTCACACGAACGGATGAACTGCTAAAAGAACTGAAAACTTTTGCGCTCGATATGATGATCCATGAAGAGCTACAGCAAAGTCGAAATGTGCTTGCCATTATTCGCACTGTTTACCCTAAATATACGGAAAATCTAATGAAGCCTCCGGTTTTAAATGCAATATCTGATGTTCAGAGTGAACTTAGCCGCTTAAATGAATTGGTAAGTACTATACATTTTGGTGAATATGTAAGTACCTGGAATTTGGAGTTTTCAAAAGTAGACGATGACATTTTTCGCTTATTGCCGAGTTGCGGGTACCTACTTCTTCAAAAGATTGTTTGTATATTCAAATCTTAATGAGAATCGTTAACTTAGTTGTTTTATTTGTTGTCAAACAGCTCTTGAATGCTCCTATTGATGAGGCATGTTGTCAGGAAATAATGGAAGAACGTTCTAAAGCTTACAGCGAAGAATTGAAAGGACTCAATGAAGCATTGGAATTACTGCGGCTGCATATAGGTAGGAAACTATTTAATGACTTAAGTATAGTAAGTATGACTTGATAGATACATTTTTTTCATAGAAGGTAACGATTCCAATTACATAATGGAATCGATGGCATCAAAAATGTGCATTACTCCAACAGTTGTACAAAACTCTTCGGATTGCGCTATTGCTGAAGCAACTCGAACTATACTGTCATCAAATTCATCTGAGTTTGGCGATTCGGTCATAAAGTTCGAAACAATAGAAAATTCTATGGGAAATTGCAAAAATACAAGCAATACCAGTATTGCCACAACCACAGGGTCTAAGAAGAGAATGCGCTTAAGAAAAATGGGTTCAAGACAAAACAGTAAAACCGAAAGCGATAGCAGCGACAATGATGTAGCTAATTTACAGGAAACACCGCGACGTTGGAAACGCAAAAATTATCGCATCAAACAGCGTTCCTTCGATGCTGAAGATTTCAAGAAAAGCGATGAGTCTACAAAAACAGGATGCAATAGATTCAATGACGATATGGTTTATGTGTTACGGGTAAGGCCAGGGCATCCAATTGAACAATGTGAAATTAATCGCACCAACGAAGCTTTAAATGGCTCAGGGGTATTAATTTCCCCAACAGAATCTTGTGTGCAGTTGATGCCTATGTCAGCACAAGCGGAATTGGATGCTCCCGAGCTAGGAATCAACAAAGAGCTGCTGTCAAATATTTTCGTTAAAACTATACGTAAAATCTTTAGGACCATTGAAGAACCAAACGCATCGTGTGGCATGTTAGTTGTGGAACATAATTTAGACGATAATAGTGGCGATATAATAGATATTAGTGGGAATCAGCTGTTAGATATAAATAATATCCAGAGCATTACAGAAAACAATACAACTTCAAAAGGTGATCTTGCCATCACTTGTGATAGTGCTGTCAATAAAGGGGAGAGTCTTGTAAATTCATGCACTAAGAATAAACTTAAGCCTGAGCACTGTAAATTACGGCAATGGTCTTGGAGTTGGAATGATATACGCGAGTTGGAAGATTATGATAAGCCTAAATACCATAGTAGTGGAAACCTAAATATGAATTGTGAAAGGGGATTTAAAGCACCTTTGGCTACCGATAGCTTTAAAATCAATAAGAAGAATTGTTTCAAGGGTGCATGTTTGGGGAATAAGCCAATATGTGTTGCACCAAAACGCAAGGAACATCTCTTTAAAAAGAACACTGAGAAATTCTATAAAATGTTTAGTAAATCTAATGGCACTACGATAAAAAAAGCTGCAAAAACAAACTCCACTAGCCTTGTGGCAGATAGTTCGATGGTAAAGTCTGAGCACATATTTCCAAATGATCACACTATTACGCCGGTAACAGTAGATCCACATTCTAATGAGCTTTTCGAATCACCTCATAAGCTCTTAACATCACTATCTGAACGTGCACAACGATTACAGCGAGCTAAGCAGAACTTTTTGGAATATACCATGCCACGCCCAAAGTCATTTAATAAGCGCAAAAGCGATGTAAAGCATAGTAACGTATGGGAGCAAAATCATCTAAGCGATAATAACGCGAGCACTGATATCGAGGAGGGTAACCTTTTAAAAAGTTTGAGTGCTGGCACAATTCTCCAAACCAAGTACGAACAACAAAGCGATATATCTTTTGAAACCTTACCTAGAACATTTAGTAGTCGTTCTGAGAAGTTATCCACACGACTAGGATTCGCTTCGATTGCATCGAAGTTTCGTCGTACTAAAAAGGATGCAAAACAGCCATTAGCAAACAGTGGAAACTCCATTGCGGGTACACGTGCACTTTCAACTTTATGTAGACAAAATCTATTGGCTGATCCCATTGCTGTGCCACATGCGATTTCGGCTGAAACCAGCAAACAGAAGGCATCGCTTACAGTGAAAAAATCCCAATCGTTGCAAGCGGCTATGGGTTATACAGACGCGAATACTGTAAGCTCCTCTGGTTTGGAAAAATTAAATAAATCTCAAAGTGAGCAGCACGTGAGAAGTCGAAAGGAAAGTCTCATATAACTTTTAAGTTTAATTTTGTTTTGGCAAAGGGTGACACATTCGAGTGAACATATCTACTTAGATTACAATAAAAACTTTCCTATTTGCCAGTATACTCAACAGAGAAACGATATTAGTTTTTAATATGAATTTCAAAAGCCATTTCGAGATAGGAATTGATTCACGATGTTATGGAATATTTAACATTTTGTTGAACATGTCGTAATGAAAGTATGTAGCTGATCTATACGAACATGTCTAAGGTCATCAAATAGAAATGAACCAAGTGCCTTGTGATGTCTTTTAGTAAGAGCGGTGCAGGAACAAGGAATATGTTTATTGTTTACTTCCTCCTCAACATCCCAACTGTTCTTCTACTTCTACCAAAGTCAAACACCAACACCAAACACGTAATCCTTCCGAATGTCTGCCGATGAGATAGTGACCGGCCTGTTATAAGTGCAGCAATAAAAACTCTTTTGCGAGATATCGAGCTAGAGAGCGATTAGAATTCTATTTCAATCAGATTTGCCTTATTATATTACATGTTGATCCTTGAATCTATCTTGCTTAAGTTTTTTTCTTAATATATCCTTATGCAGAGGAATTTGTCTAGTAGTCTCCAACCCATGAGCTTTGCAATTGCCATCAACGCCTAGGCACTAAGACTAGGAAAATGTTAAAGCTCAAAGAAATGTGCGGCACTACAGTACCACTAGTAAAACCGCTCTCTAGAAACCTCAGACAAACTTTCAAACGGCAGCGTCTTTCGAAGGAAAACAGGTATTGAGCTTTCGCAGCATTACGATGTTCCAAGCTCCACATGCGTTATGTTCGACCTTTTTTATTTTATTTAAAATCATAATAAACAAATTGGAATCGCAAAAGGGTTTTACAATTGCGATTGAAATTACATCATCGCTAATAATTTATTCAGCTCCTTGCCGTCATGAGGCATGAAAAGCGACAAAATGTGGACTAACTTGCGGCGGCAAACGCGTTTTGCGCATTTTGCCAGCAAGTCATGGAACTTCCTTCACACAAATACACTGATTTAACTTTGCGGGTGAAAGCAGAGAGCGAATTTTCTACGGGAAATCATGGTCTGGAATTTCAGCTTGAAGAGTTGCTTATGCGCTAATCTATGGTGTGTCAAGTAAGTAAGGGTGCTCTTTTACGTGTATAATTCCTGCAAAACAATGGAACAATAAAGGAATCTTACAAAATTGGCATTTAGATGTCAAATGTCAGTGGTGTGCCTATGTATTTTCATTTATTTAATATTTACATTTTATAAAATACATAAATAGAGGTCTGTTACTTTCGCAAAATTTAGCTAAATATGATTCATCAGCACGATGTCTTCTGGTACTTTTGAGTGAAAGTTAATAAATTTATGTACTTATTGTTAACAATTTTTGTAATTTTTTGTATTTATTAATTAAAATATTCACAATATACATGCATACGAGTACATATTTATCTTATCTAATCGCACGACTAATGCAAAAGTGGAACTCGTTCCCCTTCCGGGCGCATAAATTCGTAATCGATAGTGGAGTTATCTACAAAAAGAATGCAAGTTGATAAGTTGGTAACCGTTTCAAGCATTTCGGGAACTGTAGTTACAAAGTCCTTGCCACAAACTATAGACTTTGCCACAGCTCTAGGCACCTCTCCTTCTAACTTATCTACACCACTCATAACCACTTCGAGGGTTTCGAGAACATCTCTAGCAATTTTAGTTACATTCAATATCAGATAGAATATTTTACCAAAAAGTGAGTTTTTCGATGCTGTGTTCTTGTAGATTTTAGCCAATTCAAAAACATTTTTACGTATGGTCATAACTGAACTCACTGTTTCATCTTGAATGCGAAGAATCAGACTGGACGTATAGTTATAGCAGTCGATTCCGCCATATATATTGTGGAGAGAAGCATTCAATTGTGGCATTTGAGAGTAGGTGCAATAAGCGGCTCGAGCACCACGCGATGATACGCCAAAGAAAAGCCTTAGTGCTCTGTAAATATATTCCAAAATTTTATGTTTATTTATGGTTAGTAAAGTTGATTCCATTTGCAGTGATCTGGCAACAATTTGATTAATATTTCCCTGAGCGTCATTGAGGGCATCCTGCAGTATGGCTTGCATATCGAGTAGTTCATTCACCTGCTCCGCTGTCATTTCAGTTGTGTCGGGTGCACCTATTAATTCCTCAATAGTTGGTAATTTAGTGTCATATTTCGTTGGTGACGCTGTAGTGAGTAATTTTGGTAAATGCTCTTCAAACTCCAGACGAGTTGACTCAATAAGAGCATTGAGTTCTGGATCAATGGACTTAGTATCCTTCGCAGCTTCACTTGTTAGATAATCATACTGTGATTGTAAACTGTCAAAAAGTGGGCGCAATGCATTTTGCTCCTCGGTTGAAAGATCGGTGGCACCATCCAATATCTCTGTTATTTCATTGGCTGCGTGTGCAAACTAAAAATTTTTGAAGATAAAAAATAAATGGCTTATATGAAATAGGATATTGAACTCACACCAAGAGCCAAGCAAGAAATAAATAGGATTTCAAGTAGACGCATGTTAGTGCTTTAAGCAAACTCTCAAAGTTATCAATAATATGAAACCCAATGTATGCGATAATACCAAAAATACGACTAAATTTCTTTGGCCAAGCATACACAACAAGTTTGTGAAATAATTGGCAATTTTCTTAATCTTTTCACTATCAGAACATTAATGCTAATCTATAGTTTGACTTAATGTTTTTTAATCTTTTCTCCTTGATATAATACCAGCAAGTTGAAATGGCTTGATGGAAATGCCAACACCCTACAAATATTATAAGTTTGCCACGCTATTCTAAAACTTTTCGGATATGCTGGAAATTTAAAAATATACATCTCTCATAGAACTCTATGCCAAAAAAACAACAAAGAGATATTGGGGGTGCTACTAGCGCACACCGGTAAAATATATAAAATTGTTGGTCATAAAGTGTTTAAGTGATGGCAGACTTTAGAATTCGGTAGGTGATACCAAAGCATGTAAATTTATATAAAAATGTCGAATAAAGCTGACCAATGAACATGCCCACATCATAAGTAAACATTTTTTTGGTTCAAAGCTTCAAAAAAAATTTAAAAAAAAATCTTGTTTCACCTTAAAAACGATAATTTTGAACTGAAAATATGGCTAGTAATAATGGCATGTACCATTAGAAAGTAGGAAATTTAGTAAACTAAAAAAATTCATTCATTTGTTTTAGGGATGCAACCGATACCGATACGATTACCGATATATCGATATATTCCGATATATCGATATCGGCGATATATATTTGCCGTTACACCGATGTGTGAGTCAAAATCAATGAAAAACATTCATCAACACTAATACTATAGGTACCATATCAAGTGGATAAAGGAACTGTTAAGAAAAAAGGCCTTCAAGCCAAACTATTATCATGGTAGCAGCGATTCTAAGTGACATTTCTTCTATTTTATTTTAAATTCTGTCTTAGCTGTCAAATTCAGGAAAGAAAGGCACCGACATTTCCAAATTACATACTCATAACGAAAAACGCGCGTCGTCAGAATTTTTGGCTCTTGAAAATAGATTTAATTTGGAAAGTCAAGAATCTTATTACTAAGCAACGGCGCTTGATCCTCGATATAAGCTACGAACATTCCAATTGTGGTCTACTATTTCTGCGGTTTGCAAATTTTATTGATTTTCCACTATATTCCGAAACATCTTCAGAAACAGCTACGTTCCAACTTAGTACGAGTTCTGAGCCAATTACAAGACGGGGGATGTGTAGTGCTTGTAAAAATATTATTAAGGTACCTGAAGAAGAAGAACCATTGTCCTCATTGCGCTCCGACACTTTCAAAGAAGAAATTGGGAGATATTTTCGATATCCCAACAGATGCAGATTTTCTCACTATTTGGCGTAATGAGGTATTACTTATGGCTGTTGATTTGTCTATAATGATTTTACAACTTTGCGTCATAGTTTTTATTCTTTTTAATGCAATGTCAGCGACAACTTTTTATAAATATCGGTATCGGCGATAAATTTTTATCAATATCGCTATCGGTGTCGTATCGGCAAGACGCGTATCGTTGGATCCCTAATTTTATTGTTCTAGCTTTATTACTTAAAAAGTTATGGCAAGTTTATGAGCACTCGAAAGAAACTTTGTTAAATACCCTAAAACGCAAAGGATGTACAAGATAGACCCCCTCCCATACGATTTTTTTTTACTAACAAAAAACCAGCGAAACGAATTCTAAAGAATAAATAATGATTTCACACAATTTATGTCTTTTATTTAAATTTTAAAAAGATACATGAAATTTGAACACCCTTTATTTAATTAAGCCATCCAATCAGTCTCCTAAAACAAATGTCATGTTAGATCCCATAAACAACACCTCTTTGTCAACGTTTACACAAGGAAACTCTTGAGAAAAAGTTTTCCTGTTTGTTGGCAAGAAGGGAAAAACGGACGGGTGGTGTACAGAATTTGTCGTAGCCACAAATTCCCTTTCGTTCTATTCGTTAGCTGATATTAAGCTTTGAATTTAGGTTGTTGTGGCGGGTTGACGCAGTAATTGCTTTGACATTTTCTTGCACAAAGAAGTTCTAGTTTTCGTGTGTAAGCGCCAAAAAAGTTCACAAAAGAGAATAGACAAGAATTTGTTTCAACGAACTTCCTCGTGTAAACGTTGACTCACTATCAATTCAGGCAGGCGCAATCATATTAATACAAGGTGGCGCAATCATATCAATACAAGGTGGCGTAAGAGTCATCACTTTAATGGAAAATGTTCTCGTTTTTGCAAATGTCTTCTCATTTCATCGCTACTTTGACATTTGTGAAGTAATCAACGTGTATGCGTATGAATGGCTGTGTGGATCTTCCAAAAAGAGCCAAGCCAGATAGATAAATAGCACCCAAGAAATGTACTTACTTAAAAACTATGATGTAAGTTTCCGAAACAAAGAAAACACCACAATGTTATGTATAGTGTATATTTTAATATAGTCCAGAACTCGCTATCATTTACTCCATTTTAAAATGAAGCTTGAGAGTTTTGTTTCTAGCCACCCATATAAAGGGTGTTTTTTTTATAGAATGTAACTTAAATAAAACACAAAAAAATTGTTTATGTGCACTGAATTTCCACTTTAGTTTGATTGTGTGTCATTTAGCATATAATCGCCGCAATTGGTCAATATTTGGCGTAGTCTGATGACCAAACTTTCGATTACGTTTCAAGTAATTCGAGTATAAACAATACCAACGTTGATAGCTTTTTGATTTTTGGCCTCTATTGAAAAGTATAAAACTCAAAAAAAAAAACACCCTTTAAAAGTTTATTATATCCTAAATAACAACAAAACTATTTGTTTTAAACACAATATATAGGGAGTTTCATCTACAACCGTGGCCCAAGTGTCTTTCTACACTTTGCGATTAAAAATAGTTCACTGTAACTGTAATTCGCTCCTCCAATTAAACAACGGTTTACCTTCATTACAATGTTAAAGTTTTATCTATCAAAAGGTTTAATTCTTTCTACCAACTGTTAAAAGGCATAACTTTTGTGGAAACAAATAAAAAAAAATTGAATTCCTTAATATTTCTACGCAGGACTCAAGCCAAATTGAACATATGTTGCTTTGGCTCAAAATGAAGGCGCACGCCGTCATCTGGTGCTACTTTGACTTGAAATTGGGTATCCTTTTGCCGCATCCACTAACAATATCAGCAACATGAACAGCAACAACAACAGCAGCCACAGGAACAAAAACAGGAATAAGGAAAAGAAAAAAAGATCTTCACTTAGAGAGCTGCTGTTACAGTTTCCTTGGAGTGGCTGGCAGTAAAGGAAGGACAAAAAGGACAAAAAACAAAAATCGACAACAACAAAGCAGGAAACCTCTTAAAAGAGCATTATTTTTGTGGGCAACAGCTAGGGATACGAATATAAGTTGGTATTTTTAACTGGTAATTTATCGAGGACATGCATAGTAGGTACTATTTACAATTAAGAGAGAAAAAAAGTGAAAAAAAATTACGCGCGCGCCGTGCTGTTGTGAACATCACAGGACAAATTGGAAGAGTTAAAGCCGCTCTGAGGTCAGTTCCGACTGACATGACATGACATGAGTGTAGGCACCAATGATTTTGGCCATCATTTTGGGGGGAAAAACAAAGACACAATCAAGCGTAAATATTATTGGTGCATCCTTGAATCCGAGTGCAAGATGAACACGTGCACAGAAATGAATGTACGCATCGTCAGATGGCTCCAACATACCTATGTATACAACCAATACGAGACTAATTGTTGCAAGCATATTAGGGTGTTTTTTTAGCTCTGAAATTTATATGTTGGTACCTTGGTATATATATAAAAAGAAATTCACCTCCAAGGATATTTCCGAATTCGCATATTTAGAAGGCGCTCAAGGTCGTTGAAGCTGAAGCACCGCTCTACAAAGACTACGTTTAGTAGTATTCCCTTGATAATATATTTTTCTATAAGACACATATTGGTTATGGTTAAACCTTTATATCTGAAGTGCCATAGAGCCAACGGGCTTAACTCAACTGACTTTATTTGAAGATTTGAATTTTCTTTAAAGTTTCTGTTGACTAATTTGTGTCTCAAAATTGAGTTTTTCGGCCTATTAAAGATAAAACAATTTAGTTACAGACACTTTTGAAGAACAAAAAATTATATAACAAATGCCCATAAGCGTTGCTTTATACCGGATGCTCCATCTTAATTTTCCCAAGACAATAGCTAAGTAAGATAGTTTGATATGTTTCAGGCAATAGTTACAAGGTCTCTAGGAGGACAAATAATTGTGACCTTGCCTTTGAAACCAATTTAAAGGTCGATTTGACGTTCAATGGGAAAAATAGATATGTTTTGTGTGTAAATCATAGTTGACCTCGAAAATGTTAAAAATTTTATATTTTAAAACGTAAAAGATGTTTTAAGTTAAATTTGAAAATGCTAACAGGGCAATGGTTCCCCTCTCAACGAAATCCATGTAGAGCGATTGGATTTCGTTAAGAAAGGTATTTTTTGCAATGCCTTCGCGGGACTATCAATAAATCTTCTCATGGAACATACGGTCTCACAAAAGTCTTGCACCATGCACTGCTAGTCTGAAACTTTTACTCCAATGTTTGTCGGCAGATTTTAGTTGATGAATTCCGCAATGTATGTCCAATCCATTTCCGCCTTTTCATTTGATTGTTCGTTGGATCTTGACCAATGGTGAACCTAGGGGGGTCGAAGTAAGCGGTTACCCCGTGCGCAACAGCTTCAGGTGCGGCAAAATAGTCCTTGGTTCGGGGGATGCAAATTACATAGGCCAAATGACCACAGAAGGCCACTGATCTTGACGGCATCTGGTGAGCAATTCGACAATAGAGATGGTCTTGAATGGCTTAACGTTTGACTCAAAGATTTTTAACTTCGCTGTCGTGTACAGGAGCGAATATAACCACACATTACAAATCTGAGCGAAGATGCGTTTCGTGTTTTTGATTTTAGCATTGATGCTTTTTTATAGGTACCGCTATCAGTTGTTATAGGGCTGCTCAAAATAAGAGAAGATATTCACCATCTATTCAATGCTGAATTCGGCTATTGTAGAGCTTCTGTTGTATTTAATATAATCACCCCTATTGCTCATTTATTTGTTCCACTATTAATCGACCAGTATTTATTTAATTTGTTAGTGCAAAAACCTACCAGATGAGTGGCTCCAGTTTCTTGCTGACTTTGGTTAATAGGATTTTTGACAGAACCTTGGATGAGATTGAAAGTATCATGATGCCCCTGGAATAGTTTGCATTTTTTTAGAACTTTCATCAAGAATTCTAAGAGTCCTCAGGTATGCGTTCCCAAGCATTGTTAACGATTCTGGGAATGTTTTTAACTTTTTGATAATAATGCAATCTACGCCCGCTGCTTTAAGAGTCCTTGATATTTCCATTAATAAAGGCGACCACATAGATTGTCTCTGTGGTTTACTCTGTGGAAATGTTGCATGGTGAATACTAGCGGGTGAACAAAGCGAATGGAACTAAATTTTTTTGGCTGGAATCGTAACATTGCGCTTTTTTTAAGCACATAGCATATTACATTTGGTGCTAATGCAATTTTAAAAGGCGCAGACAAGAAATTGCTTTATATATAGAATTTTAAAAGAAATGACCCAAAATAAATTGCAAAACAATTCAGTCACAATTTGAAAAAAAAAATCACGATTACGATCGTGTGCCGTTGATTTTCTCCCAAACAAGGTATGCACTGTTCTTTCTATTTCATCAAAACAGACCATATGGTCGACAAGGAAATTTCAAGTAGTGAAACTCGCTCAAAATACACGCGAACAGAAGTTGCAACGAGAAAACCACCACGCAGCTACGCTGTTCATCGTCTTTGGCTAAACAATAGAAATTAAAAAGGTCCAAAAGAAAATGAAGATAATTGATATACCTTGTCGGAAGCCATGGTATAGTAGGTTCATCTATGTACCATACGATGTGGTGATTACTGCAGCTGGTGCATTTTCCAAAGTCGAGAGTGTGGTGGTCACGTGCCAAATAAATTGGTTTGCGATTTTTTGGCATTCCTTATTGATCTACGTACGAGTATATGTCTTATTATATCTTACTCCAATGCAATTTATATAAAATTAAAACTTATAAATGTCAATAAGCCAACAGCTGTAAAATTTATCTCCAAACTTGTCAAATAAATGGCAATGCACTGTGGTGGTGGTGGCTCAACTCTTGCCTGATCGAAAACCATCATTTGACAACTGATCGGTGCATAGTAATTTTGTTGAGCAGACGAACTGACAGACCAATGAATTGTATTGCACTTGAGTGACCGCATAAGAAATGATTCAGCTGTATGAAAGGAATGCTCAAATGTAAATTTCATCAGTATTCAAATAATGACAGGATCTTGCATAATGATGTGCTTGCTTGATGTGCTTTTTTGTTGTTCATGTACATAAAGGATACAATATCCTTTTAGTACATTTGCATGCGTTGTGGCGCGTGGATGCAAAATATTGATGCTATCGCCTTCGAATCAATATGTGAATAGAGTTTGGAAGAAAATAAATTACTTAGATTCATGCCAAGAGCAGCGCGAAGAGCGGCATATTACTTTTGCGCAAAACTTAGAGCATTCTGATATAGAACTAGGTACAAACCCGTTCTAAGTCCAACTTGGGACTTATAGGAGGACAACATTTAATGAAACGCATTTAGAACATCCATATCTTTAAAACTATTCATAACACAGGCTTTTGATCACGACTATATAAATAACTTTATATAAAAGTTTCTATGAATGTGACCCCGTGCTGGGTCATTTTAGTATGGCGTAGCTTATCCTCATCATAAGTCCATATGATACCTAGACTTACATATGAACAGCTTAAGGATATGAAGTATCAAAATTATTGAATACTTGCCTAATTTAGAAGTGATTCATTAATTCATGGATGATTCATTGAAAATCAACCCCGTTGATCCCTAAAATTGTTCATATATGCATTGGAATAATTGCAGTGTACTTTGTTACAGATCTTGCTAGGAAAAGTTTATTTGGAAATTTAGTTCTTAACAATTCCAAGGAATTCGGAATGAAATTTTACGATTTCTTGGCATGATTCGCTTACAGGCATCAACATTTGAAAGACGAACATTTTAGTATCGTTACAAAAACTTTATCAAGCGCTTTTGGAGGTCCCATGTTCAATGACATGTATGTTTTCATTAGAGTGGTCCAAAGTCATATGGAAAATCGAAATATCGTACATTTGTTGTTGCAGACCCACAACTCACAAACAGCACATGAATGTGAAAAAAAAGTTTTGGATTTCTTTTAGCGTTATGGACTTGAAAATAGTTTGTGAGCCTTTGAGTACTCTTACCATTTGAATTGATGTATATTTCTTATTAGAAAGATATTTACAAAAACCAAAGCTTCTAAACTGATTTCATAGACTTTTTGTAAGTCCTTAGATCAGTTGTTTCAGAAAAATCACACGTACCTTGACTTCTTAATAATTCTGATTTTGAACCACTCTAATACATACATTTAGTAGTCTTATCACAAAAATGGGTTCATGATTACAATTTTTCTTACAATATATAACAAAAAGTGTCTTACAAGAAACTAAGTACATGAAAATCGTTTAAGGAAAGTAGTTCATAAAATGGAAAAATGTTAAAGAAAAAAAAACTGTAAAAAATTAAAACTGATAAGAAAGAACTCTGATTATAAGTGCTACTGACATCAAAACCAAGATAATTTTTATGCCCTACCCAGACGGTATATTCACTTTGGCAAGTATAGAAAAGTATATATATTATAGATCAGCGTCACTACCTGAGTCGATATAGCTATGTCCGTCTGTCTGTCTGTCTGTCTATCTGTCTGTCTGTCTGTCTATCTTTCTGTCTGTCTGTCTATCTTTCTGTCTGTCTGTATGTCTGTATGTCTGTATGTCTGTATGTCTGTATGTCTGTCTGTCTGCCTGTCTGTATGTCTGTCTGTCTGTCTGTCTGTCTGTCTGTCTATCTGTCTGTGTCTGTCTGTCTGCTTGTTTGTCTGTCTGTCTGTCTATCCGTATGTCTGTCTGTCAAGC
Organism: Meiosimyza decipiens; assembly: GCA_963680825.1. Lineage (NCBI taxonomy): Eukaryota > Metazoa > Arthropoda > Insecta > Diptera > Lauxaniidae > Meiosimyza > Meiosimyza decipiens. Next base: position 70,110,336 of record OY804259.1, read on the forward strand.
AAGCTAATTCAATGAAATTTGGCACAAAAGTCACACCTTCTTACAAGCAGCTAGCATGTAAAAATGGGCAATCGGTTCAGGGCCACGCCCACCGCCCATACTCTATGTAAATATACCACTGCACATTTTGAAAAAAGTTGCTGCGATTTTGATGAAACTTGGTAATTTGGTGAAAATGTGAACAAAATTAAGATTGGGCCGGGTTTCATATATGCAAAGGTTCTTAAAAAGGCGTGGCACAGCCCTAAATTTAACTTCAATAACACCATAGCTCGTTATTGTGATGAAATTAAGTACACGAATGCAGATCATAAATATCTTGAATTGTGCTTAAAGTGGGTGGAATTGGAAAAGTGGGCGTGGCTTTTCAACAATTGAAAATTTTGATTTCGTATAACTCACAATTGGCACATACGAATTTCATGAAAATTTTAGGTAGTTAATTTTCAATGTATTTTTAAAATTTATTTGTACTTTCAATGCAGTGTAGGGTATGTGAGTTTCGGCCTGGCCGAAGATAACACCTTTACTAGTTTTTATTTGGCTTTCTCAATAATTATGACTTACTGGTAAGAATCAGCAAATAAATCAAAATATTTACACTACTGATAGTTATGGGCCGAAAGGAGAGGCTGCAGAAGAGTGACGTGTAAGTTTATGATTCATTATGACTTATGGATGAAACGTTCAGTAGAGATACTAGTAGTTTTATATACATCAAAATTGACTAGCACGACCTGTTTTATGCATACCTATCCCTATCAAAGATACACAAGGTTGAAGATCAATAAAAAAAGTTCTCATTATATTCTCCTATTGACTGGATAGAACCTGGACCTGAATAAAAGCTATAAACACGATATTTTCGAATTGAGAAGACTTAACACATTGTTCCAATGAGCTCATGATAATGAGTTTAATAATAAACATTAAAAAGAAAACGAAATAGTCAAAAAAAGAAATCTCACTCAAAAGAGATATCGAATTTGGTTATTATCTGTTAAGGAAAATTGACCGAACTTTCATATATTCTTTAGAAAAAATACTCTGAGCGATTTTTCCTATCCAAATTTTTAGATTTTTTTTTTATTTTCTATTAAGAACTGAAACAAAATGATTTCTTTATTAAGTGAAAAAATTTCCCAACAGTCAATTGATGTCAACTGATGAGATATTGTCTTTAATTTAATGCCAAATAGTACACAAATTTAGTATAAAAATTCACCGAAACTAAATTCATTTTATGCTGTAGTTTTATTAAGAGCAAAGAAAATTTTTGAATTACATATCAGTTTAAGCATTGTTCTCAACACACTTTTCCAAATCTTCATAAACGCTTCCGAATTGCTGCTGCAAATCTGTAAAACTTCTGCATGCTATACCACCAATGCCATCTTCTTCATTGGCGAATGAAATGTCAGCGAGGAAATCCAGCCATAGCTCAGATGTTTCAAATAGACGTTGTTTTATTTGTCCCACCTCTGTGGCCACACAAAATATCACCCCCGCTTGTTCGGTATGACTGCGCAATGACTTAACACCACATCTAGCGGGTACTTTGGCGAATTGTTCAGCTGCACCTTGAATGAATTCCACTTCGATGACCGTTTCATTGCTTAACTTGTCCAAGATGCGTTGTAATGTCTGCGAGCACGCTTCATATTTGTAGATCAATTCTCGATCAAAGTGCGCGATCTCCTGTTCGTTGAGTTTAAAACATTTGCGTATGCTCTCCTGCTGACTAAGTTCTAAGAATTTGTCCATTTTATGCAGAATTATTTGATTGTACCCATGTATGCGATGAAGTTCCTCAAGCAAAATTGTTGTGGTTTCATTGATATTTTTCATGGTTTCGTTGCATATGAGTTCCGCATTCAATTGTTCACTGGCAATGAGCAACTTAATGCTCTCGTAGAGCGGGCCATGTGAGTAGTGCTTAAACGGTACCAGAGATGCAGCTCGAATTGTGGTGACCTGTGTGCAAGATGTTTTATTAATAAAACATGGAATGTTATATTATTAGGATGTGAACAAACTAACAAAATTTATCAAAATAAAACCAAATTTCGTAAGGTCTTTACCAGTGATGACTACTGTAGCACAATTTTCATTTTTTTTAGTAAATTCACGCTTTGAAAAGCATCAAAGTTAAAAAAGATCGATTTTTAGTATATTCGGAGAGCTTTGCAGCACATTTCATATATCTGAAAATTATTGAACTTACAGTCATTGGCAAAGATCGATATTCTTGTAAATGTTCAAAGTGCTCAGTGCTTCAAATTCTACATAGGCATCATAACAAAAATGATCCGATTAAACTATGTGCTTGAATGTGCCAATCACCGATTGTTTTGTAAATTTTCATGAAAATCAGTCCTTGCTAATGACATAAAATAATGATATTTTCTAACTTGTTTGTATGCAGCTCAGTTGAGAAATCTTTTTTCAAACTTCAACTCTGCGACATTTTGCCAATGTCCCAATTTTACTTTAATGAGCATTCGCGTCATCGTTAGCATAAACGTGACTTTTATGTGAATTCACTCCAGCATAGGATTTTTTCCATACCCGCCAGTTAAGATACTCACACATCAGAAAGAAATGGATTTTTTATTGGAAAATTAGCCGCACGAGAGAACTTTTTTTCGAGAGAAGAGTTACAGAGGCAGTGGCGTCAATTCAGTAGGGCTGGGTAGGACATTGCCCCCAAGGATCTGATGCTAGTTATTATTCATTACATTAATTCAATGAATCCATCTAATAGTGGTGGAATTATAGTTCTCCCCCCCAAGATTTGGTGAAATGACGCCACTGCACAGAGGATTTCCGAATGCCATCGATCTCATCTTAGTTTTTGAGTGTCAACAATCCTCGAAGCAACATGGCTAGTAATTCGCGTCATTTCAATATCTGAGCTGAGCACAAGGCATCTCTTTGGAGAAAGATGACGGGATTAGCGTTTTAACAACTTCGCGTATGCTACTGAATCCAGGAAGCGTCTGATGCAGAGTAGCATTAGGTTTCACATTGGGTAGCTGAAAAGTAAAATTCCACATTTACTAGCGTCTGTACTCAAAGTGAGCGGTTACAAGAGACGTCTGTATCGTAGCTTAGGGGCTGCCTGCATAAGAGTGTAACTGGTCACCAAAGATAATGCCTTACTGGTAAGTCCAATTGATTCAGCAGCCAATACTAGACTTGGGTGTTTAAAATTTTATATTCAATTGAAGTAGAATACAAATTCAAATAAAACACATGGTTCCACAAGTTCGATGAAACTCCATCTAGTTGCTACCCATAAGGCTCAAATTTTTCACTGATGTTTCTTACAACAAATGACGTGGCTTTTGGAACGAGACCCAAACAAAGAATGTCTATTTCTACACAAATCCCAATATTTAAAAGATACTCACACATAAGAACAGATTGAGCGAAATTATTAGCCAACTCTTCATTTTCGCTGAAAGAAAAACTTTGACTAAAACGTTGTTTTAATTCTATGCAATTGCCAAAAAAGTATTTTAATTAATTGAAAGTACTACGTACTCTTACATATAGCACATATTCTACGCATTGCAAAGTAATGAATATTTTCAGTCGTTGTAGATCACTATCATGCAATTTGTTTAATATCTTGTCGCGTTATTTTATCAATATTTCGATACCAAATTGCACCAGTCTTTTCAAGGTAGACATTTGAAGAAGTCGTGTTAACGCTATAGTATTTTTGCAACAGTTCGTCAGAGAACGCCATCATTTTCAAAACGCTTACAAGCATTTCACATACGACAACTGAGAACAATGTGTGGCCTGCAATTTATTTTCTTCATCACATTTGTGCAACTTGCACTTGGCGCTGTAAGTATTCATCAATTATGATCACCAAAATCAGTTTATTGCTCAAACTCCTTTTAGACCACCACTAGTGAAGTGGAAAGCAGCAATGTCGTATTTCACGCAACATCAACAGTACGCTTCGATTCAAGTCTTGGTCCTATATCCAGTGTATTACAAAGCATGGCCTCAAATACAGCCGAGGTCAATGATGAGATCGCATCGCAAATAAGTACAAAATTTGAACGTATTCTCACATTACTGCACGGTAATACTGAAATTGTCATCGGAGAAGCTATGAATGAATTATCGGACGCACTGCTCAGAGCCAGCACAATGCTAACATGGGAAAATTGCTCTCAAAGTTGGTCAATGGCTGAGCTGTATGAACGTATCGATGGACAGTTGGGAAATTGCACACAACAAATTGTGACATTGCAAAATGGATTTCAAGCAGAGATGAGAACATTCATTGATTTCCTGCAAACATCAACTGAGAATATCATTGATTTAGCAAACATTTGTTATACGGATGATGTCACCTTCGCTGCCAGTTCAGCATGTTTTGTACAAAATTTGGGCCAAATTAATGAGCTCATTACCACTAAAATTAACATGGCCAATTATGCTATGATGCGTACCAGAAAACAAAGCTTCTTAACCGTAGATGAAGCCAAGCAATGTACGGCCATAATCGTTGCTGATGTCGTTGACTTTTTGGATGTTTCTTTGAAAAAATGTTAAGTTTGAACTCAGCTATGTAACTGAAAATAATCAGACGTGAAACATAATACATACTTAAGTTTAAGTATTTTCTTAATGTATTTTTCGATAATACATAAAATGCAAATTTAAAAGTTTTGAATATATAAATTTTATCTTGCTTAAACAAATTATTTTAAGTAACTATGTATTCTAAAAAGGCAAAATTATGTTACATAGTAACTACTGTATCTGTACATAGTTTCAGACACTGCACTATGGGTCAGATTGATATCTTCTCTGTTCAAAGTCACAATTCTTTGACCAATATTTTCTTCGTTAAAAAGTGTTGCACTTTGTAATAGTCATCAAAAAAACTATATACTCACTTAAGCGGGCAAATTTAAGTACCTTGTTCGTTTTATAAATACAAATATCTATCCTTAAACGCAAATACCTTCTGTCGTAATTCAGGGTGGTCCAATTCTGAATGGTCATAATCTAGGACTTGATTCCCTGATTCATTGTGAGTTAAAAGTTATATGTGAATGAGAGGTCGGCATATATTAAGGAATGCATGAGTGCACTTGAAACGAGCAGCAAGCCACTCGCCACAATTGCGAGTCCATCGAGCCCTTGTGCACGAAAGTCACAAATAAATTCACAAATCAAATCAAAGCAAATCGAAACATCAAGCAAGAGAAGAAAGTGCTGCACTCGCAAGTAGAATGTTCTATTAGTTCCAGCACTCATAGCATACTGCATTCGGCACCGAGTGATTTGTTGCCTCTTAGTGCGCTTGATCAGACAACAGATTTGTTATGCCGTGTTGCTTTGCGACGCAAAAGCAAACCGACAAAGCTTTGACGGTGAATTTGAACAACATCAATTTGAATGACGCGTGCCGCTAATAGTCCGGGAGGTAACGTTGCATTTTTCAAAGTCATTTCTTCCAACTCAATTTTTTCTTGTTGCAATTAGTAGTTTTAGCAAGACTGATACTCGAAATAAGCGTCAGTCGCTAGAATTGTGGCGAACCTGGTTGTGAGACACCGACGAAATGAAATCCGCTCAACAATTTGGACAGTAAGCAAAATATGTTTGTACCAATGTTGTAGAGGAGATAAAAGCCCCTCGATTTCATGCCCGAAAAATCTCCATATGACAAGATTTAACCCACCGACAAAATAAAAAGCGGTCTCAAAGCTCAATGGAATCTTAGTTACAAATCAGTAAGTCCTCGTTTTAGCAGCCAGACCATACTATGTTTAGTTCACGACACAAAAATAAAAACGGGAAATCCATAAATACCATGCTTAACAAGCCGCATAAATCAGAGACCATCACAAGGCTCACAAAATCACACGCAAGATGACAAGCAACCAACTCAGATAAAATCGACCAAACAAAAGCGGGAACGTATTAACTATGTACTGTGGAGCACCAGCTCATTCATCAAGCGTTTACCTTCACCCTTTAGTATTCATCACAAACTGTTCCCTCACGGAAGACCACGGGGACCGAGGACTGGCGCTTGTACCCAAAGCGGAGATTTCAACATCTTTAAAAACAACAAAGCTTCATAGTTGCCGATGTTTTTAAATCATAACCGGAAGATTGACCAATGGGAATCATAGTGCAAATACAAAAAAATGAGAAATTTATCGCTATGTCAGAGCTACAGGAGCATCATGATATTCTCAATCCAATTGAAGGTCTTGACGGGAATCTACCTTACCTGAGTCAGAAAAGAACTAAGGTCACTTATCTGGAAATAAACATGCTGGATTCTACCCCTTAGAATAATCTTAGAGCAGATAAATAAGTGGCAGGCCTCTGTGCATTTACTGCAATTCCTTGCTTGCGCTAGAACAAGAAATAAATGAATCTGTAAAATTTTATGGAGTCTTTAAGATTCTCGCTTATGCCCGCTTACGAAAAAAATTGAGGAGTCCCAATGTTCCATGAGTAGATAAAGGACATAAAGATTAAAAAAAACAGTTTTTCAATACATTTTGTGAAAAAGAAAAATCTATTTGCTGTTTGGAAAAATCGTGCCCCTACGTGGCATTAAACTACATGGTATCCGAAATTAAACTCAAGTCATGGCCAATACATTCATCTACTGAAAGGTGATAATATTTCGCACATTTATACTTAATCACCTAGGTAATTGGGCCATCAGATTAATATTTTTTGTTAAGCTGCGCATTGCACAGGCAAAAAACGATACGGCCATAAAAAATTAATCTTCATAAGAAACCATGCATAAGAATTTGTTCATTAAGAGGGGTGAAAATAGTTCGCTTTTCGAGGATATTTAGCGAAACGCATGGCGATCAGAAATCGTAACTCCTATCATTATGATACAAAAAAAAACGTTTGTGTGAGCAGGACTTTTTCACACGACACATCTGAATCTTGAAGAATAAAAAAAAACATCACAGACTTATATATATAACAAGCCAATTTAAGAAGTCGTCAACCTGTCGAAAAATTAAGATTAACAAGACGAAAAAAATAAAAAATGCCTGATCACTGGCGTAACACGATCAAAACAATTGGCCCAAAGTAGCTTTACGCAGTTACTCGACCCCCATATTCGAGGGAGTACAAAGCTATCGTGCTGGCTGGCTGGCTGGCTAAATGTGCTGCTTGTTGTTGTTCTGTGGTCTGTGGTGCCCAATTACAATCAAATGAACTGGAAAACTGTATCAAATGACCTGCAAGGAACACTTTAACATTAAATACTGCTGCTGCTGACCAACAATAAAACTTGGCAGCCTCAGTCCTTAGCACAGCCACTGCACCACACCAAACCGCACCGCACCACACCATACCACACCGCACAGCAAAGCGATGGCTTGCGTGTGGCAATTTCAGTTAAAAATTTTGTTAATCTGATGCCGAAAAATGTCAAGAGCCAAAGAAAGAGGCTTTAGTTTTGATTTTAATTTTTCGCCCCGATTTTTTTTTTTTTTTCAATTTATTTTCATTTTTGTTTTGCATCGATTTTTTTCACTTTCTCTTGCACCTTTTGTCATTCGAGGCTTTGTGCTGGACTCTTTACAGCCAGTCATTATTATTGATCCACATTGGCAATGAATATTAACCCATTTGCTTCTAATGTATCAAAATGAAGACACTTCGAAATCTCAAATTTTTTAAATCTTCAGTAATACATTTTAGCGCGTATTTCTGATTTCCCACTATAAAGGAGGTGGTTAAAACTTGTTTTTATTATTCACTAGCTGGCCCGGCAGACGTTGCTCTGCCCTTGCCCTTTGTGGTATGTGGGACGATGAGTTTAATTTGTTATAGTGTTTGTCTTTTACACGTACTAAGTCTCATTCATCTGTATCAAATAGTTGTTGATACTTAGAAAATTTTGTTTTATTTGCATAAGGAATGCGTGGTATCGCTCATTTTTTCCTTTCAAACTAACCTTTTATAGACATATGTCCCAAGTTCAATTTATCTACGTCCTGTAGTTGATGAAACATGATGAATTTGAGTTCGGAGGGCGTGTCATCGCCCAATTTCCTAAACCAAACTTTGCAAAAATCTTTCATAGACCATAAGAAGCATTTAAAAACCATAATGAAATCTTAGTGAAAATTCTATTATAAAAAAATATATTTGTTAGAGGGCCACCGTAAGTATGTACCCTAAATAAAATTTTTATAGCCTTAGCTGTGCCTCTTGATATAAAAACCATGTGGTATAAATTTCATGAGAATCGATTTACCGGTCTTCGTGAAAATGATATTTTAAAAAAAGTTTTATAGCTTAAGCAATGCTTTTTAACATAAAAGAAACGTGGTTTAAATTCCAAGTGAATCGATTAAGAGGTTTTTTCTAAATGCTATTTAAGAAAATAGTTCTTAGGAGGGCCATCCTAAACCAAAGCTTAGACTTGGCTATGCCTTTTAATATAAAAGCGAAGTGGTGTAAATTCGGTGTGAATCGATTAAACGGTCCTCATGAAAACTATATTTTAAAAATATGTTTGTATGAGGGCCACATTAAATATGCACATTAATAAAAGTTTTATTGCCTAAGCTATGCCTCTGAATATAAAAGACACATTGTGTGAATTCCATGTTAATCGATGAAGTGGTTTTTGTGAAAATTCTATTTTAAAAATATTTTTAAATGAGAGCTACCTTAAATAAAAGTTTAGCCCAAGCTATGCCGTTTAATATAAAACCTAAGTGGTGTAAGTTCGGTGTGAATCGATTATCCGGTCTTTGTGAAAATTCTATTTTAAAAATACTTTTTGTGTGAGGGCCACTCTAAATATTCACCCTAAATAAATGACCTATGATGAATATATGACCTATGACACCCGCCTGATAGATACAAAGAAACTGTTAGAATTTCATCAAAATCGGATGGATAGTTTTCGCGTCCATAAAAGACAGACAGACAAAAACTGAATTTTATGTACTAGATAAGCTAAGGATTAGAGGATGTGGCACCTCCCATTTAAAAAACAAGATCCCTTCTATCCTGACTAAACGAAATCGTTATAAATCGTTATCATCATATATTTGAATGACGTATTTGTTTTTTAGTACACTTTTTTTTCACGGAAAGGGGTGGCAGACACAGCTTGGCCCCGGGCGAAATAACACGCATCGTCTTGCCTGCCTAAGAAAACCGGAAATCTGTGAATGGTAATGCTGTGCAGTAGATTTGAAACATCACATGAAAAATTCTCAGTCCGTACAGCATGACAAGGAAAGTGATGGAAGGGTAACGACCTCTGTCATATTAAATGACAGCAATGAACGGGTTAATGAGACTGTTAAATTCTCTGAAGATACTCTCAATTTAACTCTCAACGAACATCACTTTTGTTGAATGTTGAATGGCGTGAGATATTAATTATTTGTGAGCCCCCTTATAGCCCATTTTAAGATGACTCGCACCACTTGTCCACAGTGGAGGAGGGCGCTGTCTGTTTTGCTGCAACATTATTGTGCCACCTACTTTGTTTACTACGATATATTTAGACTCTCGATAAAATACAAAATTTCAGTTGCATACCGTGCGAATTTTAGTTTCATTATTCTGCTTCAAAGTAACGGGGCTGCTTGAAATTTGAGCTCTAGTATGCAGAAAGAAGAAGGTTATCTCAATTAGGATCATTTAATGATGGGTCTCAAGGAATTCATGGCTGCTGGCAAAGAAAACAGTGAAGCAAAAATTACAAGAACTCTTTGTGAACTCAATAAAAATTAATTTAAGAAACAAAATTAAAGTAAAGCAAATAAATCAAAGCTATGTCGCAAAGGACAAAAGGACAGTCAGTCATCCTGTTGATTTCCTTCACTCACTACCATTTCCGACAGTAAAAGGTCAGACCTCACACGCTCACGGACACAGTTATTGCAACCGATCACGTTGACTTGTGGGTGTTGCTCAACCGTTTGGTGTGTCGCTAATTACAGAGTACAAATTTTACGCTGTCATTATATGACTTAATTACCACTGATTGCCACACAAAGCGGAGACTTAAAATATTGTACTTTCCCAGAAAAACAAAAACAAAAAACAAATAATTTCATTCATGATCTGCGTTTCGAAGTACTGAATTGTATTTCAAAAATATTTTTGTGAACGCTCATATGTGCAAATGTATGTAATGAAAAGGGAAACAGATTTTGCAAGAAACAAAAGATTTTGCTTTGAATCTTGCGATTGAAAAATTTAAAACAAAATTGTTATTTTGAAAAATTATGTTTGACAGACTATGTGGTCAGTCTGTGTATTTTTAGGTTTTTGCAAAATATCATATGATTCTTGGGAAAACAATATTCGATTTAATTTTAAGCTTTTTTGTTCGAAATACTGATTTTTCAAAATGTCGAAGTCTCAAAAAGGCCTTACCAAGAACTTGCATGGTCTGTTATCAACGTTTTGGAAAAAACTGTAAAATATTTGGATCTAAATTTCTTACACAGATAAACTAAAACCTGTAACTATTGTGTAGAAAGACAAATTCGTTAAAACAATATTTAGCTTAAATACAAGAACTAATTTTCCGAAAAGTTCTAAAACCATACCAACCTCCCCTACTTTTATATGTACGCGAAAATATTTGTCGCTGGTAAACTCTTAGTAAAGCGAGAAAAAACCCATTTTCAGAACTTAAAAAAAAAACTAAAAATTGCTATAAAATATATATAAAATATATGATTTTTTTGGTCTTTTTTCGTTTTTTATTTATAATGGCTAGTGTTCAGAATAAAAATAACTAAAAACTAAGTAAAAATTTTCTTTTTTCTACAAAAATTTCTTACTTTTTTCGTAAGGTCCTTCATTAAATTTTGCTCAGTTGTTTCATCGACAGTACGGTACGATCTTTTCCACTTAAGTCTAAAGTCTTGTAAATTTTTTGCAGTCTTACCACTCCTTCGAAGATCTCTTTTCATAAAAGCCAAATATCTTTCAATTGGGCGAAGCTCTGGGCGGTTGGGCGGATTTGCAATTTTTGGAATAAAATTGATCTTTTTATTTGCATACCATTCCATCGTAGCTTTAGAGTAATGAGAGGTTGCGAAATCTGGCCAGAATATCACGGTACCCTCATATGCACGAATAAATGGTAGACGTTTTTTGAGGCACTCGTCTATATAAACTTTGGAATTGATTGTGCCTTGTTTCGGAAATTTTGTAATTTTTTTTTCTTTGAATTTACTAGACACATGCTCCTTCTTCGGTGATGTATGATATTCGTGCACAGGTAGCTGCTTAAAATTTGCTTTAACGTTCGTCCATAACACAGCAATCAAATTTAGTCAGGTACCTTTCATACAATTTTCGGGCCCGCATCTGAGCCATCAACTGCTTTTCATCAGAACGTACTCTGGTACTTTTTGAACTCTATATGTCCTCAGCTTACTATTCTCTTTTATCCTTTGTACAGTAGATTTTGTTGTACCTGCTCTAGCCGCCATATCTCGCACTGAGGTGTTGGGGTTCTGCTTAAAAAGGCGCTCAACCTTCGTCGCTACTTTTGGGTTAGAAAATTCTGGTTTTCTGCCTGAACCTTTTTTTCGTGAAACAGGTATACCCTTCTTGTAATTAGAAATAACCATAAAGACAGTCTTTTCTGATGCACTAACTATTTTTGCTATAGCTGAATATTTTAATTCTAAATTTCGCATGTATGTGGACAAACATCTTTGTCGTTAAAGGTGCTATCTTCAAATGTTATACATTATATTAAACGTCACTTTATGTAGAACAAATATTGTGTCTTTTTAGGCCTATAAGTTTATCGGGTAGAGCATAATACAAAAAATAAAAACGTAAGTTTTTTCTGGTACAGTCCTTACTTAAATGGCAATCTCAAAATTAAAACTTTGTAACGAATGGCCTTGTGATCACGTGCTCCACATGCTTTTTTTCTCTTATTTTGCTCTAAACTCATATTCAGTCTTTATAATTAAGCGCAGATTCCGACATTTTTATGATAAATCTAAATTTAATTGCTATAAATGCTACTGATTCGCATGCAATTCATAAAAATTCAATATTTTAAATGTCCGTTCTCTTAAAGAATTCTGATTAAACTAAAAATTGTTATTAAATCCTTTTACCTGTATCATATATAGAAATGTAGATATTCTACAGAAATTGTTATATATAGCTATGAAGGTACTTTGATAGCAATTAGCAAATCAGTTGTAAAGGATTTAACAATCCGACATCATGCCTCGCCTCCCTTGTGTTTGTTTTTGAAGAAAGCCGCTCGGCATGCCATGTAAAATGATCTTGAATGTTATCATGTGCACTTGTCTGATTATGATGTCGTGCACAACACTTACGGTAATTAAAAATTTAAATTTCTAGACATGACAGCATTAAATGATAGAAAATGTCACTCGCATGTTTTTTAAAACTTAACATTCCATGATATCATAATGGTCCAACATTTGGTCAAGCGATATGGTGCTTAAACTGACTGCCAATTCTGCTATAGACATACGCATGATTAAGCCAACAATATTGTACGCTATATATGGAAGTGGTGCCTTGAGCACTCGGACTTTACTAATTTATTTTTTGTGAGTATTATTTGAGTAGTTGATGACTTATCATGAATTATTTCGGCATAAAATAAAAGAGTTGATTTTTGAAATATTCTTGTCTCTTTATATAATATATCTATGAAAAAGTTGTTGCAAAATAAAAGATTTGGTCTTCTGGGAAAACCCTTCTACATTTCTCTATCTTCAATAAAGTAAATGATATTTTGAGTTAAATTCGAATATTGGCCAAAGCTCAAAATTGCAGTAAAAAACAATAAAAAATTTATGAAAATTGAAATGGGATATCAATATTTTCTATATATGATTAATTTTTTTAATATTTTAAGCATTTCTTTGAGCAGATTTCAAAAAAAAAAAAAACCGAAATTTGTGGTGCCTTAGACTGAACATGCTGTGCGGGCCTGGGGTTATTGGCTAAAAAATTTAAAAAAAAGAAAAAGAAAAAGGTAATCAATTTTGTGGTGTGGGCCTCTAAGCTGCAGCCCATGCTTAACACGGCCCTGAATGTCATACGCTTCTTTATTATATTAGTAGCTATTCCTGCGCAGTCCTTACTGCACATTATTGGGTACATGTACCAAATTTAACAACTTAGTATATAGCAATTTAAGTGATTTTGTTGTATGGGAGATACCACGCCCCAATGTTCAATCCTGTTCACATTTTGTGAGTTGCTTGGCACAAACAATTTAGATACATGTACCAAGTTTCACAACTGTAGCTGTCATAGATACCAAGATATAGCGTTTTAATTGTTTTTGTTGAATAAAAGATGCCACGCGACGTTGCCTAATCCCGTCCAAATTTCATGAGGTGCTAAGCATAGACAATAAGCCTCATAAATGTCCAGATGTAGCGTTTTAAATTTCAAAAATCTTGCTATCGTTGGAACCAAAAAAGGGCGTTATGAGTATTTTCGTCGCATGGAAAGTGCCACGCCCCGTTAACTAATCCCGTCCAAATTTTGTGAGTCGCTCCGCATTGACAATATACCTCCTAGTACTCCTGCTTTCATAGCTGTGCAGATATAGCATTTTAATTTTTTTTTTTTTGGTGTATGAAAGGTGCCACGCCCCGTTATTTAATCCCCTCAATATTTTGAGAGGTGCTTAGCATAAATCTAAAATCAAAATACGTCAAATAGTCAAAATACGTTGTTTTAAGGGTTTTATGCCATAGAAAGTGCCACGCTCCTTGCTCCTATCAAAAACAAACTTAGCCTATGGTTCTCAGAAGCTTTTCATTAGTAGAAGAATTTTAGAATAGGTTCAGTAGTACCAGAGATTACCTTCTACAAGCAAACAAACTTTGTCTCTTTACTCCACCAATTTTGAAAAAGAAAAGATTAGACAGAAATCAGGTTAGAGAAGTTTTCGGTCAATTGGACTAAGAACTAAACATTTTTCTGAACGTCCGCAATCGCCTTACCTTTGTCGTCTGTCAACCTTAGGTAATCATATTCATCGTTCATCACTAAGAAAACTACTCCATAAGTTCAATAGAACCTTTTGGGTGTTGGTTTTTTCCAATTTTTATTTTTTTTTTGTGGGGCTAAGTAAAGCAAACTGTGTGTGTTAGTTTTCCCAAAACTATTCCAAAGAATAAGACTGTTTGCTTTATTCATGTACAGCAGGTCTTATGCCGTTTATCAAAATCAATTCCAATGCATTTAAGTGCACATTTAGATTATAATTTCCAATTGAATCACCCTTTATAAGACTTGTCAAAAGTCAATTGATTTTCCTAAGCATCATCAAACGTTGAGCTGATCATAATTCTTGTTTATTATGCAAGAGGCGTGTTACGCCTGTCAACATTTTATGTTGGTGGTCAAGCGTCTTGAATAGCAAACGAGTGTTCGGTTGGTCATCAGCAGCATTACATTTAAAGTATCACACGCACACAATGGGTGTTCCATGGCCTGCACAAATTTTTGCTTTGTGTGCGCTTAGAGTCCTTTTAGCAAGAACAATAGAAGAAGAAAAATAGAAACAAAATTCTCATTCTCACTTAGTTTTCAATATAAAATTCTTTAAAATATCCTTGCAACCACCAGGATCAAAGTTATTTCGGTGGATTGTTTTAAGGCTCTGTAGTGAAGTGGTGGAATTGATTCATTACTTTATTTGTGAAACTCTTAAAAAATTTCTAATTTTTAATTTTTTACCGTGAACCAAAACTAATTTTATTGCTTAATTTTTATTAATTGTATCTATTGTGTTTAGTAAAAAAAAAAACTTGTAGCACTAAATATTCATTAAATAAAATTAATTGAAGATTTTGTAAAACCGGTAACCCGCTGGAAAATTTCACATTTTTTATAAAAACCCATGAAATTTCTTACATATTCATTCTATTGTTTAGTGTTTTAGTGTTCATTTTAATGAACTTGAAAAAAAATGTTGTTGTTTTTTTTTTTTTGGTTTACTTGGAGCAATTTTAGTAATTTTTATTAAACTGAGTAGAACTGTGTGATAAAAGGCAAGAGAAATGTGTTCTTCGCACATTGGTGTATGAAACATACACAGTGCGGCAATTATATTTCGGAACTGAAGCTTTATCTCAGCTCTCCCAGAACTTTTTATTCAAATAGCTTTACATACGTCCGTCTTATGACATTTCATTCATCAGTCCAATTCGTTCACGTGTCACTAACCGATGAGCAAAAATTAATGAGTGTGCAATATTCCAGAGAGATCGTACGAGCAACAAATAAGAGTACAACCTTCCTGAGTCCAATCGCTAGTGACGACGAGACATTGTGTTTTAAGTAAGACCCGCAAACAAAGCATTAAAGTGCTTAATTGAAGTTGAAATCGAAAAAACACCCAAAAAGTTCCATCAAATATCAAGACAATGGCATTGGTTTCTTTGATAGAAAGAGCATTATCCACCACGAATTTGTCCCAACTGGCCAATCATTTACTGATGATTTCTATTTGGAAGTCTTACACAACTTAATGGCCAGCATTTTTTGGATTTGACCAGAATATCTTGAAGCTGTCACACTTCGTTGGTTGCTCGTGAATTTTTGACATGAAATCAAGTCTGTGACTTGAATGATTCACCGTATTCACATGATTTAGCAACAAGTAGCTTCGCACTGTTCCCAAAAATGATGTTGAAAGCATGCGTTTTCGATGAGATTGAGGTCATTCAAATAGCTTCAACATGCATCATGGAAACAATTCCAAAGAGTGAGCTCGAAAGGTCAATTGAATCACTATTGATTCGCTCTAGAAAGTGCATATTTTTATGTTCCGGAACATAATTGCCGCACTGTCTATATGGATCTACTATATAATATACAGTCTTTGTCTGCCTGTCTGTCTGTTTCTTATGAACGCGAAAACTATCGGGCCGATTTTGATGAAATTTTTACAGTATGTTAGTATCGATCAGGCGAGTGTCATAGGCTATAAAACTTTTATATGCATTTTTCATCACCATATCAGGGTGGCCCTGATACAAAAACATATTTTAAATATAATTTTCACGAAGCCCGGCTAATCGATTCACAACAAATTTGCACCACTTAGCATATATATTAAAAGGCATAGCTTAGGCAAAACTTCAATTTAGGGTGTCCCTCATTCAAAAAATATTTTTTTAAATAAAATTTTTACAAAAAACACTTCATCGATTCACATGGAATTTACAGCATGTGTCTTTTATAATCAGAGGCATACCTAACTTTTAGTTAGGGTGCATATTTAGGGTGGCCGTCACACAAAAATATTTTTAAAATAGCATTTCCACAAAGGCCACTTAATCGATTCACTTGGAATTTACACCACGTTTCTTTTATGTTAAGAGGCATAGCTAAGGCTATTAAACTTTTCTTTAGGGTACATATTTAAGGTGCCCCTCATTCAGAAATATTTTTAAAATATCATTTCGACGACGAATTGATTCACACCGAATATGTAGCTGTTAAATTATGAGGCACAGCTTTGGGAACAAAGCTTCTATTTAGGGTGGCCTCACACAAAATTATTTTTGAAATATCATTTTCACAAAGACCACTTCAAAAATTATAGCCAAATTTTCTATATAAGGTGAAGCGAAGCGCACAGGGTAATACTAGTGTATCTATATAACTGATATCATTCATTTTAGTTTAAACAGGCCAATACCTCGAGCTAAGTAAGATAGTGATAAATGTTTTAGGCCAAAGCTATAAGGGGTCTAGAGCGTCATGTAACAGTGACCTTGCCTTTGACTTTGAAATCAATTTTCAAGTCAATTCGTGACCACCTGTGATTTTCTCAATAGACATGATAGTGTCTAAAGTGTATTTTAGGCAAATGTAAGCCTAGATTTGAAATTGTGTGATATATGTTAGCTCTTTAAATAACAGCAGTAGCCGATGATATAGAACAGCTTGGATCAGTTTAAGAATTTATCTTCATTTACGTGTCCAGACGGTGCCTTAAAACTAAGACTATGTTCAACACGTACATGTAAATTGGATCGTGGCATGGCGTCTCACATATAGTCTTAGTCAACGCCATTCTAGAAAAATTCTATGGCCAGATTTGAAATCAGCATTAAAAATCTATAAGGAATGATCCAGATAAATGAATGGTCAAAAGCTTGCTGGCTATGGACAAAAAGTCAGAACTATTTTTTGGCATTTCCCGACTTAGTGGACAAACTTACAACATGAGGTTTGAACTTTAGTTTTTGGGTGCCTGCCTATTTTCATTAAAAAAAAGTTTTCCAAATGTAATTTCTCTCTCGGGCGTCACTTATGCAAAATATGATAACGACAAAGTAATACAACGCATGGAACAATGGACTAATGCTCTAAATTTTTCAAATGGCACCAACAAATATATGTTTATATTTATATCTACATAGATTTAGACTTGTTGTCATAGCTGGACTTAAGTTTAAACTTAAGTGTTTTCTTTTTTTTGCTTTTGTGTTATCAATTGTATGCGCAGCTTCCCGTAACGTGATTTTCTTTCTTTTTTTTTGTTTATGTGTTACTCTCGGCAAGGTGATCGATTTGGCGCTTCGTGATCAATGTTCTCACATCTTCCTTTTTTTTGCTTTTGTTGCTTTGTTGGTCGCCTGCATATCTCTACTACGGATCTCTCAATATTGTGCCAATAATTATATGCCCCAAAGAAGATGCTTCCAAATTAAGTTAAGTGTTGAACTGTATTCGACAACCGCAGCCGCCGACGCCGCCGCTTAATTCGGGGTACATGTTCACTCCATAACCGATAGCCAAACGATGACTTCCAACATTGGGAAGCGTCAAGGAAGGACTGTTTGATTCGGTTAAGCGCATTCGATGTTGATATTGATACTCCAATTTATTGGATATCCGACAAAGGGGGCTTAACTTCGTTTAGCTTCCCCATTTATTTAGTATTTTATATTGTGTGATCCAAAGCGCGCGCACAAGCGAAATCCAATTTTAAGATTGTGGATTATTCCCAAAAAATAAAGGAAAAAAAAATTAAAAATTTTAAATTCGAAATACAAAAACAAATATTGACTTGTTTGCACTTATAATTTGTTTAAATTCGCGGAAACTTATGGGAATTAGGTTTGGGGTGGATTTTTGTAGCTTTTGTTGTCGTTGTTCAATCCGTTGCCGTTGATGAGCTGATGGATGGATGAATGGTTTGTTTGTTTTTGAGTTGTGTTTTTGCTCGTTTTTTCCTTTTTTGGAGCTGCCCTTTTAGAGGGGGCGTTGAAAGTTGATGTTTTCGTTGATGATAATGATAATCAAAAGGAAATTCACATAATTAGTTTTAATGCTGTGGACTTTTGTTGCTTCTATAGACATAAGAAAACAGTGAAAAAAATCACCGATAGTGTCGAGAAATAGTGGTGTATCTGTAGCACCATGATAATTGCTAGCATTTTAAATTTAATAACTTAATTTAGGCACAATTTTAAGTCGATATTTTGCCAGACAGCTTACATAAAGCATTTATGCGATAGTGTCCTCAGTATGGCAACATATTAAGCCAACGAAAATAAGGAAGATATGATTTTGGGTAAAGCTTAAATATAATTGAAATAAAGTGAACTGGAAAAATGGTTTTATTGTTAAGATACCAAAGAAAAGTGATCTTAAAAATAGCAATAACAGTCGTGGTATCACTGTTTCCCGAAACTATCATACTCGAGCATGTAAAGACTAGAGTCGTGACCACGCTCAAAAGGCATCAAGCGAACACTTCAAACAAAACTTCAAATCAACACCTTGTGTATCATTCTTCAGCAATTAGCTTAGTCAAAGTCATCGCTTTACTTCAGGAGCGAAATCCTGCAAAATATAGTTGTTATTATAAAGGAGTCCGACAACAACGCAAGGTATCTCGTTCTGCACAATGGACTGTTTCCTGGTGAGGAAGCCCATCAGCGGGCTAGAAGAGGTGTCTGAATCACTGCACCTGAATGGAGCGACGGCATTATTCCGAACTGTTTAACTACTTTGGAAGTTTTATACCATCTGATGACTGAATGGATCTACACGTTAAAATCAGAGTACGTAAAGCTCGCATTGTCGCTGTCTTCAATAAATAATAAAGTTTCATTGGCCGCAATCAGGTATATCCAACCAGGAATTGTGGCGTAAAACGAGTCGAAATCTGTTGGATATCATGATAAGGTAGGCTTTAGCAGAAGCAGTGACTCAGCCAGATGAAAAAGTAGCTGAAATATCGAACTGCACAAAGGGAAAGACAAAAGAGATTTGTAGCCGACCAATGCTCCTCGGGGTTAAAGGAAACAGTAATGATGTTAGTGATCAACAGCTTCTGGCTGTGTTAAGACTATAAATTTGGGCTATATTACAATTAATATGAGTAATACATGAAAAAAAAAAGGTATCCAAGCACCCTTCGGTCTATTAGCTTTCCCAGCCTCTACTATAGGCCAGTACCAATTTCAAAAAATTGATAGACCGAAAATGGGCAAATATCGGTTCCTTCGCCTAAAATGATCCGAAATATATTTTCCAACTTTTTCTATCTATTCTTCTCTTTCTCTATATGGGCATTCCATCTATAATGGGCCTATTCGTACCCTCATGTTTTTTAAATAGGCTGAAACTTTTTTCAGAGATTGGTCTATCATGTAGAAGATATAAAAAAATTCGATAAAATTTTATATTAATTATATAATAATATTATTGCTTAAAAAAAGTTTCAAATTGTGTTAAAAAAAACTCGTAAGTAAAACAAAAAAAATTCATTGATGAATATAAACAAACCAGCACAATCCAAATTAGCTTTGATATTATTTTTAGATAGTTGTGTACTAGTAGATGACAAAAAAAAACTGCAATTCTGAATAAATGAAGGCCTGAACGGTTTCTATGTGGTAAAAGATAAAAAATTGAGTTTCCAAGAAAACATCAATTTCCCAAATACTCTATCATCGATTTCAGCCTTTTTAGGCTCGAAATTTTCAGAACATATAGGAGTACCATCTCTAAAAATTTTGTCCATGTTTTTTCACCCTATTTGATTTTACAGTCATCTAAAGCTAAGATTTAGGATTTGCAATGTAAATTGAAACATTGAGAATGAGAGCGAGAAAATTTGAATATTCCGTTACTTTTCTTCCATAAATATTCCACTGTATACACAAACTTCAAATGCTTGAAGCAATTGGTTGATTGAAGCAAAATTCCGACTACAGTATTATCTCCGAAATTAACTATGAATCGGTCTTCAATATGATATGTCTTAACGACTCTGAATAATTGCATGTTCTCGAAATGATTTTTAAATACCAAACATCATTAAATGATATTTAGAATTTTATCAAATATGAAATCATGATTAAAATCTTCATTCGCCAATTATCACCAGCCATTTGCGTTTCTAAGTCAAATGGTGGGTCATTGCCTTCAGTCAACTCGTACTCAGCTGGTTGAGTTCCATTACATCTTAATCATCTTAACGCATACCGCAAAAGTACTCTATCACTTCAGAAATTCGAGCAAGTTAATCCAGAAAGTGATAAAATATTAACAATTCACTATCTGTTATTATGTCACTTATGGGCTAAATAGTTCCAAGTTCTGACATGATGGGATCTATATCTGTCTATATGTCTGATCTATTTATTATATTAAACTATATACCTCTGATATATGCTAAAAAGCCATGAAGTAATTTCATAATCATTTTACATTTTTTTTAAAGTGAATTACAAGTAAAACGATAACTTAGCCTTTTAATCCTCGCACAAGTTTATGCCTTTCCTTTGAACTTTTGTCAAATCTCATTTGTTGATATTTGTCATTGATGTGCCTTTAAACTGCTTGGTTCCGGCCAGCAGAGCAGAGCAGAGCAAAGCATACAACAATGGAGCACCCCTTGTTAGCGACAATTCATTGCTTATTAAGCGAACAAAGCAAAACAATTTGTCAATTATATTAAAATTGGGGTGTACGAGTACAAAGGTACCATCGACATGTTCATGATCTAGTTAGTGTATGGATTAAGTGACTCTACCACCTGCATGCAGGTGCGAAGATATAAAGGTGATGCTTTTAATGCTACATCCGTTGAATGTGATGCACTTAGAAGGTTTGTATGAAGCTCATCCCGAATATGTTGTTATCGCACTGTTCTGCCACTATATGTGACATTAGGCAAAGTGTGTGAGGAGCGAACGGAAAGTAAGGAACGATATCAGACGGTAGCACAATGATCCAATTTGTATTCGATCGTGCTTGGGCTTTTAAACCACATTATTAACGCATATCATTGTGAGAGAAATAAAAGTTGAACAGAAACATCAATTTTGGCCTTTTTGTGGGTACATACCATATTCCTACAATGCAATGGGTATAAGCGACTTCTTTGGCAAAAATGTTCATTTATTTGTTGGGTGTAAAGGTACAAGAACTTAGATATGTTCAAATGTTGATTTGTGGGAGGTTCGTAGTGGAGTTGCAAATATGGTACCATACTTACTTTACTTTACGTTTTCAAGAAACATTCATGTGTCTATGTTACGTCAAAATCAGGTACCTTGTTCAACGAAAATGCGATTAGAGTACTATTTCGATCGCAAACGCGAGTACGATAACTATTTTGTAGGACATAAAGACTTACTTCAATAACTTAGTAGTTAAGCAACCCCCAAGACTAGGGCTTGCTGAAATAGGAGATCTTTGTAAAAATTGCATCCTGATGTCGGAAAGTCTGTCTTTCATTATCTTTGTGAGTACCCAGCACTGGAAAGTCAGTTCTTCAAAGTGTTCGAATGTCACTTCTCGACCCCCATTAAGACGTCGCTAAAAAGTGTCCATAGTTCATTTTGAAGGTTTTAAAAACTTTGTTATGGTTTGCATAGGTTGACAAGGAAGCTATACACCGGGTATATAGTAGGCCCAAGTGAAAATGGCAATTGTCATCTGGCGCGCTAACTTAACCTAAATAGTTTTCAGTATAGCGACTTTAAGCTTGTGATTGTGTGGGAGATACTAAGCTCTCTTGTCTTGGTAGCAGTTCCATGTTAGGCATAGGGGCCCGCGCCATGATGACCTTTTTTTTTGCTCAGCAGTCAGCATTCTACTTATTAATATAATCGTAAAAATTAAATTTTTTGTATTCAAAAAAATTTCTTTTTAATTGTTTTTAGTCAAAAACCTCTCCCGGTAGTGTCCCCATGAAATGTTCAGCCTTAAAGACCCACGGATCCTAGACACGATCCTAGATTTTTTAAAGTGTGACCACTTTTTGTCTAGTCTTAGCCAACTCATTCCTACATTTGTGTAGCTGCGTTACCCTAAGTAACTTTTCAGTAGTCTTAACCTCATCCTAAGTCGAGAGACAATCGCTTGAACAAGAAAATCAACAATCGGGAAGATTTTGGAGAGAATTCAAGGCACTTACTACTGATCGTGCACGTAGAAATACTTTTGTCGAGTCCCTTTTCTCCGTGACAAGATAAGGAACACAATAGGGATATAATTGAAGTTAAAGCCAGTTTTCTAAGTTGCATCAAATATTCTCTCTTCACTTCCACGTAAAAACAGGTTATCATAAGATCATAACAAAGGAGGTGATGCTGATCAATATTGACTATCAACTCAACTATCTATATATTGTCCTATCCAATGGCTTAAGGTCATAAAAATGTCCATGCCCGGAATATCAACTCCATAGAGTTTTATTTCGATCAACAAAACATTAAACTCTCGTTTGAATGCATATCGTAACGAATGTTAGCTACAGTAGATCGTGTGTAGGGTGGTAGCTCAGTTTCGTGCAAGCCATGGACGATACAAATTTATTAGTTTTTTCCTTCTTTTTTCTCTTTGATTTCCTTTTTAGCTTTGTCGTGTTCCCTTTGAAAGTTTTGTCATGTTGATAATTGGCTTGAGATATTAACCACTGGTAGATGTTCGTGTTTAAAGTGGTAGAAACAGTGTTATGAATGAGTTAATGAGGTATAACACCACCAATTTGTCACCTCTTGTTAGTGCTGATGCACATGACAATACTCTTTATACGGTCACTATGAAAAGAGCATCCTTGCTATATCATTTCTGAAACGATTCTCAACCGTGCTGTCATTATTGTACGCAATCCATTTTTTGTAATAGAATTTATCGTTTTCAAGAAAAATAAATTTCAGCTAGTGGTTTTTAATAAAAATAGTTGCATTGCATTGGCAACTGTGTCAACAGTAACGATATCTTTGTGAGCACAAACAAAAAACAAAAAGCTTTCTGTTCTTCTAATAAATGTCCATGTCCAAAAACTTCTATGCCTAAGCCTAAATTAACAAAAGAACCTACTTGACAAATGAATTTTTGTCGCTTACGCTATTTTTCCTGAAAATGATAATATGAAGTCAGGGCTACCAATTTGAAAAGAATCAATTCCCAGTCTTCTGAAAAAAAAGCTTTTCCCTCTAATGGTAATAAAAAGTAAATTTTCTTTTGGTCAGCAATCTTAAAAAATTAATAATCAAAACCTTAACTTTTGATGTGGGTTCAACTTGAATACCTTTTTTTTTGGCTCGTTTTTAACAAAATATTGAAGCCCATGTCACAGAAATCGTCTAGTTCCCGGTTATATCAGAAATTGCTCATTTCCCACCGGGCGCCCGGCTTTGACATGAAATACCGTGCTTGAACGGTTCAATCTCGGTCACTTGGCAACCCTGTATGTACTAAAATCAATACTTGCGAGTATGCCGATCCTGTGATTGAAAACTGAAGTATTGTTGGTTTCAGCTTCATTCAAATGTGTAACTACACGCGCAAGCGCATGAGCTGAAGTAAAGCCGCAACCAGCATTCTCGCGGTTTTCACCGCAAAGCGCCACATTATCGTCAGTGATCATTTTTCGAAATTGGGTTTTCTATACCAATCAATATATTTGCACTAGCTTACAAGTATCTTGTCCTCGTGACATAAATTTTGAAAAGGGTAATTAAAAAGTTCCATCAGCTCTATCTTCTCTTATGGTCTATATGAAGTAGTTTCTAATTTCTAACTTTTCCATTTCAAATTTTTTGTTAAATATAATTCCTAAGGCAAAAAATATCAAGCCCGTGTCTTTTAAAAATTCATTTAAGAGATTGTATAGACGGTAGGTATAGGAATTATTATGAGATAAACTGTCGTTTCCGTTATAACCACATCAATTTGCATTTCGGAAAGAAAAACCTCTGTATTTTTAACAGCAACGATTATCAGCTCATTTGTCACGAAAACAAATCAGTCACATCAAGTTTTATTATCGTTTATCTCTTATTTTAAATAAAACAGTCATAACATAAGCTATAAGCTTGGATTGTAGAAACAACAATAAAAGCTATAGAAGTAATTAAAGAACTTACACACTGTTAGTTGTTCCCAAAGTGATCGTTCCCAAAGTAATCGTTCCTGAAGTGATCGTTCCCGAAGTGATCGTTCCCGAAATAACTTTTCAATATATTTACTTACTTATGATATGCAATTTTTTCAGCTTTGGACACTGTCAATTAGCCTTCAAACTGCTTTTTGATTTTTAAAAACTATTTGCTGAATTTATTATTAATTCACTATTTCCTAGCGTTCCCGAAATGATACCATCAACGAAAAATCTTATCAATAAAATTATTGAAAATATGTAAAAAAATGATTCTTAAGACAGCTACGACAGGTTAATTGTGCAACTACAGTTTTAAAGTCTATGTATTGTATTCCTTAAAGAAGGATAAATATCACGGTCATACCCTGACGATCGAAGTTAAATTCAAAATCCTTACGCTCTGCCATATTTGTGTTGGAAACAAGTTATTTTATGTATAAAATGACTTCATGAATTTAAATTTTCATTCTGAATAAGTGATATCAGAGCCAACTCAAAAAATGAATGCGATTCGATGGAAGAGAACGGGGTTTAATTTTTCCAGCAAATGCATTTTTGAGAGTCTTCTAAATTTATGGCCTCTTACCGAACATCAAATGAAGTTTCCATTTCTTTTGAAAACGCACCTATTTCGATTGGAAGAACAGCCTCTATTATTTTGGAGCTCATTATATATCATACAGTTAAAACTCGATAGTTTGATTTCTTTTTAAAATAATTGTATATTTTGACTACTTATGTTCTTGCAATATATTTAATTCTATAATCGTGTCTTCCGGTGTAAGCACATATGTATATCTTACTTTGATACGTTATTACACTGAGAAAACGATTTGTTTGAATATAACAAACGTATATTTCATATAGAGCAATCAAATTTTTATTTGAGTCAAACATATTGTATTTGGATCGAATAGTGGTATATCTTGGTTGAAGCTCATTTTGTTTGACTCAATCAAATATTTAATTGCTCTATATGAAATATAAGTTTGTTATATTCAAACAAATCGTTTTCTCAGTGTGCTTACATTTAATTGTATTATTTTTCGCATATAAAATAAATAACATTGGGCAAATGGTTTATGTACAAAAAGGTAGAACAATTTGTCGAAATACTCAGCGGAAATTACATCTAACGTAACAAGTCACCTAATGCCGTAATATACGTTTGGGCCATCTGTAGTGTCTCATGCTTTGACAATTGACGATCATTTCCCAAACAAGGCAAATACTGGCGCAGTCGATCGAAAGCCTGATTTAAATTTTGCATACGTCTGCGTTCACGTGCGTTGGCTGCTAAACGACGTTTACGTTTGACCACGGGAGACACCTGCTTACCACGACGTTTTTTACCCTCAACGGCGGCACCACTCGAAGAAGCTGATGCTGATGAATCCTCCGCTTCAGCTTCAGCGTCCATCTCTGTGCCAAAGGAGTCGCTACAATCGAAATGTGAATGATGGTGATGTGATGGATCCTGGTGTGTGTTAAACAGCAGCATATCATCTTCATCAACACTATCGTCGAATAGTTCAGAATTATCGAAATCAAAATGTTGCAGCTCATCATTGGTGGTGTATACGTTAAGAGCATTGATTTCTGCAGTTGGAACATTCGGAGGCACATGTTCCGTCGTAGGCTGCAAATGGACTTTGCGGTTATATGAGCGCTTAGATGTTTTGACAGCACTTGTCGCTGTTATGATACTCTTGCAAGTTCCCACATTCGATGAACCAGTTAGAGGTGATCTTGTCGACTCAATTTCAGCTTTTAGCGGCGTTGTTGACTGATGATGTGTTGTTACTCCGAATTGTGTCACCTCTGGCATTGGATGCATTGTAGAATTGTATATTCTATTGAGATCCACATACTCAGGACTATCGGAACGATGACTTGCCGGTGATGAGGTATTCCAGCCATCGGATGATGCGTGCTCAAAGTTAATGTACTCCGATGTGTTTACATGAAAAGTTGAAGTCGCCGCTATCGTGGGCAGCCCAGTGCTGTTGAATTGATAATTAACGGCAGGACTATACGCAGCCATAGGATTGAAATAGGTTTCATTTGTATTGACTTTGAGTGATTGTAAATCCTCGGATGTTTTGTAGTAATAACGATATATTTCACTGGACGACATAATAGCGCGCGAGTAGTTGAAATGAGATCTTTTATTTTTAACTCTCGTGAAATGAAACGGACAGAATAGACACTCACGCGATATATGGTACTAAGTCCTTTAAGAACCAAAGGGTTTCTGTTGGAAGCCAGTCTCAGCTCTTGCATTTATAGCAAGCCTGCATTTCTCTTATGATTGAACCTACCACAGCAGGTAGCCGACAGGTAAGAGTTGCCGCTCAATGGCTTCAATATCTGCGCTCTCTCTCTTCTCGTGGCAATGGTGGTGGTTGGCTTAGTACTTTGCTATGGTGAAGTATCGAGTTGCTTGTGCGGTTGGTTGATTCGTTTATTACCAGGGACTTTTTTGCCGAACTCTTGTCTTTTTCTCGTCTCATGTGCTGGAATCCATCACGTAGCGGCAGCAGTAAATGCAGGCATAACAGCATAACAACAAGGTGTACAAATAGCACGTGCTCAATGCATTCCGCCAATGGGATTTGAAGCGCCACAGTGTGGTGGAAAAGATTTCTGCTTCAGTTTGATTGGTTGAATTGTTGTTGGTCATGAAGCTGTTTGATTTTTCTTTCATATTTTTTGGAAACACAAATGCCAAAGCACAGAAATGAATAATTGATGGGTCTGATTTTAAATAAAAAAAGATTGTGGCCTTAAAATTTCATTTATATGGGGTTTTTCGTTCAGTTTATGAACTGCGCAATTTATTCGGTATTCAATGTAGCACTTCTTTAGTTTTTTAGGTAACTAATCTTCTTCAGAAAATCAATTGAACTGGCATTGTAGCTCCGTGAGAGAGGTTTGCCAGTACGAACAAGAAACTATTTTGTTTTATTGAAATGAATGAATATCAAAACTTAACTTATAAACTTTTAGCAAATTCATAAATGAAAAGTCCACAAATGAAAACTCGCTGATTGAGCTCAAATTTTGCACGAAGCTTCTTTTTTGCACACAAAACTAAACCTCACACGAATTTTGGCGACTCACTATAATTTCGTATATATAAGATTCTGATGGATCGGTTAAGCCATTCATATACATAATGTAATTTGCAATACTTCTAAAACGCCCGATTAACAGTCTCACTCGCGATTTTGTTTTATCAGAGTTTACATTCTCCAATATGTCGAGCACCGACAACGCTAATGCAACGGTTGGATATAGTATAATATATCGGGAGTGAGGCCACCTTTAAAAACCACTTTTGCTTTTGATATGTCACTCACTTACTTCCAGACTGGCATAACTCAGAAAACCTGAAGAGGCAGAAATACGCATTTAAAGTTTTCAGTTTTGAGTATTAGGTATTAATTATGTGCACATTCGTACCATAACTTAATTTATAACGAGTACTTTTGAAATGGTTTCCCACATGCCATTCTTGCTCTTATGACTTTGCTTTGTTCCCCAACCCCTACCCCTCAAACTAAAAAATTAAATTAACATATTAGCAAATTTTTTGAGGAAAATAGAAGATCGTATGTACATACAAATATGATCTTTAAGTATAGTCCCATAAGAAAAAGTCCAATGGTGTCAAATCACACGATCTTGACAATCATCAAATGTCGAAATATCGTACCCTGGTTACCTTTCGTATAACAAAGCCAAGGTTTACCGTGATGTATGACTAGTGACGACGTCTTATTGAAACCACAGATCGTCCAGATCGAAATCCTCAATTGAATGTAAAAAAAATAGTTGGAGATCATACGGCCAAATAATTATGGAGTGATGACACCACTGGACCATAATATTCATATTATGGTGTATGCAACAGGTTGTTATTTTTGCTTATACAATTGCTTCTCTAAGGTCATTTGTGATTCTTCAGAGCACCATATACGTTGATCTTTATATGGGTGAAGTGGTTGGTCTATAAATACGCCATAATATGCCTTAGGACAAGCCTAAATAATTAGCGCGCCGTAGAAACGATGAATTTGGGTTTTTAACCAAACCTTAATTAATAGCACCGATACTTTTAATAGAGCGAGCGTTATGGTTATATACAGGCCTTAAGACATTCATATCCGATCCGGTTTCTTAAAATTTTTGATTTGTGTTAAAAATTATTGGCTCAGTAAAACCATTATGACAAAATATACCTGCTCTTGAAGCGCATAACGTGGCCAAGGCATATTCACCATTTTAGTAAATATATGATGTGAATCAATTTTCTTTTTTTTTTGTTTCAAATAAGGAGACCTCACATTATTAACACTTACAGGTGGCTCATCGAGCTTTTTAGTTTTCCATACGATTTATATGAGAAAGATTGCTGTATTGCACAGTTTCGTCTATTTCTCGTGAAAGAAAAATCTTACAAGAACGGCGCCAAGCCTGTGGGTCAAGTGACTGTTATCACAAAGTTTCACAATCTTGGTGTTGTGGAAATTATACGGCCTGAGAACCTTTTATGCATTGAGCGGTGTTAAGATAATCCATATTGTAAAATGATGTAGTGAATGGTATAGTCTGTCTTTTTGATCGGGTTAATATTTTACCAGCTGCAAGTTTGATAACTTTCAAATACAGAAGCTCGAAGTGGATGATCCTGTACTAAAGGATTTAAGTTCTTCGATGAGGTCGAATGACTATTGTTTCTATAAGCTGGAAGAACGTACTTTTGGATATTAAGCATATATATATTGTATACATAAGTAGATCTAGGCAGTCAAAATAATATTAAAAATATTGTAAAAGTGGCATCAGATTATTGATGTTATATCTTTCGTATATCGGGTATTGTCTGTCTTCAAAAGTGGTCATAACACCCAAAGAAAACATGAGATTAAATTCGAAACAAAAACGATTATAAGGCCAAAAACTCTTGTTGGAGACTATGTCCATGAGAATTGTAGCCGAGTAACGCAAATACTAGTCAGAATCTCTGTTGTATAGTTCCTGAGGTATATTAGATGCAAAAGCAAAGATTATTTTTAATTCATAAGGGAGTCCTTTATAAAAGTCCTTGAGACATTGGACTTGTATAAACATAAGATTCCAAATGTTTTCAAATACAAACAGCATCAGTTTTTTATTGTATTTCATTTTTGAAACGTAATTTCCGTACGCAAGTAACTCTCCTTAAAAACTCTATCTAAAATAATACAACAAAATATCTAAAATAATACAACAGAATAGATGACTTTCAAATACCTACGTTTAAAATTTATAATGATCATTTCTGTATTACTTTTATAGAAACTCTGAGGAGACCACCACCGTAGCATTAAATTTATCGCTACATTAATAACGCGTCATTTTATATGACTATTACTTCATTACCACATCAAGTCAATTCTGACCCACCTTCATTGCTGAAACTGTATGGTGTACTAGTCGTAAATACTTTCCACAGCCTTAAAATACGTGCGCCTTTGACAAGTACACAAAAAGTGATCATCCGAAGAAGGCAGACCACAACCATAAAATGGAAAATTCATAAATCGTCCATGAATCGATATTCCACACGAAGGTTAAACGCTCGATTTCTGTGAGTTGGTTGGTGGGCACGCTTATACGAAACACAATCGCCATGCGGAACCAAATATCACCAACTGAAGCGCCGCGCGGCTAATTCAAAAGATCGAAGGGTCCGTATCAATTGTAAAATTTGCTAAGTTGTAATAAACAAGATTTTTCATACTGATTGCGGGACGCAAAGATGACCATGCCGAATATGAGAATGAATCCTGAGAATAGTGCTGAACATATTTTCAATGATTTCACTAGTGATGCGCGGCAAATCGGCAATATCACTTAAAGGTGTAGATCGATCACCTAACAACTACCTGCCAGAGATGAAGCAAACTCAATGTTTTGCTTTTGTTTTACACGATCGTCTGATTAGATGAAACGCCTGGTTAAAAGTGCTGACAAATTCGAAGTCACAAGCAGCGTCAACGGTTTTGCTCGATGCCATTCTTCAGATGTAGTCACACTAAGGGATGACTGTTGCAAAGCAAAATATTGTTTTTGTTTTTATATGAAGTAACGAGGACTTTTCGGCAACCTAAAACCCTTAATTGCAATATTTGCGATTACTTATTGATGCAAGTGATGATAAGCGAAATCTTGTTAGTATGAGTTTGTCATTGAAAAAGTAGGACGATGATATCCTTTGTTGCACTTTTGTAATTTCCGCATTATATCGTAGAAACAAAATCACATGATGGCACTAAGAGTTTCGTTCCGGTTCGCATTTTCTTACTTTCGCTTGTAATCCTGTAATTATCTCGTTATGCTGCTGAAATATTATTTGGTTATCATTATGGAAAATCAATACAAGAATTTGCGGTGTATAATTTTAAGAAGCCAAAGATGTAAACAATGGTATCTACCTGTTCATGCGCTTTTCTTCTGTTTAAGTTATGAGTTGAAGAGTTCATATGGAAATATACAAAGAGTTGAGGATAACATAATTCTAAGGAAATTTCAATGTCGTAATAGTTTAAACTGGAGTTCAGTCTGTAGGGAGAAAACTTTTGCTTTGGAAAAAGTTAAATAAAATGACCACTACTGCAATGAAAAGGTCAATCCTCTTCATTTTTTTATTTTAATTTAATATCAACTTTACTTTATCTCCGATCATTTTCATCAAGGCCTAGTTTTCGCATTTTTTAAGAGCAGGCCCAAAAATATTTGCCATCTACTAGGATAGAAATTTTCTGAGCAATCGGTTAACTTGTTGAGCATAACAACAGGTTCTCCTATGCTTGAAATATAATACGGAATCGGCATAACTAACGAACAAACGCGCTCAAACCTCAAAGTTGTTATATTTTGCAGAACGCAGACTCGGATATTCGGCAATTTGGGCCATTTTAGCTTAATGATTACCAGAAGCTCCGCACATTATTCAACGTCACACACATACTGCCTTAAACATGGGTCCCCACCCGTTTTTTCTTAAATATGTGGGAACCCATGTTTGGAACAGGTTCCGACCAGGCAGCCCTACATACTCTACTTAGGCTCTTCAAATTCTATCATTTGTCACACATTTCAAACTGTTATCTTGGTTAATGAAACCAAAGATACCGTTGGCAACCCTTGTTTGGGATAGGATTCAACAAGAGAACACCATATATTATATTTAGACTTCTTCGAGATCTATCGTTTGGCATACAGTTTGAGCTGTACACTTTTTATTTAAACAACAAAATTGGCTAAAATTCGGTCATTTTCGGGCATCGGGACGGGCTTTGCCAAGACAGCCTTGGTTGGTTAGTTTCACCAAAACGCCTCACTATCTTTCCAGTATATCTTATCCTGTAATCTTTTACACTCGACTTTTCTACAGCGGGCTCTCCACCTATATGTTATGCGGTAAACATAATACGAACGGATGTCGGGAAATCGTCAACGATTACCCGCTGTCAAAATTATAACACACTTCATCGTACGAAATGGGACAGAATAGTGGCGTACGACTGGTAACCTGCGAACGGGTACCCGTCGACTTAGACTTATTTATATTTATTTTCATCGGCGGCGTACGACGATCAGTGTTGCATTTCGAATCGGCTTTTGACAATTTTTTTGATTACGTTTGAAATGTCAATGAAAACAAAATGACAGCTGAATTTTCCGTCGATCGTCGTCAGACGCAGTTGTGTGTACTCAAACGATTTTCAGACGGGGTTTTTTTTGACAGCGGGTTATCGTTGCCGATCTCCTGACTCCGTTCGTACTCTGTGTAACGCATTATATATTGAAATCGATATCGGTAAAGTTTTCACTGTAGAGCTCACGCGGGCACAGACTTCCGCTCGATTGTTGCCCTTTAGCTTCCGAAAGCGTTGTTTCCTGTACTCCTACAGAAAAAAGTCCCGGCGTAAGAGTATGAACTATCCTATAAAGAAAGTTATGTCTTAATTTTTAACGATATTTACCTCGTTTGAAAAGTTTTTGATATATTTCTGAGATAGTCCCAGGATATTCCAAGTAAACTCAGTACTGTCGTATAAAGTCCACGAGAATCAAAAATGGCTTAAACCTAACGTACCAAACTTCAGTAATGCTCACCATTGAATGTCATGTTCTTGTTATGTGTATTCGCTGGACTTCTCCATCTGCAACATTTTAGAGATGAAGGTAAGTACTTTAAAATACTATAACTTCAAATCAGAGCTTCTCTGAGAATGAAACATGATTTCGCAAGCTTACGTTTATATAGCAAACAATCCATTTTCACAACCCGACAAAGTCATATAGGTTAAAAGCAGATATATAAAACAATGCACATACATTCCGAAAACCAGATCAATAGCGAATATTTTATGGCTTGAATTTGAAGTTATATTCAAAGAATGAAGTACACAGCAAAAAAACATCATGAAAATTACATTTTAAAATTCCAAGTGTAACGACAGCGACAGGGTTAACTCAAACACAACGTAAGGTCTTATGTCATAAATTCTCATAAGTTCCATAAAATTTATCTTAAGTTTTCCATTTCTATTTTGCAAGAACAAAACAAAAATTCAGAACAAAGTAAAAACCGCCCTATTTGTTGTCAATGTCAAAATCAAGATAAAAAAACACAAGATGTTGACGACATGCCTACCTCAGTGTAAATAGCACGCCCCAAAAATTGCAGCATAAAACATTTTGCGATACAAATAAACGAGATAAACTTCACTCCAATCGAACCGAACATCAACATCGGCAATTAGATAAAAATGTCACACAACAAACCGCAACAAATTTATTGAACATAAAATGCGCACATTTTATTACACACGTACTCGCATCTCAAAAGGATACAAGTCAAGAAGACGGCAAAAAAGGACAACAAGTACTAACTCGACTGCAGAGCGACCTGAGTTGGCAATTGCATCTTGTAACAGTTGCACAAACGCCTTTGGTTACACCTGCGTCGGTGGCAATGTCACTGTCGATAGTTGCGACTTTTATCTCTTCCTTGTTGGCATTGAATTGCACTTGACATGATCAGAATGCATCGTCTCTCCGCAGTTTCAAAAGAGAATTCAGATAAAAGTGTTGCATAATTCAATAACAATTTATATGGAAATTTAAGGACGAAAGCGTAACGAGGGTGCATTTAAGAAGTAAACATTTTGTCCTAAGTTATTGGTTATATGCAGGGTATCGTTGACTTGAGAGCCACTAAAGAAGAAATGAGAAAATAGCAGGCCCAATTTCCTCTAAATTATAGTGCTAAGAAAAGACTTACAAAAATATTCTCTCTTCTGATCTTTATCTGCTCAAGTCGTATAAGGCCTTCACATAAGTCTTCCAAAGTTCACAATCAGTAACGAGTACATTCAATTATATCCAACATTTCCGCCGTTTCACGTATTTCCAGCTCTAGCGATCGTTTCAGCGATGATTTATGACGACCACGTTCTCTGCTGCCCAGAGAGTTCCTCTCCAATGCTTGCCGGCAGACGTCAGTTCTTCAGTTCCGCAACGCTATGTCCAATCCATTTCCATTCTCATTGATTTGAATGGAAAACAGATCATGACAGCATTTGGTAAGCATTTTGGAATTCGAGATGATCCTGGGACACCAAATTCTTAGAATTTATAGTACTAAAACCATTGATTTTTCATGGATTATCAAAAATATTGATGAGAAAAGCACGGTCTCCGATTTACATTTTATTGGAAAAGAGTTTTGAAATGCTGCCCAGGAAAATCAACAAAAAAACTGAGTCGAGGGTTTGTTGAGGAATTGATTTATTCATGCCAATTCCATGCCGAAGGATTGACTTCAATTGGATCGATAAGAATTAATTTTACCGATTTCAGGACAAAAGGAATTAGCTCATTTTTTATTTCATCTAAGGAATCAAAAAAAAAAATTGAATTATTTTTGATATCATTTCAAGAAATTGTAATGAGAAATCTGATTCTTAAATACTAAAGTCTGGTTTATTGAATGGAATCATGGTATTGCTATGGAATTGAAACATCCATTCTTGATTTCCGATTCCTTGTAATGTAACGTAGTCTGGGAGTTAAACTGGGGGGAAGACTTTTCCGAGCATCTAATACCTTAACTGAACAATAATATGGCATACGTTAAGTTTGAATGGGTTCAAGGTCATTGGCTTATCCTCATAGGCTAAGGATTTGATGCGTTGCTAATTAAAATAGTCCAGAGACGTTAAGTCACACGAACATTTTTTTGACATTTTTGTAATATTTTTTCACGTTGTTACAGATTGTCAGATTTTATAATTTTTCTAAAAATAGACCCTATATTTACAAGAGGGATTATGGACAAAAATGTTTTAACGTTTTTATAGTAGACTAGCGTTATCCTGTGCGCTTCGGTTCCCCTTGAATTGAAAATTTCATTCTAATTTTTAAAGTGGTCTTTGTGAAAATGGTATTTTAAAAATATTTTTTTGTGTGAGGACACCCTAAATAGATGCTTTGTCCTAAGATGTGCCTCATAATATAACAGCTACGTAGTGTAGATGCGGTGTGAATCGATTAGCCGTCGAAATGATATTTTAAAAATATTTTTGAATGAGGGCCACCCTAAATATGTTCCCTAAATAAAAGTTTTACATCCTTAGCTATGCCTCTTAAGACACGTGGTGTAAGTTTCCAGTAAATCGATTTAGTGGTTTTCGTGAAAATACTATTTCTAAAATTGTTGGTATGTGGGCCACCCTAAACAAAAGTTTAGCCTCAGCAATGCCTTTTACAATAAAAGATTCATGGTGTAGAGTCAGTGTGAATTGATTAAACGATGTTCGTGAAAATGAAATATGAAAAATATTTCTGAATGAGGGCCACCCTAAATATGCAGCCTAAATAAAAGTTTTATAGCCTGTGACACCCGCCTGATCGATACTAACAAACTGTAAGAATTTCATCAAAATTGGCCCGACAGTTTTCGCGTCCATAAGAAACAGACAGACAGACAGACAGACAGACAGACAAAAAATGAATTTTATATACATAGTTAGTACCGTCGACGAATATTTAAATTATATTGGAATCAAATGATTTATTGCGTATGCAGTGTTAATTGTAGGTATTCAAACCAAATGCATTTTTTTTTTGTTTTCAATCTTGAGCATAAATTGATTTCCAAGAAATCATATAAAAAACGATGCTTCATATACTCGTGTCCTGTTTCACGCCCTCAATGCAATCAGTGGCCATCAGTGGAAATCATTTGATTATTCCTGAGCAGCAGTGCATTCTAATCGTTTACCACGTGGTAATAAAGTTGTCGAGAATATCATTTAATTGCTATAAAACTGGACGTTGTTTGATTAACATGCGCGACCGACAAATCAACCCTTTTTTGTTTGTTCAAATGAAATGGACCACAATCAATCTTTCGAAGGGTTTAACAAATGCACAAAATACGCAGACAGACAAACGGACAAGTAAGCACTTTCAGTATCAACAAGGACCATCAAGGATATATGAAGCATGGAAAGTATTCAAAGTGGAATTGTACTTTTGGATCACAACGATGTATTCTGTATGTAGCTTAACAGTGCGTAGGCGTTTGCGATTGATTATGTACGGCAGGGTTTCTCGCTTGACTTTAAAAATGAATTCTTGCCGACACTGCTTCACGATATCTTATTTTTATTATTTATTTAAATATGTGTTTCAATGATGCAAGAAAAAATGTTTATATCATACATTCTTAATAATTATCCGACATTCGACAATAAATTTTTTCAAAATGCTTATCTTGTACCTCATTAACATGTCCTTATTTATTGCCTCTCCAACGATATCGTCGGAGACAGATTGCAGTATGTCTTTAAATAAATATTTTATAAAAATTTAAATCATAAAAAAGTGATTTGTTTTTTCTGTAAATAACGAGCTGAGGAATTTGTCATCAAAAATATGAAAATTTCTTCAAAATCCCGAAAGTGTATTGCTATTTGGGAAGTTTTAAGGAAAGTGAGGAATTCAATACATTGTACTTTTTATGAAATATGAAAAAAATTTTCCATTGTGTATGAAATAATTTATCTCTGAAATTACGAAAACCTCTTCTCATACATACATATATATTAATCACTTCTGATTTCTGTTTTCATACTCTCTGAGTAACGTTTATTTTGAGTGTACGTATACTTTATTGCACTGAAATTGTTTTAAAAAATCGTTCGAGGCACAATGTTTCCACATTGGGAACAAAATTATGTTTGAAATAGAATGTTGCAGATGGAGCTAATATCTCTATTCGCGCGCAAAACACCTGATCTGAATTTTGAACTGAGGAAAGTATTATCAAAAATGTATTACATATATAAATTGTTCTGCCCTTACCGGTAGGTAGAACGATGACTTCAATTTGGTTATTGGCTTTGCCTTTTATATATCTTTGCCTCATTCATCTGCATTAAATAGTTTGAGAAATAAGTAATTATGCTTTTTCTCATATGGGAGGCGTGGTACCGCCCTGGTTTTTAATTGAAACTTACTTTTCCCCATACCTTTTATATATGTATATACCAAGTCTCATTTATCTACATCAAAAATTTGATGAGAGTTGATAAATTTGATTTGAAGGGCGTGTCATCGCCCATTTTTGTAAATCAAACTTTGCTAAGAGCATACCACAGACCATAAGAAGATTTGAAAAGAATTATGAAAATCCGTTGAGTAGTTCGCAAGTGAATATGCGACAGACAAACGATTTTCAGTTTTTTTTTTCATATTGGAGGTAACTCCACCTCCACCCATTTATTTTACTGAAACTTACTTTTGACCTTTTATATATGTACCAACTCTCATTCATCTGCGTCAAATGGTTGTTGAGATATAATGAATTTGATTTTTGTATTATTTTGGGTATGTGTCATGGCTCTTTTTTCACCAACCCAAACTATGGTAAGGACCTTACGTAGATCATAAGAAACATTAAAACAAAATATGACCTCAATTGGTCAAGACATTCAGAAATTACACGATTACTTACAGACGCACCAACGATTATATATACGATGTATAGCTCGTCGATTTCTGAGCAATCGAAAATCACGTTTTACGGGATTTTTATATCCATTTCCACAATATTTTTAAAAATTATACTAAAAATATTATTTTTACCGATCCCTGATACATAACAGCCATTCGCAGTTGCACAACAGCACACATTGGAGGTTCAGGGCGGTAGAGCCCCAAAAATAAAATTTATTAAAATATTTTATAAATTTTTGTAATAAAACTTTTCTCTTTGCTTGTAAAACTGCGCTTGCGTGTATCGTAATTTTTGGTCCTACTGCTTCCAACTTAAAGATATATCTTATCACCAAACTAAATTACAGTGTCTCAGTTACAGTGTGGTGCTATAAAGCTTATATTCAAATTACTAATTTTTGTTATTTTAATTTTTTAATTTAATATTTTTGTAAATTCAAATAATGTTTTTCTTGCTTGTGATGTAAATATTCAATAAAGAATTTTGACATACCCCTGAGGATGCTTAAAACCCATAAGCGAAACGTCGGGTGAACAAATGAATTTAACATTGTTTTATTCATAAAATCTAAATTGACCTAACAGCCTGTTTTTCAACAAAGAAAAAACCTTTTCAATTTAAATTACTTAAGGATAGTACCCATTTCACGCAAAGTAATACTTTTTTCTTATGGGGGCCAAGCAACCAGTCTGTTAGGAAGTCGGGACGTTCTACCCTTCTTTTCTACATCAGCTATCATACGAACGATTCTACTCGATGACCTGCTCTAAGCAAGGGCACTTATTACAAACAATTACATTAGATAGAAATCGCTATATCCGTATGCATCAGTGGTCCGCTCAAAACTATGCCTTCTGATGCTCTGAAGATCTTCTTCAATTTTGAAATGGCTATATCCATATGCATCAGTGGTGCTCTCAAGACTATGCCTGATACTGATGCTCTGAAGGTCTTCTTCTTCTAATTGAAACTTTGCGTTGCTCCGATGCAGCAGCTGGACGGTCTACTATACTTAAATACTTTGTTCAATCTAAGTTGTAATACACTGTTCCAGTAATCTCACATACGAGAGATTACAAAGCAGACATCGCATCTAGAACTAACTGAAAGAAAGAAGTCCAGAGGAAAACGGATTGTTCAAATTTTTACGAATGGCTAAATAGCCAAGTAGGTTATAGTATGTCCTGGACGGAATTTAAAGCTAAAAACTTTCCAGGTTATAGCTATAACAGAAATTGCCTACTGGATGAGTAGAATGTTCTGTTCAAAAGAGACAACAACATCTACACTGATTAATTTTCTTTATCAAGTGGGTAGCACAAGTCTATGAATATTATTGTTCAGCATCACATTTGGTTGCGTGGGCAAAGCGATATACCCCATATGTATACAACCCGAGATCTTTTAGCTCAAAGACCATAATTTAACGACTTTTAACAAAATACCGATCACTTTAAAAATTATTAAAATAAACTTTGACGTCATGTGTATGGGTACATAAGCCAAGCCAATTATGGCCACACATAGTGCAAATGTGATCTTTTATGGGTTCGAATGACAAGACAAAATATGAGCGTATCCCAACATCTGCTAATTTTGGCATCTAAACAAAAAAAACTGATAAATTCAAGGTGCAATAAATGAAAGTCGAACAAAAAAATCGGAAGTAAAAAACTTATTTTTTAATTTTATTTTTGCCTTTTGTCAAAGCTTTCGTGCTCCGAGCGTTGTTTCCAGAGTGCTGCCTAATAAGGCGCATGAGCCGAGTGATTTGCTACTCGAATTCTTCCACGTGTGTCAGTTAGAGACAAAGTCGCAAGACAAAGACACGAAAGCAAAAAGGCGCGCGCGTATGGTCAAAAAGTTAACGAAGCGTTAATAAACATAAGGACCACAAGGTGTTTAACTCTTGGAAGCCGTGCATATTTTCTTAATATTAAAGCACAAGAAAAAAGATGTTTTTTTTCTGTCTTAATTTGTAGTACATGTTGCATATTATTTTTTTTAAGTTTTAAGTTGGCTTGCTTAGAACTTAAGTGGCTTTTAGCCATTATTATGGTAATGCATTTGCCTGGCATACAATCAGCCCAATAATCTTATGACAAATTTTATCGTAACTTCGAACATACTTATGATCATTGATATAGCCTGCTATGCTATCATATCTGTGACAGCTTGTAGTAACGGCCTCAGTTCAATTTTTCAGGTACACGGAGAAAACACTAGCTCAAACTTTAGCAAAAATTAATAGATAAATACAAAAATTAAAAGCTGAGAAGAAATATTACTTTTTTACAGTAATAAATAAAAAATCATTATGAAAAATTCTATTCTAGTTTGTAATTAATTTAATTTTACATTTTTTATTAAGTGGATATTAAAAAATAATTTTCTTCATTTTATTTATCACCTAAAACTTGGAAATTATACAAAGAATTTATTAAATTTTAATAAATTGCGACATAGAATTTTTACTAAAGTGCTCATCAATGTTTCATATTGTAATTTATGATTCCCGCTTTATAATTTATAAAAAGTAGCTACAGAAAAATTATTTTATAGAAAATAGTTTTTACCAACTCATGTTATAAAGTATGATTGAATTAATTCATATATGTACATGCATATTAATATTTTAAATCAAGATAAGTAATTTTTATTATGTTTGTGTTTTGTTTGCTGTGATTCTTAACTGGTCAATGCAAAGAATTAAATATAGTGTGTTTGCAGACTCTTTAACATAGGCTAACAAACCTTACTGAAGATGTGACGTAGCTGTCACTGAAACTAGTATGAGCAGCTGAATGCCCATTTTTTGTTCCTTTACAACTGTTGGAGTTATTCTCCAACAATTAATGCATTTTGCACTTGTAATTTTTTTGTTGTTTTTGCACTAAAAGTACTGAACATAAATTTTCTATAAAGTATATAAAAATTACATTGCTGATGTAATAAATTCTAAAATTCAACTTCAGTTATTAATTATTTCATCAAACAAATTTTGCAATGTACAGTCCTTTTAAAATTCAATAAATTATTTCAGTAATTTAGTACGTGAATTTAGTTATATTAATATCTACTTTGTAAAAATTTAAAACATGCATTCGAAAAATTTATGAGAACGAAGATGCAATTTTTATATTATGCTTAGCAATTTTTGTTAGAAACTCGAACCGTTTCTAGATTACTAAAAATTCTACTAATGTTTCTGTAATTTTGATTAATATTTACAAGAATTTCGAGCTCTTGTTTTTTTCGTGTTTGAGCTTATACCGCTTTTTAATATGTCATCCAAAAATATTATAAAATCGGACGAAAAACAGCCCGGAAAATCTTAAGTGAAAAGTATAGCGATATCAGACTCTTCGATTCTCGAAAAAAATCATAAGATTTACAGATTTTATTTTGCATTTTTGACAGCTTTTTCATCGGAAAATTCATCCAAATATCAAAATGGTAAAATCGTCCAATAAACGAATTTTATTTTTTTTAAATCTCAGTTTTCTTCAGCGATTTTTGTTCTACTTACTTAGTTTGCTTTCTTGTAGCTTTCTTCCGTTTGCTTTGTCTAATATTGTCTCAACCCTAAAGGGCCTACGGGGCTCTAGCTCCAGGCGCCGACATTGCAAACTGCGAAAGAAGACCACAATTAGCTGTTGAATCGCAACAAAATCAACTCATTTCTGACTGTTATTGGAAAATGGATCACTTACAACAACGTCAAGCGAAAACGGTCTTGGTCCAATAGCGGCAAGCCGGCACAAAAGTTGGCCAAGCCATGATTGAAAGTTTTGCTGTGTTTTTGGTGAGATTGGCAGCGAATCATATACTATGAGCTGCTCTCCTACTCCAAAGGAGAGAAATTGCGGGAATTTGTTTGGATGCATCTTATGCATCCACCATATAGTTCGGACCTTGTACCAAATAATTTCCACCTGTTCCTGTACATGGCGAATGATTTTGCTGGCAAAAAGTTTGCCTCAACATAGGTTTTTTTGACTGTCCTAGTCGTTTGCCAATAGGGACCAGGGTTTCTATCAAAGAGGCATAATAGAATAACCTTCAAAATGTCAACCAGTTATCGAATAAAA
Organism: Meiosimyza decipiens; assembly: GCA_963680825.1. Taxonomy (NCBI): domain Eukaryota; kingdom Metazoa; phylum Arthropoda; class Insecta; order Diptera; family Lauxaniidae; genus Meiosimyza; species Meiosimyza decipiens. The sequence goes on from OY804259.1 coordinate 70,151,959, forward strand.
TGACATATATTTGACCGAAATCGAATCATTATAACTATGCTAATATAGCCTTCAATTCCAGGCAAAAAAAAAATTGTATTTCTTGTTACTACACCTGATATTGAGGTATGGTTAGACTACCTCGTGAGACCTCAACATAATAACAGAAGAATCTAAATATTTAATGCTTTTGTACATCAATTAATCATTGGTATGCATTTTTAGCACAACGAACTTTTTATAAAAACTTATTAGAAGAGGCCACCTTTCAGTTTTTGGTCTCAGGCCCCGCAAAGTCAAAAGACGGCCCTGTCTCAACCGACAATTTTGGCAAGGGTTAACCGGTATGTATGTCGCCTATCACCAGGTATGATATAGTTGCGCGTTATGGCTTGCCAAAATTGTCGGTTGAGATAGGGCCATCTTTTGACTTTGCGAGGCCTGGGGCCAAAAACTGAAAGGGGCCCCTTTAAAAAAATTTAATAAAAAAGTTCGACCACTGCCTTCATCTGAAAATTCTGATAGTACCATTTTGCCAAGTCGTTGCGCCCGAGACAACCACCCTTTCTCCACCCGAGGTACACTACTGCCTTTAAGTGGACAGCAGTTGGGATAGTACGAGCAACTGCGACTGATTATGCATATGCGCTAATGCTCTGTTTGATTCTCAGGCGTTGTATTATCTGTACATTCTGTACTGTTCTGTTATATGCACCCTGTAAGTTTATATTTTCAGATAAGTTTACGAATGTGTTTCACTTAAAGGGGCTGTTCCACAACCTTAAGGACGACCTGTGAAGCATCGCGAATATTTATATTAATCTTTGATAAAAACTTTCACTTTCGTATTCACGCACAGGATTACCGTTCACGTGAATCTTAACCTTCCGTGCTAAAAGCTAGAGGCACATCGAAACACATAAATTTAATAAATGAAACTGAAGACAACTATATAGTTGAAGGCTGATGTTTCCACGAGTGACGTAATTGGGAAGTCTCTACAGTATATATATCTTACTCAAAAAAAAAAAAGGAAGTCCAAAAGGACATATTAAGTGTGTACACAATTCAGCATTAAAGGACCTCACAACTTGATTCTAATTTCCAAACGATGTCCAGTTATTTACATATTTCTTATAAAGTTGTTATTGATAATGCGTTCATATTGTCAACAACTACTGATAGAAGTTATCGAATTACTCATGTACTCGTATCTGCTTGAACATTAAAACAGCAAAAGTCAGCAGCTAACACTTGTTAAAAATAAATTTTTGTTTTTCTGAAATAACATATCAATTTCAAATCGTTGGTATATCACAGGTACCAAACAAACGACCCTTCTGAGAAATCATTTTTAAAATTAAAATCGAAATTGTTGGTACTTTCTCGGCTGGACTCGGGTTGTGTGAGTACAATGATGTATGAGATTTTGTTAACTGGAGAAAATTAAAGATAATTCATGTTTACTTATAATTTCATTTTTCTTTTTATAGTTCTTTCAAAATGACATATGTACATAGTACATACGAGTAAGAAGCTACTGAAACTTGTTGACAACAATATTTTGATTTAGTTTTTTTTTTGTGTGGGAATTTGTCAGGACGACAACGCTCTACGATATATAAACGCATATATTTCCATAGGACTACTTAATTCACTTGGCACTTAAGAATACTTTCGCTACTTGACCTTTTTCACTTGTTGTAATTGACTTCCAAGTATTTTGTTTAGCTACTTCGTTAGGTGATAATCTAAGATTATTGATATGTATCCCTAAGGGATTTGTTTTTGAATTAATTTTATCCACATACCTGCACAAGTGCATATATATAAACGTATGTATGTCTGCATATGATGTGTTAAATTATGCAGATGAAACACTCTGTGTGCAAACTCTTCGCATTTTATAATGATCCAAAAATAATTATTGAGTGGCTTTGATTGTGGATTTTTTGTATTTCCTATCCTTTTTTTTTGTTTTGCAATTTGGCTATAGCTGTAGATGGCTATAGCATATGAAACCGATTTTTCGGTTGTTTTAAACTTCTTGGCCCTTAGTGCTGCATGCAATTTACTACTTCAGAAATGTGCTGCGCGTGTAGATGGTATTGCACTGAACTCACGCGTGTCATCCATCCATCTATCTGTATCCCTTGAGAAGAATGAAGGAGCAATCAAAGTGATGTGAAAATTGCTCAAGGTCCGTTTGTTGGTAGATACTGATACTGGCTGGCTGACTGGCTTACTGTGGTTTAGTTGTTTTTTTTGCTGATTTTTTTTTGTTCTGCCGAAAAAAAACGTGCGAATTTACTGGCGGCTTACTTATGGTTGATTGCTCGTTTTCGTTTATTTTGTTTAGTTGGTCGTTTACCGACTTTTTTGCACGAGAGTAGGCTCACATTTGCGAATTGTAGATTCGCGATTATCTTCACCTAATTAAATGTAATTTCGAACTTCCTTCTCAGCCAAAAAATACCTACCGATACAACAGTGTACGATGCAGTCATCGGGGTGGATAATTTCAATGACATCGGCTGAATGATTTTTTGTTTTAATGTAGTGCTTGCACTGCAATAAAATTCCAAAATTAAGTTTAGTCATGAGCTTTGGTATGTTAATATTTAAACTATCAGTTGAAGCTTTTCAGTTTAGAGCATCTAAAGAATGTCCAGATTTTGATGGTAGTACTTTTATAGAGGGCGAAATATAAGTATTATATATAATTTTAGAGATGGGACAAAATAGTTTACTGGATCATAACAGCATTTCATTTATTTAGGTAACTAAATAAAAATGTATGAATACAGACAAGGTTCAAAGCATTTCAAATTCTCATTGGATATGTATTTCTCAACTGCTTTATCACGTAAATTTTGAATCGCAACTCCATTTGAAGCAGTGACGTCAATTCAGCAGGGCTGGGTAGGTCATTGCCCCCTCCCCCCAAGGATCTGATAATAGTTATTTTTCAATACATTTATTCAATAAACCCATTTAACAGTGGTGGAATTATAATTCTCGCCCCCTCCCCCAAGATTTGGTGAAGTGACGCCACTGGTCTGAAGTTTTAATGTTGTTCCGAAGAGCAAATGACTACAAATTCACTGGAAAACTTAACGTTGTGGATAAGAAATCAATTATAATGCTGCTGGAATTATCTTGTATTGATTTGGCATTGGTAAAATCTTGTCAGCGTTACAGAATTATATATCAATGGCTGTGACTGGGTGTCCCATGAGGTCAAATAGGTTAATGATACTCTGAGCATCGACTTCAGCAGGTTACCTAGCGAGAGGTATACTATCATCTTCATCTAATTTTTTTTCATCAATCAACTCAATAGCTCCATGCCCGCACGCATTTAAGCGAACAAATATTGTGTGCCAGAACTTCTCAAGTCCTCGGGAAAACCGACTGGCAAAAAGACAAAAAGCCATTGAGCTACGATTTTTACGGCAGCCAGTTTTCAATCTTGGCTTTAGCTGAAGTTTTGAAAAGCTAATAGTACGAATTGTCATGCCATTAAACGGACTTTTCCCATAGCGACATATACTTAGTTTTACAATCGCTTAATAACTGATAAGAATTACTAGTAATGCTCCGATTAGCATTAAAATGAGTGTGTGAGATGCAGTTAGAAGTTGATGTAGATAGAGATAGATCCATTTCTGCGGGTAATCAATCCGATTTAAGCCTTTGAGAGCAAAACGAATAGGATTTTGATTTCAATTCGCTCAATTCTATTTAAATGTATGTGTATTGTGAAATGGTCACCGATCTTAGCTGGCGCACTCAAAGTGAGGAGGCACAATTGCATTGAACACAGTAGCGTACCTAGGAGGGTCAGGGATAGCTGCCCTGGGCGCAACGATTGGAGGGCGAAAAAATGTTAATTGATTTTTAGCAATATAATTAATTATGTGGACCTTTTTTTGGATATGAAGATTTTTAACAAATTTGTTGTACTATGTGTGCATTAGATGTCAGTAAAGCATCGAAATGCATGCCTAGGTCTTTCATTGGATCGGCACAACTAATTTTCTTGATTTTTAACTTATAACCAAAATCCCCAATATCTTATTTTCATGGAACAATCAATCAACAACTCGGCAATTCGTTAATTGAGCCATAGAAAAATGAGAACAAAACTACCTTCATCGATGAAGCTCATTCTGAATTGGCGGCTATATCAATAATCAAAACTGTCGCATTTGGACTGAAAAAAATCCTAGGGATTTGATTAAAAAGCCAATGAAACCAAAAAAGTTACTATACGGTGTGGATTTTGGTGTGATGGTGGTGTAGCTGATGCATATGTTTTCAAAAATTAAAATAACAATGCAATTACTGTGAATGGAGCTCGATATCGCGAGACGTTTTGAAACTTTGAGTGGAGTCAATTGTAAGATATTGATGTGCAGAATATGTGGCTTCAACGGAATCAATCGATCTTTTGAAAGAGAATTTTAATAATCGAATAATTTCTCGAAGAACAAACGTGGATTGGCCACCAAGATTATATGATTTAACACCAATGGCTTTCTTGTTAAGGAGTTTCTTGAAGCGTAAAGCTTATGCGGATAGTTCTCAAATTGTTCAACACCTCAAAGACAACGTGATTAAGCAAATATCACTTATTAAACCATCATTATGCAAAAAAGTTATTAAAAATTATGGAAAAGAGGACTTCACTTAAACAACATTATTTTTCATTATTAACCGGAGCTAATTTACTTTTATTTTCAATAAAAATAAATAAAAACTTAACACAATTCATATTATATAAAATTAACAAAAATTGGGCTCAAATTTGAGTACACTATGTCGGGTGGTACAGTCCTAAGCAGCCATACTCTAGAACTCGATGCCTTGGTATAATTTTCTACTCTGAATCAGAGAATCGTGTCCTAGAGCATGGCTGCTCAGAGTCGACCACCCTGTAAATTAGTAATTTTTATCCAGGTCACTTAACATAAGGGTCTTGTGCCTAGCAATATTATTTAATCCTTGCACTTGTAAATTTCAATCGATGTTTATGTTAAAATTAGATCTAGATTAATGCCTGTAGGTGTAGGTGTAGGTGTTGTCCTTTCGAAGGTGTTGTTGTTATTTCTGCTGTGCTATTGTAATTTTTCGGCATTTTTGTTGTTTTGACTCTTTTGATTTTTTTACCTTTGAAAAGATGCGCTGCCATAGACTACGAAATGTAGGCATTGACTTTGTGAACTTTGTTTTACTGCACTTTTATGATCGATACGAATTGTTGTGACAACACTCAGTGATCACAATTGTGCACAATGAAAAAACAAAAAAAAAATACCCTGCAGACTGAGGCGCAACCGATGCCTATCATTTGTGCATATAGTACACAATGCCATGGACTCTATGACAACGCATATGAAAACGTAATCCTTAAGGCGCCTTTTGCTCCCGTTTCTTGTAGTGATCTCTATCTTTTCAGTGTCATGTTGTGAAATTATTTATCACATGCTCAAGAAATAAATATTTGTCTGCTTTGAATAATTTCTAAACATAAATCCTTTTGATGTTGGATTTATTATTTGATTTCACTTCAAATTAGGAAATTTAATTGATTCTGTGTACAGAAATCTTAATTCGAGCATCATTCACTTTTACCTTAAAATTTTAGTTTTTCCCTCGTTTGTTGTATGTGGCAATTTGAAGTTGAATCGGAAGTAGGGATCATATAAATGTCGGTCGGACAAATTATTATTACTATTTTGATAGGTTTGAAAAATGATTTAAAAATTGATTGCGATTTGAACGCATAGACCGAAGGGGGAAAAAAACACCAACTACCTAAGCGTAAAAAAAGGATCTATACAAAATGATGCAATCACCTGAGAAAAATCAAAATATCCTGAAGAGCTCTACCAGCCAACATACGACGAGTGTAGTGAAGTAGGTATCACGCCAAGGATTCGCTACTTTTACTGAAAACAATGACGAACAAATGAGATGAACAGGTGGCACGGAAACCGCATAAAAAATAAAAATAATAAAAAGAAACGCAACGTAAAAAATACAATTTTTAATATGATTTTTAATTTTTGAAACATTGATAGTGAAGTTGGTAGAAGTAAAAGGAAAGAAAAAACAGAAAGAAAAAAATACGAAAGGAAAAATTAACTTCCTTCCCATGCGCAGCAAGAAAGTGTGAGAACGTTTTGCTATTCGCGAGTAAGCAGCATCATTACTCATTTTGGTATATGAAGCGCTCTGGTGTGAAGTAACCCGAGAAAAGAGTTGTGCACATTTTCATACCCTTACGACTTATGTAATTTTTTACATTTAGAATAATCTACGGTGATATTCCGCTAGCAACGGATCTTTAGATCTTTTGCTGGACAATCAGTTCTCCGAAAGTTCTGTACAATCATTGGAGGAGTCTACTTCTCATAGAAAGCATTAAAAATATATTTCATGAAGTTATATGGTGAAGGTATATCAAGTAGTCTGACTATCCCTAAATTAACCCGAAGTGTGCTATTTGATTGTCCATAGCTGTAAAAAATGACATAAAATTACATTTTTAAATATTTAATTGCTCTGGCGGAGAGATTCATATATAGTATATGTTTCCTACTTATTGATTGCTATATAAACACGATTTAATTTGGTTTCATATTGTTTTGTACTTTCATGTATTTACACTAATACATAGAATTAATTTTTTACATTGTACATAATATTATTTAACGATTGGCTGCGTATATTCATGTACAGTAAATTAAAAAAAAAATTTTATATATTGCGATTTTTGACCAAATTTAAGAACATTTTACTGAATGTGATTTTTATTGAAAATTGAAATAATAGGAGACAAAATGATAAAACATGAAATGAAACAATGAAATCCGAGAGAAAACCTACATATTTTTCCCCATAGAATACCTTTCTGTCTCGTGAATTCGTATTTAAAAACCACAGCTAACCTCAAATTGACCTTGAGAATTGGTTTCAAGGTCAAAGGTCAAAGACACTGTATTTGAAATTTATATAACATTTGTTTGAAATATTTATCACTATCTTACTTAGTTTTTGAGATATTGGCCTGTGGAATTAAAATGTATGGCCTTAGGTAAACTTTATTACGTCTGGCGGACTGAAATTACTTAGTTTGCAACGATCAAATCGAGTGATTTCGTGGACCATTGCAAATCGCCAAAAAAGAAAGATGAAGCCTACAAGAAACGTTAGCTTCAAAATGCCCGCTGTTTTTTGCGCTATGCGTGCATTGCTCCATATATGTCCTTCGAACTTAATTTCTCAGTTTGCGGAAACAAGGTGTTGTTGATCATGGTTCTTCTGCGTAAACGTCGCGCTTAACATTGATTTCAAGAGGGTATAATGGAGGGCTTGGCTGTACCCTGCAGGCAATGGCTCTTGCACTGTTCGTACTTTGTATGGGAAGATCTTAAAGTCTTTCACCAAAATTTTGCTACTGCAAATGTTGCTCTCGAACCGACGACATCTGTAACTGATTTTCTTTTTCGTGATGTATTTCGCCCGTCTCAAGTTAAAATATCGATATTAATTTCCAAAAACTCTTGCACTCTGTTATGAAGCTGGTCAATTTGAGAGCAGAAAACTACAAACAAGTTATATGTGTTAATGCTGTCCGGCTTAGGACTACCTTTTAGATTACTCTATATAAAGAATGCATAGCGCATATTTAGACTAAGGGCTTCTCTCCTGACCACTGTTAAAGCTGTAATAATGTTAAGAAATAGGGCATTATCAAACAATTTCTTTGCTTCTGCTCTGCACTTTCGAAAAAGAGATTTTTTCTAATGGCCAATAGTTTTCTCAGTTTTCACGATTTATGTATATTTCTGGATGGTTCCACGAGAGGGTACTACATATAAATATATAAATAAGACTGTTGGCTCTTGTTGCTATCTAGCCGGCTCCTCTCCTACCTACCCAATGCCATAACTAGAAGGTCTGGAAAATAATAATGGCGTCATTATAAATATGACTTTTTGAACACTTTGGAACCTCCCAAAACTGTATTCTGGCTACGGCTTTCTAGCTACCCTAACTTAACAGCATCGCATAACCGCAAGGATCTTTGTAAACTATTTTAAATATACTAAAATGTAGATTTAATTCCATACCTAAATATCATGATTTCTTACATATTCTTTACATAAACGACGTATAATATACGGAAACGCTCACTTTGGCGCAACATTCAAAACAGTCTTCCCGATGCAACGGAAGGAAGCACAAAGTGTAGAGAAATCATTTTGTTGCATTGGTAACCAAAGGTTTAATGTGGCAAAAGAAAAAGGATAAAATAAGAAGAATTAAAACGTGAATAGAAGCAGACTCCAAAGGGTTCGTGAGCCATTCACTACCACGTATTACTATTAATTGCTATCAATTGAACTAAGAATAGAGGAAACACGTGGTCAAGATTCGCTTTTTTTCTTCTTTTATTGGATAATGGTCTCAAAATAAAGATACCTTCTACTAATTCATTTTGTATTATGTTGAAAAAGGAATTGCACGTGAAACTATACATTTTATTGAGGAGTAGTTTAGCAAAAATCTTTTTTACGATCTGGATACAATTCATGCTCGAACATACTCGAATATAATGAAAGCAAATGTAACAAAATCACTTCAGTTTGTTTACGGTTCCACGTACTTTCAATTGTGCGATACACAACAATCGCAGCGATTTCCTTTTTCAAGTATGTTTGTTCTAAGGAATTCCATAAGGATTTTTTGCCTACGAGGGTAATCACTCGTCTGCGTAAAAACGATTACTTGAAAAGAAAGTGTTTTTATTAGCCACTTCAGAATGTGGCAAACAATTAACAGCTTCAGCAAAGGATCTTAAACTAAATAAAAATCGATATTAATACGTTTTGTTTCAATCCCTATACAAATAAAAGTAGTTACTAGAAGTATTGGACAAATGATGTATGACCCGTTTCATATTGATAAATATTCGTTATAATTTAAGCCGTTTGGGCGATGATGTTACTCAAATTAGTTTATCTCATAACATATAGCCAAACAACTATATGCAAGAAAGCACTTCACGATGAGTTGATTCATGAATCATGGTGCTGCAGGCTGCAGAAGCTTCCAGAAATACCCCTAGTAAACATATTGATAAAGTACCTATTTATAAAGTAATCGATTGGCATCCATTATTACGACGGTGCTTGAGGGTAGTTATTTGCAAAACTCTCTAGGTATGTCAATAGTTGCAGTCATTTTTGTGTGTCTTCACAGAATTCTAAGATATGTGAAATGCCGAGCATGGAGTAAGCAGAGTATGTTCTGTGTGCTCCAATCCTACTGTACTCAGAAATCTGAGCTAAAAATATGTCACAATAATGAAAGTCAGGTTTCAAATCTGCTTGACATAGATTTTTTGATGACATTTTGATGTTTTTAAGATGAAATTTACGTCGTTTTTTATAGGGAAACTGGAGAAACGTCAAAGAGTTTCATCAAAATGCTGCCTGTGCGATTGTGCCTATCCCCATTTTGTTTCTATAGTCTCATCGTATAAGAGCTGACTTATATGAAATCTGCTCATTTATTTCTTACCAATGTTTCGACCGTTTAAAATAGCCCAACCAATTACGTCCACCTATTTGTTATTATGGGTCTACCATTGGATGTGGCCCGGGACCTATGTTGGTTTAATGTATTAGGGTAGGACTTGAGGAAATGTTTGCTTACATGGGGCCCTTTTCTAGTTTTTAGCATTGGGCTCCGCAAAGTCTTAATCTGGCGCTAGTGATTGGCGATAGCTCTACACCAAAAAAAAAAAAGTTGATTTTATATGCCGAAAAGGTCATGACTAGTGTTTTCTGAGATGCAAAAAGTATTATTTACATTGATTACCTTGACAAAGGTAAGACAACAACTGGAGAATACTACGAACGTCTTCTAGACTAATTGAATTAAAAATTTCTGAGAAATGGCCCAAATTGAAGAAGACAAAAAAAATAGTTTGGTCATTAACACAATACACTATATACACAAAGGTACTTTGACAGTGAGCAAACTACGAGATTTAAAATACGCATACAGTAGACGTCCAATATAGCGAACTAATTAATGCACGGTTCAGTCGTAATATCGCAAAATTCGTTATATCGAAGTGTTTTTTATTAAAGAAACTAGTTTTCATTAACGCACATATTAACTCGTATAAAAGCTATATTCACTTGTAATCACAAAAGATATTTCCGTTCAACAGTTATGGTTGAATTAAGCAATTTTAGCGTTCTTAATTTAGAGACATCAATGGAAACATCCCATTTTCAAAAACTGTTCGTTGAAATGGAAATTCGTTACGTCGTTATATGTTATATTGGACGTGGTTGAATTCTTCACTCTATTTGCTGGATTTGATTCCACTGACTTTCATCTATTGGCAAAGCTAAAGAAATTTGTAGCTGGAAAACGGTGCATGTCAAATAAATAGATGAAAGGGGTAGTAGATGAATAATTTGCGAAACTTCTAGAAACGCATTTCATGGATAGAATGCATTCTTGGGAAAACGTCGAATTAAACTATTGAGACTGTAAATTTTCACAGCTAGGCCGTAAGCTATACAATCTTGCCTCCTTAATGGAAGATACCAAAATAAAATGTCAATAAAATAATACGAATAGTTTGATGTGCTACACGTGCTGCTATGAAATACCTACTTCTCGTATATTTACGAGCACAAAATGACAATACTTCCTATGGCAGGTGGTTCCTTATGCAAATTGCGTGCCTGTCAAAATGTATTCGCATATCGAGTCGTATTCGTATTTAAATTTATTTTATTTTTTTCATTCGCAGATATATTGAGTAAACTAAACCATTGCCCTATAAAAAGCACGAGTTCGATGCTGTGTACATATGTATATATATATATATATATAGTTTATAGCAAGTATTGAACTAAAAACTTCACTTTCATACACACGAGTCAGAAGTCCGCTAACATGAGTAGCATATTAGCCATCATTAGCAAGTCGCTCTGGGCTGAGTTTCGGTGAAAGTGACATGAAGTCCTTAAACTTTTTAAATGATCACTTGGTAGCATCAGTTTGTTGTTACTTATTTTATTAGCACTTAACACTTTTGCTACAAGCTCTACCAGTTGAAGAAGTGCCACAATTAAATGCTGCATGAGGAGTATTCGCATGTTGTTGTGTAAAGTTGCAAATTATTTTGTGGGTGGTCGTCCCGAGGCAATGAAGAAGTTACAACATTTTTTTTAATTTAATTTAAGTTTAACAAAGCAAAATACATGATGGGAGTACAACAAGTGAAAGGATATTTGCTACATTTTATGGATAGTACTTTGCTACCTGAATTTTATTTTAGGCTATCCAACATATTAACTTTTATGTATCAAATATCGTACATCTCATTTCAAGCGGTGTCTATTAATTTTACTAGAACGTTTCAAATTTAAAATTAGTGTTAAAGCTTTCATTTTTATTCAAATATAATTGTCGGTATTTCACCACATGCAAGTTCATACATACCTACACATATACATTATACGTGTGTCTAATAGAAGAAGTCCAATTGACTGTTTTGCTGGCAGCCGTACTGATGTTGCGAGGAGCATCACAATGAATGTTCTGCAAATATTTACTTTGAATATTTAATGCATATCCTGCATGCCTGTTAATGCAATAAAATGAAATGAATTGGAAAAAATCACCAAAGAGGTTAAGCAAATAAAATGGGAAATGAAGTTCGCAATGCACCCCAACACATCGAAGACTTTAAAAACAACGAAAATCTTTATAAAAATTTAATATTGGTCGCTATTGTTATTGGGAGCAATGAATAGAATACCTTAATTTATATACTCGTACAATAGAGTGATTAAATTTTCTATGTACCTATTTCGATAAAGTTATTCTGATCCAACACGATTTTCTGTCCAATTTTTTGGTTCATTTTGTAAGACTTTTTCGCATGCATTAAGAAAAAGAAAAGTAGTGCGAATAAAAAATTTAAGTATCAAATTACACAGGAAAATAAAAAAATGTTTTTGTTCTGTCGTTTGGATCCCAATATGATATTTCCATGTATTTTTCCTCGCTGAAACCCAATTCGGGATCAGAATTGCTCTAGCACGTCAGGTTCTAGAGATATTTTATCTTAAAGTGCTAAAAACACCGTTTTTGAGGACAGAACAGTAAAAAATTTTTTTTATTCAGTTCTTTGTAACATCACGGAAAGTTATGAAAATAAAAATCCATCTAACGAAACATTTCTGTCTTTAAAATAGCTTTATATCGAAAATAATAAGATACTTCGCCTCTGTAGCGAAGTTTGGTTTTATAATAAATATCTTACTACTTAGATAAAATTATAGTAAACCGAATGTCGGCCATATATATGTAGCCATATAAGAAAAATCTAAGCCTGCTTGGGTTTTTTTGTCTGAAAAACTGCGATGGAAGGGTGAAGTGGGCCGTTTGATAAAAGCCGTCCATTTACCCTTACTATATTGTGACTAGCGAAGCCGGATACAGTAGGATGTAAGCGATTTTCGAGCTCAAAATGAATTTAAAGGAGACGTTACTGTACATATTCTTGTACTGCACTGTACAACATACCAAAAAAAATTTCAACAAAACTGTGAGTGAGGCTGTTAAAATAAATAACTACCATGCTAAAATTCACCAAAAAAAATTTACTTTTTTCGATAAAAAATAGGTGAAGTAATAAAAACTAAAATCAAGCTTTCTTGGCATTCTAAAATATATAGGTTATTAACACATTTTTTTGAAAAAAAAAATAAATTTTTTTTAAAAAAAACATGGTTTAATTTTCAAAGATAAAGATATCCATTCATGGAATCCGAACTTAAAATGATTTTAACGAAAGCTATATTCGCAATTTCCGGTGGCTATATATTCAAAAGTACATCCGAGCGTAATTTTTTTCTTATTGTTGTTGCTTTTAGCATTCTGTTTCCCCTAAAAATGGGCCATCGATTACTTAGGATAAGTCACATTTTTTCTCGCTACCGACTGGGACAACATCGTTTGCTTATGAAAACAGCGACATCTAGTAATTCGTAGCCAAACTATGTATGTGAAACGTCAAAAAATAGATTTCTGCTTGAACCGCTGCCAAATTAGCCTCTTGTTAGCTGGTCGTCTGCGTGTACAATTTAAGTTCACCGTGTCGATGCCACAGAGATTCCGCATTGCTGCTTGCCGGAAATTTGTGTGAATTATAAAATGCCAACAATTGGAGTGAAACGCGATTTGCTCTTTGAAGCACTGGGCCAGAAGTATAGTGAGTATTCTACGAATCTAAAGGATAACGTAACCTTTATTTCATCACAATTTCTATACCACAGCTGATGACGAGTTCCAGCAATTGTGTTTTGCCTTCGGCTTGGAGTTAGATGAAGTGGCAAGTGTCCATATTTAAACATGAACCCATAGAATGTACTCAACTCTCCTATTTTTATAGACAACAGAAAAACAGATGCTTACCAAGGAGCAGGGTAACGTTGCTGCCGCTGCTGCTGATGCATCTGAGGAAGTCATTTACAGAATCGATATTCCTGCAAATCGCTACGATTTACTTTGTCTGGAAGGGTTGGTTGCAAGTCTGCTCGTGTTTCAGGGAAAGTAAGTTTAAGTTTTACCGAATTTTTTTTTTTATATGAGCTTTACTAGCCTTGTGTCCGCTGAGGACAAGATCTAATATTCCGCCTCAGCGCTGTAAAAACTGCTGTTATTTTAACTTTCCTGTCGACAGAGTTTCGAGTGTTAAAAATAAAATGCAGTCGGAAGTCACTTTTAAGGAAATGCTTGTCACCAAACGCAGTTAATCGTTTTCAGCCAAGAATTCAGTTACAACGTACTGCAGTCTTAATAGACTGCAATCTTTGCCCTTTCTGAATGAAACTGCATTCTCAAAATTGCAAATTGATTTCAGTCAACTTTTTTTTTTAAATTTGAAGTTCATATGGCCCCAGCACCTATTCTATAAAGATTAATTTTATAAAAAGTACGTCCATTGAATAATCTGTTGTATAATTTAGTTTTGAATGGCTCAAGTTAAAAATGTTGAAAAAAATCGTCCTTTACTTTGCGATTAGAAAAGATCATTACATGACATCTATTGCTTATAAATATTTTCCGTTTATGTCTACAACAACTAGCTGCAATAATTAATTAATCATTTTGCTTTACTCGTTTGAAAACCCGTCAACATTTTAGAAAATCCAATGTATCGGCTTATGGTCACGGTTTTGAATGCTTGTGTATTTTGTATTTGTATTTGACAGATCAAGACTTTTTATTAAAGCTCTTTTGAGAAGTACCGTTATAACCGATGATCAGAAAACATGAATTTGATCGCTGCAGTAAAACTACTTTATGTTCTGTTAAGAAAAACTTCTTCTGTATTTTCAGAACAAAGCCACCACAATTCAAGCTTCTTGAGCCTCCAACCCAAAGGCAAACGTTGAAAATTTTTCCTGAGACTGCACAAATTCGCCCATTTGCTGTAGCTGCTGTGCTGCGCAACATGAAGTTTTCGCAGGAATCTTATGATAGTTTCATCGACTTACAAGATAAGCTTCATCAAAATATTTGCCGTAAGCGAACTCTAGTGGCAATTGGTACACACGATTTAGATACGATAGAAGGACCATTTACATATCAGGCAAGGCGACCAACAGACATCAGTTTTGTGCCACTTAATCAAACAAAGAAAATGAATGGTCAGGAGTTAATGGATTTTTATGCAACACACACTCAGTTGAAGCAGTATTTGCCCATCATACGTGACTCACCTGTCTATCCGGTCATTTATGATGCAAACGAAGTAGTACTTTCGCTGCCACCAGTCATCAACGGCGATCATTCCAAAATATCGTTGAAAACACGCAATGTATTCATTGAGTGCACCGCCACTGATCTTACTAAGGCTAAAATAGTTCTGGACATAATTGTTTGCATGTTCTCCTCCTACTGTGCCAACAAATTGACGGTTGAACCTTGCGATGTAGTACAGCCCGATGGCACTGTTGTCACCTACCCCGAATTAAAAGTAGGTTCCAGTGTGATTTCGGTAAAGAAGGCAAACGCTGCTATTGGCATCTCTGAGACACCAGATAAAATTGCAGACATGCTAACACGCATGTATTTGAAATCGCATCTAAGCGCTGATGATAGTGATGCTTTAACTGTTAGTATACCACCTACGCGTCCCGATGTCATACACAATTGCGACATTTACGAAGATATAGCAATTGCCTATGGTTATAATAACATTAAGAAATCGCTGCCATCATTTATGCATATTGCTAAGCAATTTCCGCTTAACAAATTGACTGAGCAGTTACGTGAGCAAGTTGCCCAAGCCGGTTTTACAGAGGCGTTAACATTTACACTTTGCTCACGTGATGATATCGGGCGAAAATTAAATAAGAACATTGAAAATATAGCAGCGGTGCATATTGCCAATCCAAAAACTTTAGAATTTCAAGTAGTTCGCACCTCTCTAATTCCGGGTCTGCTGAAGACGCTTGTGGCAAATCGAAAGATGCCGCTCCCTATGAAATTATTTGAGATAAGTGACATTGTTGTGACAGATGTTGAGGCAGAGGTGGGTGCCCGAAATGAACGGCGCCTATGTGCAGTTAATTGCAATAAATCTGCAGGTTTTGAGGTGGTGCACGGATTATTGGATCGTGTGATGCAGCTGTTGGAGGTGCCTTGGAAGTCAGGAAAAGTTACAAGTGGTTACTGCTTGCAATCAGCAGAAGGTAATCGGCTCACTTATATACAATTCAATATATGTTAATTATAATATGATTTTTTATTCATCTAGACCCTAGTTACTTCCCTGGACGTTGTGCGAACATTTTACACAATAACACAGTAATTGGAAAAATAGGTGTCTTACATCCAACGGTGTTACAAGCTTTTGAATTGACAACCCCATGTTCTGTGGTTGAAATCACAATTGAACCCTACGTTTAAACTGAAATTTAGTGCTTTATAAAATGCATTTTACAATAAATAAAAACAAAAAATCAAAGTAAATATGAAAGCCACGCTGTTTTTTTAAAATTATTTTTAAACTATGTCACCTCATCTAGAGAACACAGTTGAATGTTTTGTATCAAAAAGTAGAACAGCGCCTTTGATTACAACCACAAAATGTCGCATAGAAAAACTCCACTTTTTTATGGAATCTATAGCTGTGGAATTTTATATAGTTCAAATTAACTCCTTGAGAATTATAATCGACAATACAAAACAAGACCGTATCGATCTCCGCTGTTGCCTAAGAAATTGTGTTTGATCAATTAATCGATTACCTTGGGTCGAACTGAAAAATATTGGGGTGCCAGATAAAATTACATATACATATAATCTGAAGCAGACACATAAGAAGAAAACAAAGCTCCATATCTTTCGTGAATGTGTTTTCTTAGGACAGCCGTTCGCATGTAAACTTTCTTATGGAAAGTGTTTAACAATATATCCAGCACGAGTATCAGTGACCTTAAAAATTGCATCGTCATTAAAAAAAATATGTTTAAAAAAAGATATGAATTTTCTTGAAACATGCATTTCGTTTTAATATTTTCTATCATTCCCGATTTTTGAGGTCAATAGTCGAATATGATATAAACATCGATACAGGACGTATATAATTCCCCCAAAGTTTTCGATTGGTATCGTACAAAGGTTGCCGAAAAATTTAAAATATAGTTTTAAGTTATTAGTGAACCTTTTACCTATGTTGTCCATAGCTGTAGATATTATGGTAATGGCAAACTGATATGTCGATTTTTTGAGGAAAGGAGCGGCTCCGATTTTGAATTTACGGAATTTTAATCGTGATATGATACGGAACTACCTGGCAAATACCGGTTTTGGATCCATTTTAGTCGAACTTTGTCTCGGCTCAGCCACAATGTTTTGAGCTGGCATAGAATGGTTTTACATCAGTGAACTTTAGAAAAGGATCTAAGACTGTGGCCAATGTGTTAAGCATAAGCATTCGTGACACCAGCGGGTTGAGCAAGTTAACATTTTTTAGTTCAATCCCAATTTAAAGCTATAAGGTGGTACATACCTTAACTTTCTCATCACGAACATAAATTTATTCCGCAAAGTTTTGCTGTGATTCAACAGATACTGCTTTTAATTAATGAACAAGTTGCAACGTTTTTTGTTTCATGTTGATTAATTGAGCAATTATTTTATGTTCTTATCTTCAAAATTAGCTCTAAGTAATTTGACACTAAAAATTAAGTGATACTAAGCTCGTACGGATAAATTAAATCCGAAATCAATTTTCCTCAGGAGATTCATGTAAGATATCACAACTTTAATTGATTGTGCTAAACTCTTTCGGTCAAAGGGAAGAGGGAGTGGCAACATCTGATTTTATTATGCACAACAAAGTGCTCTCACGTGCGGACATGCTTTTTTCTTGTTCACATACGAGGACTCGTTGTGGCAAAACATTACTCAATTAAAGATGGTTTTTGGTTCCTTTTCGGCCTACTATACTATTTGGCTTAGGAAAAAATAAATAAAAAGGATCATAGCTTGACGTTCATTTTTGTTGTAATATTTATTTATGTTGTTTATGCTTGTTTTCAATAATATAATAATCAATATATAATAATTATAAGAGTAATAATTATGTATATTCCGTAGTATACTCATACAGCAATAATAGTAATTTTTAATAATTAATAATTCTATTCAATAACATAAGTTTTATCATTTTTGTTTTGCTTTAAATTTTAATTATTAATTAGTTTTCATCATTATTTTTGCTTTGCTCTGCAACATTTGCTTTCATAGTTTCTTTTTTTGTTTTATTCCATATCAATATTTTAGGTTTTTTTTTTTGCTTTTTATTTGATGTACAATATTTAATTGCATATTTGTGTCTGTGTATTATTGTTTATTAATATTAATATATTAATAGAACGTTTGAATATTCTTGAATTGTTTTTTTGTTTTTCTTTGCTTTGTTATCAGCTGAAATAGTTTTGAATGCATGCAATGCGAGCTGAACATCAACTAATGATTATTTGTATGTATGTTATGTAGTTTTCATATATATGTGTTTATATATAGCAGTAGTATGTATTACATGTATGTATAAGTATATACTGCATTTATGCAAATATTATATAGTTATACGTTTATATTAAAAGCTACTGAAAATAATGTTATTTAATAAGATGTAGATTTATTTATTCAATTTATGTTTTCTGAATCGAATTATGTGCGCGTACAAACGCAAGGGAAGGGGTGGGGCACACATGCGTAGCCCAATATCTTAGATCATAGTTTTGCAAGCGGCCGACTGCTTGAAACTAAGTGAAAACATTTGGTCGCAAACGCATGTTGTGTGTTTTTTACTTTCGTTGATTTATGTGCGAGTGTGTGTATGCATGAATGGGTATGTGTTTGCGTATGTGTCTAAACTGAAGCACAGTGCCCCGCCCCTTCTTTAATAATGTGTATTATTATGAAGAATAATTTTTAGAGCGAATTTTATTTTTTAGACATTTGCTTGCTTGTATGTATTTCAATTAAAAAAAAAATTAAACACTGTCCGCAGAAAAAAACGGGTTGACCTAAAGCTGACATTATAAATTTGTTTTTTGTCCAGTGGCGTTTAATAATATTTATTTATTGTTGTGTATAATTACAGAGTAAATAAAAATGTTTACGACATACCATAATTTCTCAAGTTGTGTCAGAATTCAAAAGCTTTTCTTCTTTATTTTCCTAAATATTGAATAAAATTTCACTTGTATATTCTGGCAACTATACTAAGGAAGAACATTTATCATAATCATTCTTGTAAACTTTGAAATTCTCTACATAACATAGACTTTATTAGTAGCCACTTGAAAAAGAAAACGCCAGCTCAAATTTGGCCTTCCTTTGTGTATAATTTTTTAAACATGCATGTATGTTGGTATTTAAGTGTAAGTGTATGTTTGTAAAGCATTAAAAGCTATATTTGTTTTTTTATTTTGTATTTTTTCCAAGCAAATTTTTAATGAAAATAAGTGTTCAATTTTTTGGGAGTTCACTTGCGTATATAATGGTAGTTATGCAATTTTCCACTCACTTTGTATATATTTTTATGTAAATTGCTAATTGCAATACATAATTTTCTTAATTTCTTACATACAATTTTAATACGCGTGCGCTTGTTGACGACACTCACTTCAAAAGTAAAGGTTAAGTCAATTTTTTTTAGTTATTCAAGAATTCAACTTGTGAAATTGTTTCAACTACAAACTACTGCAATTCTCAAATTCCAACTATTGAATGTTAAATAGTATATTTTTGTTTGCTTATAAGATTTTTTTTCTTTTTTATTCAATTTTAAAACTGCTGCCTTCCCATCACCTACTTACTTACGTTTTTATTTTTTATTCATAATTTATAGTTCTTTTTTTATTTCTTGGAAACTAAGCTCAACAACAAGTACTGTTCAAAGTAATAATGAAAAGAAAAAAAAACTAAAAGAACTTGTTTGTGTGTATGGTCGTATTCGCTTTCTCTTTTCGTATAATTCTTTGTCCAATCCCGAGTTTAGTTATAAATATTTAACCCATAACAACTTGGCTCAAATTCTAATTTTCATTTTGACTTCCTACGCAAGTTTTCGAATAAATCATAAAAATAAGAACAATATATCTTCACAAATTATATTTATACATATATTTGTTTGTTTTTTATTTTATTTTTAATAAATCATTAATTCATTTCATTATTCTCAAATTTTTTCTTATATTCTTTGAATAATAATGTATTTTTGTAATAATAATTATAATAATAAAATAATTATGATAAGAATTTGTTATAAATAACGCATGTACGATATATTTCATTTTTATAATTGTGTATTACTTTCTTTCTTGTGTTCTAAAGCGATTGATTTTTGTTTTGTTTCTGTAAACTCTGTTTAATGATTGCTGCTTTTGCAAAGTTTCTTCATATATTCATTTATAATCTTACTTATGGAAAATTATCAATATTCAAAATTCAAAATGGTATTTTGTTTTTAAATTAAGTGTTGGGAATTTAAAATGTAAATATCATAGAACAGGTAGATAATAACTGTAGTGTTCGTGTATTTTTTAAATGTGTTTTGCATGAGTTTGTTTCTTGTAAACAAACGAAAATATTTTGTTGTAATGAACCAAGTAAATGAGTAATAAATATTTCTTTTTTTTTAACTTAATGCGTGCATTTTGTGATCCAATCCTTTGCGTAGTTGATTTATTGTTTGGTTTTTCTCTAAAAACTCAAATATTGTGGATGCAAATTTTCCTTTGAATGGTTAAGTTATAAATTTTCAATGCCTGCCTAATGCAGTAAGTAGTAGTATGTTCAAGCTTAATCCGAAAAAGTTTTGATATCTCAAATGTTATTTATTCAGACATTTTAATTGCTGTGCGCAGTTACTCCAAAATCAATTAGTTTGTCCAATTTGTTGGCCAAGTCTGAAGCAAAAACCATTTAATTAAAAACAAGGAAAATTCTAATATTGCCCCCTAAAACTTACTTGCTTTTCGTGGTGATCCCATAGTTCAACTTTATCCGGCATATGAGTCATGTCTGCGGAGTGTCCAACAAAATGGGGATACGCAAACGTTGGAATTAAATTTAATGCTTGGTTTTGATTCATATTTGGTGGCGGCATGGAGCTGTGATAATCCATTGCCATCTGATTGAAATATTTTGAGATAAAGTTTTTAAATTAAAATGTGTTTGACTGATTAAAAAAGTTTGTTGCGATGCAACAACAATAACCTGATGATAAATTACAAAAAAATAGTTTTGATTAAAATAGTCAAATCAATAAGAAAAATTTGGTTTGGTCTGATCCGCGAAAGCAGGATAGTGCAATTTGTATTCGAACGATTTTAAAACTTCCAATACAATTAGAAACATAACTTAATGCTAAGATTGAAATTGTACTTGAATAGCCTCAGTAGAGTGAATTAAAATTAACCTCTTAAATCTGGGGATAAGGAGGAATGACATAAACAGTTTCAGGAATAATATAGAAAGAAATAAGAAAATGAATTTTTTGAAGAAATAGCACAGAACAATCTTCTTCCAACTTGGAGCAAAAACCAAAGTTTATGTGCTGAAAAAAAAATTTAATGTATATTTTATATCATATGCAAACGTGACAACTAGGCATTGCAATTCCGAAATCCTGCAACATTTTGGTTCCAAAAAAAACTGAGACTACTATTATCCTGATTTTATGCTATTATTTTAAAATGATTTGTTTTTCGATTAGCACAGACGACTTTCACTTTATTTGGAGAAAGTTTTTTGATATGATTTGCAACCCGAAGTTGATAATACCAGTTAGAAAAACCTTTTCTTTCGTGCGATTAAAACCTAAATTATGTTGATATTGATTTAAGTTTCTTAAGGCATTGCATCAATATGTTCGGCTATAGCTAAAAAAATCGAGCAGCAAAAGAACTGTCCAAACGGTTACTTTCAATTACAAAAACTGTCTACCTGGTATGCAAAAAATGTTCAGGCATAAAACCCGAATTGGCAGACCCCAAGTTAATGGCGAAGGTGAAGCAATTCTTCAATCAACACTTCAGTACGAAATATGGCGACTAGAGATGGTACCTCGAAATCAACTATGCCAATATGAAGAATAAAAAAACATACAGGGTTAAAAAATTACCAGATATTTCCGCTGAAAATCAAGTCGGTGGCTCAAAAGCTAGCCCAAAAGGGTATTGAAGGCTATCTGTCTAAATTTCACTGTTGCGTTGGACGAGAAAAACATACGTTAAGGTAGATTTCAAACAGTAGGTAGCTGAATGAATTTTATACTTCTACGAAGAAAGTAAAGTGCTACAAAAGCAAACAGATCAATTTTGTACCAAAAGCACTACATCCACCTAACTACCCAGAATAATTAGACTGCAAAAAACTTACAAGATTTCAGAAATAAATGCAACAGATCGTACGGTGTTGTCGTCGAATTTAGAAGAACTCAGCTCTTAACGGACTTTCCGTTGTGTACTTTCTTCTAAAAGTATACCTAACTTCAGTTTTAGGCACTTTTACGCTTACTTCAAGAATGTACACCACATTTCTTAGTTGGAAACTTTTTGAAACTTAATCGCTGAACTACTGAGAGATATTCTAGTGCAGTTTCAAACAGTTGTTTGTTTAATTTACGAGTAATTTAATTTTTATCGATTTCTTCTTGCCTAAGCTGTTTACAGAAAATCAATATCTTAAACTAAGCACTGTAAAAAAAATTTTAAATTATTAGGAAAAATAGTAAATTAACTGCTGCTTTTACACTTCCCTCAATGCCGTCTGAAGTCGACAACATTTCAAACATAACTGAACCAGTACTCTTATTTAATATAGAAATTGTTCGACTCACGTGAAACTGATCCTGTTGGTGATGGTAATCGGCTGGTCCGCCGCCTAGACCACAGAACCTATGCCTGCTCCTCCACTGGCATTCGTACCACCATAATAACAGTAGTGTTGCTTCATCCAATTGGAGTGCTGTTGTTGTTGTTGCTGCTGCTGCTGTGGATTCTGAGATTGCTTGTCCATCATCCATGTGGAATCGGTCCACCACCTCCACCGCCAATTGTACCTGGACCACCAGGCACTCCTGCTTGCATTGCCATTTGTTCATCCATTGTTAGAGCACCACCACCTGGGCCAATGCACCAGCGTTAATGTTTGGATAGTTATTGTATTTCCAAGAAGCACGTTCTGTACCAATCGGCGTGGGGCATCTTACGCATATCTTCCTGCTGTTGTTGCAATGCCTGCTGCTGCTGTTGTTGTGTTGTTGAGACTGCATCATGCCATTACCTTGTCCAACATTTTGTATAGGAGATATAGCAGCTGATGAGCTCCCAGCTGACCCTAACGGCATGCCATTTTCAAAATTTAATAATATCACGTGCATTTTGAACATATGCTCCATAATCATTGCCACCAGCACCCCCAGTTGTTGTACCAGCGTTGATTCTGCTGCTGCTGCTGTTGTTGTTGTTGTTGAGCCTGACCACTTTGAGGTTGTGACTGTGGACGGCCTGGTGCAAGACTAGCACCAGATGCTAATGCTTTTGCTGGATTGTAATTGGGATTGTTTTGTTGTTGCTGTTGTTGTTGATGAAAAACACCAGAGCCGATTGGGCTGCTGTTGCTGTGGCATTGGTTGTGATTTGTTTCCTTGCGTAAACTCGATGCTCGAGGATTTAGACGAGACATTGGATGATTCATCATATTATTTGTAGCGTTTCCACCCACACCACCTCCACCGTATTGTTGAAGCATCATAGGATTGGGATCAAATGGGTAATTCATTTGACCCATATTGGGTTGATTTGTCATATGATCGTAGAAACGATTAATTGGTTGCTCACCAATAGCGCCTGGACCGTTACTACGCCATGTGCATTTGAACCAATAGGACCGAAGTTTGCCCCCGACGTCACAGCATCCATTGATTAATATTTGGTATTACTTGAAGATGAAGATTGAATTGTAGCAGCAGTATTGCCAGTGCGATGTTGACTACTTGCGGGACGCTGTATGGCTAATCCGCTGGCAAAGGAACGGTGGCAGCAGCACTTGTTGGTGGCTGACCAATAGCTACGGCATCTGTTGATGCCTTAGGGCCTATTATTCCCACAGCAGCAGTGACATCGCCAATATTTGCTGCTGCATTTGTGTTTGCAGACATTTGCTGTTGCTGTGCGTTTGCATTTATATTGGATTGTATTGCTGAATTCGTGACATTTTCATCAGCAACACTTGTAGCTGTTACTATTCCCGGGGATCTTGTAGCAGACGGCGGTCCACCAACGTTATTTGCTGGTAGCATATTCAAATTCTGTTGTTGTTGTGAATTGTTGCTGGGCAAAATGTTTGTTGCAACGCTGCCTGGCGGCGAAATTGAGTGACTCGATGCTTTAGAACTACCAACGGGTGAACTGAGTATGTTACGATTGTAGCCAGGCGCTTTTGATGCATCAGCTTTTGGTAGAGTATCCCCGACTAGTTTAGATGTTGGATTATACATTTGAGAATTATCGCTCCATTGACTCTGATAGGTATCATTAAAGAGCGTATATTCGCTACTTATTTTCGATTGTAGTTGGGAACCAAAACCAGGAGCTGCCATAGAAGCGTTTGCTCCAGCAACAATTTGCCCAACTTCAATTGGGTTCGTGTTCATAACCAAATTTGGGTGATGTGCATGCGTTGCTGCTGCGCTCAGATGTGAGGACAGTTGTTGTGCAGTGACCTGTGGCTGCGTCAATTGTTGCTGCTGTTGCAATTGTGGTTGCGGCACTGCAACATTCTGCTGTGGCATGAGCGATTGCTGAGCTGTTGTTGCTACTGCTGCTGTTGTCAGCGTTTGATTTGGTGATGGTGAAATATTACCTCGCTTACTTGGTAGACCAATTGGCGTAACAGCGCGTGGGCCTGTAGTAAAAGTCGTAGTTGAAACAGCTGAAGAGACAGCGGAAGCGGCAGCTGCAGCAGCGGCAGCCGCAGCATTAACTAAAGCAACATCGGCAGCATTAAATGTACCAATTGGACCAGCCAAAGCGTTATGAGTAGTAGTGGAATTGTTGCCACCACCTAATGGTGGAATGGATGCGGGATAGCTTGAAGTAGGCACGGGTTTACCACGCCCATAGGAAGCTGTAATATATCCAGTAGTATTGCCATCATAGGCACCGCCACTTTTCTTGGGTGATGAATGCAGTAGCAAAGTTTGACGCTTGTCCATACCACCTGCGTTTGAAGAAGCAGACGTTAGTTTCGATGCAAATGATTGCATATTCGTATTAGTGTTGTTGCTATTGCTGGCAAATACTGTTTGATGTTGCATATGTTGCTGCTTAGCATTTGATTTCTGTGTCATTACAGCATTCGTATAAGTTGTTGTAGTTTTTGTGTTAGCATGTGACAAGCCATCTTTTTGTTTTTGTTGATTCATTCCCGATATTGAGGACTGAATTTGAAAATTGTTGCTGCCACTACCACGTGTGGTTTGCTGTTGTGAATAAAATGGCTTTGTGGGTTGTGAGCGTCCACCACTGTTGGTTGCTTTATTGCTACCCGTAGAAGATGTAGTTTGTTGTTGTTTGGCGGCGCCAGAAGAAGCTGAAATATTTTGCTGTTTTACATTCATACTTGCAGCCGGTTTTGGTACAATGCCGCCTGATGTTGTAACTGAATTCGATGAAACGATTACTGTCGCTGCGCTTGTCGCTGTATTGGTTTGGTAAGCTGCTATGGGAGTTGTAGTAGTTGTAGCTGTAGAAGTTGTAGTTAGTGGTGTCGACTGCAATGCTGTCTTATTATCCCATGTTCCAACTGTCATCGGCATTGAGGCTTTCATGCTCGTGTTTATACGTGGTAGCATTTGCAAGATATCAACATCGGGATCTTTTATTAATGCTAAAATTAACATATGTGCTTGTTTTGTGGCGTCCGTAAGACCCTTAATAGTAATGCTTCGTTCCGACTGATTTTTGCCTTGTTTTTCCACTTCAATGTGTGCTCCAGTTGTTGCACGTATTGCGTTTATGTTGCTACCGGCGCGTCCGATCACACGAGAAATTGCATTGACTGGCACCTGAACTTTCTTGCAGGTCATTTCTGGCACAGGTGCAGCTGCTGAGGTAGATGACGACGATGCCGACGAGGAAGTATTGGTTGAGGATGATGCAGTGCTACTTTGCTGTTGCATAGAGCTCTTACGTACGACCTCTTTCCAGCCATCTTCACCCCGTTTCGGTGGTGGAGGCATTATTTTATTTGCTTCTCTGGGTATGGTGACAATATCCTCATGTTTCTTGTTGTTTTCACTGTCAGTTGAGTTTGCTGCAGCGTTGCGTGATGCCGAAAATACTAAGGATTTACGATTGCCTCCCCCACTTGCATTAGTGGCATGGTGTGCATTTGAGCTGAATGATGCTGTTCCCACATCTGTAGTTTTAGCATGTTCTGGTTTAGATTTGTCCATTACTTGTTGCTGTTTGGATAATGCTTGAATTGTTGTTTCCTTTGGAGCAAGATTTTCTTTCTCACGTTGTTTAACGTTATCCTTTTTTTTTGAGTGTACCGACGGAGCAATAGTAGCAGCTGCAACGCTTATAAGCTCCTCTTTTTTGACGGTTACAATTTCTGATTTTTTGACAGCTGTTGCTTCACGCATAGTAGTTGGTTTCATGTTCAAGGGTGCGACTTCAGGAGGCGCAACCTTTTTACCACCACCACTACTCTTTGTAGAAATATCTTCCTTCCTTTTAACTGCAGATTTAATTGGAGCATAGTTGTTGTCCTCAATAGTCATAGGACTGATACTGCGCGGATTTCGTACACTGGCTACATTATTTTGTACTTGCTGTTGAGTTTGTATTTGAGATTGTTGTTGCAGTTGTTGTTGCTTCTTCTTTTTGTTTTTATTTTTGCCATTACTTTTATCTACTTGTGGTGCGCTTCCGCCAGCTTTAATGTCAGTGCTGGAGCATGAGCCTTGATCTATTCCAGAATCACCTTCTTCACGGAAGTTGTGTGGCTGTTGGTTTTCTTCTTCTTCATCATCCTCAACAGCATCTTCTCGATCAGTGTCATCGTCTTTGTCGGAATCTTTATCATCATCCATATCGATTTCAGCGTTTGCATCACCGATTCCACTGCCACCAGAGCTACCTTCCATTAAACGACGTTTCTCCTCCTTTTTCTCCATCTTCTTCTTTTTCTTACGTTCTCGACGACGCGCAGCTGCTGCCCGACGACTTTCTTCTCGTGTACGTTCCATATCCAATTCTTCTAGAAGTATCGAAGCGTTCTTATTCGCCTTCACCGCTTGAGCTTCTTTAGCAGCACGAATTATTTTCATGCAATCATAGCATTTCTCCGATAACTCCTTATCGCTAATTGTGCTTATGAAGCGATTCATTTCCTGATCCGAAGGAAATTGTGTTACATATTGTACCATCCATTTTACTACCTTCGTGTGACCCTTACGAAAGGCGGCCATTAGACAAGATACGCGACGATTATCTTGTGAGTCAATATCAGCGCTATTTGTATACAAAATTTCGACAACACTTAGATGACCACCATGTGCTGCCAGCCACAAAGGTGAGTTGCCCTTTTTGTTTTTAACTTCAACAGAAGCGCCACGTGATAACAATAATTCGACGAATTTCAAATGCCCCTTATCGGCTGCTATAGTAAGTGCTGTGTCACGTGATGTCGGTACAGGGGCTGCATTAACATCAGCGCCCTTATCTAATAATACACGACCAACTTCTATGTAACCACCAGATGCGGCTTCCATTAGTGGCGTGAGACCCGTTTTAGCTCGATGCTCTACATTTGCCTTGCGATCAAGCAATAGGCTCACTACTTCGTGACGACCTTGGAAACAGGCTAATGTTAAAGCTGTGTTGCGATTGGTTTCAATTTGTGCATTAATGTCGGAGCCCTGATCCAACAATAATTTTACAGCTGCTGTATGACCATTCATTGCTGCTAGCATCAGTGGCGATATACCAAGCTTGCTTCCAGTACGAGAATTTATCTCTGCACCATTGCTAAGTAAGAGCTTTATAATGTTAACATAACCGCCACTAGCTGCTAAACTTAATGGCGTGTAATCGGATACATTGCGGTGTTCCTTATTTGCTCCCACGCCTAAAAGTAGTTCAACAACTTCATAACGACCCCCTGAACAGGCTAGCGAAAGTGGAGTGTCTTTGGTGCGTTCCGACTGCGCTTCTAATTCGGCACCATGCTTTAAGAGAATATCGACAACTTTTTCGTGACCAGCTGTTGCTGCAAGAATCAGTGGTGTAAAACCTTTCTTATCGCGATGTTCAATATTAGCTCCGCGATTGATAAGTAGCTCCACCAATTCTTCATGTCCACCAGCACAAGCTAAAGTAAGAGCTGTGTCGTGATTAGAATCGGTTTCGGAATCAACGTCGATCGTTTTATCGATAGTTGTCGTTGCAACGGCTTGTTGATATTGCTGTTGGGCAGTCGTATTTGCTGAAAGTTGTAAGTGGTAAGATATAATATATATTTTTTTATTTGAAGCAAAGATTACGCACAAATAATATGAAAAAAAATGATACAATTTTTTTCTTCTAGATAGCTAAATAAAATGTAACATTTTTTAATAAATGATATTTTACCTGATTAAAGACATCTTCCCATTTTTGAATTTCGACTCTTATATGTACAGAAACAACATCTTAGCTTAGCACATTACGCGTTTTATTTTTTTAAGGTCAGCAAGGACTTTTTTTCGATAATAATTGAGCGAATGACGCTCAAGGTTATCAATTATTAGATATGGCTAACTGCAGAAAAATGCTTTATATTTTTTATTCTTGCCTTTTTTTAACATTTGGTGCTTTTACAGCCCTATCAATAAGGACATTTTATAACTTCCATTGTCAGAAGAAGTGACAGTATTTCACCAACAGTAAATCTAGCTTCAGTGGATTACTACTCGTCCTTTTAAATGCACTTGGATTACCTAGATTTCGTCAAAAACTCGTGACAACACAGTGGCTGTTCTGTTTTGGAAAAACTCGCACTGGAGCATCTTCTTCGTTTAAGAAGAAGGTACCTCACTTTGACTATATTTTGGGCATGTAATGTAAAATTTTAAATCTTAGGAGTCTGATGGAAATTTATTCAAAAGAAAAATGCCCTCGTCTAATTGAAAAATCTTGACAAACAGTGTATTCTTGCTGTTTTTGAGATAATTGATGTGGAAACCAAAATGCAATACAGTAAATAAAAATATTACAGCAAAATTGTACTGTCATCATATTACCTCAGAGACGAAGGCTTTCGTTACGATAATGTTGAGATCTTGCTTCTGATGAGAAATTTGCTGGCATTAGGATGGTTTTTTGGACTATCTAGTACTCTCAATAGCAATGCATTATATCTATGCGGACTAACTCGATAGGTGATTATGCTATGCAAGTCTTGCGCACGCATTCTCGCCCTAAGTAGAGTTTGTCTACGTTGTAAAGTACTGGAAAGTTGTTATGCTTGTCTGTAGTTCAGACTTAGGCGAACTGTCACTTATTTTTTCTAATCTAAATAATTATTTGCCACGGTAAATTGCATGACCTAACAGGTAACGTTGCCATTTTACATTTATGTATTCAGTGACATATAGCCATATATTTTATACTTCTAAATTGCTACTAACCTACCTGCTTAGTATGTTTGAAGTACGAAATTATTGTTGACTTATTCCGGTGCTATTTTTTGTTATGTGCAAGCTTGAAACTTGTACGTGTGAGTTTATGGAAATACTCAATAAATGTCAAGTATTTGTGAACAAAAATTTATTAAATGTCAAATGGATTCAGAGGTAGCTGATGGAAGAAAATCAGATTGTTTTACAAAATCACCTGACCTATGTATAAAAATCTTCATTAATCTAAAAAGCTTGTGTACAGAAATATGCATATAGTTTACCGAACCCCTTCTTATATACGATATCTTTCGTCAGTCCGTTAAACAGAGAGGGTTATAGTTCGCGTTCCGTTTCGTGATATATGTAATTCGTTACTCCGTCGAACTAAATTGAAAAACTGCGTCATGTTTTATTGTCACTCCAGGATCATTTGTGTCACCTTATCGATCCAAGTGTACTATAGCATCGTGTTTTTGTTTTGCCTCACGAAAGTGTAGGTGGTGTCTCTTTTATTCAAGAAAACCTATTCTTGTTCAGCTTCACGACCAGAATGTTTACAATTTATGGACGTCAAAACGTAAAATTCAACTATTTGCTTACAATAAATTGTTCATTAACATCTTTATGAAAATGTTTTATGATTTATCTTTTCTCAATTAGAGCAAAAAAATTTAATTCAAAACTCAAGTTATTAAATTTTCGTCAGTTAAGATTTTACTTTTTATCAGTTTTTGATGATTTATTCGGAAAGTACATCTTAAATAAAATTATGGAATCTTAAATTGTGAATACGCAACAAACTTTTATATTTTTGGTCAATCTCTGTACAGTAATACTTCACTGAGCATAAACATCGAAATTTGTAATGCATCGAAATTGTATGTAACATAAATCAATCAAACCTTACCATACCGGAGTCTCTTTGATCTTAAATCTAGCTGTTTATCTTGTAACATTTTTCGTAGAATCGAAAATGCTATGTTAGATTCTCAACAGTTGTAACTTTGTGGAAGTTAAAGGTGATAGTTGACGAGAAATTTAGGAGTGGTGTTACGCATATAAAAACTTCCTTACCTTGCAAAAGTTTAGATGGTTCGAAGTATAAATTATTTATTAAAAAAGGTTTTTTATTGCGTCATACTCTTTGCTTGCATTAATCCAAGTCTCAAACAATTGTGATTTTAAACTTTTACTTACCTTGACTCCCTGCAGGAGTTTGACGTAACAGCGAATAACGATTACGTTCCTTACGAGATTGCTTGTCAATCGCTTTTTTAGCAATTCCGCCAGACATTTTCGTTGTTGCAGTTGCAATACTTGGAGCTGGCAGTTGTTGTAAATTTTGTTGCTGCTGCTGTTCCTGTGCTGAAATTGTGCAAACACCTAAGCCCACATCTGTTGGCATGGGTATCGAAGGACAAAATTGAGTGCCACTTCGAACGGCTACAGCATTAGCAGCGGTTGGATGTTGAACAACAACTGAGGACTGTGTTTGAGTTGCAACTTGAACCTGCTAAGGGTTTCACATAAGAAATATAGTGTTAATAAAATATACAAAAAAATTGCATTAAAATGTATTACCTGTGTATGTTGATTGCAGGGCTGTTGAGCTTGTTGATGTTGTTGCAAAAGAAGCTGTTGTTGTAATTGTTGCTGCTTCTGTTTCAGAACCTGCTGATTTAAAACTTGGTGTGCCAAGGCAGTTTGTTGTTGTAAAAGTAGACTGTTTTGCGTTACTTGATCTAATGAAGCTTGTTGCTGGTGAGATTGTTGTTGATGCTGCTGCTGCTGCTGTTGTTGTTGTTGTTGTTGCTGCTGCTGCTGCTGCTGCTGAAGCAAACTTTCAGCCGTTTGCTGTGAAAGATCTTGTAGAATTTGCTGCTGTTGCTGCTGCAGTAGCTTAACTTGTTGCAGTCGTTGTCGTTGTTGAACTTGTAGCTCTTGATGATGATGTTCAAGATGTTGCAGTTGCTGAGCTGTATCATGCTCTTGTTGCTGCTGCTGTTGTTGTTGTTGTTGCTGTTGTTGTTGCTGTTGTTGTTGCTGAACAGCCGGTGGCAATTGAAAAAGCAATTGCAATGACTGCGATGATTTATCCTTGCCATCAACGTTAAAGACATAATTGGTTTGCGGTTGTTGTGGTTGCTGCTGGCCAGCAGCTGCTGCTGCAACTGCTTTCAATAGGCGGGCATTAGATTGCTGCTGTTGCTGCAATTGCTGTAACTGATGAAGTTGTTCGGTTAATTCTTTATCAGTTTCAAGTTCGATTTGTTGCTGTTGTAAGTGAAAATCATTTTGCATAGGCAGTGTTTGTTGCAGTTGTTGTTGCTGCGCAGCTGCTGCAGCCGCTGCATCTTCAGGTGAAAATGGTATCAACGACAATGTAGCTTGTTGATGTTGCTGCTGAAAGTTCAAAGAAGGGTTCATTTATTATCTTATTGGTTTACGAAAAGAGGTGTGCCACATTTCGGTCATTTAGGAGTCTAAAAGAGTTGATCCAGATTATGTGTGTTTTCCAGAGAAGGAACGAACTTGGACAAATTAATATTTTAAGTAAAATTATGGACTTCTTTCCGATAACAGAATTGAAAGAAAAGAATGATGAAGTAATGGAAACGTTCAAAAAAAATATCAGGTGTTAAAAGGACACCATTCAAAAAATTTTCTTTAATAATCATGATGGAACGAATTGGGCACTAGATTTGACCTGTGACACAAAATCCATTGAAAAAAGATTGGTAAAACCAATTGTTTGTATTCACGTGAATAAGAATTTGACCATTGCGAAATTCAATTTTTATAAATCATGTAATGACAGAATAATGTATACAATAGATGTTACTAATCGACAGCTGTTTATCAAAATCGAGTGTCTTTGTATCTAAGGAAATTTCAGTTTTCAAGTTTTTTCTTTCTTCTGTAAAATTTATTTCAATGCACTTCAAAAAATATCAACTTGCCAGCCTAAGAGTTGTTTTTTTAGGGAAATTGTGGACATTTTTTTCGACTACTCACAGTTTTTATTTGATTTTAAGCCATAGACTGATAATAATTTGTACGAAAATTGCATTCATGCTTGTTTTACTTTTTACAAAATAGCCCTAGATGTTAATCATGGCAAATTTTAAATCAAATTTATGATTAATTTTTAATACTGTCTAATCCTTCCCTACCTGTAGCTGTTCTCGCAACTGCATCTCATCTGTTTCAAAACGTTGCTGTATCTGCTGTTGAAGTTGGTAATCCAGAAAAAATTGATTTGCTTGACGTTGTTGTTCGTTTTGCTGATCCTCCGCGGACATAATTGCTTGTTGATGAGCTGAAACTAGATGGTCCTGGCTAGTCCATTTTGGAGCTTGTGTCCAGTTTCCATTCCATCGAGTTTTACATAACGAATTTATACCAAAGTCGGTCAACTCGGCACAATTCAAGTTACTTGATAACTCCTGTACAAAAGTTTTCTTTTGCATTTCAAAAAATATAGGCAAGATAATAGATTTATAATTCTTACCTGCAGTGATGGTGGGTCATTTGCATTGTGTATCACTTTGAAAATCTCATCCATTTCAACTGCATATATTTGTTCTAGTCTACCATCATCGTCGTTACCAAATTGTTCATCCATTGTATCCAGTGCTGGATACATTTCACAATGACCTATGGATTCATCATCTGGATTATCGTACAAACAAAAATGTTGATCATGTTGCATAAACGTTGCTGTTGAATTTACTGGATCAATTACATTTTTAGGTTTTAATATTCTTTACTTACCTTGGTTATTTTTGTGTTGAGGATGCTGTTGCTGCGTTTGAACAAACTGCTGCTGAATTGTATTTGCGGCTGTGGCTTTAAAGTTACCCATTTGTGGAAATACATGAACTAGATCAGTACCAGTTAATTCATCGCGAAAATCACAAAGAGCTTGTGTCAAATCATCAGGTTTAAGTGTGACGTTTGAGAGAATAAGATTCTCTAGACGATTTGAGAATTTACGGCTCTTTGTTGGTGAATTCAATTCAATTTCCTCTTCTTCACATTCGACTTCAGCACCGTCACCTTCATTTACCCTGTCAGTTTCTTCATTTTCCTCATCTTCTTCATTATCCTCATCCTCATCATCGTCATCGTCAACATCATCATCATCATCTTCACCGTCTTCTTCATCGTCATCGTCTCCGTCACCATCAGCATCATCTTCATCGTCATCAGCATCGATTTCGATGTCGATTTCTGGCTCGCCGACATTATCAGCATCTCCTTCTATCACCACTTCATTTTCATCGTATCCACTGATCACACTATGCCTATTATTATCAAAATCTGTAGTATTGGCTGATTTCGCATCATTAATATTTTGTGGTGTGGTTGCAACTGCAGCTGCCGCTGCTGCTGCAGAGCAAAGTGTAGCTAAATTTTTCATTTCGGCGCTTTCCTCAATATCTCTGTTGGCATTAGTTATAGTCTCGGCATAGCTTATTAAAGGAGAAGTCGAAGATGTTTCGTTTTGAAGAACCGTTTGCTTTTCTGGAGGTGTTTCAGTTGGTGATTTGGGCTGATCATCAAAGAAGCGACGAATACCGAAAAGTTGCAGCATTTTCATTTGTGTGTTCATGTCTAACTTTTTACGATATTCCTGTTGTTCAACAACATTCATT
This sequence comes from Meiosimyza decipiens, assembly GCA_963680825.1. NCBI lineage: Eukaryota > Metazoa > Arthropoda > Insecta > Diptera > Lauxaniidae > Meiosimyza > Meiosimyza decipiens. The sequence continues at coordinate 70,185,901 of OY804259.1, forward strand.
CCACAAGTATTTGCAACCACATCTGCTGAAGAACTAAGCGAATTAATAGATTCAGATGAGCCGCTGTAAAAAGTAAACATTGAAAAGAAATTTTAATAATAATTATAGCTTTCACAAACCGTGTATCCTGCTGCTTCAAAGTATTTGCCGCCTGACAACATGCAGCTTCTAGTGCTTCGTGCAGCTCTTGGGAGCCAATAAGTCCTCCATGGCTCCCCTGAAATATTGACGATGCCACACTAGAAACAACAGTTGCGGTCGGATTCGAGGCAAAAGCAGTGCTTGCTTCACAAGCATCACCAATCATTGCTTGTACTGCTGCTGTTGTTTGTATTCCAGCAACTGCTGAACTAGCACCTGTTAGTGACGATGGCGATGCAAGTGGGGATGCAGGAGAATTGCTTAATGCTGCAACGTTTGTTGCTACATTCAAAGGCGACGATGAAGAAGTAGCCTGTAATCCTGATGTTAAACCTTTGGCGTCCAATGGCTGCTGCTGAGATGCCAGTGTAACACGATTCATAATCGCTTGCTGAGTCTGAATGCTGTTCATCTTATTGTTGTGCTCAGAGCTAAGTAATAGTGGCTGTATGATGAATATAGAAAGAAAAAAACAATAAAAGTTCAGTCGCCATTAAAAGCATATATGCAAAACAGGTGGCTTCTATTTAAAAAAATATATATTCAATTCTGTTTTTATCATATATGTATTTACCAAATTATTACAAATAGAGACCATTTGATTTTGTTGCAACAGAGGCAATTGTGGGAATGCAGTTTTGCGTAAATTCTTGGCATCTTTTTTCGAAACAGGCTTTACTTTAGGTCTATCACTAATAGCTGTACTTTGTGATACTTCTGACGGCGTTGTTATTGGGTTACTGCCACCACCACCTACAGTTTTGTTGGCTTTAGTTATAATTCTTGCTGCAGAAGTATAAGCTGCATTTGAGTTTAAAATAGATTTTTCCTGCTGTTGGTGTTGTTGTTGTTGTTGTAACTGCTGTTGTTGATGTAATTGATGATCGACTACACCGGAGGAAATCGGATCCAATACCTCGGTTAACATATTATTTTGTTGCATATTTAATACTTGGGATTCAGCATCAGTAAGTATCATTGGTGTAGCATCTGTGTTTTCTAAAACATATTTTGTCAATTAAAATCTTTGTCTTTAAATGTGATACGATCTGCGTAAATGGACCCCCCAGAGGTAAAAAAAACACATTTTGCCATATTCATATAAATGACAATGTCAGCAATTAAAACAATCAATTATTAAGCCAGAAAAACCTAGAACTTAATAAGTTATGAGTTTTCAAAGACCGGAGCTCAAACATATGAGGCATGATTTACCTTGTCGTTTCAAACAGACGCTAGCATACCCTTGTGTGCGACTTTTGAACTAAAAGAGAGTGCATATTGTAAAGCACGACACTCAGTGTCATAATTCAGCAAAGCCTTAAAGTCGCAAATGCTCAAAATTATGACACTGGACATTTTTGTCTCTTCTGAAAGTTTTACTTTGGCAAGATAATGCACCTTCATGCAGATCGCTTTACAAAAATATTTTAAATAACACTCAAAAATATAAGACATACCATTTAAATTTTTTGGAAGGTCTTCACAATTTTCAACATTTAAGTCAGTATATGTCAATGGCATAAGTGAAGGAGGAGCTGCTACCTTATTTTCGTTCGCAATCTAAAAGAAACAAAAATGTTTAAATAGAAAACCAAAATACTTTTTCTCAATTAATTACTTTTTTAAACTCCTGCATAAAAACTCTGCGCCGAAGGATATGTCTGCGTTGTTCTTCTTCATTCATTGATACAAAATTGCGCAAGTCTTGCGTTGCTCCACCACTTCCATCATCTCCGAGTGGTTGTGAACGAACCTCTTGCAGCTGCTGGTGCTGCTGTTGTTGCTCTTGTTGTTGATCACCTACTCCTATTGTAGGTGTCAAATTTAACTCAAACGGTGCTGGTGGTTGACGATTTTTCCGCAAAACACTCTTTATTTTTGACTGCGTAGCAATTGAAGTTCCAGTGCCGAGGCCTGTAGCACCCGCAGGTATTGTAGCGGTTAAAGGGGATACCGGCGCTTGCAATGTTTGCACATTGGTTATAATAATGTCATTCTTATTATTTGGTTGTGACTGATCACGTACAAGTCCTTGAGTCAGACCATGTTCGAATCCGGCTTGTAAATGAAATAGGCGAGACTTTGCAATCAGAGCCTCTTGTTGCTGAGCACTTAACGAATTTATATCTATAGCTGCAAACTCCTCATTGGCATTGGCAGCTGCCATTTGCATCTGATCATCCAGGTATTCGCCAGGAGCGCCAGTGGCGACATTGTTAAATTGCTGCTGGTGAAAAAGTTGCTGATTGGAGGCGCGTACTGCTTCAGAAACTTCATGTAGACCTGGAGGTGCACTTAATTGTTGCAACTGCTGCTGCAGTTGCTGTTGTAATTGCTTCTGTTGTTGCTGCAATTGCTTTTGTTGCTGTAGATTTATTAAACGTAGTTGTCCAGCTGCCGCTGCGTTAGCAGCCGCGGCGTTATTCATATTTGCAGTGTTGGTGACTGCAGCGACTGCTGCTGCAGCAGATTGCAATTCATTCTGCTGGTTTTGATTAAAATGCGGATATTTGAAAAGTAGTTCCACAACACGTGTGTGTCCTCCCTTGGCAGCCTCTATTAGCATTGTGCTATTATCCTTAAGTTTATGAAAGGGATCAGCGCCACTTTTAAGCAAGAGTTCGACCACGGCTTGATGTCCTCCAGCGCACGCCAATGATAGCGGAGTATGGTCATTACTTGTCGTTTGCTTATTCACATCAGCCCCTTTCTGAATCAAAAATTTCACTGTGCAGAGATGACCCGCACGACAGGCTTTCATTAATGGTGTACGACCTCCTTCGGATTCATGCTCTAATTCGGCGCCATAGCTCAACAGAACTTCAGCAGCGTCTGTATGACCATTTTCTGCCGCATGGGTCAAAGCTGTGTCACCTGTTTGTGTCTCAGCATGAACATTTGCTTTGTTCTGTAGCAAAAAGCGTACCAAATCAGTGTGACCTTCTTGAGCAGCTTCCATTAGAGGAGTTGAAGCGCCTAGCTCAAGATTCGCGCCCTCTTTAATAAGAAATTCTGCAACTTCACTGAAGCCCCCACAACAGGCAAGTGTTAAAGCCGTTTCTTGTGTTTCTTCCGTGGTGGCATTAATATTTGCTCCCTTACTCAAAAGCAATGCTACCATTTCTTCATGACCTTCACGTGCTGCTTCCATTAAGGGAGTATAACCTTCGTCATTAACTTCCTCAATATTCGCACCGCGCTCAATCAGCAAAGTTGCCAATTCAACATGACCACCACAAGCTGCTAGTGTCAATGGTGATTCAAAAGAATCTGTTGGCATATTGACCTGAGCGCCAGAATCAAGTAAAAGTCTTGCAACTTCAACATGTCCATCCATTGACGCCTCCATTAATGCAGTATGCATTTCATCAGTTTTGTGCTCTTGATCTGCACCGGCTTGAAGCAAGAAACGTACCATATTCAAATGACCTTTATAACAAGCAAGCGTTAAAGCGCTTTCCTTGAATTCATTTGAGTGGGTATTAATACCGGCGCCATGTTCAAGTAGTACCTATAGGGAAATATAGAATTGAGGTAAAATTAAGAGATAAAGCTATCTAAATTATATAAATGAAACAATAGTCAACATTGACATCAGATAAGATCAAAATTTGTCACTGATATTGCATCAAACTATCCCCGATTAGTAACTCAATCGAAAAGATACTGATACAAATATTCTCCAATCTCGGATTATAATCATTTGTCAGTTTGAAGGTATTTCATGCCTATATACTTTTTCCTAAGAAAACCGCCTGAATTTGGCGGTTCAACTTTTACTTTCTTAACCGCTGCTTGCTGTAATGACTAAAACTGTTTAAAGTTGGAAAAGAATTGCGGAGTCAAGGCTTTTATTTAGGGTCAGTGCTAAGAGCCGTTCAACTTAACCGGAACCTTAGCTGACAGATTCTGTATGAGATTTAATATTAAACTCCCGGTTAAAATCCGGGTTACGACTTAGCCGGATATTCTGAAAACGGCCATAATACTTATAAATCATATCGCGTTTCCAAACATCTTTTTTCATCTTTAGTTTGGAAAAGTTTTTACGATCCGTTCCGTTTTTATTCAATTGTTTTAATGAACGCTAGAATACAAATTTAATAAAATTGTTCAACAAACCTTTGCAACTTCAACATGACCAGCAGATGCAGCTTCCATTAATGGAGTGTGACCATTTTCATTTTGTTCTTCTACATTGGCACCATGTTTTAGCAGTTCTTTAACTACTTCAACATGTCCACCAGCGCAGGCAAACATCAACGGTGTGTTACCAGTTGCACAGTGCGCATTTACGTCAGCATTATGACTCAATAAAAGCTTTACAATCTCTAAGTGACCAGCTGATGCGGCTTCCATAAGTGGAGTGCAATCTTTTTGACCTTTGTCCTCAACTTGTGCAGCTGACATGGCCAATAAAACCTTCATATTTGGACACATAAAATTATCATGTAAAGTAAAAACGAAATATAAGGATTTTTTGCTGTCAAAAATTACCTGTGCCAATTCATAATAGCCAGCTGAGCAAGCCATTGACAAAAGAGATTCTCCATCGTCGGTCGACTCGTTGATGTTGACATTACCTTTGCCTAGCAAACGCCGTACAGTATTCACGTCATTATCAGTACAAGCAGCAATTAAAGTACGCGAAAATATGCTGTTGATAAGAAAATAGAGAAATAATAAAACATTAAAAAAGAAAATTACGTAGACATAGTAAAAAAACAAATAAAAAAAAATCTGAGTTACGTTTTATCACGAGGACTGCTAGCGCAACGCATTTTAGTCAATGCCTGTTTCGTTTCATCGATAGCATGAGTTGCATGTCGCAATACTGGAGCCTTTTCATTAGCTGAAAAAAGTTGACAGAATTTGCAATTATAGTGACTGTCTTCATGCACACATATAAAAAACTTTTGAACCGTATAAACGTATAATGAACAGCCAAATGTCATAAAAAAATGTATGGGATTTATACGGCTTGTAAGGTTTTTATTCAAACTTAACTTAATACAGTTTTTATGAATACAACAAATATTTTTTAAAGATAATGACACAAACCCTCAGATGTTTGCTATGCTAGTCGAGACATTGTTATTTCTAACAAACTTCGTCTAGCCAAATAGAAACTTAGCAAACATCTAGGAATTTGCAACAATTTGTTCCAGAAGATAAGCAAAGTATTTTCTTACCAGCTGCTTCGAATAATGCTGTCAAATTACGACTTCGATCTGAGGCAGAATCAAGTAAGAAATTTCCACTGACTTCATTGGGATCTTGAATTTCTTCATCCTCTTCTTCGTCATCAATTTCTTCATCATCATCGTCGTCGTCATCATCATTATCATCTTCGTCATCATCTTCATCGTCCTCTTCATCTTCATCCTCGTCGTCGCCATCATCTTCGTCGTCATTGCCTTCTGCTTCATGACCACAACTGTCAGGATCGGATTCAGGTATATCATCCTAAAAAATTTTAATGTGAATAGTTTATTTATAAACAAAGAATATTAAGTGTGAGCTGTAAAACGGTTAAACCAAAGCAACATTTCAACAAAAAGTACTGTTTCCTACAAGTTCAAGAAATATTGCACCATTAAGGCAAGTAATCATCATTAGAAAATGTACTCATAATTATATATTAAGAAATATTAGGATATTTCATAATACAAATTCAATTTTGCTAATGGAAACTACAATGCATTGACATATAAAAGTCAGTACTGCTAAAACAATTTTATTAACAATAGGAAATAAATGGTTATACCTGCTCAATTCCAGTACCATTGCTATGCAAAACTAACTAAGTGACTTTTACACATTTTCATTAATTTACATGTGCAATAATTTTTCACAAAAATATTATTTATTGTGAGATTAAAATAGCATTACCACTAATTTGGTAATACTAAAGTGGAACTAGCATGAGTTCATAAAATCGGTCAAGCAGTAATATCAACCAACATAAAATAAAATTGGGGCGTTTTGCAACGCTCATAATTTTATTTTATTTTTTTGAATGAAATATGCTAATGCTTCTATACCCATGGCTGCTTAAGACAATTCTAACAATCTGATTGCAACTTCATTTAACTAATAATCTAACCTTTATATGACTCTAAATTACTTTTCTAAAATATAAGTCATATGTACTAACGTGCAAAATTAACAACACATACTTTCTTTTGAGCAAATAAAACAAAAATAAATTAAATTAAAAACATTAGTAATATTAATAAAAACATTTTCTTGTTGTCTAAGGCCAGCAGCAAAAGTTGTTGCAGTCATGATAGTTGTAGATACACTATCATTCGGGAACATTAATAAGCTATTAGCCAAATCTGTTATTTATTTCGTCTAATATACCCACTTTCTTTATTATTTCTTAAGTACATATTGTTTGTTTAATCAATTTTCAAATTTTAATATTGAGTTAATTTTTTTAATGCACTATTCAAAAATTTTGTTATAAATTTCAAAAAAAAAATAGGTATAGGTTTATAAAATAAGCTTAGGTAAGTATTTTTAGCTAAAGGCATAAAAACGCGACACTTACCAAAAGGTCTGGCCTTAGACACAAGCATGCCAAAAGGATCTAAAAATGAAAATAAAAACAAAAAGAAAATCCATTGATGTATTTATTTAAATAAAAAAAAAATGGGAAATGTTTAATGATTTAATGAATGTGAAAAAGTAAGAATATTTAAAAAATCTTATAGAATTGCAGGAAATCTAGTAGCAAGATTTGGACTGAGTAAGAGGTAAAGCTGTTATCAAACGCTCTCAAATATATTTTTATATTACATTTCGTACCTCATTTGAAATTGAAAGAAAATTTTCACTACAACTGTTTTTACTTAGAGACTGAGGCGGCTAAAATATGACCCCATTTCAGACAGTTATAGTGTTATTGGTAAATTAATACTATATTTTCTATCTCATTGTAAGGTAATTTTGATGCTTCACGCTTACTACGCAATCAATCTGAAGAAATTTACAAAATCATTTCACAGATTAGAATAGGCACCGATACTTTTTTTGGAAGGTCAGCTATAAATATAGTGAAAAGCAAAATACATTTTCGATTTCAATAATATCTATGTATATATCTCTATAACTTGTACACCAGCCTAATGCCATGAGTCATGCAATGGAGAATGAATTACCCAAATGTCGAATTATTCCTGACAATTGTCCTTTATACGTAATAGTGGGCAGGCTTGAAATGTGGACCTTTAAAATTTTTTATATACACTTTTGAAGTCTGAGTATAAATGTTAACAGTCTGTGTAAAAATTGAAAAAAAACTTAACATTTGACTTAATATAGAAATTTTTCACAGTGAAATCAATGCGCTCAGTATAGATTGATGTGCTTAAAAGCTTTAAAGATTGAGCATCGGGTACGAGTCCCATTGCGAGCGAAATTTTTTTTTTTTCTTGTTAAAGCCTTTTGAACGAATTGTTTCACTTGTGGGATGGGCGGTCCTATGTCACATGTTTACGACGTTGTAGTTACGTAAATAATTTCACTGCAAATGGATACGTGATCATTGAATATTTTTCACAAACAAATAAAATGTACTATATATGATACTGATGTGAAATTGTATTTGAACTAAAATACAATTTTACAAAGGTTAGAAATTAAATTATACAACGCATGTTTTAATAAATTATTAATTTCTAAACATGAGGCCTGAAATTTGACGTATGGTAGAAATAATAAATAAAGCGAAACAACTTTATGTTCGCCCATACACAATGGGGTGAATAAGGTGTATGAATTTATAAAGAGAAAATATTGACGTTACAAAAATTCAAAAATATTTTTTTTATTACAGCTGATTACCACGAAAGAGACGTTAGTTCTCTGACATTTTTGTTGAACAGAACAAGTACATTTTTCATAATATAAAAACTTTGAATAACATTATTTGGAAGGTTAAACAATTTTACTTTAAATTTATCTTACTTTGTTATTAATTCGTTTTGTTTTTTTTTGTTTTTTAGCTGTTTTTTTTTTGGCTTTTAGCTTTTGTTTTTTTTTTTATTTCATGTTCATTTGTTTTAATGGATTTTGATTTCTATACGAAAATTAATAAAAGCAACCTTTAAGAAACTTTAGAGTTTTATTTTTGGTTGGCGTCGCTAGAAGCTATGGACACTATTTTGATAGATAAACGCATTTCATCGAAATTTCCTGTACAATGTCGTACTTGAATTGATATCAAGGTTCTTATGGAAGGAAGCGAAGGCCGTCAAATTCCCGATAACAATTTAACAAATCTCTTAGCTATTAACATTTATTCATTTCAATACTTTTAGAGCCAGTATCGAACTAGCAAAATATTCTACAATTTCAAAATTTATAGTTAAATTAACTGTGCATTTTAATCTGAGATTCGTTGGATCTGTTTTAAATCATTGACTTCTGTCTGTTTTTGAAGACTCAATTTTTTTTTTGTTTGACATTTCCTTTGAAATCAAATGAAATAATGCCAGATCTAGTGCTTAGCTAGAGAAATTTTTACAATTAAAATTGGGTAGTCTCATATTTACTTTATTTAATCTGAAATTTGCTTATATGTACACTGGCCTTACTGTCTTTTGCTGGCTTCTGTAATTTTAACACAAGATTAAGTTTATTAAAACTTTTCTGGCGTGAAAGTAAGAAATACATTGCTTTTAACCCCGTTAGAGGACCGAAATACGAGTACAAACCTAGATCGACTTTGGGTAGAAATTTTTAGATTTACAAACATGCATATAGTAGTACATTAAAGTATCGTTTCAAAAATAATATAAACTACATATACATTGGTAAAACCAATTTCTTGCGTTAACTATTCAACCTTGTTTATACTATGTATTCGGATTTGCACCCTTGGACATGTATTACTTTCCCAGCTATATCAACATGTTTATTTGCTGTGTTTTAGTATGAAGTTCCAACATTTATGGACAATAACCCAAAATGATATTTTTGTAAAAAGACTTTGGGCGTTTTGATGTTTGCTGATTTTCTTAAAAACTGTGTGTTATGCCCACATCTGCAATTGCGTGGCGTTTACAACAAGATGTTATGAAATAAATGGCCACCTAAACTAGTTTTCCTCGGTTAAACTAGCTGACTTGTATGCCTAAAGATATGCAAGGAAATTTTAATGCAACAGCACTGTGGCTAGCGAAGGCCGTCAAGTGTACCAGAAATTTGATGTGACCGCGGGTTTTTTTTTTTTTTGACATTAAAATTTCATTGCATATGTAACTAAATTGGACTTTTCGTAAAAATTAGTTTGTCCGGTAACACATAAATTAAACATTATACTAATTCTCACAAAATAGTGAACAAATAACTCGAACCATTTTTCCGTAAGTCCATTAGTTTTCGTTAAGTGCTCGGTGGCACGCTATACTGAGCAAAAGATAAATTGTTTGGGTTAAAAATTGTCTTTTTTTAACAAAGAGGAAATAATAGACAATCCGTTTTTTACTAGTTTCTTAAATTCAGAAGCTCGGTACAAAACAATAAATTTATAAAAAAAGGTTAAGTAATCGATGTCACACTAATTATACTTCGCTAAAATAAAAAAATTTTATGAATACATTTTCTATCATAAACAAAACCTTAGAAAATGGTTGCAATTTTTTCGCGTTGTGACTAATATATAAATAATACAACTGCTTTGAAAATATCATGTTTTTTTGTTTCCAAATTTGTAGAAAAACTACCATGTTTAACTTCATATTATTCTGTAATAACATTTATCTAAGTTAAAATATATTCAAAAAGGTGATGGGTACTACACATAGGAAAACACGTCATATCTACTATTCTGATAAAGTTCAAGCAGAAAACAAAATGCTGATAAGTTAGTGAGAATTTTTTCGAGTGGTTTCTGGAATGTGGCTCTTCGGATAAAGTTTGCGAATAAGCTGTAGGTACTAGTACTTTAAAAGGGAATCGTTCACTTTAAAATTGCATTTTGCTTAGTGTATATGCATAAATGAATGAAACGGAATTCACTATGTAATTCAAATCTGTTTCGTCGTCGTCGCCGTCGTCGTTAGTGTTTTAGCAGTCAGCGTTTCTCTACTGCGAATGCTGCTATTGACGATGATTTTAGTCACCCAGACATCAAAAAATAGCAGTTGAAACAAGTAATTTCGGTTGTTCGTTCCATACGCTCGGTTATTTTTTATGTGTCGTTTTGTGTTATGAGTTGGGTTCAGTTAAGTTGAGCTGTGTTGTTGCTAATGGTGAGTTGGTATGTGTGGTGTATGCGAAAGTTGTGCGCTATAATTTGTCAGTTTCTTTAATTCTTTATTTCATTCGTGCCATCGGTTTTAGTTTGTTCGTTTGTTTGTTGCTTTATTTGCCATTTTAGCGAACGCGCTTGAGCAGCATGCCGCAGCATTTTAAAATGTTGTTTATTGTTTTTCTCTATTTGAAAAACATTGACGACAGCAGTACCACGAAATTGTATGATTCATCCTTCAAATAAATTAATCAAAATAAACCAAATACAGTGACAGTGCTATAAAAACATAACCATTTAATAAGAAGCTACAATTCAAGATAGTTACTGTTTCAAACAGAACCGCTTACAAAATATGTGCTCGTGGACACAAACTAATTCTAGAACAGACGGACGCTAGTTTTAACGCATCTACTTTTGAACGAGTTGCCAGCATTCAATTCTTAAATTAATTTTTTCTTTTCGCTTCTATCTTTCGCGCTAGCTGTTGCACTTACATACATATGTCTAACCTTCGTTATGTAAAACTTCAATTCCTACTATGTATTAATTTACACCTTTCAATAATTTTCGTTCGCATTTTTATTAATAAACGTTTTTATACATTGTCCCTCACCCCGTGAGAAATTAAGCAAACAAAATGTAGTATGGTGATATAGTCCAGTTATATGCTTCCAGGAAATACCCGTGATGCGATGAAGTACTTAGGTTTGGGTCAGCAGTGACTAATCCATGCTTGGTTTACCAGTATTAGGCCCAAGGCAATATTCAAATACATTGTCAAACAAATATGTACGAGGATATCAACTTTATGGCAGCTAAATTATTGACAACTGGCATGGGCATGGTTCAGAGCTGCACTAGGCACCATAAAGAAAAGCCTTGAGCGAAGTCATTATTACAGTATAGGTCACCAGGCAATGGCAAGTTAAATTGCTTTTTCTGCATGGTAATTTAGCTTCATTTAAGATCTAAGGGTGTTTTTTATTGGACGTACTACGCTAATCAATAAGTATTTGGCCCAACTAAGAAATACGCAATTTTTTTTGCCAAATTCAATTTTAATATTCAACATACTCTCCTTTTAACTCGATAAACTTAGTGCAGTAATCTTTCACTATTTCGATACCTTTTGTATAGCTCAGAACATCGAACTCGGTGCATTTTTTGGTTCATCTTTCTCATACCCAAATTATCACGCAAAATTGAAACCACCGAGTCAAATTACATATTTGTAGCCAAGTTAGCTCACTCACTTTCACTTTCGGATCGTCTATTACGATATTATGGATTCAGTTTCAACTTCAGTTGCTAGCTCTTTCGGGCGACCTGAACGTTATTTATCAGAAGTGATTATACGACTACGTTTGAATTGGATTAGCAGATTTAGCTCTTGCGGCCTACCTTGACGCCTAACATTGACATTTTTACAGCATAGCTTTACCCAAGAAGATTGTCTTTCTCAGCTTCAATCTCTTACTAGGATCTTGTGCACAGTTGACATGTTGTTTTCACCGTCTTCTCACACTTTATATTGGATGGATGGGTGTATGTATGTATGTATATTTAAATTAAAAAATTTATGAACTCTAAATGCAAATTAAAACTCAAAGTTATAAAAAAACAAAGTTTCTAATAGTCCGAAACGTCAAAAAATTATAACCTTATCAAACAATAGACACGTTTCTAATTGGGATATTTTCATTTCCTCTTCATCATCTTATTTATTTGCTCTTTTTTTTATCCACTTTACAAACCGACCTAAATAATTAGAATAAGCGGTCAAAAACAAAAAATGTACTTTCTAAATACCGGTGATTAAATTCTTTTTTTTTAGTAATCAATACTATGCGTTAATAGAGATCGTAATTAAATTTACTTTTAAAGTTTGCTTCTTGTATGGAAATTAAAATTATTTGTACAATAAATGAAGTAGTATAGCAAAATTTACAGACTTATCACCGATTTTTTTCTTGCTTGTCTTTCGGTACTGCTACTTTTCTTAAATATTTTTACCGAAAATTGTTGTCATTTGCATTGTTGTTGCGGTCTGTCGGTCCGTTGACTGGCAAGTTAGTCGGTCGGTAAATTGGTGAGTTTATTACAAGCTCACAGTCGCAGACATTGATAACGTGATGTTCGTTTATTCTCATGCCTACCCACTGTTTGTATGGATATATAAAAATCGTGTGCGTATAAAGCATACAGGCAGAACACACTCACACTCTAATTTTCGTGCACATGCAAACATCCCGTATACACAAGTAGATTTCACATCCACTTGCACGAATCGATGGAGTTCATTCATATTCCGATTTTTTCACGGGAACTAAACTTTTATGAAACATTATTTTTCTAACATTGAAACTAGTTTTGTTGCACTACGATTCGGTCTTAATAATTTTTACTCTGAGACTCATATTTGGTTTTTATTGATGACGTCGGACGACGGAAATATGTACAGACTATTGGGCAAAAAGATGGGTTTAGAATATGCTACATCATGCACTGTTCGACGTAACGAATAAAACTTAATGAGGAAAGCAGCATTAAAAAATATTTAGGGTCAGGGTTATATGAGGTTAGCTTTATGCTGTTCCTTTAATTAAAAAAAAAGTCGCATAAAAAAACCAACAAAGCTACGTCAGCAGAAAAAAAAAATTATCGGTTCTTTGTGTTTTTTTTTTAATTTGAGGGGTGCGATCTTTAAAAACATCCCTTTGGGTATTGTACAACAATTAGACTTAGAGTTGACCACTTAGCATTTATTTCAGTAATGGAACATAATTCCGATTATGTACACATCTATGTGATTTTCTTTTATTTTACAAAAATCTTCTGATGAACAAAGGTATTTCTTTGTTACACTAGTCGATAAATATTTAAGTTAATAACAAAATTGTTATCTTACTTAATTGTAATTCCTCGTAATCTTACTAGTAGTACTAATTAAATAAATGAAGTAATAAATAACCCCGTGATATATACAAGCGTATATAAAAACTGTGTTGGCAACTCAAATACGCTTATTTTCCATCTGAGAATCAAATAGGAAAATTAAGAAAAAGTCATTATGTTTTAATCAGCAAGCGCAAAACTTCGGAAAACTCGGATACAGTTTTACGAGAATGTTGCCAAATTTCATTTATATATGATGTAAATGGCAGTACGTTTTTTTAATTTTGTTACAGAGACAACTATCCTATATATGTGTTAAAAAAAATAATAATAATAAAATGATTTCTAAAACATGTAATGAGAAAAGTCAATTATTTATGTATGACTTAGAAAATCTCAAGAATAAACAAGAATTGAGTTTTGATGCAAAACTTTGTCGGTAATATATATGGTATCATCCTACTGTAAATTACGTTTAACCCTTTAACGCTTATATTACACATGGTTGTGTATTAACACAAATAAATGAGTGTCATGCCTTAAACGAGTCCTATCACTATTCACAATCGAACATATATATGCAAATATAAATATTTGTTGTTCAATTAACTCTTTGCGTCCGAAAAAAAATAATATATTCAATACAAATATCATATGTTGCATACATAATACTTTAAATATTTTTGAAATTTTATTCCAAAACTAAATAGAAACAGCCCCGAGCTTTTATCTTCACAGCATTAGGCGCGCCGTAGTATATGGATCCAAATTTGGCAATAATATACTAACCTATACAAAATTATTTGTCATTTCAGAATGTAACAGAAATGACTTCGGTATAATTGTTATTGTTGTATTCTCATGATGTTTAATTTTATATCTTTTGATGGTTTATTAAAAAGCAAATTAAGTTACTTATATCAAGTTGTATTCCACGAATTGATATAAAAATTACGGAAATTACATGTTGAAAAAAATATTAACATAAAAAGATATATAGTGTAGTGCACGCGTCACGTTGAAACATATGAAATATTTAGTAGAAATTTTCAAACTTTGTTTAGTTTTTGAGATATTATGCTATCAAGTTTAAAATTTGAACAAATAAAAATACATTTTGCGAAACTAAGGGCGATGGCTCTTACTGATTTTCTTTTTCTTTTTGTTCATTAAAACCTATCAGATTGGATAATCATATGGAAGAGCGACATAAAGAGTGATTTTTTAGAATGATACAACTAAAGAGTGATTTTTTAAAATAATACAACTATAAACATAAATCAAACTATATACAATAGGTCATGTGAATTTATTACATTTTTACTATTTCTATGTGTTGTTGGAGTGGAGTCTTCCTATGTTAATTTGGAAACATTACTAAATATAAATGTCAAAACAGATGATATTCATCATCTGGCGTTGTTACTCTCAATACAGATTCAATTCATCATCTGTTCAATAATACTGTCTTTATGGAAATATCTAACTTAAAAAAAACACCCTTTATATGAGCCCTGCTCTATATTTTTCTACTAACATCCAAATATTTAGACTTTACTGTTAAGAGTGCAGAACAAGTAGAAGTGTTTACAAGGGGTTTACTTTTGGAATTTGGTAATTTTAAGGCTCTGGTATCTAGTCTGACGACCTTTGTATTTTGCAATAGACTCGCTTTGAATGTTGAGAACATTCTGATTTCCCTCGCGCGCTTTTGAAGCGCCTTCTGTCTTTTTACGTTATAAGCTCCCCAACGCAGGAGTTTGAACTGCCTACATATCGTCACCTAACAGCCAAAAAGCCGTAACCACATTTTTTAGTTTTATACAGGAGAAATAAAAAACGTTGCATACTGGAAAAATATATTGTTATGGATTTCTTATGTAAAAGTTGAAAAGTGTCAAAGCTTACCTAGTTATCTAAAGAATTCAAATAACTATTATGTTTCATTTTATTTCCATACTAGTGTGTTACGTCTACTTTCTATATGAAACTTAAAAACTTGTTACGGCCTTTTGAATATCGTTAATACATAAAATCTTTATTATTGGATATGCCTTTAAAATTTTGTAGAATTGTAGTTTAGTCAAATGCATAATAATCAATCAAAAATATATATATATATATTAGGGTGGGTCAAATAAATCAAACGTTTTTTTTTTGAATCCGACACACGGAAACTAGTTCCTAGGTACCTCTAGGAAGTACTTACCAAGTCTGAGCTTTTAATATTAACGGGAAGATTATGCTCATCATATAGTAGTTTTTCCATTTTTAATTTTGTCTCATGTGGTTAATCAACTACTTTAACCATTAAGAAGATATTTGCAGTAGAATCCCAATGCCTATTGATTTTAATAGTTTTTCAATAAATATTAAAATCAATAGGCATTGGGATTCTACTGCAAATATCTTCTAAATGGTTAGAGTAATTGATTAACCACATGAGACCTTTTTTGTAGAGCGTTCAATTTCCTATAGAAATAATTGAAGCTCATTTGACAATAATTATATTTTAGTAAGTTACAAAATGCAAAACAAAAAATAATTTTCCTTAAAATACTTGAATCTTTGACCTTGAATATCTTTCAAATGGTAAGATTAATGAAAAAAGTGTTTGAGATCATTTTTGTAGAGCGTGTAATTTCTTATATATATTGACAATGCAACTGGTTTAACAATCTATTGGTGATAAGATATGATCATTTTTATATGAGACAAAATTAAAAATTGGAAAACTATGATGAGCATAATCTTCCCGTTAATATTAAAAGCTAAGATTTGGTAAGTACTCCCTAAAGGTACCTAGGAACTAGTTTCCGTGTGTCGGATTCAAAAAAAAAACATTTGATTTATTTGACCCACCCTAATATATATATTATATATATACAGCTTTGGATGTTAAAACTTAATAGAGATAACATGTTTTATAAAACTATTAATGAAAAATTGTGAAGGACCGCTTTGCTATGCCATTTTGTACCATATGATTCTTAACTGGAATTCGTTAAGAATTCGCATTCCAAAATCACAAGAATATGAGAAAAGTCGTAACGCACTTTAATGTTATTGGGTTATTAAATAAACATTTTATATCTTAAAAACTCAAGATCTAATAGCAAGAAAAGTTGTTGTATGTGAGTTATTCAAATACTTTTTTTTATGTATACAAAAAATGTCATTATGACTGTAACTATCTATAAATTGTCAATTCCATCAAAACATTAGATCCCACTAAAAATTTATGTAATTTGACGGAACGAACTGGTCTATACGTTACATGCAATATGTTGTAACCAAAATTTTAACCGACTTGCATTCTAATTTTTTATTTATATGTAATATAAAACTAGTCGGTCTGTTAGTTGCCTAACGAATTTTGAATACAAATAAAAATAATATATTGGCGTAATGTAGAGAGCTTTCCATCGAAAAATATACTCTCGTGGCGTTGTTTGTGAATTGCGAGATCAACATACAAATTTTAATTTGTTAAAAATTTATTGTTTGTTGGTTATGACGCATTGTCTACATGGTACCGATTACCACTTTAGCTTTTGTCTACAGTTTTCTCAAAATTATTGAAATCCGCAATTCGTTGAAGATGGTATTAATGTTTGAAACTATTTTGTTAGACTCACCTCGGAAACTGATTCCTCATCTGATTCCGATAAATCCGTTACTGGTGGCGGGTAAAGTTCGGTATCGGTATCCGAATTATCACTTGTAATGATATTTTGCAGGGCGGTAGATATCGCATTTACTATACTCACTGATGAAGACAGCGATGAATTAGATGATGTCGATGAAGATGTGGAACGTGAGTTGTTATTATTGCTATTGTTGCCAACAGCGGCTGCTGCTGCCGCTGCTGAAGATGCTGCAGCAGCACTTTTTAGTTTTTGCTTTATTGCAGCAGCAGCAACAGCAGCTGCTTGTGCGCCAGCACTTGACGACGCACCAGCGTTGCCACCTTTGGCGGCAGCAGCAACTGCAGCGGCAGATCCAACAAGCAGAGGGAGTGCTGAGGAAAATTTCAAATGTGATTCCTTGGATTTTATTGATTTTAATGCAGCAACAGTTGATGCAGTTGTGGAGGCGGATGTTGAGGCAATGGAGTTTGACATAGAATTTGTTGCAGCTGCTGCTGGTTGCTGCTGCTGTAGGGCAACGGCAGCAGCAGCAGCAGCGGCGGCAGCTAATTTTTTGCTACTTTGTTGCGTTTTTCCAGAATGTTTAACACCAGCTGGAATAGGGATGATTGCGTTACCAGAAGCCGCAATAGGTGTTGCGGGTGCATTCGAATTTGTTGTAGGTGTTGTTGTATTGGCGGTTGTGGTTGCGATTGCGGTTGTTGTTGTTGCTGTCGCTGTCGATGTTTCAGCCGACACTACATTTGTTTTTACGGCAACCGCATTTTTAGACATTTTATTGCCATTGGCAGTGGCGGCAACAGCAGCGGCGATTGCTGTGGATAATGAGATATTGCTAGGATTGCTAAGGTTGCTGATGTTTGATGACGATGCAGATGCACTGTTGGGGTTGTTCAATTTCAATTTCATTGCAGCAGAGCAACTCAGTCGGCTGCTGCTAGCATTTTTTTGATTTTTCATCTGAGTTTTATTGTTGTTAATGTTGGTGTGGCTACTGCTGCTATTGGGATTAGGGACAAATGTTTCTGCGTTGTTGCTATTTTCTACGGCTGTAGTGGCAACATCTACAGCTGCTAACGTTTCCACAGACGCAGTTGCAGCCAGTAAATTTAATTGTGACGTTGATGTTGAGTTTTTCAAATCAGACACAACGGCAGCGGCGGCTGCTGCAGTCGCAACGTTCTTTGCTGATTTTTTATTATTGTTATTGTTACTGGCGGCAGCAAGTGTCGCTGCTGCAGCTGCGGCCAATTTTAGGTTGGAATTGTTGCTACTGCTTCCGCCGTTACGAAGTTTTTTGGATGATGTTGATGCAGTTGACGTAGACTGCGTTTTATTTTTCGCTGTTGCAAGTATAGCGGCGGCGGCAGCTGCGGCTGCTTTGCGTGCATGTGTTGTTGTTTCCAGGAGCGCTGCCGAAGATGTTGCAGTAGAAGCCGATGCTGTAGACGCTGACTGCGCAGTGGTGTTGGTGTTGTTGCTGGTGTTGGACTTTGTTGTTGTTGCTACCTTGCCTGTGGTTGTTGTTGTACCAGAACACGCACTCAAATCGGTTCTTTTATCATCATTATTCATTTTCTTTTTCGAAATTCTTACACTTTTTTCGACGTTCCTTTTAATATTAAACTATTTATTTATTTTTTCGCTATTCATGTACTGTTTAATGTTTTTATTTCTTGTTCTATGCTACTTTTCGATCAATTAAAGAATTTCCTGCACAAAAATTAACATTAAAATTAAAAATGTCTGATTTCTACTCGTTACTTTGTAACGATTACTTTTTTATACTTTGCACACAAAAGAATTCGCAAACTTATCGTCTACGCATTTTGAAGTTTCCCTTTGTTGCAATTTCTTTAGTTATATATTAAATATTTCATTTTCAAATTTATTACATTAATTTTTTAACTATTTACAATTTTTTTCTTTCTTTTTAATGCAATAAAATTGAAAAAAATTATAAAATAAAAACGAAACTCCCGAAATGAAAAGTCGTTGGCGTTCGAGTGACGAGTAAAAAATAGTTCTGCGCGAGGGGTGCGCTACGTTCGGTGCCTTGTCGTGCAGTGAATTGCCGTTTTTTCTCGTTTCGCTTTTTTTCTTTTCTAAAGAAAACTGCAATTTAATTGCTTTTTCTTTAATTTTCTGTACTTGCTTACAAATAAAATTAACAATTTACACTTTTTCCTTCTTCTATTCAATAGCCTCCTTTTTAATTAAAACAATAGAAACTATCAAATTTTTTCATTTTCACGACAGCGAATTTAGAAAAATCGTCAATGGACTTCACTTCCACCACTCAGACGATATTTTACACACATTTAAACACCATATACAAGACCGACCAACCAACCGACCGAGTCACACAGAAACGGAAACGAACACGAAAGCGAATGAAGACAAAAAAGGCAAAGCAGAACAGAAAACGACGTACGAAAGGCGATGTTAAAGAAAAAAAGGCACACACCAAGTCGACGAAGAAAATTTTTTGTGTGTGTGAAAAAAGTAAAGGGCAAAGTTTTCAATTCGATTTTTCACGCTTTTTACTTGCTTTATTCTTCCCCAAAATATAGTAATTTGATGCAGCACTTTTTAAATTTTTATTTTTTACTAATTTTTCGTTTTACCGTTTAGATTTTCTTGCCACTTTTTTAATTAATTCTTATAGCGATTTGGTATTGTCCGTCATTACTTGAGTCAATCGCCATCGTCTTCCGGATGCATAATCTCCAGCGCTTTTTCATAGCGTCAAATAGTGGTACTATAAAAACTGCAAGAATGGAGACATTTATATACAAATCTACAGTAAACCTACTGCATACTGTGCTTTATATAAAATATGTACACATTATCTAATTTTAATAATAAAGTTCGATGTTTTTTTCATATGTTCTAACGAAAAATTCACTTACATTTGATCGAATGAGTGCATTAGGATACATTTTTATTTGAAAAATGCCAGGCCATTGACAGTAATCAAATACAGCAATGCATTTTTAAAAATTCATGAGACTGGTCAAAAACAAAGTTTTATGAGCGTATCACTGAGCACATAATGCAGTTCTTGCACTTATTTCACTACTTGAAAACTAGTAATCTTACAGAAAAAATTGTTTTGAATTCTTTTCATTATCGTATGAGCTTTAGGGCATGCTAGAGTGCACGTACTTGCAATTAACTAACCATAACTAAATTTTAATTGAATTGGAGTTGCAAATTTGGCGGCAACTAAATAGTTGTGTCGGCCTTGTGGCGCAGTGGTAGTGTACAACCTAGAAGTCCCGGGTTCAGCTCCCGTTCCAAGCATGGGTTTACACTTTCCATGTTTCCTAACTTTAATTCGAATAATTTCCTTCTCCTATCCTTAATTTTCTGAAGGATTCTACGAGCTCTTACGAAATTAGCACCACATTGAGCTTTTCAGATGTGGTAACTAATCAATTACCGAAGTTCAATAAAGTTTAAAGGCATGACACTTGTTTCAGATATTTTCATTTTTATCGTTGCGCCAAAATTGTTTAAAAAAGAAAAAAAACTGTTGCTCTATAGGTTAACCATCCCACTTTTCTTTGCTAATACAATACGTGTCAAAGTGTTACCCAATAAAAATGTACTTTCTTCCGCAACTCAATAATTGCAAAAATTATTTCGTTTTTGTGGACTACATACAAGGTCTATCCAAAAAGTATCCAATCCTTCCCTTATGTCTTTGCGCCTAACAATATGAGCGACCTCTGCTGGATAAGAATGTAAGCAGTAGAGCTTCATGACACAGCATTGCACCGTTAATTCAAATCATGTTATTTATTATTTTTTAAACTTTTATATACACTCTAAAAGTATATAGGACTTATAAGATATACTCAATACGCAGCGCACGTGCGTAAAGCTACTCGAGTTTCAAATTTTGACGAATATTTCAAATTGAAGTTGACTGCAATGCATAGGCATATTTTGACAGTAATGCAACCCATTTGTTAATTATTAGCAAATAATTGTGCCATCAATTTCTTTCTCGAAAATAGCACAGCTATGCTGTTGTATGTAGACCCTAATATCAATTATTCCAACCATATAGAAACATACCGTATTCCTTAATTCAATCCACACGGAATAAATACTTCTCTTTATTACATATAATCTTTCTATGCGATTACATCCGTCACCATCGCTTTCACTGGCCATTGCTACATATGAGTATACATGACTTTTTCTTCGATGTAGTGTCTAATGTCAGGGGCTTTGACAGTTCATCAAACCAGAGTTCAATTAAACATCGCGCATTTCATTTAAAATAAGATTTGATGTAGTTTCGGCAAATTTTTAAAAACTTGAAAATTTAAACTCAATAAGTACAAAAACAGAAATGCAAAGTAAAAAGTATCTGATACGTGTTCGAAGCAAGCAGTTCAAGGAAATCAAGTAAAATGTCATGGAAAGAAAAGAAGAAATAATGCTTTACGAATATTCTATCTCAGAGAACTTAAGAAAATTTGATGATGTGAATGCATCAAAATTTTTCTGCAAATGATGTTTGACAACATGCTGAACCACGTGATTGCAAAGCGATATTGCAGTCTCACATGCTGCAAACCATGTTGTCCAACACGTGGATCATGTGAACTAGCTTATCGAAGATTATAATTGAACCTGGGTGCATTGAGTTTTACGAAACTTCCTAGCGCGAAAAAGAAGCAATTCCAGCTCTATTGTCACTGCATATATTTTCAAACCCTACATATCACTCTGGGGAGGCATATCTTTGGAAAAATTTGAATGTTGAGAGAAGCACAATAAATGTTATGGAGTAGCACATCACATACATTTCCAAAGATTTAAAAAAACGAGCTTTTTACATAATAGAAGGCAAATTTTGCTGCTAGATTTATTGACACTCCTAAGCTACTAGCCTAGTTCCCTAGGAAGCAGCTTCCAAAACTTCGCGTTGGGGTGATTTCGTTCGTTTAATTTAGGCAAGTGACACGATTAATTTTGAGATATTTGGAGTTACCGGTTCACGTAAAATTTCATCTATTTGATAAAAAAATTATTTCGCTAAAATGCGAAAATTCAGTTCCAGCATTGTACTTTTGCTCATTTTACTACTACACGATGGACTGTGCGACAAAAAGCATAGTAAAAAATATTCTAAAGAAGCTAATGAGCAACCTCCGCAACAGGCTAAGCAGTTTACTACTGAAAAATATGATCCTGAATTTAGAAATCTACAGCGACCATTTCGAATGGCTAAACTAAATTTGGTATGGTCCAAGGCACAAAACGTAAGTTTTAAATGAAATTTTATCGACGGTGCAAGCAGAATGTATGTATACCTTTTATTTGTAGCGGCTTACGGAGCCTAAACTTAAATCTCTCTACATGGAGTTGAAAATTCATGATAAGGAAGAAATCGCTTGGAAGCAATTGAACTCACAACATAAGGATAAAGATGGTTTAAAAGAAAATGAGTTACGTCGCAAGTTAATTGGCATCATGAGTACCTATGATCTACTTGAACATTTTGAGGAGACTGAGGATAAAGATAAGGTTAAACCTTACAACGTGAGTGCACATACTAAATTTGATGTATGTATGTTAATATTTTGCTTCTATGTTACATATGTCCAGAAATTTCATGATCCGGATGAAAAGCACTTGAACAAAAGTCTCTTTAAGGACAAAAAGTTAAATAGACTTTGGGAAAAAGCAGAAATCTCTGGATTCACTCAGGAAGAGCTAAATTCTTTGAAGCAGGAGTTCGAACATCATCAGGATAAAGTCGATGTTTACTATAGTCTTTTAGAAAATATTGGCTCAATCGATACAAATAAACATGAAAGTAAGTACCAAGAACAAAACAGATATTTATATATTTTTTACTGACATAACTGTAATTCCCAGAAAGAATGTTCAGAGTAATATTCAGAATAAATACCGAGCAGTACTTTTTGAGTATTTACTGTCTATACCTCTGAAAGTAAGTTTACATGAAATGTGTCCTGTCATTATTTGAGGAGTGTGCAATGATGCTGATATGCTAATTTACATTTTTTTCGAGTTATGTATCTTATTACTTTCATTTGCAACAGACTTAAAAAAAATCAAAATGTTTCTAAACAGTTTCTTAATGTTAACCCTGAACAAATTTCTCCATATTTCTTATTTAAAATTGAGAAATTATCAGCAGTTTTCTTTTGACAATGATAAATATCCTAGCACTCCCTCGTTTCATTTTATCTTCATCGACTACAGTACCGATTTTGATAGCTTCGACTTCAAATGAATCTGGGATTCATTAAACATACGAGGTGCACAAAAAAATCCATAAACCTCATCAAGGCTCAATACGAAGGCTTCAAATGTAGATTCTTACATAACGGAAAATTTGTTAATTTTTTTGAGTCCGCCTCGGATGTGCTATCACCATTATTGTTTTGTAATGGAAGGTGTCCTCCGGAGAGGTCTAGAATATTCTAATCGTGACTGTTAAAAAATCAAAAAAATCATGTCCATCCGCTTGACCAGTGACGTAGTTTCATGATTTGCGAATGCAGCAGATTAGCACAGCATCACTAATTTGGGCAGCGTCTAACTCTTGATGGCGAGTCTAATAAAGACATAAAATCAACAAAGTGGAAAACACCTTCGCTCATATTCGCAATGTCGAGGAATCTTTGTTCCTGTTAACGACTACGAAGGTAAACATTTTTGACAACAGGGCTTTTCTTCAGAATATCAAGTGTTCGAACAATGCCGACTTGATCCGATTTCCGTTCAAATCCATAGAGGAAATGGAACTGCGTAAATCATCAACTGTCGACAAACATTTAAGCGGAATCGTAAGGGTAACAGAAAACGCGGCCGTCCAAAATGATCGTGGAAACGACGCTTGAACAAGAAATACGTGAATCGCGGATTTTTTTTTAACAAAATGTAAGACACTCGCTTATAACCGTGCATGATGGCAGTTTTGTGGAAGCCCTATGCTCCATGAAGATAATCTATAAACATAACACAACGTCGTGTTAGTAACTTTAATAACTCAAGACCGACTGGACCGATTTTAATTATTTTTTGGATTCCTCTCTGCCCCGAATAGGTTATAAAACTATTTTATGGTTCATACTTAGGATGGCCCTCATACAAAAGTATTATTTAAATAGGATGTTCACAAAGATTTCATAATTGTTTAGAAAACTGGGCGATGTCATGGCCTCCAAAATCAAATTCATCATATATCATACACTACTGACCGCAGATAAATGGGACTTAGTATAAAAGGAAGTTTAGCTAAAAGTTAACACGACATTCATTGAATGTTAGGCGGTACGAAGTTCACCGGGTCAGGCACACGAGTGAGAGGGAGACAGTGTAAAAAATTTTCGAAAAAATTGGTTTCCATAAATGCATGAAGTTTGTGAAAAATTGGGTTGATTGAGAAAAATAGATGTCAAAAGCAAAATGGTTTCGTCTCATCAGAGACAATAAACTAAGGAGACTTTGTAATTGCATGTGATTTGGCGAAGGCGAACTGGGTCTGATGTTACCGTTGAATGCATTTTTGAGATCACAAAGTCTCGTAAATCTATCATCTTCGGATTAATTTAAAAAACAACTTTTGATAACATTTTTTTTGGCCAGTGGCCAGTAGTTTGTTTCTCTCAATTTTAGACTCTCATTTAACTACGTTTTAGGGTAAACATACAACATTTAAGCAAGTTATCTTTAGACAAAAATATTCAATTTTGTTTGAGACTTGAAATATCCGTAAAATTAATATTCTATAAAAAATGATTTTTAGTCAAATTTTTTTTGCACGAAACTACCTTTCATTAAATTTGTAGATGCTATTAATGAAGATGAATTAGAAAACTTCAATACTGTCTCAAGTGATGGTGATGATAATGAAATAAATACCCCAGAAATGAATTTGAAGAAATATGAAAGCAACATCAACAACTTGCGAGATCATCATACAGGCATTAAAGATCACTATGATCGTTTGGAGCGACTCATCTCTAGTGGACCGCACAGCTTAGAATTTATTGAGCCCAAAGTACAAGGACTGTGGCGCGTGGCACAAGCTAGCAATTTTACAGAAAAAGAACTGTCATCAATTAAAACGGAATTACATCATTTTGAAAGTCGTCTTCTGAAATTAAGACATTTACATGCTGAACATGCTATGCAAAAAGAGAAATATAAGGTGAGCTTCTGCATGCTTGTTAATATTTGTTGTTATAAATAAATTGAATTTGTTATAGAGTGAAAAACATAAAGATAAGAACGATCGCTTCCAAGAAATGGAGGATCACATCAAGAAGCAAACGCGTAAGGTCGAGAAGTTACAAGAAAACGTTGAAAAGTCAATTTTTGGACACAGCGAACTGTAAACTAACTTAAGAGATAATAAATTCTTGATGGATGGATTAAACGTAAATAGAAGCCAAATCTGCAAAAAAGCAATCGAATAAATTAGGTAATAAGTTAAATATTAGATTAATATCCAAGATTTTCTAACGGATGTGTAATAATTTTTATATTTTTGTAAGGGAAAATAAATAATTCCTAAACTAATGCAGCAAAACTTTATATTATTCATTCAAATCGTAAGAATTATGAAAAAATTATAGTAATTTGGTCAAAAATAAGACTTTCAGAACTGGTTTATTTAGGACGTTCGAATCACTGCAAAAAAAAATCTAGGAAAGCGGGTCAATCGAATTTTTTAAAGTCATTCGTTTTAACAAAAAATTGTTCACGTAGTTCTTGTAGTCTAATGTAATTTTGGTCAATAGGTTCGTCAAATATAGACTTCTGAATACTTTTCATATTCCCTTTTCCCGTTTAATACAAAAATAGATCCAGTTTTTATAAACTCTAATTAAATGAAGCTTTACTCAATTACCATCGTCTTAAATGAAAAATTGCTTTCTGAACTTAAAATATAATTGTTTGGGTCGAGGTTGCATGGCTGCACTCGGAACGATCATCATATTCCATTACACTTCCGAATGCAATAAACTACGAGTGCTTGAACTTGCACAACAATTTATTTGCAAGTGCAGCACTTATCTCTCCTGATTTGTGTTTCGATTTGCTTTGGTTTGATCGATGGACTCGCAACGTTGCGAGTGGCTTGATGCTCGTTTCAAGTGCACTCATGCATACCTCATAGACAGCGCTTACACGAGGAAACTCTTGAAAGAAAGTTTTCCTGTTTGTAGGCAAGAAGGGAAAAACGAAAGGGTGGTGTACAGAATTTGTCGTACACGCGAAATCCCTTTCGTTCTATTCTTTAGCTGATATTATGCTTTGAATTTACGTTTGTTGTGGCGGGTTGACGCAGTAATTGATTTGAAATTTTCTTGCACAAACAAATTCTAGTTTCCGTGTGTAAACGCAAAAGAAATTCACAAAAGAGAATAGACAAGAATTTCTCAGACCGAATTTGCTCGTGTAAACGTTGACATATCTATATCCATTTATTTTTAATAATTACAAAACCCTTGACGTCAAATCAGTGTTGCATTTATAATGAGCTTGTGTCTATTTTAATTCGTGCTCACAGAACAAGACTTAAGTCTCATTACCACAAAATGACAGCTGAATTTTCCGTTAGCCGTCGCAATTGTGTTTATTCGACCGGATTTTACAGTTGACGCCGTTTCCGTCGTCCGTGGATGTGCTTAGGCTATTAGGTTACATGTGAAGGTGCACTTTTCTGAACAGTACCATTAATGTTTGACGTTTACTCTTCGTTGAGTTAATTCGTTTAATATTGAATGTGTGGTTCATTCAAATTTATCGTATTCGTTGTCATCATCGCCATGAAGTCAATTTTCAATTGTTAATGGAAAATAATTAAATAAAAAGTTGAAAGAAAAGGAAGTCTTCACGGTAATAATTTACTGTGCATTAAATTGAAATTAAAAAGAAAATCAAGTGCAATGATTTCCAAAAAATAAGACTTCTTCGGCACTGCTGCTTTTCTGTTTTATGTCATTGTTGTAGATAAAAGAAGAGTAAATTGCAGTCACCGCCCATATAAAAAATTGAAGTTTTTCGTGTTTTTCAATCAATCAATTTGTGTTTACAGAGTGTTTCTTCAAAGAAGAGGACAATTTTCAATTAGGGCTGATCGTTAAATGGTCATGGGCAGTGAAAACATAATGGACGAATTAGCAACTTTAATCCGTACAGAAATTCCCGATGGACGTCAGAGTCTACGTGATAGCTACACAAATTTGGAACGTGTGGCCGATTACTGCGTTGACACGTACTATCGGTAAGCACATAGTGCATTTTATTGTTATGCTACGCCCGCTAAACTGTTTATGTTTGCAGTGCCGACAACAAAAAAGCTGCTTTAGAAGCTACAAAAAACTACACCACACAGTCGTTGGCCAGTGTAGCTTATCAGATCAACACATTGGCTTACAGCTATATGCAGCTTCTTGAGCTGCAGGCACAGCAATTAAGTGAAATGGAATCACAAATGAATCACATTGCACAAACCGTACATATCCATAAAGAGAAGGTTGCTAGACGGTAAGTTTGCATAGTTTAAACCAGATATGTAAGGTGCTCGGTACGTTCCTTCTAGAGTAATTAGAAATCGCAAATGATTTTAATGTCAAATCAGATCTAGTTTTTTCACATACACGATGTTATGCTGTTGGATCCGTAAACGAATCCTTAATTGGTGGCTCCCTCCATTACAATAGCTTACCGTCACTTAGGGATTATCAAATTATTTCCGAAGTTGAAAAAAAAGTATTTTTTACTTTCATTTTAGTGAAATCGGCGTACTTACCGCCAACAAAGTGAGTTCGCGCCAATTTAAAATAGTGGCTCCAATCAATCCCGAAAAACCTATTAAATATGTTCGTAAACCTATCGATTACTCGATTCTTGATGAGGTCGGGCATGGTGTAAATGCAACTGCACAGCCACGTCAAAAACATCGCGGCTCCAGTCATGGATCCATCCAATCGCTAGCAACTTCTTCTATAGCACCAACAGTTGGTCCACCACCAACTACAAAGCCGCCAACACCACCACAAATGACACGTGGCAACACTGGAACTTTAGGCAAATCAGCTAGTAATACTGGTACACTGGGCAAAAGCTCGCGTGAGTATCGTACTCCACCAGTTGTTAACCCACCACAAGTGCCGTCGCACTATGCACCCAATTATCCTATAGGACATCCTAAACGTATGTCTACAACATCAAGCAATGCTACTATCATTGGTGGTGGCGCTAGTGGCAACGAGCGTGCATCTGGATACAGCGCTTTGCCTATGCCACCAAGTCAACAGATTGCAACGCATGTTAATCTGCCATCAGCTGGCATGATGCAATCATTGCCACCACCGCCGCCAACCACTTATGATGATCGCAGCAGCATGCCACGTAAATATGGAAAACAAACGAATCGTTTACAGCATACATAATTTAATTTCTTTGTAGCACCGCCGTCGCCATTGACGGTTTCTCAACATGAATTAACAGAGCAGAGTCATATTGGAATGCATACGCTTGGTAGAAACATAAACAGGTACAATAAACTTATAAATTTTAAGCTGAACAAAGATCCAACATATATTTTTCTTCCTTTTTCTCTATTTTGCCACTTACTAGAAATAATAACAGGTAAGTAACATAACAAAAAAAAAAAAAAAAAAAAAAAAAAAGATTTATAAATAGGTTGGCTATAAACCAAAGATCAAAATATTATAGGGCCACAATCATTTTTGATTTGTTTTTATTTGGCTTGGTGCCTGAACCGGGAAATTAAGTCGGAAATATCAACTCAAACTTTATAAGAAAAATAAATTTTGACTTGTTTGTTTATCATTGATATATTACGAGTAAATTTGCATCTTAAAATTTCGGCCGTAAGCTGAGGTTGATATATTCTCGTAATACAGATGAAAATAAAAAATCATTAAAAATGCCTATGCAAACCAATAATTTTTTGTTTAAGAAATCATTTCAGCTTGAACTTTGCACGTCCTGGCTCACAGTCGCCACCACTACCACCACCACCGCCACCAGAGGATGAACATCAAGATTTTGGTAGACCACGCACTTCAACTGCTCAAGGACAGTTAGCGCCAATTGTTCCTGAGGATCAAAATCTTCCTGGTTGGGTGCCTAAGAACTATATTGAAAAAGGTAATTTATTTGCTTCATGTTTGAAAGTTGAATCAAAAAATGATTTCAAAAACATTTTTGCAGTTGTTGCAATCTACGATTATTATGCTGACAAAGATGATGAGTTGAGTTTTCAGGAGAGTTCCGTTCTGTACGTGCTCAAGAAAAATGATGACGGCTGGTGGGAAGGTGTAATGGATGGTGTTACAGGACTTTTCCCAGGCAACTATGTTGAACCGTGTGTTTAAAGAAACTACATGCATAACGATTAAAGCTCCCAACAATAATAAAGTTTTAACATATGCATTATTTTTGTGTAGGTAAAAAAATATTAACATATATAACAGTAATCAAACATCAAATCGGAAAAATTTATTTGTAAGTTCGAACTTTTCATTGTAAAAATTAAAGATGTGCTTAAGTTGTGGCTCAAAGTCCTTGAGCCAGAACTAAAATAAATCTTTTATTTATTAAATCGGATATACCTTCTGTGTAAAGGTATCTGGCATTCTTGAATGCAACGAAAACAAAATATTTATTCCAAAACGGCCTACCGCTTTGAATGCAACTGCGTAGCGCTAAATCCAGTCCTTCTTTCATTCACAGGCTGATTCAGGAATAGCCTTCAGTTCATTTAGCAAATTTGCTTTGGTAGATTCAACCAATTTAATGCGGCTCGAAGTGGTAATTTTAGCTTGGGGAACAGGAAAAACGCCAGACGGCACCATATCAAGTGAATACAGTTGCAAAATCCTTAAGTTGTCCTTCCACAAATCTGGCAATTTTCAGCGAAAACTCTCACGCAAGCTCTTCATGACGCCTAAATAGCTTCTCATTTACTGTTTGAGGGCGACAAAACAAACTTATGAATGAATAATTTTGTTTCGTTTTATTCAACAATTCCGGATACTTTTAACACAATATAGTAAATCTATCATTAATATGCCTTTTGAAGAAAAGTACACACGCGCAACTGCAATAGAAATATCAAAAAGAATTAAAGTGATGCATTTTTACATTTTCTTAACAAAACAATATAGTATTAAAAAAAGTATTGAAATCAATAATTAAAATTGCTGAATCGAATTTTTGTTTTTTAAATTTGCATGATTAAATGCTCTATGTAAATTCAATAGCTGAAATTTTCCTTTTATATTTACAACAATTTTTGTTTTTATTATGCTTGTTCGCCGCTTAAAGTAAAAAAAAAAATAATTTAAAAAAATTATACTAACAAAAGTATAAATATTCCCAGGCGTTGTTTCAATAAATGTATGCCTTAAAATATTCCACTTAGAAAAGCTTATTTTCATTGCAGATGTTCGTGTATTTTGAAATTTATGTAAACATTTTAAGTAAAAATATTTGTAGCTTATGCAATTAATTATTGGATTAGGTAAAACTAATTTTTTTTGCTAACAAAGTATAAATA
Source organism: Meiosimyza decipiens (assembly GCA_963680825.1). Taxonomy (NCBI): domain Eukaryota; kingdom Metazoa; phylum Arthropoda; class Insecta; order Diptera; family Lauxaniidae; genus Meiosimyza; species Meiosimyza decipiens. Next base: position 70,216,448 of record OY804259.1, read on the forward strand.
ATTATGAAACTAATAAATTAGTTATTCAATTCTGGTACATCAATATTAAAACTTATTTTTATTTTGAATATCGTGTTAATTTATGAAATTTATTAAGTGAGGCATGTATATACTAAATTCTCTCTGTCTATTTTTGACTCGAAATGAGATAAAATCAACAATGAAACCTTTTTTTTTAATTGCAAACTTTTATAGTTTACATAATTTGCCAAGGTAATAAAAGCTTTCATTACTATTTTACTGAGCCTACAGTTCAGTATAGTGTATGTTCACGCCAAAAAAATTACATTAAACAAAGATAAATAAGAAAAAAAGGTATTAAAGAAAGTCTTACTAGTTTCATCCGTTGCTAAGTGGAATCATCAGTGAATTCAGCCGATTAGTAAGAATTTCTATATGTTTCCAATTTTGCGTAGATCTGTCTGTAGAGAACCCAAGCAAAAGCTGAAACAAAAAAAAAAGTAAAAATTATTTTTTTATAGCAAACGCAAACCGTATAATAAATTGTTGAGCTCAACGAAATCTCTATATTTGTTTAATGTAATTTTCTTGGTATTGCCAGACTGTATTCAATAATAAGCTCAGGAAAATAACTAAATTATTTTTTGTTCCGATACATAACAAAGAACTTTACATTTGTTACGTTTTTTGTGGTTTTTCTCAATTATTACAAAAATGGACGAATCGAATTTTATTTATACATGCCTCAAGTATATAGTCGGCGGGCTGAAAGCTACTTCAAATACAACAAAAATGTCAACGAAAACTAAGCCTGAAGCGTCAGATGAAATATTAAGTCCCGATGAAAAATATAATTTTTGCGCATTATTATTGTCCAGGAGCTCGTTGCAATAAACTCATGTTTTAATATAATGTATGTACATATGTGATCTTGAATTGTGTACTCGCGCAGTTGAGGTAGCAGTATGCGCTTGGAAACAATAGAAAAATTCCCGAAAGTTCAGCGGATAGAAAAAATAAAAGCAGATTTAGCACCTGATTTTGTGTTGGAGACCATTTATGAAATTATCAAAGTTCAATTGAGACGAGGTTTTGCTAAACAAAATTCTGCATTAGTTGTGGTATTGAATCACAATCTGGATGAGATCGGAGGGCTTCCAAGGAAAATTGATAATATTTCGCATCACATCATCATAATAAAACAGCTGATTCTCGAATTTCAAGTTTCCTAAGCGCTGCATCACAATAATCACAACAAACTTCAGAACTGCTGGTGTGTCTGGGAGTTTGTCATGCGTTGGTTTTTTTACATGCGACATCACAAAACATTTCCTAGGTTGGATTCTGGCAAATGGGCTATAAAATCAGAAGAGATCATCAGGCGGGGAAATTGTGTATATTACATCAATCGGAAATAAGGTACATAAATAATCACATTAAGTTTTCAATCACAAGTGATTTAATTGAAGTATAAATAAAAACCTTTATGTTTCTAATAAGAGAGAAAATACTTTTGAATCTACTATTACTAATTCCGTAAAGGAATGATCTTTCTGTCCACCTATATTTATCTTTAATGTAAACAAACATTGAATTGTATCCCTTTACTCAGAGAGACAGTGAAGCAAATCCTGGGTGGTAATCAGGGGCAGTACAATTTGTGTGAACCTGGCTTTTTATATAGCGTTTTGAAGTTTTTACATATATAGGAGGTGCCACTCCCTCTAATTGGAATTAGTCCATTTTTCGTCCACAGTTTTTTTAAAGAAGTTTTTAAATTTCTTATTTGTATATATGGTAGGGGTGTCGGTTAACCTATTTCGTAACTTTTCAATCACACGAGCTATGATTGAATATGTAGCCATTGTGTATACCATTTTTCATCATCAAATTATTTTTCATGCTTTTCCCGAAGTTGTGATTTCCACAGTAAAACAGACAGGCGGATAGACAGAAGAATAGACAAACGGACATTACTAAATTGACTCAAGCGAAGACGCTGATCAAGAATGCATACAGTTTTCTTTACCTTCTGCCACGTCCTTTACAAACGTAGTGGCAAAATGAATCTGAGTATATAGTATAAAAAATGAAGGGAAGAGCACAATTCTAAGCCGCAAACATTTCTCTGTTTTTCTTATGGTTGGCTAGAGACAGACACATAATGGCAGCAGTAACATTTTTTTTTGTTTTTGATATGTAAACATCTTTTCTGGCGGACATACAATAACGTGCAGAAAAGAAAAGCTTTCCTGGAGTGGATTGCCAGAAATGTAACGCATAACAACACCACTTCCTTTTAGATCAGGTTCCTCTAGATCCCAACTGGGACATGTCCAATTTACATACCTAAAAATAATTTGTGTGAAAATTACGGAAAATTAAAAACGGCCAAATTAATTCTTGGTTGTGCGTTAATGGTTCTCTTTATTGTTAATTGATTAATATACACTAAATAATAGGATTCAAACAAACTTATTAAGCAAAGAGTTAATAATACTAGCCATTATATTGAATATTGTGTCCAAATCTATAGCCTTGACTAAAGCAGCTACAAATATTTCCCTGAGCAACTGCAGATTAAGCAACAATCCAAAAGAGTTTGTTATATTTTCTGTATCTAAGTTGTTGTTGTAAGTTTGCTAATGCGATTAGTTCTGCGTGACGTAGCTGGTATTTTCGGTAGACGAGCATTTACGGGTGGACCCATTAAACGATCAGGACCCTCGTGCTGTTCTGCGGAAGCTGTCGTCACTTGATGTCCATCTATTAATGGTAATGGAGATGATGGTGACCACTCTGAGCTAGAGCTCGAACCAGGAGACTCAGAGCTATTTATTTTGGAAAAATAAAATAAAATGAAATTATCCATAATTGACATGATACGCTTACCCTGCTGTATATATTGGAGGTAACTTCTTCTCATAAGCTGTTCCTGGCGTGACTGTTCCAGCGTGTATCTCTTGTTGGTAAAGTCCATACAGTTCTCTCAATTCATCGGGTAGTTCAACATTTCCCTCCTCAATAAGACGCCTTTGAGAGCTTATGATATCTTCGCAAAGACGTCTTTGGCGCTCGGCTCGTAACAACTGTAAATCACGTCTTCGTAGTTCGGCCTGTCTGGCAAGACGTTCAGCTTGCAGTGAAACCTTATCAGCTTCAAGTTCATGTACACGGCAAAGTAGCGCCAGAAGTTCGCGTTCCTCATCACTGCTTATACGTTCTGGAAGTTCCTGAAAATATGGAAAGTTACTTAGTTAGACGGTTGCTGGAACAGAAATTTAGTCTAGAACAACAGTAGTTGATAGGCTAACAGTTAATTCAACAACGTCTGGGACGATTCACTCTACCTCACAATGGCCCTGGTAATTAGAGCTTAAAAATGACCGAGAAAAGCGTACGAAAACATATAATCTTTCTACTCAAAATTTCCACAATAGAGCTTTTGGTCTAAAGACGTATAGTTTAATAAATTTTTTTACTAACAAAAACTAAAGCCGAGGCAGTAAATATGACGTCTGAACACTTTGGATGTTTTTAACATTGCCGAAATTATTACGGCCTACAGATTAGAAGTATTCTAGTTAAATCACCAGAATATCTCTTCAGTTCCGGACAAAGCTTCCCAACAAAGATATTAATTTCAGAACAGGGAAATTTAAAAAAAGTGTAGATAGGGCTTATTTTTGTTGAGTTATGTTCTTACATCTTCAAGCTGTACTCCTTTTTGTCTGCACAACTCCAGCTCTTGCTCTGTACGTTCACGTATTTCCTTATAGCGTCGTGTTTCCTTTTCAATGGCCGCTAATTCACCCCAAGCATTTTTGAGCGCAATAGAGCCTTCCGACTCGATATCTGGAAAAATACAAAAATTACATAATACAGAAAAGTAGCAATAGAAAGTAGAATGTTGGTAGCTCTATTTGGCAATTTCAAAATAAACAATACACATAATCACTATTGCTTAAATTTTTCCTATGCAAAATTGCTGCAAATTTGCCGGGAGCATAAATGCTACATTTTATTTGCAAAATGTCACCGAACTCTCGGTACATTATTTGCTTGTATTATTTTGCGCTTATAGGGTCCCCGCATATTTTATTCTTGCCTTAACTACCTAACTTTTAGCCTTTTTATCCCAATAATGCCATTTTCTATCCATATTCCTGTTGCTTTCATTCTTTCAAATGCTAACTTTTACCAAATTCTGCAAAATTATATCCTCGTAAAAAGTAAAAATTTACAAAACCGGCCCAATCACAAAAATAAAATATTCAAATTAATCTACCATCGTATGTATGTTTTATATTTCTGAAGTTTCAAAATCAGTTGTGATATTCCAAATCATACCATTATACAATACATACCATCATCACCAGATGCATCATACAATTTTCCCATTCGTCCTTGCCAATGCGATATGATCATATGTTGTCTCTCTGCGTCCAGTTCTAGACCAAGTAAATGACTTTCAGCCTCCAAGAGTTTTCGTCTCAGCTTCATTTGTTGCTTAAACGTAAGCACTATCTGCTCTCGCAGATAACGTAACTCCGTTTTTCGATTTTCATCATCTTCGGCATTTCGTGTTGTAATCTGGGCAGTAGCAGCTGCCACTCCACTGCGTGGTCGGTCCGTTAACATTTTTGAGCGTAAGCGTGACACCTCCTCACGCAATTCAGATACAAGAGTTTGATAATGTTTGGTTGGAAAATTTTTTACTTCATCAATAAACACGGAGTTCTGCAAACGTGTTGTGATGCTATTAGCACGATCGGCGTATACAAGTGTATTTTTGGTCTCGTCACGATGTTTACCTTCGGGTGCCACATGTGCGACCATAACGGTTTTGCATTTTCCACTTAACGCCTCTTTTAGAAGGCGTGTCAACTTGGAATCGCGATAGTTAACATATCGAGCTCCGCCTGAAAGCGCATTAATGCAATTGCCTAACGCTAAGAGACTGCGATTTATATGAGCACCTTCCTGTAAGCGCTTTCCACGATTTTTGGTCTTTTTAGCACGCTCTGAACCTGCTAAATCAGTTAAAAAGAGACGTCCTTGCTTTGTGCCCAACGGCGTTATGGTCTGAACGGTGATGCTGAGTAGAGCGTGGCTGCGAGAGGATGTTTGATTGGCTGCAGTTGGTTCCATTGTGCGTGCTTTGTTGCCTTTCATCAGTAGAGAGACAACTTCTTTGCGACTTGCCGTAGTTATTTCGGAAAGACCGGCCACAGTTATGCGTTGACCACGGTTATCTTCGCGCAATTCCAGCGGACCACCCGGATTAAGTAAATCTCGTATAAGTTCATTATAGATTTCCAAGTACGAAATAGACACCTAATATACGAAATAAATTGAACACTACATACAACAATACAAAAGATGAAGAAAATCAAAAAAGCTACCTTGCAAGAATTCGCTTCCTCAGCCATTTCAATATGCTGAAAGATCTCCTCAATCGCTCTAACCATTAGACCACTTTCGTTGTTATTTGAATCGTACATTTCGTAGCCACCAGAAGTTGCTGGCTGGCGATCGGATGTTGTAGTTCTCTTGCGACACGGTCCAAGCATAGTGTGTGTTTTACCAGAACCTGTTGCGCCATAGGCAAACACTGCAGCATTGTAGCCATTGAGTACATCTCTCACAAGCGGAGCTGTTGTAGTTTTATAGACCCTTTCCTACAATATGAATGAAGTGGAATAAAGTAAAAGTGAAGTACCAAAAAACAGCTGCTTACTTGTGTGTCGTGTTCTTTAAAGACATGATCGTATGAATACTTTCGTGCGCGTGTTTTACCACCATCATCGAAGTGTAATGAGCCCTCTGATATAACTTCTATGCAACGGTCGGTATTTTCAAAAGTAGGACGAACGCGTACTACCACCTGCAAGAATTCAATTGTAGAGTGAAATATTCATTACCTATGGCAAACATTTTAGTGAGCTTACAACCAAACGTTCTTCTTGTGGTGCTCCTGTTGCAATTGGCCTACCTAGTGCTGCTGACGAAGAAGAGCTTCCACCGCTTCCACTAGACCAAGAACCATTTTGTGCCATAATCCAATGCGATCAGAGTCGGTTAGGATTTAATCTGAATAATATCAAGGACCACAAATAATTTAATACACTCGTACTAGTCCAATAAACGGAAGGTTTTCATGTGGAAATATTAGAGGCATCTTTGTGGGATACAGGGTGGTTGGGTAACTGATTAACTACTAAACTAAAATACGCGGCTGTGTAGTTAAATTCATAATAGGAAGGAAAAAAAGTTTAACTGATACACTTATCAGTATCTAACTGATAGACGAAGAAATATTGTAGAACGAGATCCGGCACGATTCAACTTACACGCCCACCACAATATGTCCTCTGCTTCTACAGCGCCCTAGAACCTCCTCAAAATAAAATCCATAGATAATGAAGTCACTTATCAATCAGCGCTTTTATGGAAACACATGATATATGTAAATTAGGGTTCAGGGTCAATTTGAATCACCCTGATGTACATATGCAGAGAAAAAACCTGAACAACGCCACGACGAATGGAAAAAAACGGTATTAGAAAAACAGCCTAAAATAATGAGCCAGCAATCGAAACAGTAACTTATGCAGCTTCTGTTCAGGGACTACGCTCCTAATGGAGTTATAGGATGTTAGTAGTAGTAGTAGCAGCGGCAAAAGCTGTGAATCTGTAAGACCTTACAACTGTCATTTTACGGAAATATCGGAACCAGAAAAGAATTCCCGAAAATGGATCCGGGCAGTTTCAATTTTTATCGATTCATTTATTACAAATACCTAAGGCATTAGTTAACTAGCAAGGAATTTGTTGATACCAAATGTGAAAACTGTTTAGCAACTACATACAACTTTTATCATTTAGCACTGAACTCCATGAAAACCAACTGCAGAGATACCTATGTTGTACTTAGATTAATATATTATTCATTATTTTCACGTTTAAACTTAAACGTGGCGGTGGCGTTAACACTTAACTTCAATGTGTCATTCTTTTGCATACTAAATGATCCTCATCATTTCAATTGATTGCTAAATATAGAGACATTGAATTTGAAAGTTTGAAATACTTGGCATGAATTATTTAGGAACCCAACGCGAGCGTTAAGTGGAAAAATTTCCTTAATGATACTTTGTATATTTATCTGTTTGTGAACTTTGAAACGTTATGTTTTCTTTCATTGTTCATATTAATTCAATGTCATCGTTGATGGTTATTGAATTGCATCGTCAATTCAAAATATTTGGAATTTTCAATTGGATTCTTTTGAAACCATACCACATAGTGCATAGTATGGGTTGAATGGAGGACTCAATATTTACATTCAAATATTTTGGGTGTGTGAATAACTGCGCACAGCTCGATGAAAACCATTGACATCCAGTTTTTTTTTCGATTTTATACAAATTGTGAAAATTGCTTAATGACATGAAATGACCGACAATTCAGTTGGGTACGCGTGGTAATATCGAACAGTAGAGCGCGTTTCTTTAAAAAAATACAGATTGTATATGTGGTATGGCAAAAAGATTTTTTTTTTTTTAAAGGAACAACAGAGGTTCTCATTTTTGTTCCTAATCTCCTACTATTGAAGTATAGGGCCACCACAAAACTCTTCCTGCGTGATCAATACTGAATGCCTCATTTCTCTCTAATATTTCTCGGATTCATTGCACGATAATTTAGTATGCCGACGGCAGATTTAAGTTGTTGATTAACAAAGCGTGCTTCCAATCCATTTCCATTATCGCCCTTAGATTTGGATGCTAATCGAATCTTGTCAACATCTACGTAGCAATTCGACAATGGAGATAGTTTTGGCCAACCAAATTCGGTGACAAAGATTTTGAGCTTCGTTGTCGTTGACAAGAACAAAAAGTGACAGACATTATGAAGCTGAGACATTACGAGCTTATGACGCTACCCGAGTAAATTAAGTTATCCACCTCTGCAATGCCTGATTCAATGGTTGTGCGTATGGACATGCTCTCTGTTATATTCATGTTGATTTTCAAGCCTAACTTTTTTGATCTAACATCGGTGAGCTTTACTTGAATGTCCGACAGATAAATGGTGAGGTGGCATGGTTCATCTCATAAGCAACATCATTCACATGCTCGCTGAATGTCCATTTAGCTGAGCACAACCAGCCGCTATCAAAAGCAGATGACCTTGGCGCACACCCGAGACGAACCCAAAAGAATCGTAAAGTGTTTCATTCTGAAAAGATTATACATTGTCTTTATATTGAACCTTGAGGAGGCCTATAACCTGTTGCTGCATCTTAAAGGCAATTGCCTTAGCCAATAAAGGTTAAATGTAAGAAGGCTTGCCATTCGTTTAATTGCTCCATATTCTATTCAAGCTAGTGCCGATGTGCTGTTTTTCCAACGGTTTAGCTGGAACAGAAGTTGGCATGAATTAAAGAAAAGCAGTAAAACAAAAGATATTGACTACCCACTGTGCAACGTGTATCCTTAGCCTATATGACAATTGCTATGTTGTCGGTCATTCTATGCACATTAAGCCTTTGTTTGTTTTGACTTTCAGCCTTTGGTGCTGGTCGAGTGAGTTAATCCATTGTTTATCTACTACTACTATTTCCTTTTGTTTTAGTTTTCTTTACTGATAGTTTTGTTGTTTTGCCTTTAACTGATTTTTTGTATAAGATAGTACGCCACATAGTGTGTAAATTATTATGGAGTTACTATATGACATGGCATTAAATGTACTAATCGGAATGGGTGAATACTTCAATAGCCAACAACTAGACGCCTTCATAGACAAATGTTTTAAATGGTATTGCTGCCATTAGGCTTTTAGGTGAGAGACTAATAATAAACAAACAACAGTCCATTAGTTTGGTATACATACCCACAGGAGGGTGTTTTTTTTTGGGAAATATTTTTTTTTTTCTGAAATTTTCATTAAAACTTGTTGGTATAAATATATGTTACCCATCACAAGAGAAATTCGAATACTTTGAGGTCGCCCAATAAAACTTTCTTTCCATTATATAAAATAATTTTCGGTGTCAGAAAATTTGCGTATAATGAAAGAAGAAACATAAAAAAAACCAAATAAATATAAAAAAAATGGATTGCATACTTTTAGTTGCTAAAGAGAGGTAGATTTAAGTTGTCATATAAAGGGTTTTTTTTTTAGAGGTTTGTTTTTCGAATAGAGATAAAACTAGCATTTTATGGTCAAATCTGGCAACTCTAATGTCATTTATGTTCAGTTTGGTTTGCCATTTCATCATGAACAGGTTGACAAAAGAACAACGCTTGAAAATCATGCAAATTTATTTCGAAAATAATGGTTCAGTTCGCGAAGTTTACCGCAAGCTCCGTCCATTTTATGGTCGACATAATCGTCCATCAGAGCAAGTAATTCGGTTAACCATGGATCGTTTTCGCACTACGTTTACTCTATGTGATAATACGCATCCGCAGAGACGTCGAACAGTGCGCACCGAAGAAACAATTGCCGCTGTAGAGCAAAATGTTGAAGAGGACCCGAATGAATCGATTCGCCACCGTGCACAGCAATTGGAGCTTTGTCCATCAACTTTATGGAAGATTTTGCGCAAAGATCTTGGCTTGCGACCTTACAAGATCCAGCTTATGCAAGAATTAAAGCCGCGAGACCATGCAATGCGTCGTGATTTTGGTGTATGGGCCGAAAATGAGATTGATCTCGATGCTGATTTTCATCGCAAAATTTTGTTCAGTGATGAGGCTCATTTTTGGTTGAATGGCTACGTCAACAAGCAAAATTGCCGCATTTGGAGTGAAGAGAATCCACATGAGACCCTTGAGACGCCATTACATCCACAAAAACTGACTGTTTGGTGTGCTCTATGGGCTGGTGGAGTCATTGGGCCATACTTCTTCCGAAATAATGCTGGAGAGTCAGTTACCGTTAATGGAGACCGGTATAGAGCCATGATAACCGACTATTTTGTTCCCGAATTGGATGGCATGAATGTGGATGAGTTGTGGTTCCAACAAGACGGCGCTACATGCCACACAGCGCACGTCACAATCGATTTATTGAAGGAAACATTCGATGAGCGCATAATTTCGCGGAATGGACCAGTCAATTGGCCACCAAGATCGTGTGATTTGACACCATTGGATTATTTTCTTTGGGGATATGTGAAGTCGCTCGTCTACGCCAACAAACCAGAAACGTTAGGGGACTTGGAAGCCAACATTCGTGGCGTTATTTCCGACATACGGCCCCATATGCTCGAAAAAGTGGTTCAAAATTGGACCTGTAGAATTGGCTTTATTCGAGCCAGCCGCGGCGGCCACATGCCCGAAATCATATTTAAACATTAATGGCATAAAATTATCCTTCCAATAAAGCCAAATTGATGGACATTAAAACGATTTTCTTGTGTTTTATTTCAATTCGAAGCTCTATACCTCTAAAAAAAACACCCTTTACAAAAAGAAAATACAAAAATTTGAGAAGCTCGCGTAAGAGCATTTAAGAAGAAAATTTGAATACAAGCGCAGAAAAAAAAAGCTTGGCTTTACTTTTTTTCTTTACAAGACAATGGCCCCAAACATGCTTCATGTATTGCAAAACAACATTTTGAAAGTATTTCAATTGATAAAGTAATCTGGCTTGTACAATCAGCAGATCTGAACACGATAGAATATTTATGGTCGATCTTGGACAGGAAAGTTTCAATAACGAGCCGCTGTAACATCCCAAACTTTTGGAATGATTTGCAACAGCAATAGCATAATATACTCTAACAAATCCTCCCGAATTTTGTACAAAGTGCTCCACAAAGATTTCGAGCTGTCTTTCAAGGCAAAGGTGGAAATACAAATTAATACAAAAAGTTATTTTTAAAGCTTATATTTCAATGAGCGTGATTATATAAGACAAAATTAAATTTATACTTTCAATTGTCGTCGTGATTTATAGCACACATTAGTATAAGTAGAAAATTTGTTATTTAAAATATAAGATCATTATGAATTGGGTTTTCTTAATTCATTTGAAACCTTAATTAAGAAAAATAAACATATTTTTATGATAACTCAGGAACATGTCCCAAAAGTTGAAAAAAAACATGAACTTGAAATTTATACTTTTAATTGTCGCCTAGTGTAGTTATATATGAATTTCAGGAAAAAAAAATATAAAAAGAAAACACCCTTACGAATAGTAAGGTTTGGAAATTGGTATGGATTAAATGACTTGCTTGACGAAATGGAATTTAAAAAAACCACAAAAATCTAATTTACTGGTTTTCATTTTAGATAAAAATATGATAAATAGACAAATGAAAAGTGGACGTTCAAAATATTTGCATTTGATCGTTTTCCACTGACATTAGTATAGGGTGTTACAATAAGAGCTCGTATAATTTTTTTTATAAGGATGTCAGCTCTAAAATTATCTGTTGATGTTGATATTTAGTAAATATAGAACAATACACTAGAGAACAATGCTCAAGAATTCTTAAAACTAACTATAAAAATGTGAGATTTTCAGGAAGAAAATCTCGGCTCTGCTTGCCAGCAGAGCCGAGATAAAAATTTTAAGCGAACTGGCGTAGAATTAATCAAGCCAAAGATCTAAACAAACGGCATATGCCACAGTCACAGTCGGAGTTGCGATACTTCAGTTTTATTTTGTGCAGTCTTAAGGCTACATTAGAGGCTAAGATCGGTATGAAAATATCGAATGATGGCAAATAGAGTAACCCTTCAAAACCAGCTAGCGTGTGTGTCTTAAGGATCCACTATTCCGAAGTTCGATTGTCTTTGCAATTTATTTTGAGTGAAGAGGTATTCATGTAACCTCTCACGAGGCCATATGTTTCCCACAATACTGAGTATTCCAAGGAACTTTATCCCAAATGCTCGATTACAGCATTTATCACGTCTTTATCTTTTCCTCCAAATTTTTTTTCAGGATGACATTCAAGTATCGCATTTTGTTTCATTTAAATGTCTTAATGCTATTTCATTCATTTCAGGAATGGCAAAGCTGTACACTTTATATCTTCGCGCGAATAATTGTATTCAGGTTGACACCTACACCGTTAGTTGTTGCCAATCTTATCACTTCTGGGATTGCGAATTCAATGAATTCACTATGTGGTAAAAGCTGCATATCCGTAAAATTTTGGGTGCCATCAAAGTCAGTAAATCATTTATGACTAAATTCTAAGCAGGGGTGCAACTTCTTCTTGAGATAAACTTCTGTACATTCCCGAGTGATGATGTCCCGAAGGTCTATAGTTTAACATACTTTTGATTTAATGACTTTATCGTTGGAGTCAATGTAAAGCATTTCAGTGTGTCACAATCATCACATCTAGAAAAACGCCATTTTTTTTTTGCTCCAAGAACAATACAATATTTCCTTGCCTTCAATTTGCATATTAACTATATAACTAAACTTTGAATGAAAAAAAAAATTTGGAATATCAAAAAAAAAAAAATACTGGGCAACACAAATTTTTGTAATCCAAAGTTTCAAAAGTTGGATTTCCCTTAAATTTTCCTTCAGCTTGGCACATGCAAATAAATGATTTCATAACGTAGGCAACAAAATTGGCCAAAACTTTTGCCATGTAGGTCAATTAAATGCGAGTTTTGCACAGAACGCTAAGCAGACCTGCCCCTACTCTAGTCAAGTAGTGCTTTTTCTTTTTTGTTTTGGAAACGAAATCAATTACATAAATTTTTCAAGATCAAAATCATTACTACAATTAATTTAAAACCAAGTATAACTTACTAACTGCAATTTAAACGATGCACAAAATTAGTAAAGTTTTTTAAAAAAAATTTACACTTTAAATTATTCTATAGATGTGTAAGTACATATATACATTTATTTCTTGAGCTAAATTCAACATGAAAATCACTAAATCAACACTTTTTGAGGTACTGTCCACTATGGAGTTCAAAGCTCAACTAACTTTAGTTGCTGCCAATTGTATTGCCACAACTTACGGTCAGCCCCAGCACCGTCTTCTTGCCAATCACAAGCAAAACATAGCATAGCTCTGAGAGAAAAAGTAGCGATATAATGCCAGCAAGGATATGCGGGGACCTGCCAAGTTTGCTAGAATGTTAGTGCGTCATTTTGCATTCTGTTGAGTGGAAAAACTTTACTTTCATTGTAACTACCTAAATGAGTCTCATTTGGCTAGTAGACCAGCGTTTAAGTTCTTTGGCATGTCTGCTGTATTATCACGTTTTTGCGCCTTTGCGCCAAAACTTTGCTAATTTTTTATTCGCTTTCACATGCTTTATTGGAAAAATATTGTAATATGCCAACGGTCCTTGGAGAGGGGCGCAATGGGTATAAGGGACTTGTCAATTTACCTGGTCATGAATATTCAAAGTAATAGGTATGAGTTTTATTGCTGTCGTAGGTAGCTGTTGTTATTTTCATCTTCGAAATTCCATTGCATACTGTGAGGGGTGAGGGCAAGTCTGGTGTTAAATTGCTCGTCAATTTTTTTTTTAATTTTCATTCGTTTGTTGAAAACATAGTCAATTATCAGTCAATCAGCTATTTTTCAAATTGAAAATGTGAATAATTCAAAGTGCAAGCTTCTTTTGAAATGACTTTAATTTATTTTAACTATTAATTTGTTTGTGCTACTACAACCAAATGATAAATTTCTAATTGCTGAGGTCTAATCAACGTCTAAGTATGATATTTATGTAAGTTCCAGGCCACACAAAAGGAAATATAATTTGTGTATGAAATTATTGAAGAACCCTTTTTTACCACATTGGTCATGGTGAGATTAAAAAGGAGCTTCAATCAAAATATTTTTATTGAAATTTTCGTTTCTTTGGAGGTCTGCCCCGATTCAGCACTTGCACCAGGGCTGTCAAGCCTCATGTTACGACCCTGATAAGCTCTATAAATTTGTAACGGCAGAGTACAATGAGAGTAGTCTTGGAATAGTTGAGGTTGGATTCTAAAAAATATGTCTTGCGTGATGAAAATCAAATAAGATTTCATGGAGAGTTATCAACATTAATTTAAGAAATAGAATCGAATACATAATTTATTAGACTGTAGCAACAAAATAAAAGAATAAAGAGTTTGACAAAATATTTTATAAACGCACCAAAATCTGTAAACTGCCCACCTCAAAACCATTCCAGTTCGATATATATAATTCACACAGCGCGGGTGAGCTCAATGAATAATCGCGAGTGAATTTTCGAAATGTTTTCAGGAAAAGTTTTTTAAAAATATTTGCAAATTGCATTTTCACTAGTTTTTGAAAATTGTCCATGTTTCGCAAATCATTTCAAAATAAGCAATTTGGGTAGAGAGACAACTGCCGTGACCGGGCAATAGACGTAGTAACCGCCCAAGGGATCTTTCACTGTGTATACTTTTCAATTGATAGCCATTTTGTTGAAGTCAGTTAAAAGGTTTATAGTTAAGAGTACTTTTTGAAAATGTTATTCTGCAACATCCGATATTTTACAAACCAGATCCGAGGAAAAAAAATGAGCGATAAAATGTACTTATTACTAGGCTCTTATTGAATTTAATAACCTCAGTGCAACAACATTCCATTGATTTTTCTGCCATAAGCAATATTTTTAAAAAATGTTTAATTCATTTCCATTCATAATCTGAATTATGTATACACAACAACAATATAATAATTAAATTTTTGTTCTTATGTTATCATAATCACTTATGGTCGAGTTAAAGCATACTTTAACGTTAAAATATACTTTAACTTTAAAACAGCCAGTTAACAATCTGTCAAAGTAAAGAAAAGTTTGACATTTTGGAAATTTTTAGTGCATTTCAATTATGAAAGAGTAAAAATAAAGAATTAAAAGATATTTCGAGATTATTAATGACTCGAGTATATTGAGCTGGCCATGATACATACATGGCACATTATCATGTTAGCAGCAATGCTAAATGGTGAGTTTTCCTTTTCATTTTCAGAGCTACCTAGGTATCAAAATCAGCTTGTTTTGCATACGATTTATTTAGTTTTGACAGCGATGGAGTCCATAATTTCTTACAGAATTTCCGTTTTGTTCAACAGAGTTGTTACCATGGTTTAATGATATAAGGTTGGAGCATCTTGTCAAAATTTGTAATTGCAGCCCTGAGAGAGCATAAGATCTCTTCTCAGATTGTCAACAGCATAATCAAAACAAAAAAAAAAAGAAGAAACAATAATTCCATTCGATTCACTGTCGACGCCTTCCTTCATTCATAGGAGAACAAAAAAAAAAAGAAATGATTTCAACAACGCGGCATAATTCACAAAAAATCACTGTAGATAATATTAAAGAAAAAATCGAATTTGACAATTCGAGAAGGATCAAATAAATACTTAAAAAAAGAGGCACAATTTGAATTCACTTCAGCATTATAAAATTAAACCATGAGTTGTTACTATGATTCAACCATGGTTGTCAAATTGAAATCAATGAATTAATGGCTTTCCCAAATTTTGCCTTAAAGTATCTAAACTTTTATTTTTTGGCAAGTGTTGACATTTTTTTTTGCTAAACAAAAAATAGTTTAAGTACATATAGCAAAAACCGTCCGAATATCGGCTTTTCCTTAAGTTTTTAAATTTGATTACAATTAACAGGCTCTGATTGAATTAACAGGCTCGCCGCTTCAAAAGCAGCTACTTTTCAGCCCTGGGTTCAACTGCCGAATGTTGCCTCTTTCTTTATTATTTTCTTGCACCGCAAATATCAAAATCGACAACAAGTTAAGGAGGAAACTATTTTATATTGCGCGTGTGAATTTTTGTTGTGATTGTGATTTTGACATTTGCTGTGGAAGCTCTCTCAGTGTTGCAGTTTTTTGATTAATGCAACCCCGATTATTTGCTGTCGTAGAACCTAAAGAACAGTTTCTATATTGGCAGCAAAAAGATGAGAAGCTTTACTATCTGTTTCTCCCTCACCCCCATTGTTCTCTGTTAGTCAACGTTTACACGAGGAAACTCTTGAGAGAAAGTTTTCCTGTTTGTAGGCAAGAAACGAAAAAAAACGAAAGGGTGGTGTACAGAATTTGTCGTACCCTCGAAATCCCTTTCGTTCTATTCGCTAGCTGATATTATGCTTTGAATTTACGTTTGCTGTGGCGAGTTGACGCAGAATTGCTTTGACATTTTCTTGCACAAAGAAATTCTAGTTTTCGTGTGTAAACGCAAAACAAATTCACAAAAGAGAATAGACAAGAATTTGTCTGACCGAAATTCTTCATGTAAATGTTGACTTAGAGGAATTTGCAAAAAAAAAAACGCATCTCTTTCTTATGCCTCTGGGCTTGAGCGTAGCAAACTTTTTTTGATGGCAGCGAAGTGACAGTACAACTTGTGAAGTGTACAAACCTGTGATGGAAATTTTCCACAATTGTATAAGATCTAAAGTGAATTTTGAATTCTACCACTGAAGGTTTCAAACCTACCACATTTTATTAATAATATATGTATACCAATCAAAATATACACAGGTTCATTTACTTAAGCGGCATATATAAACGATTTTATTAAGTTAGCAGCTACTAAGCTTGATGCTGACTGCATAGATAATATAACCACTAGTTTCAAAAGTTAATAGATAACTACAATGACATCGATGTGTTATCTGTTACTCTATAAAGTTTATTGTGATGATTAAGATAAACAATTTGATTTAAATTGTAAAGAACTAGAGATTTTACAATATTGTAATTGTAATAAAATCCTCGATATTGACTTGTCCTTTTCTTGATTTAAGAGAAGCAATTTTAAATAGTGAGAGGAGTTCTATTGTCCTTTTCGAGAATAAAAAACTTCCAATATATCTCAGGAAGACTTCCGAAAAGGATTACGTTAAAAAAAATTAATATCAAATCTACCCCCATCTCATCCAATCTAACATATTTTTTGGTTGAACTCTTCCATCGTCGAAAATTTGTTTCACAGGTTCAAAGAAAAGAACTGAGAGCGAGAGATATATAGGAGAGAGCCCTTCATTATTGGTTTTTAGTTTGTTAGAAACAACAAGAACAACAACAACAACATAAATATATTTCATTTGCTTAGACAGCGTTTACACGAGGAAACTCTTGAAAGAAAGTTTCCCTGTCTGTAGGCAAGAAGGGAAAAACGAAAGGGTGGTGTACAGAATTTGTCGTACACGCGAAATCCCTTTCTTTCTATTCTTTAGCTGATATTATGCTTTGAATTTACGTTTGTTGTGGCGGGTTGACGCAGTAATTGCTTTGAAATTTTCTTGCACAAACAAATTCTAGAGAATAGACAAGAATTTCTCAGACCGAATTTGCTCGTGTAAACGTTGACTTAGGTACAACGTAATAACCTTACAAATGAACTTATTTTCTAAACAGATAGACAGATACATATATGTGCATATGTAGAGGCCTGACAAAGTTTTAGCTGCTTGTGTCTCAGAATTTTAATAAATTTGTTAAAAAATATAAAATGAATTTTCATCGAGAAAAAAGTGTAAATATATAAATTCATTTATTTTAAATACATGTGTATATAAAAGTGAAATTTCGATTTGCCACCACTAAAGTAACCATATTAAAAGAAGAGTTAAGAGCAACAATTTATAAATCCATGGAGTAAAATTTCTGAAACATATAGTGTGGTATGTACAAAAAGTATGTTGTATAAACTTTATGTCTGATATTAGAAGTATTTGTGCAACGTAAGTATCGAAAAGTTTTTCCGCATTGTGGCCTAGAAAACAAAAATGGGATCAACTGATGTTGCAACTTGCAAGAGCTCATATAAATTTTGCATGTGCGTATGTACATTTATTGAAAAATGTAAACAATATATGCTGTCAGAAGACTGTCAAATGGCAAACACATACATGTACATATTTAACACAATAAACAACAAACAACTCAAAATTAGAGCTAGAATTAGAGTCGGTGCATATTTTTTATTTAGTTTCAGGAAGTGAAATACAGAGTGGTTGAATAGGTTGAAAAGACAAATTCTAGTGCAAGGAGCATTTTAGTTGTTCATACGAATTCTGAACATGAGAAAAAAAAATTCATTGAACAGTTCCGTCTCTATGTCAACGTTTATACGAGGAAATTCAGTCAGACAAATTCTTGGCTATTCTCTTTTGTGAATTTGTTTTGCGTTTACACACGAGAACTAGATTTTTTTTGTGAAATAAAATTTCAAAGCATTTACTGCGTCAACTCGCCACAATAAACGTAAATTCAAAGCATAATATCAGCTAACAAATAGAACGAATTCTGTACACCACCCTTTCGATTTTTCCCTTCTTGCCTACAAACAGGAAAACTTTTTCTCAAGAGTTTCCACGTGTAAACGTTAACTAACAGCAGGTACATGAAGGACAAATTCTAGTGTTATTAGCATTTTAGTTGTCCATACGAGTTATGAACATGAGAAAAAAATTGACTGAACAGTTCCGTCTTTATGTATCACGTGAAAAAAAAATCTAAAAGACACTGGACAAGGAACAGGAAAGAACATAAAATTTTTCTATTCGAATTTTTCCTGAAGAAAATATTACGTCAACTTATTAGCTTTCAGAGTTTAGGAATATTTTTCCTGCTTCTGGGATCCACTTTGTGTTCTTATTCACATCAGAAATATTTGACAGTTTTTCCAAAACCTCACTGTTGCATTCTTTTTTAATTATCGTATTTTTACCTCAGTTAGCATTATTTTATTGCCTGCCCTGTATTTCATTTTAAAGAGCGTGCGCTTCATATTGCCTACTTTTTAGCATCGGCAAAGATGCACAGTTTTGAACACACCGCAGTAATCAGCTGTTTACATCAACACCTCTTTGACAGTTGTTGACAGCAGTTGCATTGTGATTTTGTTTATTTGAGATATTTGTTTACTTTCCGGTGTTAATTTAATTGTTATTTCACAGAAAATCTTCATGGACCTATCAAAATTTAATATGATACAGTCAGCTCCCCGCGACAAGCCGCACATACGTCAATTATATCTGTTACGCAGAGCGCCTTTCTTCGCACTATCAACAAAATCACACGCCGGCTTAAATAAAACGCACAGTTTCATTTTCTTCTGCGACACCTCTACTGTTAAATAAAATAACTGTGGGTAGCTAAGCCGGTTTTTGATATGCTCTAAGATATAAATGATTGAAATATGCTAAAAAAGGAAAAGTTTAAAAAAAAAATATCGCAGAAGAAAATGAAACTGTGCGTTTTATTTAAGCCGGGCGTGTGATTTTGTTGATAGTGCGAAGAAAGGCTCTGCGTACCAGATATAATTGACGTATGTGCGGCTTGTCGCGGGGAGCTGACTGTATGTTGAAATCTTTTTCGGAAGAAATTTGCTTAAGCTCACATCGCTATCTAGAGCAAATTGTGCTATTCAATTAAAAAAAATTATGTGAAAAATTAGTTTTCTAAAAATCGCAATAAATCGGGAACTCCTGTGCTAATTTCCGAAAGATACGAATCACATGAAATGTAATTTAATAAGCTACTATGTTGGTACAGAAATTTTTGATATTAAACTGATACTTTCGAGATAGGCCGGATTTTCTGAAATGTTACCGATTTTTTTTTTCAAAAACAGCTATTTTTCCAAAAAAGTCTGATATTGACTTACAGTTTTAGGCTTAAGTTTACTTTAGCTGACATTCTCCATTTTTTTTTTCTTTTCTTAGGGGTAAAAGGGGGTCAAAAATAAATAAAAATTATGAAAAAAAAAACGGGCCGCTCGGATCTAGTTTCGAAGATATAGCCATCGGAAGTTCCGGATATAGCTTTTGTAAAAATGATCATAAGTTGGGAACCCTTGCATGGATATCAAAAATTTGGTGTCATAAGAAAGATAATTTAATGGCCTTTAATAATGGTGAGTAACAACATCAACAGCAACAATGGTGAGTAGTTTTGAAATTTAACCTATAATTTTGGAGATATGACGACTTTTTTGAAATTTTGACAATTTTTTTTTTTAAACTTTCCCTATAATCTTTTTAGCATATTTCAATCATTTATATCTTAGAGCATATCAAAAACCGGCTTAGCAGCTCAGGATTTAAAACTTTAAAAACCCAATACCGGCTTCGCGGCGGCCTTCGGCCGCGAATCAGTCTATAATATATCCAACACCTAGTTTGCTAGCCACAGTAATTTTATATAAGAATAGGGCGGCCACGATTTTTCATAAAATTTTTAAATGTTATAATGATTATTTTGTTTCATGAATTAATAATTATTTTAAATTGAATGTTGTAATAAAAAAAAGAGCGCCTTAGGCGAAAAATTTTACAATAATAATAGCCTTATAATAATAATAATAGTTGTTGTTGTTGTTGGATTTTTATTGTTTTTGTCCACAAATACACACTTTCCATAAGAATTCATTGAATGATATTTTTTGTTTTCCGGTAAAAAAAGGGGGTAAATAATAAAAAATTTACAATGAACAGGTTTTTTTAAAAAAGCCATATCTCCAAAATTATAGGTTAAATTTCAAAACTTTACTCACCATTAAAGGTCATTAAATTATCTTTCTTATGACACCAAAATTTTTGATATCAATGCAGGGGTTCCCAACTTATAATAATTTTTACAAAAGCTATATCCGGAACTTCCGATGGCTATATCTTCGAAACTAGATCCGAGCGGCCCGTATTGTTTTCATAATTTTTATTTATTTTGGACCCCCTTTTACCCCTAAAAAAAAAAAATTGGAGAATGTCAGCTAAAGTAAACCTGTTCCCAGTTTTATAACATAATAAGAAAGCTCAATTCATTTGCCTTAAAAAGATGTAACAAAACTTTTCTATATTTACCATTTCTAACCGAAAATAAAAAACTCATTCTTACGGATTTTGGCAAGTTTTTAAATTTTTTTTTAATATGATGCTTCTCTTCAACAATATCATCATCAAATTCGTTAAGATAATAGATATTAAAATGTATTTCAACCGATTACATCCTATAGTATATAAAACACCAACTTCACTAGCCAGAGTAATTCTACTTATAAGTTCGGGTAAAAGGGCGGCCACCAGCTGCTGCTTAGAGTTTAAATCTCCAATATCGGCCTCGCAGCGTTCTTCGGTGAAGGTTCAGTCTATAATATATCAAAAATCGGCTTCTCTATCTTTGAAATCGGTCTAGCCATAGCAAACTTTATGAAATTTTTTTTTACATAAAAACAGTTAGATCCTTTATAGAGCGCCACGATGGGGTAAGATACCAATTAAAAATTATTAAATGAGATATATTTCTCGAGATCCCTTAAAAATTTAATCTGGATGTTCTCTCACGAAAATGCGGTATCTTAACTTAGTTGTAACACTGTGCAACACCAATAATATCAAACCAAATCTCTCAACGGAATATAGTAGGTACTTTAGATCAAATAAGCGATTTTCAGGGTCACAATTTCAGAATCACGTCATACTTATTTCTTTACCGAGCTAATGAGCCATTTGTTTGTTTGGCCATAACTTTTAAACGACAAGAGATTTCGTTTTACCATAAGTGTAAAAAATATCCACCTGCAACTTAGTTACAATTCTATTGAACATGGTATCGCTTTTGTGTTTCTGACTATGTTGTGCTTGAAATAAATAATCTTTTGAAAAGACTTGTCTTTGTTTATAGAAAAATAACAGGTGTGGCTTCCTACGGTAACCATTCACCGCTTTTGCTTGCTCAAATGTTTCTTTCCACCCCTAGCAGTTGATTGATATAAATACATTTCTTCTTTTATTTTTATTTTTAGTAAACTGTCAAACACACTATGGACAAGGACAATATCGATATCACTGAACAGCAGCAAACTACTCCAGATAATTTGCCACCTGAACTGCTTATAGAAATATTCCGTCATCTGTCATTTTTTGATCTACAAAAGGCTCGTCTTGTTTGCAAACGTTGGGCTAACATTACTCGATCAACTGAATTACAAAATAAGACAATATTTCGATTAACAAACCGTAACTGGAAAGAAGTTTATGAAGCAACGCGAGAGTACCCGGACGTGGCGCAAGGCCTTATGAAAAATCTATGCCTAGAGAGAATGTCCTACAATGGAAAGCTAATAGCTTTTTTAACGGAAATCGCTGGCTATGTTCAGACGTTACGCCTCAATCGATCAACTACACTCCCCTACAGCATGCAGCAGAAATTAGTCAATGTGCGTGAATTGCGTCTGTTCAAAGTTTCACGCGTTTCAAAGGAAACCAAAAAACTGGCGACAGTGAATCTCAACAATTTTCCAAACCTTAACACTTTACTATTACAAGCCAGTGTAACGCAAGATGTCAAATTACCACTTTTAAGACAATTAACCGATCATGGCAACAACTGGCATCTAAAACGTTTAAAATTAGAACTTATTGCTGACGAACAAGAACTGATATTGCATGTGATAGGAAGTTACGCAGAGACACTAATAGAACTTGAATTGATGTGCTTTTCCAGTGAGATGTTGCAGTTAAATCAATGGAAAAATACATTTCAGCTATTAAAGAAACTACAAATTATGCGGTTATTTGGTAATTTTAATGAAAACTTCCTATTGGGAGTTTTTCAAAGCTTGCCCGCTGAGGCACCAATAAAACATTTAGATCTGACCGGTAGTGTTAAAGTGGACGACGCTACACTAGAGTGTATTTTGGAAAAGTATTCAAAATCTTTAGAGAACTTGGAACTTATGTTTTGCATGCGAATATCTGATACAAGCGTCATCAAATTGGCTGCAGCGCATGGTAACTTGCGTGCGCTTTGTCTCGACCATTGCAATGTCACAAATTATGGCCTACTAAATGGTATTGCCAGCAAAAAAAATGAACAATTACGTGAATTGAATATTAGTGGTGTGGAAAATATAGAAGAGGATTGCATTTGTATATTAGCAGAGCTATTACCGAACTTAGAACACTTGACCCTTACCAATTGCAGTAACGCTGTAACAGATCGCTCATTGAAATGTATTTTTCGGTATCAAACCAAGTTGCGAAGTCTAGATTTGGAACATTGCTATAAGATAAGTGATGAAGGACTAATGGGTCGTTATCGCTTTCGCTCAAATCCTGGCTATACTATTCAACGGTTACATAGCTTACATTCATTGAGCTTGCGCGGTTGCCGCAATATATCTAATCAAACTTTAATAAAAGGCCTCAAATTTGCTGACCTACACACACTTAAACTGGGTTACTGCCACAAGATATCAGCCATCGGTATTGAAGCGCTGGTTGAAAATTGTCCAACGATAGAAACGCTCATTATATCGAGTTGTCTTATGCTAAATGATGATGCGATTGCGCATATCGCAACAAAACTGAAGCGTTTACGTGTTCTAAATGCTAGCAATTGTGTTAATTTAACTGAGAAGTCTATTGATTATATTATCGAATCTTGTCAGTCTTTGGTTGAATTGACGATTTGTGGCATTGATTCTTTAAAACATTGTAACGTTCGTCAGCGTCTGAGAAGTCTAAAACCACAATTGAAGGAGTTGCATATATAAAAGATTTTTGGATGATGTGAGGGTGACTTACTAATACTATATATACACATGTATGTACGTTTGCATATACTCGTATCGTAACGTTTAATTACTCTATTGAAATTAGAAATTAAGTGCAATATTTTTGAAAAATCATTGAAAAACTATATAAAATACACATTTTTTGTATATATTTTGTGAACAGTCTTTCTATGTACAACCCAAAAGAAATAAATTTTAACTAAAAATATATTTTTTTTACCTTAAAAACGGCTCTTTATTCGAAGCATTTTTGAAAACAAAATAGAAACGATTAAGTCTTCCTATTTTGAAAGAATTTTTAGTAGATCCCAAAATAGGAGTAGAAAAAGCTCCAGTGAGTGTGACACCTCCAAATGAAAGTCCATATTTTTGAATGAAATTACGTGAGCAATGAACGATCCACATTGCAACAAAAACTCATTAAATCAAGAGTTATTGCTGTAGCAGAAATAAGCGTAGCATCTCCCATACGAGTGAAAACTGTTACTGAGAAAAGAAACATTTTGAAGACAAGCTAAAAATTTGTTATTTTAACATAGAAACAGATTCAAAATATCAAAAAGGCACCCAGCAAGTTTAAGCTTTTATTAAGTTAATAATTAGAAAAATGAAATTTATATGAAGTTACCACGATATATTCCTGAAAGAGGACGTTGTCCTGATTAATTTTGACGAACAAAAAAACACAAAGAAAGGTCTTTATGTGTAGGTAAAAAATCAAAGTAGGCTTATTTGTGTATCAACGAGTGCATGAGCCGATGTCGCCCATTTTATATCTTACGAAATAAAATTGAAGAATTGAGTAGTGTGCCAAATTTCATCAAATTATCGCGATTTCCGCAGACACAGATGGACATGGCTAGATATGCTAATCAAGAATATAACCGAATCAAAGCGAAAAGTGCTGAACTTTGAGGCTCTGAACGATTTTTCTGTTCTTTTTGTGTGAGTCTTATTTGACTTGTTGATGATGATGTATCATTACTCATTTTGCCATAAGAAGAACCATTATTGCGCTACAATTTATCAAAATTTATTAAAAATATGTATATAATATTCAGAATATTTGTGATCTCTATAAATGTCGACTCTACCAAAAAAATTGTTACAACATGACCTCGGCATGCAACGTTCCAGAAACAGTAAGCAACATACCAAAAATCTTTCTCATGTATTTCAAATGTAACATATCACATGCAATCATTCTGAAATGTTTCTGAAAGGTTCTAGACTCAACGTTTCCTGAATCTTTCAAATGATACCTTTCTGACACGTTATGTGCGAAATCCTTCACACGTAATCATTCGCAATTGTTTCTGAAAGGTAAATAATGTTTTATGATTCTCTGTTTGATGGTAAATCAAGTGTAATTTGTTGTCAATTATAATTTAAAAAATATTAGAAAAAGTAGCTGCGTATAAGTATCACGTGATGGCGCGGGTAAAATGTACCGAAAATTCAAAGTCCCCATGAAGCGTAGTAAAAAAATTGTTCGATGACGCAATAAATCATTTGCGTTTTGCCTTTTCACCTTTATCTTACAAGATTTCTGTTACCTTTCAGAAACGTTTCAAACGAAATCAAAAGGTGAATATTGGCACATTGTAGAAAGCTTTCTGAAATGGATGTGAAAGATTTCTGAAACGTAACTTAAACTTTGCACGATTTTATGTGAAAGATTTCTGAAAGGTATACGAAACGTGACATACCGAGTGGGTCACTCTAAAAATATTTATTCAACATTTTATCTCCTTTAGGGTAAGTCATATTTTTAGCTTAACTTGGAAATTGGCGAAACACATTTGAATTTCGTTTTTGAAGCTTGCACAAAAAGAAAAAAAAAATAATAATGTAAAATATGCAAATTTGAGTTATGGCAAATTTTCAAAAATCTCAATACAAAAAACAGTAATTTAAAAAAAAAATTTCTTTTCGAAACACCAACCAATTCATAACAATTTATGTTCCAACAATTTGTAACGCAGAGTTGATATTTACAGAGATTAGAGACATTTAACAAATTAATTTCATTAATTTTAATAAATTTTAATTAGTTGCAGCGCAATAATGGTGCGACTTATGGCGAAATGATAAGTGGTATCACTACGCACAACAAAAAAATCAGCAAAATCGGTAACTCTAAAAGTTCAGCTTCTTTGGTACCTATATTACTATATACATACATATATTCTTTTCTATAAGCACCACGCCTGATTATAAGGGCAAAGTGAACACATATTCATTTTTGTAGTAGTGTCCTATAGAGTTCACGCAAATTTTTGTTTTTATGGGAAACTTTATAGGAAATCGAATGAAGCTATGTGTAGTTAGTAGAGCAAAGCTTCTAACATTTAACATTTTATCGTGATAGTTAGTAGCATGTCAAAGCTTCCAAAGGCAACAGCGACAGCAACTGTACAGCGGAGAATTTTCGCTTATAAAAAGCTTAGCGACATTATGGTGCGTAAACAAAACAAAAGGACTAAAAGAAATGGAATTAATTATGTGTTGGAAGCTTTTTTTTTTGCATTCAAAGCGACACTAGACGGATCCTTGCATCCTTACGCGCTAACGGAGAGTTTTGAAGTTCGAAAACGAAAAGTACAAATCACTTTCATAGCAACGCTCCACAACGTTGCAACGTTCGCGCGCACGCAGCCAAAAAGTTCATAGCTATAAAACGATATAAGATAAATCCACACAATAAATAAAAACACAAAAGGAAAATTTTAAAAGAAAAACATTCTCGTGTTGTTACCCGCGCATATCAACAATCAAAATATAAATTTTGTGTTCATAGATACTACTTATGTGCGTATGTATGTGTGTGTGCGAAAAAAATATCTAATAAATTACGTGGTTCTCATATTTTGCACATGCATTTGTGATATCTTTGTGCTGTGCTCGTTGCTTGTAAATTTGCGTGTCCAATAGAACGCCGCGCAGCTGGGATTACTTACGTTGATGAAGATCCTATGCAAAGTTAAACGTGATATTGCTATATTTTTATAGAGAAATAACATTTTTAATCAAAAATCATAAATCACAATCAGCTGGAAACGAAAAAAGGAAAAAACACGCCAAAGTGAAAAGTGCCATCAAGTGCATCATTGATCGAGTAACCGCCGCGGTGCAGTAACCTACCTACTACGGGTGATGTGATCTGGATTTCGCTTTCGCTTTGCACCAGTAAACGTTAATTAGAATTTTAAATTTTTTGCAATTCATCACTGAAATTGTTGACTGTGACCATGTCACATGATGATGATAGTTCTATATTGAGCGATGCGGCGGCAGTGGCCACAGTTAATGTAACTGATTACACACAATTATACTGGCCGTTAGCTGCCGAACAATATTTTTTCAACTTTGATTACGATGTTGATCCAGACACCACCAACGCAGCTGATGAACAGAACACTACATTTGCACCAGATTTAGCGTACACGTGGGGACCACAACGTGATTCATTGAAAATTGTAATTCCACTGACCGTCATTTATGGTTTAATCTTTCTGAGCGGTGTCATTGGCAACATCAGTACCTGTATTGTCATCAAGAAAAATCGTTCAATGCATACGGCTACAAATTATTATCTCTTCAGTTTGGCTGTTTCCGATTTTCTGCTACTCCTATCGGGCGTACCACAGGAAGTGTATTTTATTTGGTCCAAGTATCCCTATGTTTTTGGTGAATTCTTCTGTGTTGCACGTGGCTTATTGGCTGAGACCTCTGGAAATGCCACGGTGCTGACCATTACGGCTTTTACAGTTGAACGTTATGTTGCAATATGTCATCCATTCTTGGGTCAAGCCATGTCCAAGCTAAGTCGTGCCTTGCGGATAATTGTCTTAATCTGGATATCGTCAATACTTACTGCTATACCACAGGTGGCACAATTCGGCATCGTTCACTTTGCGGGTGTTGAGAAATGCACTGTAGTACGCGTTATTATTCACCATTCATTTCAGCTTTCGACATTTATATTCTTTTTTGCGCCGATGTCAATTATATTGGTTTTGTATCTACTTATTGGTTTGCATCTTTATCGTTCGAATATGATCGGTCATGGTGGGCGTGCTTATGCTGGAGGTATTAAAAATGGTGGTAGCTTAAGCTCCAAGCCGAAACGTTCAGGCTTAAAAAGTACTCAAAGCGATACAATTCTTTATCGCTATACGGGCGGCACACAACTTAGTTCGGTACAGGGCAGAATGAATCAGTATGGCACCAAGAGGGTCTTGAAAATGTTGGGTAAGTTTGTTATGTAGTACGTATTAAGATGCTGAAAGGGAGTCAGTTAGAAATTAAGTTTTTGCTTTCTATTTATGCTTAGTAATGATTGAATTATTAAAAATTCTTAAAATTCGCTGTATGCTTCAGTTAATCGTTAGTATAAAATCGGTTTTCATCGCTAAGTTTATGGTTTGACGAGTTTGTAACTAAAGTTTAGAGCATTCGCTAATTTATTCCTCCCTTAATCAAGTTTTGAGTAATTTTGCTGTACTATTGTGGGAGTACTTAGTCCCGAAAGTATCATTAAGAAACTCACTAATATCATCGGACTTACCCTTCCTCCAGGGTTACCAATTGACCGCGATTAACCCGGTTGGGCCCGCTATTTCATGTCAAAGCCGGGGTCCCGATAGGAACTCAAATATTTCTGAAATTGCCGTGAATGAGACGATTTGTGTGACATGAACTTACAATTGTGGTTTTACAAGAAAAAAAAAGGTCATCCAGTTTTTTCCAAAAACAAATTTATTTATTTACTATTAGAGGAAAAAATAATTTTTTTTTTTCAGAAGGTCGGGAATCGCTTCAGTACGACTTGAAAACCCTGATTTTCTCATATCTTCTGGAAAAGATATTACCAGATTAAAACAAATATCAAGACGCATTTTATATGATACGAAATAGAAACGCTACGATTAAAAATAAACGGTTTAACGTTACGTGAAAACGTAAACGGTTGTGGCAGAGGGCAATTTATGTAAAATTGAGGAAACTTTATAAATTGCGTGCCACGGCATTCAAATGTGTATGGCAAAAGGAACTTGTCAAGATTGACAAAAAAAAAAATCAAAATATTATTAGAAATGTATAAGTGGGCGTGGTAAAGAATAATTTATATTTTGGCTGGGAACACTTTATAAGTGGGTTATTTCATTTTCTTGTTTAAGTAAAAAAATATTATTTGGTAAACAGGTTTCAGGCAGATTGACTCGTCTCTCCTGCTGTTACCAAAGAACACGTAACAACAAAAAATGCTCAAACTACATTAGTGACTGAAGCAACATTAGCAAAAAAACTAAGCTCAATAATAAAGCGGGCATTTTCTACGATAAATAGCCAGAAGTTACAACACTCCAGATTTGAAATTAATATACTATTTAATCGCCATATCTTGTTATATATACTGGCTCTTCGTGCAGCGTGTAATATTAGCACAATATCATTAAGGCGCGATATTGTACATTGTTAGGAAAAACTTGAAAAGGTTGATACTTTACTTAGTTTAAAGCTTCAAGCTTAATTGCTAAGAAGACTAATAGCTGTAGTAGCTAAACTCTTTTATTATTATTAACGTTGAAAAAGTGCTGGCGTTACATGTCAACGTTACATTTACGTCAATTCACTCTATTAGACTTTTAATATTTGCCAGTAAAGACCGTCATCATAAAATAAGAAACGAAACATAATAATATTTCTTATATATTGTAACCAAATAATTCGTTTTAATTTCGATAAGCTCACCGCCTAGACAAGAAACCATACAACAAACCGCCTTTGAAAAAATCTAATATCAGAGGGTTGCAAAATCGAAGGATACGAAAAGTTTTTGTAGTGCTTTAATTGATTTGTGCTATGGTACTTAATACGTCATTACAAACGCCATTTCGAAACTATTTCCACTGAGAATGGTCTTAACTAAAACCATTGTTAGAGTAACTGATTGCCTTCTGATTTTGCAAACTTTTCTCACTACGCCGTATACGTTATGTACTGCACTGAACATTAAGCTAATAAAAAATAATTGAACATTTTTCTATGTTGACCAGTGATTACTTAGATATAGCTGCTACCTTAAATCAATGCTCTCAGTAAACTCATGAAGTAAACACGAGAATGAATCATTAATGAGAGGAAAGTTTTGTAGC
Source organism: Meiosimyza decipiens (assembly GCA_963680825.1). Lineage (NCBI taxonomy): Eukaryota > Metazoa > Arthropoda > Insecta > Diptera > Lauxaniidae > Meiosimyza > Meiosimyza decipiens. The sequence continues at coordinate 70,246,145 of OY804259.1, forward strand.
TTCATTTTAAAATGACATTGGAACATTAAATAAATTAATTAAGGGCTGTGTGAGAGTAAGAAATTGTTCATTGCGGTTAGGCTAGGTTAGGTTTAGTTGGATATTTAATAAACATTTTATTGTTTCTATGTACATATGTACGTACATACATGTGTACGCACATACATACATTATGACAATTCAACAATGTGCAATCTTATCGTACGTATTTTAAATAGATTACTTCCTGGACCGCTAAATTCTGACACTTGCGAAAGCACCGTTAAGATTAAGAAGATCATTGGAAAAATATACGGAAAGTACTTTTAACTTTTCGATTTATAGTATATGTGTTGTATATGTATTATATAGTATATGATTATATGAATTACAAACTTCAATAGTTTTTGTTTAGATAGTTTGTTATTTGATTTTAATATTTATGTATAACAATAACAATAGAGTTTAGCTACTACAGCTATTAGCCTTCTTAGCAATTTAGCTTGAAGCTTTTAACAAAGGTTAAAGCTTATTAATAAATTATGGAAATGAAAAAATTATACATGCAATTAATTTGTAATATTTTCGTAATTTTTTTCTTAGCTTTATCGCACTTTCTCAACATACCCATTCAGACCATATGTATAAAAGCACACAACTGCATGAATGCAATTGTATGGAATCTATTCATATGGTCTAAGGAATAAAATGTTAGAAAAAATTTAGCCATCATGCTGTGGGGCTCGGACAACACAAACATAAAGACCAACAACCACCATGCTACAAAATTAACTATAGTTATTTTTCAATCTTAGCTTGAGTTGACCTTTTGACAAGCTAATATTATATACATCGCAATTATTAATGAGAGAAGTCATGCGATTAAAAGGAGCTGTAGCCATATAATTAGTTCTACTGACTGGTTGGTAAAATATCTGATATGAGTTACGATTACTCCTACGATTGGTGTTAAAATGAATATACCTAAGGAGCTCTGGCGCAGCAAGCGACCCTGTCACAAGCTGATGCAAGTAAAGTATACCCGCAATATTTCTACGAGTGCTCAAAGACTGCATACGTAATAACTTTAAACGATCCTCATAAGGAGGAAGGTTTAAGGGGTCATTCCAATTTAAGCCTTTGAGAGCAAAGCGCACAAAATTTTTTTGAATTCGTTCTACTCTATCTATATGTATATTGTAATATGGAGACCAAACTTGGCTAGCATACTCTAAGTGAGGACGCACAATTGTATTATATAAAGTTACTGTTACTAAAGGGCTATCAAATTCTTTTGCCCATCACTTTATAATACCAAGTAGTGGCGGGCCTTCTTACAGATTGTATTAATGTGTTCATTAAACGTCAATTTAGCATCAACATGTACACCAAGGTCTTTGACTGTATCGACACGACAGATTTTCTTATCATTAAGTATATAATCAAATTCAACATTAATTTTCTTTCTACAGAAGATCATAGTTTGGCATTTGTCGGGATTTAAATGTAAGCTATTTTTGAAACACCAAACTTCAAATGATTTCAGGTCAGACTGAAGGGCAAAGGTATCATCATCCACCTTCACAGATCTGTAAATTTTCATATCATCAGCATATATAAGCAGATGAGAGTTTTTGATTACATAAGTAACATCATTTATAGCCAAAATAAACAGGAGCGGTCCCAGGTGACTTCCTTGCGGAACACCTGAAAATGCTGTAAAAGGGGAAGACAACATCTCTCGAAATCTTATTCGATAAGAACGATCAAATAAATAAGATTCAATCCATCTGACAAAACTTATAGGAAATCCTAGTTTCTTTAATTTAAACAAAATCAAGCTATGTGGTAACTTGTCAAATGCTTTACTAAAGTCGGTGTAGATACAGTCTACTTGTGCTCCAGAATCTATTGAACTTAAAGCAAAATACGTGAAATCAAGAAGGTTGGAAACTGTAGATCTGCCATTAACCAAACCATGCTGACGAGTCGTTATGACTTCACCACAGCACACCTTAACTTGATCATAAATGTTTCGCTCAAAAAGCTTCGGGATTGATGATAACTTTGCTATGGGCCTGTAATTAGAAACATCATTTTTTAGTCCTTTCTTAAAAATAGGACTTAGAAGTGATATAGATTGTTGTGAGTAGAATTGGTATGCTGATAATGTACTACAATCTTAATGCATATTCGAAAATCTTAGATTCTGCTGCAATGTACATGTAATTTATTAGTTGTTTCCTAGGGCTGGACTTAGCATAGAGCCTAAAAGGCCCAGGTCTACACGAAAGATTTTAGGGGCGTCAATTCTTGTATAGATTGCATGGAATTGTGTTAAGTTTTTTTCTGAATGATCTATTACAATACTATGAGCCCTTCATTTTAAAATTGGTGCAAGTCTCTCTTCTAGTTACATAATTTTTTATTGGCTCACCTTTCTTACATGGCTATTTAGATACATCGTGATAGTTAAAAAAGAATGTCACCAGTCTCCTACTCAGTTGGTGGAGCAGGGCTCGCAAAACAGAGTGTTCTTGGAATAAATTCATTTCCTAGCTAAAAATGATGCTAACCAACATTAAGCAAATACCAGGCCGACACTGTTCTACTATATGTAAACACTAGTGCTTCACCGATAACCGATTAATATCGTCAGCTTTCTAGCTCCCGATAACGGAAACGAGACGATATAAAAAATTTATTCCTCGTATGACCGAGTACGAGAAGGTTTAGCCGACATTTCGCTCTCGGCGATAATGAAGTATTTTTCATACGAAGCAGTGTTTATAAGTGCGACAAACCCTCAATTATCGCTGAGAAAAAGATATTGGCAGAACTTCTCGTTCTTGTTAGAACATTAAGCGCGCACACACCATGCTAATTTGGAACAAAAATTTTGTTTGACATCAATGGTAGCAAGCGTTTTGAAATATTGTGCCGGTATAAAACCGACATTATACCGGTATTATATAACGTGCAAGCAACCCTCTATGACGCCACGTTTTTAAATATTTATCTTGGATTCGTCAATTGCCAGAAGACGTTCAAAAGGCTCATTTTAGAGATCATTTTAGTACTACTGTCTCTAAATACCGAATATATGACGAAAAATTTAATAAGGAGACCCCTACGTTCGGTAAAAAACTTTAAAAATATTTTTTAAAACAGTTCTAATGGAATAATCGAAATACTTCAGTAGCAAAAAAATTAAGATTTTTTGCAAGCTTTAATTTTCTAACATTATAGTGGCACATCAGGATGATAGGAACTGAGATCTAGTGGGTAAGTACAAGAATGGGGTACTTGATGTCAATGACGTTTAGATAAAAAGTT